>OX336900.1:21241000-22441000 GCA_946959425.1 Argyrosomus regius
CAATAAGACGTATGGGGAAATTTCCAGTTACCTGTGATATCAACATTACTGTGTTTTCAGTACGGTGTTTCCTTCCTCCAGGGTTCACATGCACACATACACACATGCAACACATTGAGCGTTGTATGATAGATGTGTCCTGATATACAGGTATTGACGTGATATTTAAAGTGTTGAATATTAATAGCATGCTAATAACACACGCATGATAATATTGTGGAAATAATCCAGCGCCTTTGAAATCATTTCTTTCTTTGACAGGACAGCTGAAGACAGACAGGAAAGCAGTGAGACAGATCAGGAGGTGACACACAGCAAAGGACCACAGGCCACTGTAGACACGATGAGCGCTCCATCAGGTGAGCCACCAGGACACCTTCTTTTCTGCGTCGTCACTCGGTGTAAGTGTTCATTTTGTGTTACGCATGTTGTACATTTACGGTTACAGACTCTCTCTCCTCCTCCCTACACTTTATTTTTGTTTCAACTGTGATTCATTGGCCAAAAAAGACAAAACCACTTCCTCCTCAGGGTCACAGGGGGGCTGGAGACCATACCACTTCATCACAGGGCACCATTCACATTCCCTAACAAATACAATCACAATTAACCTGTCATGGTTCATGTCTTTGGACTGTGGGAGGAACATGCAAACTCTGAGTTTGAACCAGGAACCGTCTTGCAGTGAGGTGACAGTGCTAACCACTGTACCACTCATTGCTCATTACATTTTTTCAAGGTTTCTATAGATATCATGATGAATTCCTTGTATGTGTGCGAGTACATTATGTAGGTTACTACATGTGCTTTAGTGAATGCATGTCTGTATGTGTGTGCATAAGTCTGCAGATGGGAGATACACATATCTGTATGTGGGGTCAGTGAGCCTTAGGTCATCATCTTTTCTGTCCCTTTACTCTTACTGTAACCAGACCAACATTTATAATATCAGCTTTTCCCTCATTCTTCTATTTTTCGGTGAATAGCTGGTTTTTAATTTTTCTTTTCATTGTACTTTCTGTTTCTGTGGCATTGAATCTGTTATGAAATTTTTCTTTTTCTTGATTTGACCTGTGGCCTTCTGTTGGGTCCACTGCTCTGTAAAGCACTTTGTAAACTCTGTCTTTAAAGGTGTTATATGAATAAAGTTATTATTATTATTATTGTTAGGTGGTCCTTAGAGATTCTACTCTAACATATTAGTAGATAAATGTGTCTATTGAGAAAAAACATAATACTGTGTGTTAGTTTCATATGAAACACAATAGCGTACGGCATAAATAGTCTGTGGTCCTCACTCTGTCTCTCAACTCAGAGGTCCTCGACCTGAAAAGCATTGAGGACTGTGCTGCTTCAGAGCGATGACATTGAGCATTGTTCCTTAATGTTTGCCATGCAGCCCTGAACAACACAGTGTACCGTCTCCACTTCTCTCTCAGCTCCCGTCTGATTCATCCTAACAGCAATAAAAATTGCGCCATTGTGAGTGATGTCCTTACTCCGGACACACTGCAGGGTAGCTCGCTCTCAAAGTGGAGTCCTTGAGCGAGCAGCAGGGGAGCCCTTGCAAAAGGAGGAATTGTTAAATTTAATTTTCATTTCAAGTCGAAATTACACCGCCGAGAAAATGTATGAGTGACTATTCTAATCATGGGTTTCCCTGGCAATTCTATTATACTCTCCGAGTGAAGACAGGTCTGCAATTTCACACTAAACTCCTCCAATGAGAGGCCTAAGGACCGGATCAGATCAGAGAGGGGTCCAAGGACATACCATGGGTCTATTTTTGGATCTGTTAGATGAAGACATCTAGTGTAGCAGCGTACCATAGGTGGTAAAACTGCAATGCGTCCTCTGTGCTCTATCATTGCCCAAGGCTAACCCTGTACTCACTGCTGGCATGTAAACATAAACTAATCATAACATTAATCTCACCATGCAACTGTGCACTTTTGAAAGCAGCCCATCTGTGAAGGCTTCCCAATTAGCTGCTGTCATATGGCACAGGATGGAACAGACTTCTGATGCACGCCGTCCTTGGTACACCACTGTACAGGGGGAAAATAATAAACAATGCGCTCGCCTAATCCGCTGTTAGGCCTCGGGATTTCATCTGTAAAGCCCTTAAGATAATGTTAAGGCTTTTCTTGAACCAGAACACAACCATTGTGCCTCTCTGAATAGGTGAATCTCTCCGTATTTTTATCTCCAGGAGAGTGTTCGTTGGACAAATAGCTCACATTGTCTGCCAACACAAACGGCAGTCAGGAGCATCAATCAGAGACACACACACCTTATCAAACCACAAGGTGCTGAAACAATAAGCGGCACAATAAAGACTAACACTAGAGCAGCGAAGTGTAACGTCCTCGAGGTGCAACCAGCAAACAGGAAGAGAGTCAACAAACAAGCGTGATTGCATTTGTGTGTGTGTGTGTGTGTTTACCTTGTGTCCACCTGTGTTCAGCTTTATGGGCGTGAGGAAAGGGTCAAAGATCATGTGGCTGGTCTCGATGTTGACTGGCGACTGCCTCTTCCCCACAGAGCACAGGTTCCAGGCCGAGTTTACCAGCCCCCAGAACGACGGCACTGCAACACACAAAAAAAAGACACAGTGTTCAAAAAGAGAAGGGGGGCGAGCGAGCGGGCGCCTGCACCGACGAGATAGGAGAGCGTCCCGGCAAGAGGTCACACGGTTTGTGCTTCAGCAGTTTTTGTTTTTTTTTACTCAGACCTGCCAGACTCACAGTGGGAGAAATGTAATTAGCAGGGTTCAGCTGATGTGGGCTTCTGATAGCTCAGAGCAGTACTCTGGGATTGAACCTGCAGATAGCTTGTAAATTATTTTTTCTTTTAATGCTGGAAATCAAATTCAGAAACTTCTCACAGGATTTTAATCTTTATTTTTGTATCATCATCACATCTTCATACCTCAGGTTTATTGTTTTCAAGTTGGACTGCAACAAAGCAGAATATTTGGCTTTGGTACATAGTGTGAATGTTCCTATACGCAGTGCTTAATATACATAGTATTAGAATCACTTTAATTGGCCACGTACAGTACAGACCAAAAGTTTGGACACACTTTCTCATTTAAGAGAATGGGAAAGTGTGTCCAAACTTTTGGTCTGTACTGTATGTGACGAGGAATTTGCCTCCAGTTACACTTGCTGTCATAGCACATACAGATATAGACACAGGTACAGTTAAAAAACAAAAACCGAGAACATGAAAGGTAAACATAGACATAAATATAAAAACTACGTACATATAAAAAAGTTTATATATATATATATGTGTGTGTGTATGGACAAAGATAACGTTTTTTCAATGTGCAATGAAATGTTGCAATGGAGCATAGTGCAGGGATGTACGTTCAGGAATATACTGTACTTTTACCAGAATCAGAATCAGGTTTATTGAAGTAGGTTTGCACTTACAAGGAATTTGACCTGGTGTAGTTGGTGCAGAATAAACATTAAGTAAAACATATAAAAAATACAGGAAGATAAAAAAACAAGTATTAAAAATATAAACAATATAAATATATATATACAATATCTTCTAAAGGGAAAGAGCTGTTGTGCAGAAATGTGCAAGTATATGAGCGGTAATAAGAGTGAGAGTTCACAGTATATTCACAGAATATTATAAATGTGCAGGCATACAACAGGATCATTCATCCTGTTCGGTCCCAAATAAATAAAGTCTGTGTGTTAAAGTCTGTAGATGCTACATTAATGTAACATGTAGGTCTGGATGTGGAGAGGGAGAGAGTCTTGTTGATAAGGCTAGCAGCGGATGGAAAGAAACTGTTCTTATGGCGTGAGGTTCTGGTCCTGAAGGACCGCAGCCTCCTGCCATATACAAAGATACACATAGTATTTAATCTTCTATCTTTGCACTGAGGTAAATTCTCGTATGTGGAAACTTGGCAATAAATCTGATTCTGATACTTCATTCCACACTGACTCAGACCATGTGCAGGGGAGTACTAAGAACATAAATCAATAGACACCCATGCATATATATATATATATATATACTGTGTATGCGGCACACATACTCTATATATTGTACATGACATTGTCAGTGAAAGAAATTCTAATAAATACAGCAAAAGTCATTTGAGCTCATGTGTAACATAAAAGAATAATTACGAGCCACCCACCCCGTCTCCCACCCCCATCGTCTTTTTCTCATTCATTCATTCAACCTTCACTCAGCCTCACCCAATGACAGCAGTTCACTCTCGTTTGCACGGCCACCTTTTGTACACTTAGGTAATCAAAAACAAAGGCTGTGTATGTAATGTGGTGTACGAGATGTGGATTCACAGAAAAAAACGTTGATCCACTTGAAGGTCAACATACTCTGGTAGGTGAGCAGCTAGCTTATAAAGACTTAACGTGAAGCTCTATTATTCATCCAAACTCACATCTAGCAGAGTCTGAGGACAACTTTGGTATTTTTCAACCTGTTTTTTTTGTCAAAGTGACTAATAACACTTAAAGTGGTCTAGCATTGAGTGAGAGCGCTGCAGCTGTGAAACTGAGCAGTTGAGCACCGTCTGTGTACGTCCACTAAATGTGTTTTCGCCACTGACTGGCTCAAATAGTGTCTGTCAGTAGTAACCCATACCATAATTTTGTCGAACAGTAACATGACAAAAACTTGAAACTTAATTATGAAGCAGTTCTTAGAGTTCAGTGGAAAAACTACAAACATTGCCTCTGAGAATCTGTGATTACGTCAGAACTGCACATAACGCAGTACTTACAAGTACTCACAAGAGACAGATCGAAGGAGGAGTGATTGAAGCCAAAGCAGAAAATCTTTGACTGATCTTCTTCCCCAACTTTAAACATTAGATCCAACATTTCCCACAATGAAACCGGATACTTTCCTTTTGCAATGTTCTTGAGGTTTTTCACCTCATTCACACCTTCATCACCTCCAAAATTGATTCCTGCAACAGTATCCTCTACGGCACACTATCCAAAACTCTAAATAAACTCCCGTACATCCATAACTCTGCTGCTCTTCTGCTCACCCACACCCACACTCTTTACCACATCACTCCTGTCCTCCAGAACCTCCACTGGCTCCCGGTTCCACAGCGTATTCAGTTCAAAATCCTCCTCCTCACACACGAAGCCCTCCATCACCAGGCCTCCTTCCTACCTCACTGACTTGCTCCATCGCCACAATCCATCCTGCAGCCTCCGTTCATCTGATGCTAACCTCGTGACTCCACCACCCAGGACCAAGCACTGAACCTGGGGCGACAGAGCCTTCTTCTCTGTAGCTGCCCTCCTCCCTCTGGAACTCTCTCCCCAAACACATCCGTGGCTGTAACGACCTTCCAACATTCAAATCTCTGACAAAAACCTGCCTTTTTAAAATTGCTTTTAATGTTTAGCTCAAATTATTATTATTTTCTGATTTGTCACAAAACCTGGGCCAGGGTAACCCTGATGACATCACTATGACATCACCATCAAGGGTATTTTCTCAGACTTGAGGACTTGACAACGTTTCTTCAGAGCAATGGACATTAGACGATAGACTCATGACTGTTTTCACTCTGTGTTCTCTGAGTTCACTCCAATGACGCGTGAACTGATTGGATGTGTATAATTGGTGGACTACACCTTTAAGGGATTAAATCACCAGCCTAAAATCAATGAAAGTATAGCTATTCAAATTATGTTACATCACTTTAACACTTTAATTTCAAGTCTGATGACTGGACATCAAATGTTTAATAGGACAAAAAGTATCGCCAAGCTAACAAGACTTTATTTCTAAACATTAGCATTAGCTACATTAAGCTAATATCTCATATCCTGTTACTTGTGTATTATACTACATCAGAATCAGAAAGTTGAATTCACAGTGTAAAATAATTGAGGAAAACCAAAAAGACAACAACAATGAAGTCTACCCTGTGGAGAGATCCGGTCACCTTGGACACTCGATGGCACACCTTCCTCGCCTATTTTAGGCACGTTGTCACACTACAAGTCATTTAATTTTGGACATTAGATGCTCCTGTATCATCCATCTTGAAGATAGAGTAGCGCGGATTGCTCTTCTCTGACTGCAGCAGTCAACGACAAGATGAGAATCACGAAGCTTGCTGGGCGAGAACTCATCTGCGGCAACTTTTAGCAATTTGGTCGAACCCTTGCTCGGAATAGAGGAGACATTACTGAAGTGAGAGAAGTGGAATCAGCCTATAATCAGCTAACACATGTACTATAAGACTGAGAGGACAGGATGGCACAGTGAGAGAATGTCAGTGCTGTGGGCGTGATAGGCATCTCAGCCAGTCATTATATTATGTAAGACTTGGCCACCGGGACCAAGAATTCAATTCCTTCAGCGGGGTGGGAAGCAGAGGCTTATCACCGTCAACTCCAGCAAGAGGTTTTTGCTACAATATCTGCTGGAGCCTAAAGCAGCATTTTCCATTTAGGACACAGTATTACACAGAGATGAGTCACTGGGATTGTGCTGGGTTAAATTCTACCAATATTTCCAACAAAAGGCGAGATAATTTGAAAATATGCAAATTCACAATGAATCAGAGGGAAGTAGACACGGCACAGCGTGAATTCGAAGCCTCAGTAAGTCAACAAGTCCTTTAAGACCTGCACATGGAGTATGTTCATGGCGCTTATACATGTGGTCTACAGAGAGAGCACTATGTCACTGTTCAGAGGATTCATCGCCCCGTTCCACCACGAACAGGGCACCAAATCATGATGTATTTTATTAATAGTTGAATATTTGCATATAGTAGACCGATGATGCATATTACATTATTTAATTGATAGTAAATTTAAACAATTAATCATCATTACAATTGTTAACCATGTTCCTGTCCAAGCATAGTAGAGATGCCATGTTCCTTGGGCTGAAGTGCATGTCATCTTTGGGGTCACTTCTTTCTTCAGCAGTGAAATAACATACACGAGCTCCGGTGTTGGCTTTTGAGACACCGTGACCTTTATTTGATCACACACTGAAGCCTACACTCTACATTTATTCCTAACCTAACTCCTACCACTAAGCACCGGTACTATGAATGCAGTGCTGTTTCATGGACTTTAGCAATTTAGCAGTTTTAGCAATTACTGTAACTTGTAACTATGTTAATATTACCAATATGTTCAAAGCTAATGATCATCTAATGAGTGACTTAAATTCCACATAATACATTTTTTCACCAACTTTTCTGTGGACGTATGTAATGTTGAGTATTAGTTGAAACTACTTGGATCCACTTGAAGTTTCCCTGGTGCAGCAGCTAGCTAATAAAGATTTAACATGAAGCTCCATTTTTTATCCAAACTCACATCCAGCAGACTCCGAGGATAACTTTGGTATTTTTCAACCTGTTTTTTTGTCGAGGTGACTAATGGGGACAACAGTTTTTTAAAATTGGTCCAGTACTGAGCGAGAGCGCTGCAGCCTTTAGCTGGCTTCACTGTGATCCTTTGGAGTTGTGCACTGTCAGTTTATGTCCACTAAAAGTGGTTCTTTTCGCCACTGACCGTGTCAGATTGCTATTTGAAGTGTCTGACAGCATTATGGTAAGGATTACTACAGTGATTAAAGAGTAACTTCCTTATTGCTTTCTTCAAAGCCACACGACTCCATTAACAAAAACAGGGATTTTACCTTACAGCTCATTGTAACATTGTAACAATTTATTCACACTGGACAAAAACAAAATAAAACTTAGCAAAAACCTTGTTAGTAGTTCTTACTCTTTCAACTCTGTTCTGATTAAATTAAAGCCTTAATTCACAGATTGTCAGGAGAGGAATGAGAGGAAGGCTGGACACCAGAGAGGCAGCAGGGAGAAATCAGCATGTAGAGCAAGAATATTTTCACGTCTAACTCTGTGAATCAAACCAACATTGGTGATTGTTGGAACAGGACAAACAAAGGTCATGGTGATATTTATTTAGTTTCTGTCCAGTTTAATTGAAGTGTGTTCTCCAATGAGCTGTGCCGTAAAATGAATGTATTTGTCAATGAGGTCTGGCGCCTTTGAACAGAGTGATAGAACTCTTCATATAACTCTTTGTGGTTAAACAAGAAGGATGTTACTCTCTCATGTTAGAATGTTTTTCTATCTTCATATAGGATGTAGCCTTTAGGCGAACCATGCAACCCATGACCTGTAGGATATTTGTCGTGGTCAAGGCATCCTCTGTCTGGACAGGCAAGCCTAAAAGGTGTACCCCAACCAAACATTTCCACATGAGATATTTAGCAAAAACTCTGTATAAAAGAGGTAGTAAGAAAGCATTATGTTTGTTCGTTCCTATCCCATGGAAAGGATGGATCTGAGCTTGTATTAAAGTGCCTTGAACCTCAGATCTTTGACTCCTCTCTTCTTGACACATTTACCACAAAGAACCGTCATTACAGATCATTTCCATAATGTTGTCAGACACTTATAATAACAATCTGAGCCTGTCAGTGGCAAAAACAAGCACTTTTAGCGGACGTGCTGTACATTGACGGTGCGTAATTGCCTGGAAGGATCACAATGCAGCAAGCTTCACGGATGCTGGCTGCATCGCTCAATACTGGACCAATTTCAAAAATTGTTATCCCCATTAGTCACTAAGACACAAAAACGTTGGGAAAGTTACCCTGTAAGGCAGCACCATGATAACATGTTAAAACCCAAATAATGCCAGTTCATGGTCAGTGCAGCCACAGTTATTCAAATCACTTTGAAATATCCATCCAGACTTCATCCTTCACTGACTGGAACACGACAAATATGTCCAGTATTGATACAGAGTGGTGACTGAGCTACAGACATAAGTTATGGCATATTGTAAGACCTTAGTCACGCACACAGTGAGTCACACTGCAATCAAAAGCTTTGCTTTCTGTGAGCTGTCGATACTTTGACTTTATCGCAGGAAAAAGAGAAATATGTTGACCTGCAGCACAGCAGAGTAAAACAGGAAATACCGTAGCTTTACGAGATTTTCCTCTAAACTTGACCTCGAGTACAATGTTGGACATTTTGGTGACTTTCAGAGTCCTCACACACCGGGATGCAACTTCCTGACTTTATTTGTGTTAGCAGAGTGTGCCGGCGGCAGCAGCGGCAGCGTGGGACTAGAAGTGTGGTTGCCGGTCACTAACAAGGGTCTTTCTCTGTTTCTGCCATTTGTACAGCAGCTTGATGAACTGTGGCAGGCTGGCCTCTCTAGCTCTGATGCTCACAAAAGCCCTGACCAGTCAACTGCAATGTTTGACCGAGATGCAGAAGGAGTCCCTGGTGGTTTTGGTGAGCTCTGTGTAACATATCGGTGGCAGCTACAGCTAAAGCTACTCCATAGTGTGAAAAGGCCAAGTTTCTTAAAGGGGGCTCAGGGGTTTGCTACAGGATCAGTTACAGGACAGTCCCTCCGATCACCCGAGTGTAGAAACCCAATGGATGCAAGGGCGGGAAGCGAAGGCTTCTCAGAAATGCTTCAAGTCACAACGCTCACTGAAGGGTTTGATGAGGATGGACGTGATGTGAATCAGATGCCATGGTCTTCACAGTCACCAGCCTCCACCAGTCACTACAGGAGATTTAAGAGCAATACAGTTTCTCTTTGTGCAAATCTTTGATTTGGTTAGAATTGCAACAGTAATAGAGTGTGTTCTGGTGTCTGGCACTTCTCCCGTTCCCTTGGGTTTCATGGTGAAGATGCTGGACTCACACAACCCGCAGAAGAATGTCAATATTGAAGGATTCTGCCAAACCTCTAATTCCATTGAGTGACAACCTTTTGTTACGTTCAGAGCCAGTGTTTTGAAAATCTCCTTTTCTGTCCTATCTGCACATGGCAGCTAAGATGTGATTATGGCAAATAAAGTATGGTTAAGGTTAGGCATAAAACACACAGTTGGGGGTTCATAAAATGTGCTGCAGATCTTTAACACGACGTGAACTCTGACCTTACTTTCCACTTCTTCCTGTACTGGCACTGGATGTAAATTGTGAGGTGCTGACTCATCCAATCCAAGCACAATTCCAAGTGATTGTGGGCGGAAGCACAACATTATTTTTTAGTTATTTATATGCAGTTGAAAATGTATCATCATTTGCTTCACAACAGTATGTTTGTATTCTTTAGAACTAGAAGTACACAGCCGAGCTCCATGAAGACTCACATCACATTCACAGTGTTGGTCATTCTTTTTTGACCTTTCAGTTTTATCCTTTGTCTTTATTTCTATAACATATATTTTAACTCTTCTTCTAATTATAATTCTTTATTACACACAGCCTCAAGGGGCTTCCACTTTCATTTCATTGCACATATTATATGAGCATGGGGTATATCAACCAGTTCTCACTCCCTAGTTGTCAAATACAGCCGCAGTCAGTCGCTCTACGCTTTAAACTAGGACACTGTAGGTACCACAATCGTGTTTTTTCACAACGCTTCCATTAATCGTATGTTTTGATGTGCCACTGTCAGTGGACGTGGTATAAAGAGCAAAAAATCCACATATGGAGGAGGTTAGGTTGATGGATTGGTGAAACAAACACAGGCCATTCTTGTGAATCAAAGATCAACTTTGACTTGTTTTTAACTTGCGCATGTTACATAATAATTTTAACCCCAAACCAAATAGTTTAGATCGTACAGTTTTCAGTAACTGTTATCGGTAAATATCCACAAACCTTTTTGTACCACGAGACATACTTTACTCCAATCCTTACTTCTTTTAACTAGCTATATGAGCAGCACAGACCAATGGGAACAAGCCACTGTGTTATCTCATTGTACTAAAGCCACCGAACAAGTACTGTCCAGTTCAACCCCAGGATTAACTCCATCTGTCTACAGAAGAAAAAAACAAAAAAAAAACAGAAAGGCAGAAAGAAAAAAAACATTTAAGATGGGTTAAGTCATTATTTGCTAAAGATAGCATCGAATTAAGAGGTAACATGTTTGAACAGGGAGGGAGGTTCAGGGAAGTGAGAGAGAGCGAAGGAGAGAGAGCTCCTCTGATGTAAAATCCGTCATGAAAATGACAGGAAATCCATGTGCAGAATGGGAATTGGAGTGTGAGCGGATCGATCCATTAAACCCGGGCCCCTTGTCGTGAATGTACACATAATTATTAGCCGTTGATAGATTCCTGAACGCAACTACAGCGGCAGGGGACATCACTCACTGCTGACAGAGGCACAAGCAGCTCCGTCAATAATCTGCACACACACCCTCCTATAGCACTGATACTCCTATATTTCACTTAGGCCGCTCGCCGGCGTGAGAGCCACTTTCGTGTCTTATTGGCAAGCTGTAAAATTGGACAGGGATATATGGTGTGGCCTTTTGCAGATGTCGGACAGAGTAGATGTGTAATGTGCAAGTGAAAAGGGCAACTGTGGGTGGGGGCTCTATTTCATGGCCGGTCTTCTTCATACAGGGCCTCTGCAATTAGGATTTCACACGGTGGAATATGGCTTGGGCTTATTTAGCACAAAAAGAGAGACAGGGAACAACATTCACAGCAGTTGAATAGCCAACTTCAAAGTATAATTACAATCCTCAGCTTCTCAAAGTACACTGCACTGTATTTGTCATCTCTCCCTCAAGCAGTACTTAGTGTTTCCACAGGAGAATACAGCTGAAGGTCCATCACAGTGTCTTTCCAAACCGTGCTGTACATTGTTATGGAATTTTCTATCCTTAGGTTACACGAGGTTACGTGTGGGCCTTGAGGTCCTCGGCAGTATTAGTTGTTTGGCTTTGGTTGAGAACAGTAGGTGCCAGTCTATCTCAACACTGTGGTGGCCAGGGTTGAAGAGACTATTGCTGCCTTCCTAGACATAATAGATAGCTGGCCGTTGACGTTCCAATCTGCGTAAACAGACATCTGTGTCTCCAGACTAGAATATGTTGACAATAACACCTGCATGGGTAAATACATTCTCTTTGTCTAATTCTGGGCGTATAGTATTTGTGGTGTTATCTTGGGGTTTAAAGTCTATCCACCAGCATGAGTTGGGCAGAATGTGAGACCGACTCAGGCACTTCTGATGTACTTTGAGAGTGTCTCTAGTTCTCCTTGGCCAAATGACAATTAATAATACAGCATAAGACATCAGAGGCTCCTGAACACTTTCTTCCCTCCTGACCTCACCATTGACCTTTGACTTCAGCAATAGATCAGAGGTAACAATATGAATAAGATCTTCCATGCTATATGTAATTTTCTATCATTATATATATATATAATGATAGAAAATTACATATAGCATGGAAGATCTTATTCATGCTGAGGACAGCTCTACTTTGGATATATATATAATGGATGCTTTTGGCTAATCCAGTAAGTTAACTAGCAGAAACCACAACATTTATATGAACAGTATCATCTGCTGCCATGAAAGCAGTCTGGATCCACAGCGGCCAATCATAGATATTAAATGGGTTGCTACCTACCTAAAATCCCTGACATGTGACGAGTTCCCATCACCTCACAATAAATACTGTGATTTCAAACCCCACTGTACGTTTCTGCTGGCTGCTCTCAAGTATATATATTAGATTCTAGATAGCATCGCGTTTCAGCCGTATAGAATGCGGCCATTTGACGAGTTTACCGTGTGTGTAAAAAGTGTGTGTGCGGCAGCTGACTTTTCTTACTCATCACTTCTTCTCCCGTGCACCGCGTGCAGGTGTGCAGAGATCTCATTTCTGGTACGGATGCATATTTCCTGCCTTCACAGACACCGACGTTGCTCAGTTCAGTTCCTCGTGGTATAAAAATCTGATCACAGATATTTGAAACTTGTTTGAGGTGAACTCATCACAGTCTGCATGTCTCTGTGTCAGTGTTACATTACAGTGAACAGTAAAGCACTTTAATGGCCGACTGACTGTAAATGTTTACTCTGTTACTTCACTGACCAGCAGTCGTACCATCACACACACACACACACACACACAAAATACTTTGGCTTATTTATTCATGATTTATACTTATTGTTATCTATATGTTTCTTTTATATCTGCTCTTAATGTCTGTTTATGTTTGCTCTTGAATTGCAGTCTTGTTGAAAGGCACTATACAAATAAACCTTTCTTGCATATTGAATATTACACAAAATGTTATAGGAAGCCCTTGATGCAGGTATTATTTGCTTTAAGCAGAGATATCATAAACATATTCTAATTCTAATGCTGCTTTATCATAGCCTTTATGCTCTATGCACTTCTAGTAAGGATACATGCACAGTACAATCTGTACATACTTGATATTCAGGTAGAAAAATAGTGATGAGGACAGCTCTACTTTGGACTGAGTGCTGTGACATTCCAATGAGAAACACATAACTGTAGCAGTCAGGTAAGTATATGTGATTTGAAGTACGTGAGCTAAGCTAAAGCTAAGCTAAAAGCTTCTATATGTGAGATTTAAGACATAAAATGGCAGCAAGCTTCTGTTTGGTATGTGAAGAAACAGTGGAGTCATGGCGTCCTGAGCAGTGAATGACTTCACACTCTGTGCATGTTGATGCATGTGCAGCTGAGCAGAACGACCCAAACAGCTACAGTATTTTCTCATCTGCGGCAGGTCTATATAGACGATACCAGAGTCAGTGATTGTTGTAACAGTGGAAAGACTGATCTATCTATCTATCTATCTATCTATCTATCTATCTATCTATCTATCTATCTATCTATCTATCTATCTATCTATCTATCTATCTATCTGATCTGAGCCTGTCAGTGGCACTTTGTGTAGAAATACAGTACATTGATGAGTGCATTTGTCCATAAGGATTAGGGACATGAATATTATATATATATTATAATATTTTAACTGTTATTTATTAAAGTTTTATTTTGACCATATGAGAGTTGATGATAGTTGGAACAGTGGAATGATTAACAAAATTACCAGCTTTGTCAATAGAGTCTGCAAGCTACAGCGACATATTACTGCTGCTCCTGGTAAAGGTGTATTGAGTGGTTTGGTGGCACATTTGTCCCCAAGGTTTAGCTTTTATTTTATTTTTTAGAGTTGGTGATTAGTGGACAGATTGTAGAAAGACTAACAAAGCCTGCTGAGTTTTAATTTGTTTCTTTTCAGTTTAAAGTGTTTTACGATGATCTGCGAGGTAAAATTTCTGGTTTTGTAAATGGAGTCTGGTTGGCTGTAACGCCACTTCTTTTTGGTCTGAGATGTTGGTTCTCTAGTAGCAGTATATTTCATATTTATGACCTTTATGAGAGTTTAATCTAAATTTAAATCAATCATCTCTTGGTTCCACATCAGTGATCATACCTGATGTCTGCACTGCATTTGGGTAAACCGTGAGAATCCACATCCATGAAGAGGACTGGGACACTCTTGTCCACAATCGTCACACGCCGCATTATAAAGTCAATAGAATGAGTCTCGCCTTACTGCAGCTATAAGCTCGGTCCTCAGCGTGGGTGCGCGAGTCAACATTAGCAAACTAATTATGCGGCTGCCTCGGCTGGGTGTGAGGTGCATGCTGGGTCGTCCCTGTGGGCTTATTAGAGGTCAGGTTTTGCGGTGAAGGTGGGATCCGAGGTCTGAGGAGACACTCGCCGGACAATTAAACCTTACATTAATTACTTCCACGGCCGAGTATCTCACAGATAGCCATGTAGTTATAAATCCCAAGCCTGGACAGACATAGTGTCTCATTATGGAGAGCAGCTCGGAGAACGCTGCCATCAAAACACATTTTATGGACACGCGCAGACACACCCAAAGGGGTTAATGCTGCACCCAAGCCGGGACTATATAACCATATCACAGACTGCTAAAGCTACAAAAAATTAAAGGCAACCTCTATATATTTCCAAATTACACTAAAAGAGATACACACAGACCTAAAAACACACGCACACACACACACACACACACACACAAAGTGTTGCTGGCTGCAGAGGTATGCATTTCATTAAACAGGCCCAGGCGCAGAGATAGCCTTAATGAAATGTCTTTATTCTGTCAACTGGATATGGATGAAAAGTTAGAGTAATAGTCTTTGGGAAACAGGGGGGGGAATTGGAGAAATGCAATGTGCACACACACACACACCAAACACACACACACACACACAAAGACACACAGCCTCTCTCTCTCTCCTGCCCCAAACCTCTCCCAGAGACCCAGATGCATCCTGTACATCAATTTCTTGGACGAGCATCAAGAAAAGTATAAAAAGTGCCTCCTTTTTGTAACTGCTGATGCAAAGCTGGGTTGCAAATTTGCACCGCAATGGGAGAGAGGGCGAGAGAGAGAGAGAGAGAGAGAGAGGGAGAGAGAGAGAGAGAGGGAGAGCTGAAGGAGACCTAACAGCTTGGGGATAAATGCTTACTTAAGCAGGTATGGAAACCAACATCTTAATGATAATGAATGTCTAAGAGCAGCATTAAAGGAGCTGTCATATCCTGGTAGCTCTCAATTTGAAACACCGCTCCGGCGCTGCAGGTTCCATCTTGTTTACTCACTGGGAGGGCATTTGAATAGACATTTCGGTGCGTTCGTGAATAGACGGAAATATGCTTTATATAAAAGCTCTGGACAGGGACCAGGTGCAGCACATTTATGAAAAAAAAAGTTGTCATTGTTTTTTGGAACATGGGAGAGTGTAAAATTGAGACGCTGGGTAAAAATAAAACGTTGCGTGGGCTGGTATGTAACACTCATCTTTGCATAGCTTTACATGTGATTTTTGGCTCGCGTGAAAGGTGTTTAGAAGGTATATTTTTGTAACAGGACAGGACATACTCAGCGGCCGAGGCAGAACTTTAAATGGCATCCAGATAAACACAAATCAGGCATAAAGAGGAGGCAAACACGGAGTTAGCTCACCGTTTAACTCCCTGAGCTGTCACACAAAAACAACTAAGAGGAGCGGCAACACTTAGAGAGATAAAGATAAAGAGGAACAAGAGGAGGGCTGACAGTGACTTTCAGTACAGTTAACCCTCATCCTAACATGTTTAACATTCAAGGTCCCTTGGGACTCCAGAAATAAACTAACCATCATGTTTTTTCTTCTTAAAGTTTATTAGTTATGCAATTAATGTCAGTTCAGAGCCTCAGAAATCCTTCCATTTGTCCTTTTTCCCCACACTCACACTCTCTGCTGAACATTCTCTGACTGCACGTCAGTCATATGCATGATTTTACATTCTCATCTTGTATTAACATAAGCATTTAATATGGTAGTCATTTTATTATGAAATGATATATTGTATTTCTGACACTGAACATCGTCTCACCTCAGGAAGAGCAGTATTTCTGGTCGTCGACAGAGCACATGAGTTCACCTGTGTCCGTCTCCTTCAGAATGACTGACAGAACCCCACCCCCCCACCCCCCTGCAGATACTGTGTGACACTTTAATTTAGGACTCGGCGTAAAGCATGGACTCGATAAATACAGTAGCTCCGACTGTTAAAAAGGGAGAATTGGGTGCTTTTGACCCAAAAGGACATTACCAATACAGTGGTATTTTTAAAAAGCACTAATTAAAACAGGAAACAATGATATGAAGTCATTAGGAACTAATTGATTCACAAAATTATGCAAAAGTGGAATGATAGAATAAAAACACCTGCGAGATAAAAGGTACACCTCTGGAGTCTGAAGGTTCAGGCTGTATTCCTATACTTCATAATAATGATTATATTCATTAGACAAAATTACAGGCACAATCTATATATTTAGTGTTACTAACAGTCAGTTACTGGAAAACACGTCAGGGGAGTTTGACTCTTCTAGAGGCTTAAACTGAGATCAGGACCTTGGACAGCTCCAGCTGTAGGACTGGGACAGACAGTCTGGTATGACATCACTTCCTTTGTGCTTCCTTGAAGTTTCCACCAAGCAGTAACCTCTGTGAGTGGGAAGTGAATCCAAAAACCACAGCTCCTCAAATGTCCACTTGAGGCTGGCTACAGAACGAGTCAGTCTCCGTAAGCCCCCATGTTTTAACAGACGACAGCACATTACACCGATTTGAGCTTCTCTTCACTGGCTCCCTGTTCGTTTTAGAATTGATTTTAAGATTTTACTGATCACTTTTAAGGCACGTCAGGGTCAGGCTCCATGTTACATAGCAGAAATGTTGACACCTTATGAGCCAGCCCGCAGCCTTAGGTCCTCAGGTGGATCCCTTCTGGCTGTTCCAAAGTCGAGGCTCAAAACTAAAGATGACCGGGCGTTTGCCATCAGGGCCCCTCGACTTTGGAACGCAGGCTCGCAGAATCAGGGAATTCTTTTAAATCACTTCTTAAAACACATTTTTATAGACTTGCTTTTATGTGATGTCATCTTTGTAACTTTTTTATTTAATTTAATTTATTATTTCATTTTTTGTTATTTTTCTATATTTTATTGTTGTTTTATGTCATTTATCATTATGTTTTTTATGCAGTACTTAACTTTTTAAAATTTGTAATTGTTTTATATTGTCTTTTAAATGTTGTTGGTTCTTCTGCTGCTATTTTGCCTGAGGATCTTGTTCATGCCTGTCTGTCAAAGCACTTTGTAAACGCTGTTTTTAAAAGGTGCTATATAAATAAAGTTATTATTATTATTATTATTATTATTATTATTATTATTATTATTATTATTATTATTATTAAAATGGGCTGATCATTCTTTGTACTGTCATTGGGAGAGACAGGCTGCATCTGACACCACTTCCTTTGTGCTTCCTGGTGCCCACGCCTAGCTTCCACAGTTTTATTTGAGTACCTCCTACACAATCCAAATGTAAAATATATAGTGACGTCAGATGTTTCCACAAAGGAAACTCACCTGAACCTGATGGTTCCCAACACGTGACCCCTTGACAGGTCAGTTCTACTCTTTACTGTGATGTTTTTGCTGAACAGTCTGTAAATGATCTAATTAATGAACTCTCTCTATGATTTAATTAATCAAAGTCTCTTGAAATGGAACATTTGCCTCTAATAAGTCACAGACATTGACACAAACAGTTGGCGCTGCAGATGAGACACCATCAGGTCGTGGTGGAGACTTTTATCACCTGGTCCACAGCGGTCTCATTACCACAGCTCATCAATAGCTTCTTTTTTATCAGCTGTAGCATTAGCGCTAATGGGGCTAACACTAGTGCTGCTGACTATTATCAGAACAACGTGTAAATCACCAGGCTGCTATTAGAGGCAGAGCGCTGTAGGTACCCGAATGCCTTTCATGATGCACATGTATCGAGTGATGTTAACTGTGTGTGTGTGTGTGTGTGTGTGTGTAAGACAGAGGGAGGGTGAGAGGCCAGAAAGAAATACAAGTGTCTGTATTAATTGAGCTCTGGAGTCTGTAGCCAGGGTTCAATCCAAATGTGGTGCTAATTTGAACCAAATATTCAGAACATCAGCAAATGAAAGAAAGAAGAAGAAAGAAATATAATTTAGATTCATTTAGTAATTAATAATTTAGATTTAGATTAATGCACACAAGAAAAGAATGTTATAAGCTTCAGTCAAACTTTAAATGATGACAAAAAAACATGCATCCATTTTCTCTTTGTGCTAAACATTAGAATATTTTTGCTGACTCATTATGCTTCATTTTACAAGTTTATAATTTTGTAATTAAAGAAATAAATCCCGAGTTTAAATGCTTGCCTGGAGAACAATGTTTGCCTTTGGACATTACACACTGCACCAATTAATATATTTATTGGAAGTGTACCAACTGAATTTTGTCTTTATTTTTCCTAAACACTTAAAAGGATATTGCGATATTGTGCAAGTAAAAGTCAAAGTAAAATGTAGCTTTGTTACACAGATCATTCACTGAATATGTTTCAGGTTGTCTACAGTTCTCTACAGCTTCAAACTGCTCTGGTTTCTCCAACGTTCTCCGTGCTTGCCATATATGAGTGATTGAGTCAAATCCCTGAACAGCTTGATCAACATTATACCAACACACCTATCACAATTCACTCAGAAATAACTCACATTACAGGAGCTAAAACCAGTAATTGCTGTTCACTGACACTTGAAATGAACGACACATTGAGACTAGAGTACATTGTCTTTTCCTACTCATTGTTGACCTGCTGTGGGGAAGTCAGTGCCTTTTTCAATACTCCTGCGGGCTCATGCCTTTTCAAGTCAATTAATTAATAAAATATCAATTATACGCATAATGCTAATTTCCATCTTGGAACTTCTTCCAGTGCAAAGTAGCTGTGCTTGACCTGTGATATAAAAACCACTAGAACCGCGACCACTCTCCATTCGTTACGGCCAAACGCAACAAGAAATTGCTTTTGCAAATCCTGAACTGAGTGTAGATTGAGCACCTGAAGGCAGCTAGGAATCCAGTGTGTGTGTGTTCATGTGTGTAGCGTCTGTATTGAGTGTGTGTGTGACTGGGCGCTCTCAGGAAAATGGTCAGTGACAGTGGGTCTTGTTTGTACTTGTCCTGTGATGCTGGGGTAATCCTGCTGGCCCAGCACAGCGCCAAGGCCTCATTAGCACTGCCCAGTCAACAGAACAATAAACATGCCAGTCAAGCTAACTCCTCCTGTCATGTTGTTAATGGTCTGGGATATACAAGCTGGCGGCCAGCATAGGGCCTTCGCTCTCAGGGGCGGAATAACAAATACGATGTCCCCTGAGGTGGGGTGGATGTGGTGGAGGAAGTGGAGCACTACTCTGTAGGGGGAAGAGACAAAGGCATTTTCCCTCTGACTCTTGTGTTTTGAGTCATCATGGGGTGTGGGGAGTGGATGGGAGATGTTGCCTGGGGGTTCAGGGGGAAGGTGGTTAAACACAACGATGTCTCAACACATTTCCTGATGAGTGAAAGGAAAGTGTGTCCTCAAAGGTCAGACAGGAGCACCAAAGTGTCACAGTGGTGAGAAGAAGGTCCTGGGTTTGAAACTAACCCCTTTGGCTGAGGCCTTTCAAAAGGGTTCATGTTCTCACAATGTGGGTTTCTTTTTGGGTGCTCCGGTTTCCTCCAGCACTCGTGAGACGTTCATGTTCATGTCAGGTGAAAAGTGTATATGTGTTTGTCCATGTGTGTTAAGGGTTCGATATGCTTCAACTGAACTTGGTTTAGTAGAGGTTGGACAACACAACACCTTCTGATTCATTTTTATGGGTATCACTGCATCGCCAGTGCTGAGGCCCCAAACTCAGTGGAATCCAGCAAACAAACACAAGGTCATCTGGCGAAATGCTGAATGCAGAGTAATCTAGTGAAGCATTGCATTGACCGATCAAACTTTTGCAAGTATGTGTTGACATGACAAATGTCCAGAGCTGTTGAATCACAGCTGCAGTGTTGTAAACTGCTCTGAAGTGTTTCGGCATCTAATTAACCTTGTAACCAGAGCAGACCAGAAAATGGAACAGCAGCTCCATTTACACATTGTTGCAAAAGTAGTTGCCGCACAAAGCTAAATGATGTAGTCACGACCTGCACGACTAGTTGGTAAGCTATTGTGGCTACTAACATGCTACTGATAGCTATTTACAAGCTAATTTTCAGTCCTTTTGTTTGGTAAGCAGTTGACGGTATGGCGGCAGTGGCTCAGCAGGTAGAGTGGGCCATCCACTAATCAAAAGATTGGATGTTTGATCTCCAGATCCTCCAGTCTGCGTGTCATGTTGAAGTGGGCCATCGGTGTGCAAATGAATTAGCTTCTTTCTAATGAGCAGTTGGCTCCTTGGTAGGGCAGGAAAGCACCTTGAGTGGTTGGAGGTGAACGTTGTCAAGACAGTTTACAGTTGCTTTAGGGCAATTTGTGTATCTATAAGTTGAGGCAAAGTTGTGAGCAAACCTTCTGACTGAAGAAGTTCCATTCAAATTCTCTGCTGTTAGCAGGGGTGGTAATGAAGGGCCGTCCAGCAAAAAAGTTGAACCTGGATCAACTTTTGCTGCAACGTTGTTTTGTTTTTTTTTTTTCGATCTGAACTCCCACTCTGTGATAGACCAGGATAGATGAAAACAACATTGGTACTGTGTGTGTGTGACCACAGGAAGCTAATTTAACTTGTGAAAGTAAAATAAAGTACAGTAACGAGTGTGAAACTGTGTACCTGAATGTTTGATAGACGGTGTTCAGAATACATCATCTCTCGTGCCCTTTGTTGAATATTCACATAACAGTAAAAAACAAACAAACAAACAAACAAACACAGATTTGCATTTTCTTTTGCCAACTTTTCTTAAAATGTGTGCATCGTTCTGATAGAAACATAACTCAATAAAACAAACCGACAGCAGTGACAAATTATCAATGCAGAGTCCCAGCAGTCAGGCTTCTCACACTACATTAGCAACTTGTCCTTATCTGAGTTCTAATACGACTAAATAGTCTTATCCTTCACAGACAGAGAGGCAGAGAGAGAGAGAGAGAGAGAGAGAGAGAGAGAGAGAGAGAGAGTGAGTGTCAGTCATTTGCGCTGTTAATTACTGACAGATCTTCTGAGGGCAGACTCCATTTGGAAGCCCAACTCCCCCCGACTGATAGACACCTTACAACTCACGGCAAATGTACTTTTATCCTCTGGAGTTTTGCGTCACTAACTGAGCCCCCGTGGAGACTAAAGACAGGTATGATCAGAAAACAACTGCAGTAATAATTACCTAAAGGTAACACAACCATGGCTCTGCCAATCTATCCCCGGGATAATCTGCTTGTTGTAGATAGGTGGACGTCTTGTGGGGAGAGCAGAATAATGGATTAAATGTTTAATTGTCCATCTGAAAAGGAGTTTGTGATACTGGCTTAACGCACCGCGAGCGTGGCAGTTTACACAGCAGAAATAAGTGAAACACCCTTGCTGCATGCGGCAGAATGAGACCGAGGGCTAGCTTTTCTTCCAATTTCCCACAGCTTTGTGTCTCCATTTCAATCACGGCGGGGGTGCTCGGGCCTCCTCGACAGCCCATGTCATTACATTTTATTGTGGTTCTCCAGACTACGTGGTGAGCATGTCCAAGCATGTATGTGGGCTTATATGTACTGTAGCTTCAAATCCCTGGAAGAATCTCTGCATCTCTCTCGGGTCTGCTCTCAGTCTAGCCACCACTTGGTCTCCTAGCCTACACGGATGAAGGAGGAACATGATTAAAACAGGCAGTGGCGTCGACTCCAGTCCTCGTGGGTCAAAATGTAACATCTCTCGAGGAAAGCAAATAAGGGAAAGCCAGGAATAGAAGCAGAATTAATAAGCAGGGCTTGGTGACTCCACACTCGCGCTGTGTTTGCGCTTTCGCTTCATTGTTCGGTCTGAATGATGCCATCCCCGGAGTGCCTGTCAGTGACGACAAAATCCAGACCATTGATACCCGACTCAATAGTGACTGGATTGTCTCTCCAACCACAAAGAGTGTCACCCAGCGCACAATCAGAGGCTCGGCTGGCGTTCTCCGAAGGTTTGGTAAAGCCACTGTTTCTGAAAGGATGCTGATAAGACGCAGACTGAATTTCATTTTGGCAACACGGGCTGGATAATGAAGACATTTTCAAAATGTGGCTATTGACTAAAGGACCCGCTCCAGGCTAATGAATCCATTTCCCACTTTTACTTCCCTCCCTCCCTCCCTCTCACTCATAAGCTCTGAATTTCAAAAAAAAGACCCTTTCACTAAAAAAAAAAAGAATTACCACCGCTAATCTCTTGGCTAAGCGCCTGATAAGGTCCAGTAATAGAAATCATTGTGTCCGCTTTCATGTCCCCAAAAAAGAGGACTTCAATGCCAGCAGACAATGAGAGTGCATATGCTTCTTTCCTCTTAGGCTCATTTCAGAGGGGAAATATTAATAATGGCTCTTCTATGACTCTGTCTGCCACTGCGTGGGTTGTTTTAAGCATAATGGCAGCAGAGTGACAGCATCAACGCTGCACTTCCCTCACTCTCTTTCCACACACACACACACACACACACACACACACATACTGTCCCTGCTAATGAAGCGATGGAGAGTATTAGAGCTGAAAGCCCCGGCCGCTCGCTGTTGTCTCGCTGGTATTAAAAACCTCTTCTCTCCCACTGGTGACATTAAAGTCTCACACACCCACTCACAGGATTGTGGGTGAGCGTGACCTACAGCTAATAATAATTTGATTTGCTCCAGACCTCTGCAAGGTTCTTCTCTGAGAGACAGGTCAGAGGTCGGCGGCAGCAGCTGTACGACGGCAGCCTTGGAACTGTAAAAGGGACTCAGACACTTGCTAAAGGACACTTCAGCATTGTGTGTGTGTGGTACAATCAGCACTGGAGCCTGTGTGTTCTAGTGAAGGACGTCCTGTGTCGCTGAGTGAAGGTTTTACTGAGCCACACTGAAGAGTTTTGAATGCCATGTTGTGGTCCGCATCAGGCTATTTCTAACAGTATTAAAGAAAAGGTATCTGTATATTTTTCATTCTATAACTTCCTAAATCTATTTCATTGAACCCAGTGAGTCTTTTATATAATATATAATGTACATGAGCTTTACTGCCTTATTTTTGATAATATACGTCCAGCTCTGGAGTTTTTTTTTTTTTACTACAGATAGTTGTTCTTACTTGAAAATCACACAGATGGCTCACGTACTTTTTTCAGCACTGAGTAGCATCTGCAGGTCTTCATGCCGCTCCAACAACCTACAGCAGGGGTGTCCAAACTTCTTTCAAAGAGGGCCAGATTTGACAATGTGAAGATGCCCGGGGGTCAATACTAACATTTAAAAAATTAAAAAAAATTCCAATAAAAGTTACATACAAATGTACTGTAACAATTTTGTTTTCATTGTCACAATTTTCTTCTTTTTTTTTTAAAAATGACAACGTAACCAAATCTAAGCCAATCAGGCGTGAGCAAATCTAAAAACCAGTTCTTCCTTTCTTTCACATCTGAAGTCAGATAACAGAATAAATTGTATGGAACACGTTAAACTGAATGAAGCTGATACAAATCTTAAGATCATGTTCATTTTAAACATGACTTATTAAGAGTAATGCAAAGTCTGTTAACATTTAAGTTTAAAACGTCTCACTCTTGCTCTTTAACAAAATCATTCAGAAAGTAATATTTATTATCTACAGATATATAACACCAGCAGTTATGTCCTTAAAGGTTCAAATGTTTTGTTATGTCAACCAAAAAAGCCAAATCTTCCAGCCATGCAGTATCTGACAATCCTAGCAGGCCATAAATAATATATTATAAAAATGAAGCTGCGGGCCGTACTTCGGACATCCCTGACCTACAGCAACCCACTTTAGTCTGTGTAGCAAAGTCAGGTGCTAAAAAAGTCATTAGAGCTGCACCAGCTTATGGTAAGGAATAAATAAATGTGAATGTGAATGTACTCATTTATATTTGATGTTAGGAACCAGATTTCTGATAAAATATTGTAAACTCAAGGTTTACTTGACTTACTTGAGGTTGACTGAAGTTTTTCATGACCTGTATTGGTATCATCATGTGACTCATGCTCTCATGTCATCTTGATCGTTTGCTGTAAGGTGGCCATAAAACTCCGAGCTGTCTGAAGTCAGTCTTTTTCGAGTTTTAATAAAATATAACATGTTTAATGTAATTGGAGGTTCAGTCATGTGAACAGTCTCAACACCCAATGGGTGCGCTCTCTCTAGCACCATCAGGAACAACTGGCTACGCAATGGTAAACACGGAGGGGACTCCGGTGAGGGAACAAGAATGTGGAGTCTCGGTTCTGTTAGACCTTGGAAAAGGAGGAGAAACTAGTGGAGTTGTGGAGTGAGAGCTCCTCTCCGACGTGTCCTCCCATCTGTACCACGATCGAGTGGAGAAGGAAAAAAAGTGGACGGAAATCGCTGCAGCTCTCGAAATGCACACACAAGGACAGCTGTTTGTTTCTGCTCCACTGTTTAACAGTTTTTCTCCTTGTACATTTCCACCAGTTACATAATGGGAAATCTCTAAATGAATCTAGTTGTAGATAATGACCTTGTAGGATCTTTGAAAAATCATACAACTTCTGACTATTGACACACTGTCTGTCTGATGTAAGAAGGTGTCAGACTTTAGTCTTTTAAAAGTATTTTCAAGGTTTTCTGGTGGGCAGAAAGTTCTGAACCTCGAGTTCAGAATACTTTATTGTGAATGCAAATGGGCTCATAAAGTATCTGATGGTTTATGAAACTTATTTTATTCCTTGATAATTAACTGACAACTTTATTACAGGGCTTTTAAGACGGCGAAACAATTTATGCATATATGCGTCTGTCTCTATATTTAAAACTTGCATATCTTAATGTTAATTTGACAGCATTTAATTAGGACTTGAGTCACACTGGAAGTTATGGGAAAGTTAACCATGTCTCAGGTAAGACTGCCATCATGACTTTTATGGAAAAGCCACTCAGACGTGAGAAGGACGTTTATAATTGACTCAACATTTGCATAATGTACATGTCTGGAAGGGACTTATGTGAAATGTATTTGTAGGTTGAACTTCAAAAACTACGGAAATGAATCACTGCCACAAGAGACAAAGAAAAACAGATCAGTATCACGTCATAACGTGAAAGGTTCAGATTACTTATTATTATTATTAGTTTTACGTTATTACGACATACAAACTTATAAGAAGAAACTTTTGTTATAACAATATTGTAATTATCTTGTTATAACATGAAACATTGTGTTCTAACGTGATAACTTATATTATTATAACGTGACATAACAAGTGATCACGTTATATATTTTCATGTTATTACAACATAGCAACTTACCATGTTTTACCTAGAAACTTGTTGTAACAATATAGTACTTAACTTGGTATAACATGAAATGTTTCATGTTATACTGTTACGTGATATTGTTATAACGTGACATAACAAGTGACCACTTTATATAGGGATATTTTCATGTTATTACAACATACAAACTCATCAAAAGGTCAACTTTTTTTGATATGACAATATTATATTTATCTTGTTATAACATGAAGATAAAATATAACTCATTGTTACAACATGTTTCACGTAACGTATATTGTTATGACACATTCTAATAATATTAATTATCACGTTATAACAAGATAATTACTATATTGTTGTACCTTTCTTGTTATATCATGATCACTTTGTATGTCGTCATAACACGTTATAACTATACACTTTTCACGTTATAACGTGATATAGATATGTTTTTATTTTTCTGACATGCCAGCAATATACTTCTGACAAAAACTGTGTAAATCAGATGAAAAATATCGTTAGGGACCTGAAGTTCAAATTCCTTTAATAAACCAGATACATTTTAGTCGTAGGAGCTCAAGGATCACTAGCTTTTCCCCGGAGCTTTCAACAGCATGTTGCTGTCTTTAACCGCGGCCGGAGTTCATATTATATGATACCACAATAACAACTGAGCACACTGACGACGACAGTGAAATTCACTAGAAAGGTGGATAAAAACAAAAACACAGACCCAACCCTCCCCTTCCAAACAAACACATTAATCATGTTCCTGATTAATCCAGAAGAGGTCATGCACTGAGACAATTTAATACTTTAAAATCCCTAAATTTAGACGTGTTACAGCCATAAAAAGTCTAGACTGTGACTCTGGGCAGAATCTCTTTACTGTACTCTACTCCCACCTGCTACAATAGATTTACAACTAATCAATGCCTCATATTTTGCGCTGATGGCACATGCTCACCCGGCCCTCACCGTGCATTTGTGTTTTATCTCCGGATGAAACATTTTGTCGGTAATGTCTCCAGACAGGCTTTCGGAGCCCTGAGTATACTAATGTACGTTCCCATTATTCAAAAGCACCTCAACAAAGAGATATGAATTGAGGTGGGAGAGTGTGTTATATCATGTCACATCATCCACAACGCGTTGGAAGCCTCTTCTAAAGACGGCGTGGGAGTTGGGAGTGGGTGGAATGAAGACTTGGCTGCTCATTAATCTGGTCACTCTAGTCGACTCTCAGCGTCGAAACGAGCACAAGAGACTCACGCCGTGTACTGAATTGTAGTCTTCCTCTTTTTAAAATGCTAAGGGGCCCCGTGAAGCTGACATTTACAAGGCAATCCACCGGCAACCAGCTATTTCTCTCACTCTCTCCCTTTCTATCCCTCTGCATTAGTTACATTTCTCCTGAATCGTTGGCAAGATTCAATAAGTGCTTATGTCAGCTGTCTCCTGCATGGCATCATATACTGTAGAGCTGGCCGATCCACAGAGTCTGTTTTCCATTATCATACAAATAGGTCCTCCTATGCGTGCTTGTGAATCGCGTCCAGATAGCAGCCACGAGGAGATAAACTGACAATGAAGTCAAATGCCTCCATAGATCTTCTTTAATGTGTGTTTGCCCGGTTTTGCAGTGTAAAGGTCACCCCGGAGACGGGATCGTGTGCTCAGTGACAGGTATGAATGGGATGTGGGAATATGCATGAGCGCGCACTCCCCCCCCCCCCCTTTTTTCCCTCTTTGGTATTACCAGCTCAGTGTATGGATTAGATATGGAGTGAAGGTGCACGGTAAAGAGCTAATAGCTGCATATACGTTAGGCTGAGAGGTACGGCGATGTAGAGTGCATATAGAGAGAGGGAAAAAAATCTAATCATCTCTAAAGAGAAGAATCAATTCTGGGCCGGATGGCGGACGGAGGAGAGATGACAGCAGATGTGCAGATTTGACTTGCGAGTGCAATCCTGAGCGACTTTAATACTTTGTTGCCTGACTGACACCATGCTCAGGGCATACTCAGGATGTCTGTTTATTTAAAGTGTTTAGCTCCAGGGTTGAATACCGGGAATTTAGATCCCCATATTTTCTGGGATTATTGCCAAGATCTACTGCATTTCCCAGAACAACACCTGGGGAAACCTGTGTTTCAAAGACACCCTCTCCAAACCTCATTAAAGCCGCCATGACACTGTCACAACCACAGTCCACCCTTATAATATTACTGTAATACAGTTATACAGTACCGGATATTGAGATCCATCCAGATATTTTCCCAGGAAATCTCACCACAATTTGTTCCAGTTTCCCGCAAACAAACGCTTATGGGAACTGAGATTTTTAGTGTGTGCTGTGTCTGCCTACACATGCTGAAGCATCTGAAAATATCACATCAAATGAAACAAAGACGTGTTCTCCAAATCTCATTAAAGGTCCAGTGTGTAGAATTTAGTGGCACCTAGTGGTGTAATGGTGTAATTATACTGTAACATGATCAATTTACTGCTTACAGTTAATCTGCAGCAACAAAATACGGTATGTACAAGCAGTGCAGTTCCTCTTCCACACAGGCCACTACGTTTCTACCACTGACAATATAAAAAAAGTTGGACATTTTAACATGGGCGTTAATGGAGGTTTTGACACTTCCGCTTTGTCCTCATTTCACAGCCACAGAGGTTGCCACCTGGTTTCTACAATAGCCCAGAACGCCACTGTAGTTTCTTAGTAGTTATAGGAAGGAGAGGGTGAGGTGAGGGGGTTGCAATCTGAAACCATACCAGAAGAAGCCACTAAATCTACACACTGGACATTTAAGATACAGTGCCTTCAAGATGAAGTACTGCTGAAATATTAGCACATAAAAAAATATTCATGACTATTTATGCCTTTTTTAAAACATTTATTACATTTAAGTTCAGTGACAAATTTCATTCAAAAAAAAAAAAAAGAAAATAAAAATCTTTTGGTTTTAATAAGCCATCACTCATGCTGTTAAAAATGTTAATCAGGCCATTAATAAAGGGTCGTTTTTAAAAAAAAAAAAACTTTTGTTTTTACGGTTAAAATCTGTCAGCTACGTTTGCCAGAATTTTACCGTAATAAATACAGTATAACATTTTCTAATATTACAGTAATAGTTATAGTAATACAGTAATTAGTACTATTGATTTCATATTTAAAGTTAGCATTTATTCCATATTTTAAAATCCATGTAGATTTTGAAGATGAAAAACTGTAATATTACAGTAAAATGTTTAATGTTTTACTGTATTATTAACAGTATCTAATATAAAATGCTACTTTTAAATTCCCTTAAAATGGCCTACAATTAAAGGTTTTGAACAATGACTGTTTAACTGTATACAGGAAAACACTGGCATATTTTACAGTCTTTTACTGTCATGGTTTGGCAGTTTTTCACTGTAAAATTTACAGACATTTCTTACAGTGTAAAGTTGTTTAGTGATTTATTGAGACATTTTGCACATTTTATTAAGTCTTATTAGAGCCAGTATTTACAGACTATAATCCTTTATAAAGTGCCCTAACAATGGTACAGATCAGTGGCAGAGGGGGCTGTCATGCCCATCATTAAATCAAACCTGTTTTGACACCCTCTGCCAGCCAAATCTTGACTTTAAATCAGAACCAACTGTGAGTTTGTACAAAAGATATGATATTCAGGGCTTACTGACCTCAATGACTCCGTCCTCTGCTGCAGGATCAGACTATACATCTAAAAAGTCTACATGAACACACACCCCACCCTGCCCTTCGCCTCAGCTCCAGAGATTACTGTGTGAGAGTGTAGTGTTACGCAACAGAAAAACCACCAGCAAACTGCAGCCCGGCTGTGCTGTAATTTATGACTACAGGAGAGTCTGTAAGCTTTTGTGTAATGCTACCAGGATGAAAAGGCAGCATCACCTGCACCGCGAAAACAGCACGAGCACATTTGTATTGAAGCAAGTAAAAAAGAATTCAGACAGAAAGATCCTTCTCAGAGGATTAGAATTGTTTAGCCTTGCAGAGCTCGTACACAGCTACATCTGCTATACGTGTGAGCAGTTAGTCATGATCAAAATAAGAACAAAAAGCGTTACTACTGACTCAGCTTAATGAAAATGCACTGCAAAGCTCCTTATGCCACGCTGTATAATTGTCATGCCAGGTCTGGATGCGTCTGTGCGTGCTCCGTCCATGTCGGCACATGTTGATGTGCGCGCTTAAAAGAAAATGAAGGCCAGGGGCTGATGCGTGTCTGAATATTTCTAATTATTGTGAGCTATTTGAGCAGATTATCCTCAGTGTCATGCGCTCCCAGGGCAGCAAAACAGCCAGACACGTCAATGAAACCCTAATCTGATTTTCCCTACCCAGAAAGCATTTGCAGCTACGCATCAGGCTTTGCTCGCTCCCTCCTAACTCCTCACTCCCCTTAACTTCACAAGTTCAGCAACTGTCGAAGCCTCCAGAACATAAACTGAAGAGTATTTAAAAATCCATGACATATGACTCCAATCATGAAGTAAAGTAGATGAGTCATAGCTCAAGGTTACAGGGAACGAGGGAAAGTGTTTTTCTTCGTCTGTACGTGACCTGAGCAGAACTTAAAGTGTCAGTATAGCGCACAGTGTCTGAGGCTTCGGGCGAGCCTCAAGGCTGGTTCCGGCAGCCAGGCTTTCACCGGGAATACTGAGCAGACGCAGAAGAAAACTCCTTCTGCTCCTCTCTGAAAGTATTACACATGTGAACATGAAGTGAAGCGCTCACATCAGACACTACAAAGCCTTCAGCTGGAGTCACATGTCATCTCTTCTGTCGTCTTTCATCTCGAGAAAAGGTCAAATAAGGTCCTATTCGCTTTGGGATTTTTTTTTTTTTTCCTGTACTTACAGAAATGTCATTGTCAGTGTGATTGTTAACAAGTGAAGGTGACAGCAGGGCTTGGTAAACACGCCCAGAACATTCAACACATACAGGTATACCATTAATGTTCATGTACCTGATGATCCCACATCTTTATCACAGATGCAGCAGGCTTAGATTCAAACCTGACACTCTGTTACGACAATGTCATTACATTCATCATACAATAGAATGATAATAAATATAATTAGATTGTGAATGCCGCATACATGAATTAAAATGTGGTTTTATCTGTACGTATAGAGCTCCATCGTCGGCCAAAAAACGATTAAAAACACATCAATGAGCCACACTGATGCACTGGTTGACATGTTCTTTAATTACCATGTACACACACACACACACACACACACACACACACACACACACTATGCAATAAATTCTTTTGACCCAATCCCATACACATCGCCCTGCTGCCAGAAACACTCACAGGAGCACCAAATGTGGATTCATCCACTGCTGAAAATAGTCCCTGACAAATGCACCATTTCTTCCTGTTTGACTAACGTTTGCTGAAAAAACTACAGTAACCAGCTGTTTTAGAAAATGGCTGTGCCTTCTTTCCAAAATGAAAATATATATTTTTAACCAGTGGGCTTGTGGCTGAATGCCACAGACAGGGTGGAGGTGTCAGAAAGAACTGAGAGAGAGAGAGTACTGTTGGTCCACCCTCACATGTGCTTTCACTCAATTTGCTTGATCAGACATATTAATAGGGCAGTGTGGGCGTGGACTGACTGTGCTTGACTGACAACTCCCTTTGGCGTCTCTTAAGGCGTAGCAATTTACGCAGTGAGAATTCCTATTAGAGCATGTTTGATGATGATGTCTCCTTTTCACACTGTACTTCCCTCCAACGTCAACCTGAGCCGAGGTCTAATCAGTTACAGTAACTGCAAACACCTGAGAAAGTCAAAGGCCTTCGGGCACTCTATAGTGACTTCAAATCTTATTCCCTGGACATTTGGGAATAATCAACACAGTCTGAAAAATGTTTCAGGGTGACAAACCGAGAGTTGGTTCACTCAAAAAGTTTTTCTCAAACACCCATCTGGCTGTGGTTCCATTGCTTTCTACAGAACAAATAATCTGTATGAAAATTGTTTTATGGACTATTCTGAATGACCCTATTGTCACAACACACAGCGATAGGTTGCACTAGAAATTTAGTGATGGAGTGACTACTTGCAGGGTTAATAAGCCAACTATCGTATCTAGCAACATGCTAGCCAGCTGGGGACATGCTGTTTCTGTTCAGTCAGCTCTCCAAGCCAATAGGCTTTCTAAGTGTCAGTTCGCAAAATAGCTAGCTTGGTCTGTAACCTTTCCCCTGCTTCTTTTATGAATCAGTTTTTTTTTTCTCTTTTGGATTCTACAGCTAGCTGTCTGTCTGTTCCTTCAAAGGTCAGCACTGTCAAGGCGGCCTGCTATTCATCAGAAGCACAAAATGACAGTGCCTGTCAAAGTTAACCAAAGTTGAACGTGATTCAAAGGATTCACACGGATTTACTTCACTGACCATGGCGATTCCTTTAAACTGAATTTTGCCCCAAAATGTCACTGTTTCACAGTTTGCCCAGATTTTGGAATAAAAAGACGTTTCTGTTGAATTTAATAACGGTAATTTGTACTGGTAATTGGAACTTAATTGGAACTCAGTGGAAAAGACAGATATCTCAAGACCTGGGAAAGTAAACCCCAAAGTTTCTGCATGGATACATACCGCTAAAGTTAGGTGAGATAATCAGTGTTGTGTCATGTGGCTGAACTGAGCCTTAAAGAGTAACCACCACCTTTACTCTATGTTTGTGTCTCTCTTTTCTCTCACAGATCAGGTCAGTAATTATGAGCATTTTACTGACGTCACATTACATGACTTATTTATAGATGTTGTTTTTCTTGTGTTTTTTCCCAGTTGGCTATATGCAAAGCTGCATTTTGGATTTTCCTATTCAGGTCACCTTAACTCTTCAAACTCACTCGCTCTGTTGTGCTGTCACAGGCATCGCGGTACAAAATCAGGAGCGAATCTGAGCCGTGACAGTAGAAAAATCCAAAAATTCTTCAACTACCACAGTGTACCACAAATAAACTAAACCTGCAATAACGTGCTTGCCATCTTCTCAGTCTATTTAAAGGTCTTGGTGATGTGTGTTGGCAGTGTGAGAGGGCTTTTTCACTGAAGCAAACATTTGTGGTAGCTTGAAAAGATAAAAGCAGAGGCGACTTTCTCCAGGTTGCCAAAGGATAAAAATAGAGTCATTTCTGTGCCTCAGAACACGCTGTGTTCGGTCCTTTGTGGCAAATGAGGGAACAGTGTTAGAGAGCAGAGCCCTTTACCACTGCTTTAATCCAAACTAATCCCTCGTACTGTACACCACTCTCACAAATCTCACACATCCCCCGCTTGAGATCCCTTTCTAATTACATGGATGCCTTATCTACCCAGCATCAGTTTATTTTCTGCTCACATACGATCCAGGATAAGATATCTTGTTTTTCTGTTTGTCTCTATATGCGTCCACAACAAAAGACAAGCTGTTATAATTCATTGATTAGTATGTTGCTAAAGTTTGATCATGTATGCACTAATCCGACACATATTAAACAAGCACGTGGTTCCTGAATGGATCCATCAAGGACTTGTAATCCATCATGAAGAATCAACAGCTCTGGTCAGCAGCTAGGTCTGCAAACTCTGAAGATGATGATATGTGTTGACTTGAGATTAAGGCTCAATTCAGAACATGCCAGGCACTGAAAATGCAGTTTCCCATTCATTTAAATGGGGGTATTGTGTTTAGGCTGTGGCGGTGCGGGCCAAAGGGTATGCCAAAAACTCTATGTCACACTGCGGTGGCTAATCCGATGATTAAACCGATCAAACTGTCCCACAGTCAGCGTGAAATGTCACTGAAACTGAAACGTGATCCAGGTGGAGTTCATGGACTAAACTATGATACTCTACCCGACTGTTATGTTCTGGCTTGGTTTATTTTGTGTACTCATGTGTCTGGCTTGAAGTTTATGCTGCAAAATAATGACACCAATAAGTTTCCTTTGGTTTATGTGTGTTTTGAGAGCTGTGGTTGAGTGACATAGAAAGTGAATGAGAAAGAGGTAAATCAGAGCACTTTTGACCTTTTTATTGGTGATGGTAGATAACATAATCAAATCATTACCAGAATTTGTAGGCTATGAATCATAGAAAAAGGGAGGATGGTGAGGGTAAAAACAGAGTTTCCCAATATTAAAAATTAAGACGTGAAATGAGCAATTAATAAAGAGACCAAAAGAGATTAAAAACTGAATCAAATGTCTCCATGACTGATAAATCATTAGCGCTCAGATTAAAGAGCTGTATTCATTGGCCAGCACTTAATCAAATACTCTTCGAATGACACCATGAGAGTATAGAGTTTTTTTCTATAGAGTCCTTGGTGTGATGCATGGATCTGGCAAGTTTCAGTAATTCTACAGGCCAAGCAGATTGAAGATCTGTTTGATGTAAATATTTTATCCATACTTGGCAAATCTGCTTTGATTCCTGCAAGACAGTAATATTGAACAGAAGGTGTGTGAACTGAAGATTTAAAGAGTCACTACACCCACGTTACAATAAAACTTATTTTCTTACAGTTATCTAACCATGCTGACAGTTTGGGCTTTTATTTGTCTAGTTTTTCTGCCCCAAGACAACTGAAACTTAAAGATGCCCTACGGAGTTTTATTAAACAAGCAGGTACTGAATATTTCAGACTAACGCCGAAAATCCACCGGGCCCGTCCGCAGCGCGTTGCGTGAGCGTAGCGCATTTGGTCCGTCCTGCACGTGACTTCAAACCCCACCTGGAGCGTTTCAGAAACGAGCGTTTAGCCCGCCAGACTTTGTTTACTTCCTCAGATTTGGCCATTTTCCCAGTGTATGTTCTTCTAAACATGCTTCTACATGTGTAAATATGCTACGTAGTTAATTAGTTTTTTTGTCGCTTTTGTCTGTTTTTACGACCGGCAGTTTGCATGGGGTATTTTATTTTGAAAATCCACAGGATTCTCTTTGCTTTTTCTGTGTGTGGCTTCCGCCCGCTCGAGGTGGTCTGTGTAAATTGACGCGTGCTGCTCGCGTCGTCCGTCAAAAATAGAACTGACGCGTAAATCACGCGTAGCCGAGCGTCGAGACGCGTCTGGGACGCGTCTGAAACAGACCTTGGCGGAGCCGGTGGGGTTTGATATATTGACTAGAATGGCTGCGTATTACACGCGATGACGTGACGCTGACGTGACGCTGACGCAGCGCGACGCAGACGGGCCCGGTGGATTTTTGGGGTAAAATGTGTTGTGTGTCTCGAGTCTAACTCATTACACATTTTAAAGGCCCATAAAAGCCTAGCATCAAATGTAAACTTGTTGAAGTGGTTCCTTAGAAATCTAAGAACCCATCGTCTGACGATTTTGCCTTTTGGGGCCAGTGTTTCAGGGCATTCGGTGTGCCCAGTGTGAGAGACTACACTGAATGCCTGGATGAGCAAAAACAATATGAGCTAGCTTGGATGAGCTGCTGGGCTCCTGGGCATGTCTGAACCGATTGGAATCATTGCTAGACTAAGCGTTTAGCTAAGGCATACTGGGTATGCGTGCCTAGTGAGTCAGTTTAGTGTCTCCTTGAAGCCGGCTGATATCCAGATAACAGAAACGTCGTCCAGGCCAAGATTTCCTCTTCCATGCACGGGTCGTTATTTACAGTCCAGTTAGCAGCTTGAGACGATAGATCCATGCAACTAGCGTGGCTAAAAAAAACAACTTCAAGATGCCAAAAAATTAGCAATTTAAAGCACTCTGATGCATACATCAAATTGTAGTGATATTCCCCAGCTGAAATCAGCTGACAGCCGGCTGATTGAATAATCATTTCTATCCAGTTACACACCAATCACAGCCAACTCTGCTAACAAGGCGGCCCATTCAAATATGGCTCCCTGCTCACTGATCCCTGCTACATCAATCCTGCCACACGCTGCTGCTGCTGCTGCTGCTGGCAAAGCTTTTGCCTCCACCACCCAAGCCTCTACCTTTTTTAGTTCAGCTTCCTGGCAGTTGAATGGTATTCATGTCTTGCTTCGGCCCACTCTTTTGCATTGAGCTCTCTGTTCTGAGCTCAGCCTGCTGCATGGCTAATCCAGGGAGCATCTAAGAGCGGAGCCATCCGTGCCAAGCATAACTGTAGTTCCATTTGTTGCAATAAATAGTTAAATCCATGACGAGAATGGACAAATGACTAACATCATGCAGTCCAACAGAAACTCTTAAAGACCGATGTGCTGATAGAAATCCTTTTTTAAAGAAAGAACATTTAGATGTTGGTCGTTGAGAGGACTCGCAGCTGCGCTACTGTCCAGCACAGATCGCAAAGATTTCCCGTGATGCCTCAGTTAATGGGGCACTTCTCGTGGAGCACCGTGGCTCTCTAAGGACCTCACCAAGATCTACTGGTCTTTCATCAGCCTCTGGGCGTCTTCGCTACCGCCCGAGAAATAATTACTGAACAGCTGAAACGCCGAGCAATATTTCTCCTGTCTGCACTCCCCTCCTCTCCAGTACAACCCCCCGAGGCCTGATTGCCAAATCATTTGAAGTATGATATGAATGAGGCAAGAGGAGCTGGAGCTTATGCATGAATAACAAATAGGGGATATAAGTTTCATGCCTGTTCTTTTTTTTCCTTCCGTTGCAATCCTCTTAAACTTTAAGACACAGATTTGATCAAACATGTTGGAATTTGTATTCCTCAAATATATATCAAAGGAAATTGAAAGCTGAGTTCGGCATACAGTAAATTCTGACTTGAATGCGACATTGATCTGTACGCTTGAATTAGATTTGTGGAATCTGGCGTACGCAAGTTGATCTTTTGAAGAGGACATGAGGGGCTTTGATCAGCCAACGTTTTGACGGCAGATCTCTTTCACTCCTTCCACTCCATTCTCTCCTCTCTCCCTTCTTCTCTGATTTGATGGATCAGTCTCTCCACTCTCCCCTTCCCTCCTCTCTCCACACCGGACTCTCGCCTTTTTCCCCCCTTCTCCTACTCCTGGTGCCGGATCCCCCTTCTCTCTTTTCATCATCGCCTTTTCCTTTGCAGCTCCTCCTGGCAGAACTGCCACTCACACAAACTCCTGCAGCACTTACAAAATGGACGCCCCGCTGAGAGCAGCCACCACTCCTGGCATGAGTGGGAGATGAGAGGAATTGTGGGAGAGAGAGAGAGAGAAACAAGATGACAGAGAAATAATAATAAAAAAAAAGGCCCAGAAGTGGGATACTAAATCATTGGTAGTTACAAGCGTTGTAAGTGTTGAGCACGAGATGAGCTGCTTACTTTTATTTGGCATGAAAGAAGAATAAGGCTCAAGTTACACAAGCTTCCACCGCACAGTGAGTAAGGGGGCTGTCAGCAGAAAAACGAGAGCCACAGACATTTGTTCAAACACTTCAAACTACCCATTTTTTAAGTTTACTTGACAGAGATCTCTGTACAATCCTCACAGACAACAGCCACATCTGTGAGGAGCAAAAAATAGAAGTAGTGCTACTGTTGCCACTACTCCTAAACCTATAGCCTGAAGCCTGACTCTGACCTGAGGTGTGAGACACAACCGATATATGAGGTTCTTTCTCTCTGTAAAGTCTGCGAATGGCAACTATAGCATGGCTAAGGTTGAAGGAAAGATGGTGTTATGGCAAGTGAACTATGGTTAGGATTTGTCAATGAGATCATTTGGATTAGATTGTAGTTAGGACATGAACTCCAGTCAGATGACCTCCACACCCTTTCTTTTTGTCTTCCTAAAATAGATAGATAGATAGATAGATAGATAGATAGATAGATAGATAGATAGACAGATAGATAGATAGATAGATAGATAGATAGATAGATAGATAGATAGATAGAATAAGTTAAGATAAATTGCACAATACTTCCTCCATCGGTCCTGAATGTTGACTTCTTGTTTCTGCAGATCCCCACATTTGGGGGTCACCATAACAGATCATCTACTGTAGGGGTTCCCAAACTTTTCAGCCCGCAACCCCAAAAACAACGGTATCAGTGATTTGCGACCCCCAATATCCCCAGATGTCAGATGATTTGTCCTTGTTGCATGTCGTAATGTTTAGCGCAATGCTAATAGACCTTAGCTAATACTGTTGTTGCTAATGTTGTTAATCTGTCGTAATCACATCAGGAAACATAAGAAAGTCGAAAGGCTTTTATTTTAAATGTAACTGTTTTGTTACAATTATGGCATTATGATTTCTGAAAATCAACGACCTTGCCTATTGGTACTAAATAATGACAGTAGACATAAATTGTGAGGTGCTGAATTGTCCAATAATAAGATAGAGGTATCAACTACAGCACGACTGCTGCATTTAGTGCTGAAACAATTCGTCAATTCAACAATTTGTGAACGTGATCAACATCACATCATCGGTCAACAATTCATCAAGCAAAACCATCAACTATACCATCAACTATTTGGTGGTTTCAGCCTCTGGATATAAAGATTTGTTACCTAAGGGATTCATATCTGCATTTTACAGACTAAACAATAAATACATTTAGTCAACGGTTGACAGAACAATCAATAATACAAATGTTTGCATCTTAATTAGCCGTAGCTGCATTGCAGCACATTATCAGCCCACCTCAACCACAGACACATTGTTCTTACAATTAAATGATCAAATTACATTCAGTCTAACAGTATGGAATTTTGCCAACATACATCATCTTGTACAATGTGTTTATTTAGTTTTTGCGGAACAACTTTCAAAATGATGGTACACGAAAAGGATGGAGTTAGAAAAGAGGTGGAACCATGTGAGTGTTCTAGTATTTGGGGGGCACCCGGGGAAAGTTTTAACCAAACCGTACCAGGACAAACCAAATTTGGTAAACTAATATCTGTAGCAGCTCTGCGTTCAAATACACCCACTGACCAGGAGCAACATCACGACTTGAGCTCTTCACATGATGTCTAAAAAACAGAGCCACATCAAGTTGCTTACCTCAGAGGTTGAAGCAATATGAGTGTGTGTGGAGGTGTGGTGGAGTGTGTTCAATGATTATTACACCAGGAGTGCAAAGCCACCAACACACTGGGGGCTAATGGCCTGGATGAGCACACGTAGTTGTATCACTTGATGTTGGGCTATAGGTGTACAATTGCTTTTGTAATCCCCCCCCGCCCCGAGCCTCTGTGACCTGGAAAAAGACGAGTGCAAAGGGCCCCGCCTATACTTAGCCTCGCTCTTTCTCCCATCACTCACAGCGTATTTACCTTATTGCTGTGGAAGCTGTGCTACGGGCCCAAGACTGAGGGGGATTGTAGTGAGGAGGAGGAGGTGGAGGAGGAGGAGGAGGGGGGATTGCTGACTGGAGGAAGCTGCAGTAATCCAAGGCCTGTTGTAGATTGAATTTGTTCCCAGACTAGTATTTTCAAATACACTGTGTTATTTTCTATCATGTCTGGTGCTTAAGTAAAACCACACAAGAAAATTATATGGAGGCAACAACACTGTAGTCAGATGGACATTTGAATCAGCTGTAAATACAGTGCGAGATGCTGCATATTGGGAGTAAAGCCGCTAATAACTGTATTTTAAAAAGGACAAGACAATTGGAAGGCATGGGAAATAGAGCAGAAATATAATATAATATAAAAGAAGAGTGAGTGATAAATGGTTTAGTATGTAACTAAGCTGGGTTGGGGTAGAGTGAGTTTGAGTTTGGCAGTATTTTAAAGAAACTTATCGGCGCTGGGGAAATTCAAATCAAATATTTCATGTTTTAATTATCACCAAACTCTGCAGTCGCCCTCAGCTCTCCATCTTTTAGCGTATTGTGTTGTTTGGTTGAGGGTTCTATGGCTTGACTTTATTATTTCGGATCACGCTCACTGCTCTCTCACAGCAGCAGAAACAGTTAGATACTGGCACAGTCCAACATAGTGGACCATTTTGCAGCTAAATTCAGCTATTTTTCTCAGGAGCTGGTGGCCACCAGAACAGGGGTAATAAGATTGTGGATATATTGATTTATGGTCATCATGCGGATAGTAACAAGACTCTGCTGCCCCCAAGTGGCCAAAAAATGTATTTTAGGGTTTGGGAAGGAACAAGGCCTCAGCAAAAGTCAGTGAGTCCTGTTAGCAGGGACTGTTTTGTCATGCTTAACCAAGAGAATGACCTTCTCTAACCTTGACCAACCGCTTTGAGGTGTCTACATGCTGCTATTGTCAGTAGAAAAGCAACAGAACAGTTTGCAGATACCAGATACCAGTTATTTTTTAGGAAAAAACACAAAATGCTGCTTTCCTTCAGTCCTGTGCTTCGTTGATTAATTGAGTTGCTGGATGGAGAGGCTCTGATTGAAGAGCACAATGGACTGTTTCTCTTAGTAAGCACTGACCATGTGACTCCCTCGGCCCTCTCTACCACAATGATTGGCAGCATACTGGTCTCGATCATTCAGCACACCAACTGGGTGATGGCCTCGGATCACACTTTCTCCCTCCGGCTAGCAGAAATGTGATCTCTTGCTGGGAGCCATCCTCGGATGTGGCAGCCGGGTGCTTGTTAGTTGTCACAGCACAGTGCTAGTACTACTACTTAACTAAAAAGCAGCATCATGCGATTTACATTTGACTTTGACTTTGCACACCAAGCTTCATACATACATGACAAATTCAACCAACTTTATTCATCCTGTTCTATGCTGCTCAAACAAAGAAGCTGTCTCAGGTCACACAGGTAGCATCATCACACAGACACACACACAGCTGAATGAGTTACTAACAACCTGCTGCACTAGTTTGTGTGTAATGATTTATTTCAGCCTTAAAGAATGGGTTAACTGAGGGCTTATCCTTGACTACAGCCGGGTTTTTACTTAAATGACAAACCACCGGGACATTAATCAAGGCAAACAGCAACCTGTGAAACTAACCAGAAATCCTTTCTCTTTCATCCTCCGCACATTTATTTGGTGTGTCAGAGGTGTTGAAGAGAAACAGGAGTGAATCCTCCCGCTGGTGACTGAGCCGTGCCTTTTAGCCGGGCTTCACAATCACAAGAGCAAGGCCGAACGCTGTGTGAGCTCCGAGCAAATGAAAAGCCCCCAAAAAAAAAGAGACTTGAAAGAGGATTTTGAAAGTAGCCAGAAATAAGAAGAAAATTTGGAATGGAGTAGACTGCACAGGAGCACAGAGGACGCAAAAAAAAACAAAAAAAAAACGTATTCCTGATTACTTTTTGTACTGATTCATCAGTTTTTCTGATATCTTGAATTTGTAGAGTTGGACAGATGTGTTTGGACTTGGACGACGATGATTCAAGATGTCTGCAACGGAGAAAGGTCCGATGTTCTCAGCTTGGTCTCCTTATTCGCTTACCCTCTACTCCCCATGTAACAGAGTTTACTCTGCAGTGAGAAGCAAACTGAGGTTTCAGACACTTTTCCATCAGAACTCACAGATGTAGTGTAGTTTCACATCCACACACCTCTTTTTCCGCTGTGCTGGGGATTTTTAAGGCCACTCTATAGTGGAAACATTTCAAACTCGACACTCACATAAAAAAGTAAATAGGGAGTGATGTTGAACACGGCCCTCGTGTAACCTCATCACTGGACTGACACTGGCGCCGTCCACTCGTCGTTCTTTTCTATGTAAGCCCACACACTGGAAACATCCTGATACACATCATTGCAGGTTGACGTGCGTGAACTTGTCAGCATACAATACTTTTTCTATTTTTGAGCACGTCAGCTCTTCAGAAAAGCACATTTGCTCCCCTGATTGGCACATCCGGACTACTGAACCGCGACTACATCTTCAGTGTGTTTGGTGCATTTTGGTGTGTGCCGTGAGAGTCCATTGACAACACGCTCCACAATGTGGTGAAATGTGTGTTGCACTTTAATCATAGATGTATAATAGAACTGCATAGTGCAACGCTGCTCTGCATTGCTTCCAGTTATTGCCCAGTGAATAACTTCCCCCTCTGGGCCAAAGAGCTTTTTCTCCACAGACCGCCATTATAAAAGAGACGTCTGTAAATCTGTTGACGTGACACCTCCAGGTGCAAACACAGTCGATTGAGACTCTTTCTATTATGAATTTTTAATCCACAGAGGTTTTAAAACATGAGCAGAGAAAAGTGATTTCAAAATCAGTGATGTCATCACAATATAAGGTCTGTGCTGAGCGGGAACTCAAGGGCAGGGCCTGTGGGAGAAACACTATTGTGTATATGTAATGGGCTGCATAACCAGGAGGTAAACCTGGATGACTGACTGGGTGTATGAGCCAGGCGAGCATTCTCATTGGACTGAATAAGTGCCATCTTGGTATCTAGTTCTTATTATATATCTATTATTTTAACTGACAGGGTTGCTGGTGTAACAGTTAAAGTTACCTTTCTAATATAAATAACAGATTTAAGTTATTTCTGTATGTTGTCTTACAACAACTTTAAAGCTGTTTCAATCCCATCCAGACTTTTCTCGTCATTCCTCATTCTACCTACCACTCTCCGATGGGCTTAAGGAAACAGCTGTCAGATTTAGCAACCTAAAGCTTGCTTTATCATTAATACTTATATTGGACCTAAAGTTATGAGTGCAGTAATCTTCGCAAAAATGACACCTTTGATAAAGAAACAGCGTGTAGGAATTGGTGTTATCTAGTGGTGTAGTTGCAGGTTGCAATCCTCTCCACTCCCATTTCGTGAAAGGGCCTAACAGAGTCAGTGTTTGGTTTGTCCATTCTGGGAATAGAGGCCCTAAATCTGACACACTGGACCTTTAAAGCATTCTGATTTTTATGGTATTTTAATAAAAATACATGATTTTCTCCAACGACTGAACGCTGCACCAACAGATCACATTTGCCATATTTTCACTCTGTCTCAAAGTAGCCTCGTCCCTGACTTGCGTGATTATCCATCACTTTCCTGTGGTTAAGTGGTGGATTGAAGGGCAGGTTTTACCTGTCATCTCTAAGCATGCTAATTTGAAACATTTTGGAAGGCTACGCTCGCTCGGAAATGTTTTCTCCTCCTGAACTCGTCTACTTTGTGTTCTCAAACATACTGAAATGAAAAAGCTGATGCAATGCACCAGCACTGTCTTTAACTTTCCATCAAGGCTGAGATGTTTTTGCTCAGCGAGAACTCATTTGTTACTTCCTCTGAGTGCTCCGTTATTCTTGTTTCTGGCTGTTTTTGAAATCCTCTTCCAAGTCTTAACTCATTTTGTTGCTTCAAAGATCAGAGGAACCGAAAAGGATTGTGATTTTCCAGAGGAGCCGCTGTGAGACAGCAGTGGGGTTTACAAAGTGGGGATAATTTCACTTTTGCCCAACTGCTCATTGGTAGTTTTTCTATTTCTGTACTTGTGATGAACCAGGGTTTAAGCAATTTCCTACGCACACGAGCAACAGTGTTCACTGTTCAATACAGTCTGAAAATGTGATTATGTACAGAGTCCAAACAGCACTATTTGTATCAGGAGCGACCAAAAACCTAAAGCTGCAATCAGCCATAAAATATATATGACTAGACCCAAATAGCAACAAAATTACAACAAACCAAAGACTTCATTACCCAGAAGTGTCAGACTTTTCCATTTGCTCTTCTAAGCTCCCACTGTTGTTTCTTTCCACAAATAAAAGAAACACAGGACCGTGTGTGTTTGTTGTAGTTGCAGCAGCAGAAGTCTGTTTGCACTAAACTGAAGAATGGGGTGAGAGCGGTGAGAGCTACATTGCTCGAAAAGACAGAGAACACGAAATCCAAAGAAAAACAATATAGATTAATCAGTCTGAGGAAGACAGGCGTGCTGAAGGCGAACGCTGCGGTGAACATGGAGATGAAAAGTACTCCGAGGTGAGAGAGGACGACGAGGAGCAACATGGATGCATAGGTCACAAGTTTGCCTTTATTATTATGTTGCCTAAAGTCCCGAGATCACTTCCTGTCTAGCCGCTTGCTCCACCAACTACAAAGGCAATCCGTCTTTCTGAAAAAACCTTTGTCCACTTCTTCTAAGACAAGCGTCTACTATTTGACGCATTTGTAAAATAGGCTTAAACAACAAACTACAGCTCAGCTCAAGTACTTCATCATCATCATACACTTTTTTTTTTGGACTGTCTAAACTTGAATGAACATAATTTATGTTTTAAGACTGACTGATTTTTAGTAATTGATGTTTTTACATAAGTCAATATGATTTTAAATGAGGCCTTCTTACTGGAAAAGTTCCAGTACTCAATAATTAGTTGCAATTTCTGAAGACAAGTAGCAGGTTGTTGACAGTTGTTTAGTAATAGTTTGACTAGCAGATATCAAAGATGGAAGATGATAAATGGACTGTACTTTCAAAGCGCTATTGCTTTAACACTACATATCTCATTCACCCATTCATACACTGCCTGCCATCAGTTTTTGGGAGCCTTCTTCCTCAGCCGGTGGCTAACTGGCTAACTTTAACTTAAGGAAGTGTGCATTGGTTTATCAGAGCTTGGTCTGTGAACTAGAGATGTTGCTACTGGAAACACGGCTGATCCATGCAGAGTCTGTGGGCGAGAAAACCAAAACAGTAAGCTAAAAGAAGCTAAAAAGTCTTGTACCCCTTTTAGCATTACACACAATCATTTGATCCATTGTTAAAGGTCCAGAACGTACGATTTAAGGTGCTCTATTTACCGAATATGGCAGAAATGAAATATGATATCCATAATAACTCTGTTTTCATTTGTGTATAATCACCTGAAAAGAATTGTTGTGTTTATTTTACCTTTGAATGAGAATTTTATATCTACAGACCCAGAACAGACTAACTAAAGACTGGCTCTAGATAGTGACTGTTCACACACTTCACACCCACCAATGTTTCTCATTCTTGGAGCAGGAGGGCGAGTGGAGGGGGTTGCAATCCAAAACTACATCTCTAGATGCTATAAAATCCTACATCCTAGTACTTATTCTTGTTATGTATGTATTCTTATTGATTTTAAGAATAGTAGTAGTAGCAGTTATGGAGTGGTTTACAGTGGAGTTGTGTAGAGTAGATAAAAACCAAGTGTGTGTGGACTGATGGCTCTTCAGCTCTGGTCTTAATGGTCACTTTGTTATATGTAGCTACTTCAGCACTCTGAGCAGAGCAGCGCGGGCCAGTTTGTTTCGAGGTGTGGGAGTTGCTGTCAGTCCAGAGATCTAAAGCATTCCCGTGAAGTGCAGCGCAAACACCGAACCAATTACAGCTTAAAGACAGATAAAGTTAAATGTAAGGAGAGCTGAGTAAAAGAAGACAGGGACTCTTAATGAAAGGTAGGATGAGGACTTGTGTTTGGGATAAGACAACAAGATTGTGACTCACTGTTAATCAGAGTAAACAGTGCCTCTGATAATCCAAAATTTCAATTTGGAATATTGAGATATTTGATTGTTTTTGGCTTCATGTCAGCCGATTCTTTCTAGAATGAAGATTACGAAACAGTTCTGCAGTTGAAATTCTCATCAAGGTCTCACCAGTCTAGGGTTGCATTGCTTTCCTTGTGCTTTCAAACCAATTACTGTGTGATGAGGCTGAGTTATCGCCATCTGGCACCTTGGAGATTCCACAGAAATGTTCCTGGCTCACGAGGCTGAGCTACACGACAATATTCTCTGCTGCAATATTCAAATCCATCCACGTAATCGACAAATATATCAGTCACAAGATTAGGTTAAATAACATCAGGTAAACTGGCATGATCCACGTGTGTGGGTGGCAGACAGAATGATGGAGATAAGAGCAGAACAACGAGGGTGCGTGAGGGTTTAAACGAGAGGATGCACTGAGAATACAGAGTGATAAAACATGTTCACTGACGTATGAAAGCAGATTTATCATTATTTTGATCATTGCCAGTCTGTTGGGGTCTAAACACACACATATACACACACACACACACACACACCTCGTGGATGACAGCATCAGCAGGGCAGACACAACATGAATAAAGACAAGTATAGATTGTGAAAAGTCTCATGATACTTTACACTGTAGAGTTCATTAATGATTAATGACTCCAGCTGTCTGGCTTCCTGGTTGATCAGCTATGAGTAGCTCTTCTGGAATAGTCTATTACTGTGTCCTCGATGCATACTATCAGCTACTTTTAGCTGTGCTTTAGATATGTAAGTAATAAGAATAAATAAACCCATCAAACAAGATGACATGCTGTGGTTGGATGCTTTTGTCCCTCAGTGCAATGCACAACAAAAATGGCGGAGCTTCTCACAGCTTGAAATATGTCAAAAACATGAAGGACAAGAAGAAATAAATGAAAAATTAATACATTTTGTTCATGAAAATATCTCTTTATTTCTACAATTATTCATCTATGCATTTCTACATTATTAATTCATGTAATCATACATTTTTTATTTCTGTCACTGTATGCTAATTGAGGAGGCGGTCCTAAAGCAGTCTGAACCAGGATTGGTTGTTTGTTATTTATTGATTTACACTTTGTTGTCCTTCATAACTTTAACTTAACTTTGCCTGCTGTTAAGCAGGAAGCGTGCAGTGTGTTTATCAGAGCTCTGTCCGTGAAATGAGATACCACCGGAGGCTGATCCATGCAGAGGTTGTGGACAAGAAAATCAAAACAATGAGCTACAAGGAGCTAAACTGTTAAGTTTCTAATGACACATAATGTGATTACACAGTTTTAGAATATAGCAGATATAAAATTTAATATCCATAATAATCACCTGAAAATAAGAATTGTGTTTTTGTTACCTTAGAATGAGCCTTTTATATCTACTGATGCTGCAGGAGTCCACCATGTTTCTACGGTATCTCAGAAAGGACAAAACAAACACTGACTCCAAACAGGGACTTTAATGTTTTTTTCTTTTATTTATACTTATGTCATACACTCAAAAAATGAAATGCTGAGAGTTTTTTGAGTGTATTTTGTATAAAAATGTGTTAAATTAAATCACATTCAAATTAGTGTTGGGAGATAATCCAAGCCCGTCAGACATATTTGAATCAGCTCAAATGAACCAGATCAGATTGCCAGTCCTCTCTTTATTTCACTCTGCTGGGTTTGGTGGACCTCGGCCCGCTGGTGTGTCTTTACGACAGCTGGGCTCTACAGTGTGAACATTTCGCTCCATATGCAAGTGAGAAGACGAGTGTGTGAATGTGGCCACACATTGATGCTGGCGAAAATGCACAGATTTACTGGAGCTCCGATGCTGACAAATCTGTTATTGAATGATTTCTAATATGAGTGTGCAAAACATTCAGGTAGCAGATCTGTTAGCACGTTTAGCACTGACAAACCGGGCGCCGGCAGCAGGTCTTATCAGCCATCCACGTAAATCTACGTGAAACTACAGTACACACAACTCTAGCATAATGTTTAAAACTGAGCAGCTGTGACGTCCATCTACTTCAAATTACACTGACAGCTGAACCTTTGGCAAACATTCTGTAGATTATAGGCCAACATTCCGTATCGCCTGCACGCTGCTCTCGTGGGTCAACGCTCACGGTCCTCCATTTCCAGATAAGTGTGCGCATTTCCAAGAGGTGAATGTATGAATGTTCTCGTTGATGTAAGCGGTAAACACTTCCTCACCCTGCTGACCCACATCAAGAAAATGATAATTGCATACTGTGACACCGCTCAACACTTCACATAAAGTGTAAAGTGGTTTTGCAGTAGAGCCTCATTAACAGGATGCTGGTCTATATTCGCTCCACAGTGCTGATGGCATATTTTACACTTCTACACCTTTTTACACATAGATGGTATAACATGATGGGTAATGAAAAATACAGACTGTATGTTCTATAAAAAACCTCCCAACAGAAGAAAAAGTACGAGCGCTGCATGTAACTTCATCTACATTTAATGAATCAGCGACGGGAGCTGCTCGGAGACGTGATGAGAGAGAAGTGACAAGATGAATCTTTCACAAGATGAATCGTGTGAAGGCAGGGAAACACAGGCAACTGCTAAGCAACTTGTAATAATATCATATAATTATATCACAAAACTTTTGACTGTTCCAACAGTAAATTAAACATCATTAGGTGTCAGGGTTTTCTACTCTGCTCTTCTCTGGAATCTTCTTACCCAAATTCTGAGGCTAAGCTCGGTCTGACTCACAACACATTGATTCACATCAGCCTTCAACCTCATTTAATCTGCCTTAAACAACAATTATCCAGCTAATATTTAGTTTTTATGTGTGTATGTGCATGACCGTGTGTTACACAGTTTTGTACATGTGTGTTTTGAGCCGTGTCCAGATTTGAGTTTAATTTGCATACTGTGTATTTTGATTCTGATTTATTTTGATATATTTTCAATTTTTTAAAAGTATTTATGTTTACGTGTAGTTCATCCCACTGTTTTACATTTTTGCCATTTTGCTAATGTTCATTATTGTTTTATTGTATGTACGGCCCTTTGAGACATTCTATGAGATATGTAGAATAAACTTTGATTTGACGTGATAATATATTCAGGATTTTAAAGCTCGCAGAGTTTTTTGGACGCAGACAAATTTATGATTAAAGGCGCAGATTTGGGGCCTTTATTTTCAGAATAAGGCAGACATGGAATATAATACTCTTAACTATGTTTTCATGCATGTATAATCACCTGAAATTAAGAATCTTTTTATTTTTGTTACTTAAAAATGATCCTTTCATATCTACAGAGGGAGCTCTAAACAGGGCCTTTCAAGTGTTGTTTCTCCTTTACACAAGGGAGGTGAGGGTGATGTGAGGAGATTGCAATGCAGCGATTACACCACTAGGTGCAACTAAATTCTAAACACTGGACCTTTAAACAAGAAAAGTTAGATCAAAATTAGTGAAATTTTTATATGATTACAAACAATATTTTGTGGGATAATCCCCTCCATGTTTGGAGTGTGGAAGAAAAAAACATCCCAATCTTTTGAGGCCCCCGTCACCCATTACAATCGTGGAATGTAAAACTTGTCGGGTAGTATCCCTCACATACTGTAGTACAACACTGAAGGGCCATTCTGCATATTGAAGACGTCCTCTGACTCTGATGTACTTTTCTATTGTGGTATTTTAACCCTCTGGGGACTAAGCCATTTTCAACCCGTTTTTACTTCTTTAACATTTGGGCTTATAAACAGTACTTTGTGTATATGGAACATCATGTGTTTGGTATCTATAGAGAAGGAGGACCTAGGCTATCATAAGCATTCATGTAATGTGCTAATAAAGGAAGCATGAGTGAAAAATCTACAATACAGTAAAGAATTATAAAAAACGAAAAGTCGATTTTTGTCATTTTTTACTCAAAATCAGAAAATATTCCACCTAGTAACGTTTGTCCATTCATTGACTGCGCTTGCAGTCTGCCGAACATCTATTTTTTGATTGGTCTTTTACGCGGTGGAATAGAACAACATGAAGTGTCGGACAGACACAAACCGCACATCTCTGTCTTCAGCGGAATCTCAGGAAAACAGTGCAAAAAACATCTCTCTGTCATAAACTGTTTCGGAGATATTCACAGATATGTAAAACTTTACACTTTTAGACGGATCTGCCCAATCCGTCCCCAGAGGGTTAAGTAATTTGATCTAAATATTGACTAACTGCACTAAATGTGTGTATTTGTGGTTTGGGTTTGAGTGAGAGGTCTTCACCTTTTCTGAGATTTGTAACAGTTCTGATTGGTTTATATTTGATCATGTGCAGTCTCATGCACTGTACCGTCCCTTCATGCATATTCACCACTTCATAGTAGTTTCTTGACTCCCAAACTCCAATTTGAATAAATTGCTCTTAAGTTTCCCTCAACACTAGTTAAAAGTTTTGAAAATAACACACTTTCCCTGCTTTCCTTCTGTTCATTACTGTAGATACTGCTCGATAAAGAGCGGGCTTCATTTGTAGAAATGATTTCTCCTTGTTGTGATGATAGGTAGAGAAGTGAAGTGCCTCCTTTCTACATCACTGATTAAAAATGGCCTCTTCAAGGGAAGAAAGGGCAGAGGAGAAAATTGGCGAGGGAAAAAATCCTCACATGAACACACACTCAGATACACACAACACGTACACACAGATAGCAGAGAGGATGTGAGCTGAGGCTCTCTTGTGGTTTTGGCATTCCTCCTGTGTTTCTGTCTTTCCATCTGTGACAAGCCATCTCAGGGGAGAGGAGCTCCACCTTGGCAGCCTCTGTGGCTCCCCAGGTCAACTTATTAAAACACTGAGACGTAGTGAGGATCTACTTGCACACACACACACACGCACAACCATAACAAATTCTGTGGTTTACTCCCAGGTACTGCACACTAGAGCCTGAGGTGATTCATCACTTCCCTGAAACTACACAAACACACACAAACCTATATGCACATACAAATTCAGAAACACACACTTTTAGCTAAAACTGTTTACCCACACAAGCTCACACACACGCACACACACACACACACACACACACACACACAACCTTTTGTGTACCGACACACACACACACACACACACACACACACACTCTGCTAAGAAAAGAGCCACAGCCCTTTTCTTGAATTTCCTTTTTGAAAACACCTGCTTTGGTTTCTCTTTCTCTGCCTTTCTCATTCAAATTGCCGTCAGTTTATCTGTTCAATTGGGTGGAATTGAGCAAATGGACTCGACTAAAAGCCTCTGAGCTGCCGTAATGCGGCTGGTGGGCTAGAGAGGACCAAGCGAGCGGCCCGGTGCCATTTGTTGGCTGTAAAAATGAAACAACACAATATACAATGAATCTCATCTTAATGCCTCGGCAGGCTGATATGAATACAAATCAACGGCAATCACCACAGCAGCGGTGGTGGCGGCAGCGGCAGCGGTGGCGTTGGGGGGGGGTATCTATCTATCTGTCGGCGTGTTGTTTTGCTGAGGCTGGAGGTCTGCACATTTATAAGCTGCCGGACTTTCAGTGGATAAACAAAAAGAGAAAAGTGGGCGGCCTGCAGTCTCCCTCAAGATTTCTGCTGGTTAATGGGCTTATTAATTATAATATTTGGTGTTTTGCCAGAGGCAGATAGGAGGGATCAATGTTTTGGGAAACCACTTCAAGGAAAAATCATAGGGGCCGAGATGGCAGCATCATCTCTGCTGATTATTCGGCCTCTCTCTCCTGCTGTCTCCCTCTGTCTCTTCACCCCCTCCCCAGACGTGCTGCTGGCCCAGATTGGATTGATTAGATAATACTCCTCTGATTTCCAGCGTGGCCCAGACATGATCACTCTGGAATGCCAATAGTCCCACTCTGTCTGGGTTATTTTTCTTGACCCACATTGAGGAGCTGCTGCTGCCCGGATAGCATGGGGGTTAGATCGATTTATGGGTTCAGTGTTGGAGTTTTATTAAAAGTGGCACCTGGGCCGGTCAGTTACATCTCTGTCGGACAAGTAGGGATGTGAGGCCGTTTCTTTGAGTATATATTTACGGTGTCACTGATCAATACTGATTTGGAAGCCCTTAACCTATAGATCCACTGTGACATTTTCATCTGATCTCAACTAGAGACGAGTAGGTGACTGCGATTATTCTTGTTGTCATGCCGGATGTTCAAATACTGTGTCAGGGTTTTTTTAGTGTCACATTCTACAACAGTTATTGGCACAAAATGTTTGATTTCTTGACTCAGGCATTTTGACTTGACAGTGTAGTACTGGGCTGGAATAAGACGGTGTAAAACTATTTCTTACATTGGCATTGAAGGTTGGCATTGATGGTAAATCACCGGGTGCAGAATCATCAAAAATTGATGTAATTCTTGGGATAAGGGGCTGCAGCAGCAGCAAGCTAAGCGAAGTTACCCAGATGCCCTACTGCCTAACTATTTCCTCCGGCTTCCCTTGGGAGATCCTGAGGTATTCCCAGTCCAGATGGGATATAATCCCTTCGACATATTCTGGGTCTGCCCCGGGGTCTCTTCCCCAGTTGGATGTGCCTGGATTATCTCCCCAGTGAGGCATCCGAGAGTCTAATCAGATGCCTGAACCACCTGAACTGACTTCCTTCAGTGTAAAGGAGCAGCACTTCTACTTCAAGCTTCTTCTGGATATCCTTGTGGGTGGACACTGTGAGAGGACGACTCATTTCATTTGCTTGCATCCGATCTTGAGTTTAGAAATCCTCAAACCATCGGTAGGCAGGAAGATCTCCGATCATCTGGTATACAAGACTAATTAACTGCTAAATCAAGCACTGCCCTCAATCTCAGCTCCCTCTTTACCGTAACGGTCTGGTGCAATGCCTGCATTACTACTGGTGACGCACCAATCAGATGCTCCATCTTACCAAGACCCAAACATTCAGGACCATTGTTTCTTTGTTGAAGGGGGTGCCCCACTGTAGTGGGGTTTAGTGGAACATTTGACAAGGAAACCGGGGGGTCACACTGTCTTCAGGGTGTACCAGCAGAGATCTTAAGGTATTTGTTATAAGCTGATTACTTGTGTCCTTCAACCACAGTTCCCAAGGTCAAGAATGAACTTTCACTAAGATTCACTAAGGTTCTGACAACATTTATTGATTATTACTATGATTATTAATAATTCATACTTATATCAAACTAATTTGAAACATCAGATACACTTTAGGAGTGTGTTTAGGCTGCCAGTGTGGTACATAAATGTAGTGCTTCTTTCATTGAAGAAAACTTTGTCTTTGAACAAAATCTAGGCAGTGATTAACCCCGAAACCCCACCGGACACATCTCTGTCACGTTGCAGCTGTGACGCTGTTTTGGTCCGTCCTCCACACGACTTGAAACCCCACCAGCAGCGTTTCAGAAGTGTTTAGCCTGCCAGACTTTGTTTACTTGCTCAGATTTGGTCATTTTCCTGGTTTATGTGCTTCTAAATATGCTTCTACATGTGTAAATATGCTAGGTAGTTCATTTGTTTCTCTTTTGTCTGTTTTTATGACCGGCAGTTTGCACTGAGTATTTTATTTTGAAAATCCACCAGCTTCTCTATGCTGTTTCTGTGTCTGGTTTCCTGTCAGCTCGAGGTGCTCTGTGTAAATTGACGCGGGCTGCTCGCGGCGTCTGTCAAAAATAGAACAGCCACGTATTTCACGAGGAGCCGAGCGGAGGCCCGCTTCTGGGATGCTTCTGAACCGAACCACAGCGGAGCCGGTGGGGTTTGAAACACTGACTAGAACAGCTATGTATCGCTGCGGTGACCGCGGCGTGCCTGGAATTTGGAGGATAGTTTGCTACCACAACTTAACTGAAAAAAGAATTTAGTGATATACAGTACGTAATGGAGATAGTGTTGCCAAAAAGGATGAAAATTGCTAAATGGGGAATGAAATTATCGCATATCACCGTAATGGAGTCAAAGGAAAGTTGGAGGCGGTAAAGTAAACATACACTTTTCCATAGTTTGTCTTGAACTACAGCCTGTTCAGCACTAGAACAACTAATTTTAATCCAAACTCTGGATATCTGCTTTGCTTTGTCACAATCTCAAAGAGATGCAGGCTTATATTGTCTTCTGCAATGAAACAAGCAGGCCACATTTTGACATTTTGGGGACCAACTGAGTGATTTGCACTTGCATCTGCTGCTTGTAGCTAATAAAAGACAAACAAAGACACGGAAGCAGAAGGGCAAAGTGAAGGACCGAAAAAAAAACATAATTGCACTTGGTAGAAAAGATAAAGCAGGAAAACAAACAAGACTGTGACGTGCAGAAACTGAATCAACCAAAGAAGATGAGTCGGCCCACAACAGGATACAAAGGCAAACATCAGCATAATGAATCAATCCAAACACTACACTGTGGGATCAAGTACTGGAGGAGCTCGTATTAGGAGGCTTCCGCTGGTGCTGTGACATACTGCCGTGGAAGACTATGGATGCTGAGCCCCGACAGATGTAGAGGATGTGCAGCAGGGTATGCTCGCTGATGACGTCCTTGCAAAGTACACAATTACTTCATGTTTGCTCTCCTCTGCCATATGTTCTCATTAGAAATGCACTAGCACATGTGAAACTGTAGGCATACATGGGATGGACTCATACATTAATTTATACGCACATGTACTCGTATACAAGTTTAACAACACAGAGGCTCATGGAGGAATCCATTTAAGCTCGCGGTGTTAATTTAATGATGTTTTTTTGCGGTAATGAGCAGAAAAGAACACGTTGTGAAGATTTATTTTTAACACACACTCCGACGCTATAGGCCGGCACTAACCCTGTGTGTGTGACAGGAAGTGTTGTACAAGATGTCGTACATGGCAATGCAATCAGTGTTACCCCTCCTCCAAAAGACAGCTCCTAAATAAAAATGTCGACGTTTTTAACCCATCTGCCGACAGAAACTTGTCCCGTTTATCAAGGTCTCAACGCGCAGCGAGGACTCGTCGGGAAACAGATGTTACTAAACAGTCGCAGTAAAGGAGATTATGGGAATCATATGTATTTATGTCGGGATATGATGAACTACACCCACATGTGTTTAATACAGTGCACACTTAATCTTTTAATGCTTCATATACTAACAGGAAATAGATTATGATATGCTTTAATGTCATTTTTCTTGCTGTTGCGACCGATTTTATTTACTGTGTGACTAAATAGATGCTTTAGAGCATTAGCGATATTACAGATTAAGTGAAAGGGAAGTTGTTTATGGGCTATAATTTGTGGCAAAACAATAATAAATAATGGGTTGTTGCATTCACAAGTGGAATTAAAACTCGAACACAAATGCATCTCCAATAAAATCCTGCCCGCAGTGTGCTACCTGGAGATGATACAACAACAATGCCAAAAGAGCTAATGAGGCCTACTGATAGTAGTACTTAGAGTGAAATACTCTTTGTTTTTCTGCGCTTCCTCTGCCAAGTCTTTCATCTCTTTCTCATTCTCTGCCTCATCATATTAGGAGACTCACTTGCACTTTTCCCAGCAGAGATTAGCACTAAGCAGAAGATTTGAGAAGTCGGTTTGAGGGGATTGAGCAACTTTGGAATATGGAAAATGATGTAGATGGGGTCAACTGAAGGTAAACTGTCATGTTGTCCTTGTCATTTGAATGTAACCGTTTTGTTTTGCAAATCATAGAAGAATGACTGCTGCTTTCACGTGGATTCAGACAGACAGTAGACGGCAGACTGATCGTTTTAGCGGACGAGAGCGAGGCAGTAAAATGAAGTGATGCCAACGCGCTGTCAGCGGTAACGGGAACATATCGTCATACGTGTTTAGTCCTGCAGACTGTTTGTTTTTCCCATGCTGTTAAGAAGGTGTCACGCGTCTGCCTGAATCCATGTGAAGGCGACGTTAGTCAAGTCCAACTACCTCCAAATCTGTGCAACGACATCATCGAGCAGGGCAGAGTCCGCTTTGCAGCAGTGATTCCTTTTACAAACCAGGGGTGTGTGATACTACAAAATTTGGTATCGATCCAATACCCAGTAAATACAGGGCCAGTATTGCCGATACTTTTTTACTCAGAAAAGCAACTTATCTACTTTCGTGTAGGGGAGAGCAATGTGTCATAATTTATGAAGTGAATGCATCATCAATACGCAAATTTGGAATGCAAATATAGGGTTATTAAAAGGGTTATCATATTCAGCCATATTCACATTTCAGGTTTGAGGTAGACATGTTTATATAGGAATATATTTTTAGTTCCAGTAAAATAATTCATTTAGATCAATTTCACCTGGCAGAACATATTATCTGCTAAAATTACAACTGTGATGAACAATTACACTTGGGGAGTTACACAATGGGAGTTGTGTACTGAAAAACTGAAACTTAAGTATCGATCTCATCACGCAAGTATTGATCAATACCGATACCAACGTTGGTATCCATCCTATCGATATTTTAGATCGATCCGCCCACCACTATTACAAACCTGATCTGGCATCAACTCCACACAGACATTAGGACTTGACATTTTTACCGTAGTTCTGCACAGTTTATAAAGTCTATATGACAACATATTTTTGTGTCTAATTTCCTGTAAGAGTTTATTCACACTCTGGTTATGTTTTACACGTGTAATGACTTTACAGTAACATATGTCACTGGTCTGTGAATGCTGGGATAGACTCCAGCTGATTGTGACCCTGCAACAGGATCAGCAGATTTAGAGAACAGGGTTTGGTTTTTTAATAGCTGGTTCAATTTTTGATAGAAAAATACCCAAAAACCTGTTCAACCCTGATGCCAACTCATCTCTTGTTGAGCCTTTTATACGTCTTAATTTTTTTTTAAGTAGCAGAAAGCATTCAGGTAGCAATTTTTGTAAATTTGACAAAGATCACAGGCGGTGGATTTTACCGTCTGTTTCTAATTCAAGTTGATTCTCTAACGACTGTGGCTGTTTCCTAAAATTCTCTCTGAGATGGTGTCAGTTGTGTGAAAGAAACACTCTGCAACACGGTGAACTGTGTTTTTGTAGTTCAACAAGACCTACAGGGTGGTGACTATGGTGATGAACCTTTTAAATGGGGGTGGGGGTGACAGTAGCTCAGTCTGTAGGGACTTGGTTTGGGGAACCAGAGGGCGGTCAGTTCAAGTCCAGCATGGACCACACTATGGAGGGTGGACTGGTAGCTGGAGAGATGCCAGTTCACCTCCTGGGCACTGCTGAGGTGCAAGACACCAAATTTTATAGAGATTAATAAGTAAATCTTCTTCTGACACATACAGGCCATTAATAACAAATTTCTTACAAATATTAGTACTTTAAAAAGTCAACAAGTATAAAACTCATATTTAAAGTCGCTTGTGTTGCCGCTGTGTTTAATGTTCTTGTCACAAAAGTGCGTCTGGCTGTATTTTTATCCAGAGGTGAAAAGTAGCACCGCACCATGCGACCTTACCTTTCCTGCCATTGTCTCACGAGTTCGATGCTGAAGTGCGACAGTACGCGGCTGCGAGCTTGGTTCCTCGTGTCACAGTTTTGATGTCAGGTTTCCGAAATCCTGTCACACGGGCTGGCTAAATATGTCTGTTGCACAAACATTATACCAAAGTACCAAAAACTTTGCAACCAAAACTTTTAGTTTTTTATAATTTAATTATTGTTTTTTTTTTAAAAGGAATCCATCTCTTTAATTCCCTTTCAGAGACGTGAAGGATGAGTGGACACGTCTTTCACGCCCTTCAGCTTATAATAACCTTCAAAACATTTAGTTGTGCAGTTCAAATAAAAAAGACAAAATAACATCTCAGTTACACCTATTCATCATTTCGTTGTACGCTGGTACAGACCTTTAGCTCTACATTGATTGGAAGATGGATTTAAAGATGTCTGACAGTAAATTTGTCCACACTGCTTTCGGCCCGAGGGCCAGGAGGGCACACGGAGTGTACGAGAGGATGAAGCCGACCGTGAGCTCTCTCCTTTCAATCTGCTTTAGTTCTAATGAATGAAACATTCATCAATCCTTCTGTTCCCTCTCTCTATCTATCTCTACACACACACACACACACATAAAGAAATCACACTGGGTCCTCCCTGACTGTGATTTGTTTGCAGATGCTGGTCAGCTACATCCATTTGTCTGCTCCCCCCCTCCAGCAGCAGGACAGCTCAGTCCGCCTCCCCTCAGCTCATAAAAATACTGGCTGAATTTCCATCACGGACGTCTGGGGTGTAAATTCCTCCCCAGGTCTGTGGCCTGACAGGCCAACACGCGGCTCCTCAAAGCTCAGAAGGGAAAATGGATGAAGTCAAATGAAGTGAGGGCGATAATGAAACTGATATTACCCCAGCTAACCTTTAGCTGTGGAGCAGCACCCTGCAGCTGCCTCCTGTGGGCCGTGTGAAATGGTTAAAGTCATCCGCCTGCTTATCCGAGGGCAGAAGGTGGGCTCTGAGCATCAGAATGGAATAATGTGAATATATAGCCTGCAGGAATATTTTAACTGGTGTGCTGTAAAAAAAAAAAAAAAAAAAAAAAAAAGTCCATTATGGTGTCAGGTTTCACACAGGCGGGATACAAAAAGCTTTCCTGCATCAAATCCTTAACTAAAACTGGAAATCTTATTTTTCTGAAACCAAAATGAGCCTGATTGTGCTTTGAGTTTACGAGGCTGGCACAGTAATTGCTGAAAAACACAGGAACAGAGGGAACAACAGGGGACATGTCTTGTTAGAAGGTGTTTTCTTCACAGTTCTGGTTTGTTTGGAGTTAAAAATGGATTACAGAACACGGTGACACTCTGGAAAATGAAAAAACATTTAGTGCACCGTCATCTGGGATCAGGTCATAAAGTCATATTTGTGGCTTGACACAAATCTAACATTTTAAGGGAGTTGCTTCGTCACGAGCGCGCAGCTTCTGCAGGTTTTGAAATATCCGTCTCTGGTGAGTGGAGTTTTGTTTGTGGTGCTCAAAGCAATAAAAAATGACATTGAAAGAATTAAAGAGCCACATGTTTTCTGGAAACGATGTCTCTGTTACGGACTGAGGACTATTTCCTCAGGTGAAAGAAGTTTTGTGAATTATGGTGAAAATGAGAAAGAGAGAACAAAACAGAAAGATGTGTAAATATTAAAATGTCTGGTGTTTCTTATGCTCATTTTAAACAGTGAAATGTTATTAATCTTAACAGTCAGTGACCGGCCACTGTGAGGCCTCTAAATGGGGTTTGCTTAAGGTAAAAGAGGCGGCTGCTAAACTCCAGCTGATCTCTCTGTAAATCTTAGAAAAGCTCAACTGTCTAAGGTCAATTACTACAGAATCTCTGTTCCGTGTCAGATTTGAATTGTGGAGAATGTAATCCATGCTGTGTTGGCTGTGTAAAATATGCAGGATTTTAGAGAGGTCACAAGGTCTGAAATTGATTCCGAGATAATTGCAGGTAACAGTCAGTTATGGTTTTCCTCGTCTAGTTCAGAGGAAGTAGGCTTTGGATAAGCCTGCCATTGGCCCACGTCGGAATTCTTCCTCACTTCTGCTACCTTCCAACGTGATTGGTTTACAGAGATACAGAGAGGCCAGCTTTTTCCCCCTATACCAGGTTGGTTTGGTATGGGTTCACCCAGTGCTGGCACACCACTAAAACAAAGTTTTTTCATGAAGTGATCAAGTTTACTCTGAGTCTTCTCTTTTATTTTATTTTGGCTTTCTGAATCCGATTCAACACTGACATTTTTGCCAATTCTCATTTTTCTCAGAGACAAATAATGAGAAAATGGGCAAAAATACTGGATGAACCATCTGTCACTTCAACCAGTCAGATCCAAAATATCTTTTCCGTTGAGAAAAGCCTTCAGTGTTGTTCTTTGCTCTTCTTTCGGTGAAGAAATCATCTCCAGTACTGATAAAACTGAAGCTAGCTTCTACTAGCATCTACGCTAAACCCTTTAGCAGCTGCCATTGTTGTTTTTGAGCAGTCACTTCTCACAGACAACTAGCATTAAAATCATGCTCAGAAGCTCATGCCATAGCTGCCAGTAGTTCCTTGTAGGATTCTAACTGGTCCAAAGCACCGTGGATCACAAGCTCTGGGCTTTGCAGTCTAGCAAGATTCTCACATGATCTTGTGAGTCCAGTTACAGATGTGACAGCTTGTTTGTAGTCCTTAGTGATCTTTCCCTGGGTACCCATGGTGGCAAAAATCTGAAGTACCCAATTCAAGTAACTGATCTATATTAAGAGTTATCACTAAAGGTCAATGAGGAAATGTGTTTTTTGTAATGGTGCTGAATGAACCCTTTAACGTTGTAACGCTTCAAAAATCACCACGATATGAAATTTGGACTTTTCTGCCGGATTATTTCATCTCATTATCCTTTTCCTGATTGAAAATCAAAGCTGCAGCCTGATCACAAGCCTTTAGAATTCAACACAGCATTCAATGGTTTAATAAGCGACTAGTTTTTCTGTCTGACCGCTGTGTGTTTGACAGGTGCAGTAATTGAGTCGTTTCCTTTTGGAAGCCGCTTTATGATTGATTGATCTGGATCGGTACAATTGTCCCGGCTTGTAGATAATATCATAATTTCGGCTGCCTTGCATTGCCATTGATTCGCACGCTCATTGCTATGCAGATGGTTTCCTGACTTTAGAAGTTTATAGCGAGGAAAGTGTATGAAAGATGGTGTGAAAACTTTGCAGTGAAGGCTGCAGTGGAGCTAAAAGGAGTAATCTGTCCGGCCTTGCATGAAAAACACCATTAATTTTATTCAAGTCAACATCTCATGAATGTGTTACTTTGCAAAACTGACGAGTCAACAAGGTTTTGGTTACAAATCGCAGAGGGTGGCTATTTTTTTTACGACCTTTGAGAGAAAACACTCAGATCAACTTAATGAAATATTTGTGAGCAGGGAGTGATTTGGTGGATTAAGGACTGTGGATGAGTAAATGTATCTAAATTGAAAATGATTTCCTAGGTTGAATTGATTTTCGTGTCGAGTGTCTCGTGCAGTTGATGTAATTTCTCAATCAGACGGAGCGAGGAGAAGGTTATTCCAAAGAGCAGCAAAAGGCTGCCACACTGCATCAACGGTAAACTGTACACATCTCATCCTTCCTTTCTGGCTTTGACACACACTTTACACCTCTCTTTCATCATTATCTTACTGCTATCCCCGGGAGATTTAACACAATGTCATTCCACATATGGTGAAACATATTAAGAAAATCACTGCTGGGCACAAGGATGAAAGGAAAGCCAAAAATGAGGGCAAATGAATAGCTCTGTCATTATCTGCCCATTTCACTCAGTCCCTGCTGTGAATTCCACGTTGCTAATTCATCTTTGTGTCCTTGCTCAGATCTATGGAGCAGATTTGGTTATCGGCGGGGGGTCACCCGCCTCGGAGGCACTCCTTCCTCATTACGGTCCGGTTTGGTGAGGAATCCTACGGGCACTGGGGTTGAACTGCCGCAGAATTCCCGCTGAGGAGCTTTGTTTAAACAGAGTCGCGCTGTATTACCCAACTTAATGGAGACTCCATCCCCCGGCCCAACCCTTGGCAGCTCATGTATTTACATGGGGGTTATCTGCTCCTCAATGTCAGCTATAGGACAGCACACCGGGCTGGGTGGAAGTGGGTCGAAGGAGAAAATGGGACTAAAAATTGGGAATATCAGACCTCTGAATGTGGGTGAAGAGCAAATCTCATTTATTTGGCTGTTAGCTCAGTTGACTGATGTGTTAGTTCAGTTGACTGTTGTGTTAGAATGAGAAAGGTTTTGTGGGTCCAAGAGAAAGCCAGCAAACAGTGAAAATGAAGGGGTAAATATAATTATGAAAGCAATGGTTTGCAGGATTTTGAAGGATTTTTAAATGCTGATTTGTATAGAAGATGGATCACATGGGGATGTTTTAAAAAGGAAGATATATCATTCATTATGTCATTAGTTTGACTTCTTTTATGATCATGATTTATGCATGATCCAATCATTCTGCTCGGAATGGTCAATGTGGAGAGGGAAATTGGCAGGAAAAGGAGGATGGAACCATGATGAGAAATGATTCATTTAAAGCTCACAATATAGATTTATATAGATATGAGTTGGCCTCATCAAACAGCAAGAGATGTGTTTAAAACATGTTTTAATATGCCAGCCCACCAGGTCCATCAGATCACCAGTGAAACTCCCACTAGTCCAGATGTTCAGGCCACTCCTGCTGCCGTGACAGACCTGTAGCAGCCAACATGAAGTCAAACTGAAAGACACTTCAGCTTTGTGTCTCGGTTAAAACCACATAAAAATGTTTTAATTGGGAAGGTTTCCAAGTTTCCAAGTTATATGAGAATACCTTAGAAAGAATGTTCATTCACTGCATTGTGAGGAATGTCTACGGTACATTGAATACTTGAGTGCCAGAAGTTCATCAGAATAAATGCCATCCATCACTGACTTCTAAAAAGATCCATGGATCAAGCTACAACAAGGATGCCATATGAGCCTGTTCTCAAAGTCACCTGGGTGGTTCAGGTTTAGTAAAAACTACAAGGTTCAGGTTAGCCAAAGAATGTAGACCCAGAGTATACTGAGTCAAACCCAAGTGCTTTGTTGTACCAACCAACCATCCACCCTGACCTCTTCCCTAAGTGGTCTTCAGGTGCTGTAGCATCATACTAATTCTGCTTCTGGTCCTGGCACCACACCAAAATGCAGCTCAGCAAAAGTGGAAAGTTTGAACAGCTGCAGCACCATAACAATAAGGCCAACCTAATCTCTTGATGAATATCATGTGGTACTGTTGAAAGAAATGAGTAAGTGGACCTTTAGTTTTTCATTGTAGGGGCCAAATTCTTTTCCAGGATGGTGCCCAAAATATATGAATCTATTTATGAAGCCCACAGACTGCACGGAGTGTGAAACCATTGTATACTTGAACAGTTTTTCTACTTTAAACCCAGCTGAAGGAATGACCTTTTAACCTGCTTACATTGTGTCGGGCTGACAGTGAATTCATCCCGCTCTTGTACTCTGCTGTTCTACTCACTGAGCCAGTATAGCACCTATAGGAGTTGGTTGTGTATATGACCACCATTGATTTGTCTGTGTTTCAAGTGCTCTGTGTCTGCCGGTGCACTCTGCATAATGTCTTCAGACACCCTCTCCCTCTGACAACCACCTCACACTTCCTGTGCAAGCTGCTGTTCTGCCTTCATAAGCAAAATGGAGAACGCAGAGCCGCCGGAGGATGCAGCTTAATCTCTACATCTCTCCGAGCACAGCAGGCACCACAACACAGACCCCTGATATAATACTCGGCTTTTGCATTCTGCTGACATTCCTCTGCAGATCCTCGAAGACAAAAAGAAGTTTTATCAACAGTGAGTCACTCCATAGTGATTGTTTTATTCACCTGCCTCTGGCTGCGGGTTTGCTTTTTTTTTTTTTTTTTTTTTTTTTTTTGTGAAAAATCTCAAACCAAAGCCGGGAAAACAATATCAATCTAAGAACGTGGCGTGTGTTTTATTGTTTTGTTTTTCTTCACATTACCAAACAACTGATATATGAAGGAGCAGAGGTGAATCATAAAGCACCTTGTGGCATCTGTAAGCAATCTGTCCACAGCGTTGCGTGCAATTTGTTTCCCTCTGGGGGCGTATGTAAGGAGTTTAACACAACGCGATTTACAGAGGAGATGTAAATCAAAGGAAAAGACTGGAGTACAAGCATCAGCAACTTACTGTACTGTAGGTACACAGCTGCACTGCACACACACAGGCTGTATGCTAATTCTCCTAAATAGCACTGTGAGAAGCTAAACAAACACAGCGCCACAGACACAGGAACATGTAACGGAAAGAACAGACAGGACGGCCAGATGAGGGGAACCAGATGTAATCTTGTATTTTCCTCTGTAATCTTCTTTGTCCTGCACCAGGCTCAGACGATGACAGATTATGTGACTTATATCACAATTTGTAATCCCCTCAGTACACAGTATCAGTATCAATAAAAAGGAAATGCTATTTGGCAAAGATGTCTGTGGTGTGATATAAAGCAGGCCATCAGTGCATCCTCACTGGTACGATATTGTCTTCAGGAGGTTTTAATATCGGAGGAATACACACAGCTTTGACTCACATGGCTGCTCAGACACTGAATGCTGAATCACAGCTACCCTGCCAAATGCGGCTACAGCTAACACATTGCAGCAAAGGGCATTATTTTATTTTGAAGGAGAATGTCATGATTTGATGGGCAGATCATATTCACACTTGTGATGACTTTGTAACTCCTCAGAATGCATTCATGAACACCGTCTGAAATAGGACTATGCTTTTCATGATTACATAATCTACTCAGTGTGTCTGTAGCTGAGACAGTGTGTGTGTGTGTGTGTGTGTGTGTGTTACGGTGAGTTTGTCAGTGCTCCACAGGTCAAGTCACACACTTGACTTGTGGTGTGTCATTTTTTAGATCATCTATCTAGTATTTTGCATTTCAAGCTGGTAATATCAGCCAAAATAAAATGTGTCAAATGAGTCATTTTATTCTTCATCACGGCATGAGTAGGCGCTGCATTGGCTAACAAGGACACACATGCAAAGTGAGGAAATACTTCCCACAGTCTACAGGTTTGCTTTTCACCAATACAGCCAGGTATATTGTTCAGGTACAAATAGGGTTGCAGAATTCTGGGAATTTTTAAAGTTGGAAACTTTCCATGGGAATTAACAGGAATTTATGGGAATAAACAGGAATAGACCCGGGAATTTACAAAACTGAAGGTTGGCCCTTAACAGGGAACTTAAATATAGTTGGGGAAAATATATTTTAGCATAATCTTGACTAAAACAACCAGATTTTATGCACGTACACTTAAATATATGATGATTTAAGTGATATATGATGATATGATTTCTGTACCTGGACCACACTTTAGAGCCCAGAGCACACAGAGACTATTGAAGCCACACATTTGAGCCCGTGGACTACATAATATTGTTCAATAAAATAATTCAAAATTGATAAAGTTCTACTTACAAATAAATCTGTTGAAATGTTTTTTTTTTATTGTATTATTTTGCATGTCTATTATATTTTGGATATGTTACAGTTTGTTTAAATTACCCCCAATTTCCAATTAATTCCCATAAATTCCCATTAAGTTTCTGATATGCAATATTTCCAAAATTCCCCAGCTTCACTTCCCATGGAAAGTTTCTGGAAATTGCTCACCCCTTTGCAACCCTAGGTACAAACCTGAACAAGCAGACAGAGAAACATAACGAATGAAGACGCATCCATGCAGGTAATGAGAACTCACTGAATGACTTGTTGAGTATGAAAATGATGTGAGTCATACGCTGTAGTTATCGCAGTCAACAGATCTCAAGCCATTAAACACCGTGGGGAGATTTGGGACCAATATATGTTCAGTCTGTGCTGCTTTGAGCAAATGAAATACTCAGAGAGGCTGGTTTGACAAATACATCCATGAAGTTGGGGGCTCATCAGATGCCAAAAAACATGATTATGACCATGACTGTGAGGCGAACGCTAACATAACATAGTGATGTATCCGCAATCACATAACGCATTCAGACGACATCGGATTGAACTGTAGAAAAAGTTGTTTATAACATCAGATTGTGGAGAGTTGGTGGATGCAGGACTGCCAAGATGGCGATGGGACAACCAAAGCCACCACACTGAGCTTCACCTGTGGGTGATGTCACAGATACTACGTCCCTGTTTTATACAGTCTATGCTCCCGGTTTTAACAACAAAACCTGGTAGATTGTCCTCACTAGACAATCCTCTAGAAGCTGTTTGACAGTTTTTTTCTTTTCCCGCCTACATTGCAACATTTAGTTTTCTTGCTGCGTCAAATCACTGGTCTCATTGAAGTGAATGAGGGGGCTGTGTTCCCTCTCACAGTGCTAATGCCTTCCGGAACACTGCCTACATAGACACTGCATGGGTTAAAGTGGAACTTTTTACACGATATAGAACAATTAACTACTCACCACCAGTACCAGTTAGTCAGTGAAAACAGCTGTGTATCCTCTGTGGTTCTGGAGGGGCTCTTAGTCTGTTAAAATATCTCGTGATGATGGTATACATGTGAACAGAAAGGCTCTGTCAGAGGGCATAAATCAGGAAGTGAGGGTCTAACAAAAAGATGCTATTTGTTGAATTATAGGAAGGATCCTGTGTTCAAAGCTTGATTCATGCTATGGCCTAAAAGTCAGCCATTTTAGTAAAAAACTGATATTTTATTATCATAGAAGAAAAGGAGGAAAAGAATCATAAAGGTGCTGATAGAGAAAGTGTGACAAAGTGAATAAAGAATCATAGAAAAGGCAGATTTGATTTAAATGAGGATGGAGTGAAGGTACAGAGTTAACCCAGGCGGCTAGATTTGGCTGAGGATATCTTAAGTGATCAGTACAGATCAAAGATGGAGAGCGTGGAGACAAAGTTTGCTCTCGTCAGTGTAAGTTGGAGGCCGGTGGTGCTTACAGTGGCTGTGTGATTGACAGCTGGCCACAGAATCACGCTGACCTGTGGAATTGAAGGATTTAAGGAGGTGAAGAGTGTGTGTGCAGCCGTCATCGTAGAGTTACTGTCAACCATCAGGAATATTTTTCAATTTACAACACTGTTTTTTTTTCTTTGTGTGGCTCTTTAAGAAAATCCCCCACTCCTCCATCCAACCTTCAACTCTATTCATCCCACCGCTCTCTTTCTCTTAACCTCCACCCGGCTGCCTCTGCTTTCATCTTCTCGCTTGGTCTAACTCAGACTTGACTTCTCTTCTCACAAAACCCCTCTTCAACCCTTCCCTGCCCATCTACCATCTCCCCTGTCCTCTCATCTCCTTCCTTTCATCTTCCCTCTCCTCCTCCCCTCTTCTCTCCCCCTTCTCCGCTGTCATTTCTCCTTCTCCCTTGTTCTGAGTGCGCCTCCCACTAACATTGTCTTCCTTTATGCCCATACCTCTTTCTCTTACCTTCTCTTACTAATCCTTGCTTATATTTCCTTTCCTGTCCATCACCACTTCATCAGTGTATCTCCTTTTTATCTCCTTTTCTCCTCTCCTCTCATTACCTCTTTTCATCTTCTTTCCCTCCCACCATGTCTCCATGTCTTCTTCTTCTCTTCTTGTTTTTTCTTTCCTCTTTTCAGCAGTTTCCCTTCCTTCTTACCTCTCCTCTCTTCAGTGGTTTCCTTTCCTCTGTTTATGTTCCCTTTCCTTCTTTCCTCTCCTGTTTTCCTTTTCCTCCACCTCTCCTATTGTTTGTATATCATTTTCTTCTCTCCTCTGCTGTTTTCTTCTTTCCTCTCATCTTCTCTCCTTCTCTCCGCTGCTGTTTCCTTTTCTCCTCTCCTCAGCTGTTTCCTTCTTTTCTCTCATCTTGTCTCCTTCTCTCTTCTGCTGTTTAATTCTTTCCTCTTCTGGTTCCTCCTCTCCTCTCCTCCTCCCTCTCTCTCCCTGCTGTCAGTCAGTGGAGGGTAAATAAAGGGGAGGTTATGAGGGCCATCCTGTCTGAACCCCATCCATCACACTGCCACTTTATACCCACAGCTGTCACTGTGTGTACATGAGTGTGTGTGCCTTTGTGCATGTGTATATGTGTGTGTTGATCTTGTTCAGACACTTAGTTGTCTAGTTGCGTGTGTGTGAGAGAGAGAGAGAGAGAGAGAGAGAGAGAGAGAGAGAGGACTTTCGAAATATCACATTAGAAATTGACAGACGGTTACAAAAAATGTAAACACTGCCCTAACAACAGCCCCACGTGTTCTCCTCCTGCAAAAATTCTTGGAATTATTTTCCACTGTGTGTGTGTGTGTGTGTGTGTGTGTGTGTGTGTGTGTGTCAACAGATGAGAGTGGTTGTTGTGCGCCGGCCTGCTGAGCAGCTCCAGCGTTCGTTCGCTCCACTCAGACAGGCTTTTTTTTGCTCCTTCCGTTGAATGTGAACTCCATCACACAGTTTGATAGAAAACAACAACACAGGCAGACATGAGGGCTTTTGTTCGAGTCCATCATGCAGTGGAAGGACCGGAACATGCAGGAGGTGGCCGGGTACAACAGCAGTATGAATAATTCTTCTGATACGAGTTGGCTGAAATAAATGTGTTTCCCCTTTCCTTTCCTTTCCTTTCCTTTCCTTTCCTTCTCCTCTCCTCTTTTCATCTGTTTCCGTCCTGTCAGCACTTTGCTCTGACCGTTGCGTTTCAAACGCACGGCTTCCTCCGCAGCTATGATCGGGGTTTATTACAAAAACTGCCACGCATGATGAACAGTAGAGATTCAGGGCTTTGCTGAAAACATTCGGGGATTAAGCTCCGTAAGCCCGCCCCTGGCACTGCCTATGATATGAACACTACAACAGGTTTAATAACTCCTCTTGTTTGTGCTGGCCATTAAAAGATCTCTTCCTGCAGCACTTTGACTGTGTCGGACAAAATCCTCGGTCCTGTTTCTGGGCAAAAAATGTGTTTATCTGAACGTTTATCTGAGGCTTCAGCCATCCAAATTATCTGCAGTTACACTCGTTTTGTTCTCGACTGCAGCTCAACAGGAGAGCACAAAGAGAGAATTTCATACTAAAAGGCTGTAACTGCTTGATTTGTCTACCTTACACTGCTGAGGTATGTACTGTAGCAATTTTGTTGTAGTATGAAATCTTTCAATGTCTAATATGAACAGAAGGTATTACAGCAAGCAAACCCTGTTTTTTGTGCAACCGACTGTAGTTTTAAGACAAACTTGAAACATTGGGAACCATCATGAGTTAAAATAACAACCCAGAGTAATGAAGTTGATTACATCGTTTGGAGCGATAACTTCACAGGATCCACGAGTGGAACAAGGTCATGGACCTGGGTGCAGCCCAGACCACCGGGCTCTTTTTCCAAACCAATCTTTTCCACTATATCTGCACTGTGCAACCTTTACATGCAGCAGACATCCAAATCTAAACACACCTTCCTCAGTACTACCCTGTCTGCACCAGATGGAAGTCATGATTAGAAACTCTTTGGAGAAGGTCTGTTTATCACCATCCATCATGGGCAAACCACAACAAACCAGGTCAATGAACCATATTTAGTCAAACTCGTACTGAAGATAGTCAAGTGAAGAGTAAAAACATCTTTTCCATCAAGCAAAACCTTCACTGTCGTTCTTTGCTTTTCTTTCAGTGAAGACATACTTTTGTTCTGATATAACTAGTAGCATCTATGCTAACCTGTTTAGCAGCTGCTTCTCACACATGTCATCTCACACACGCAGTATAAATCAACCTGTAGCTCATGCTGTACCTGCCAGTAGTTCCTCATGCGACGCTGAATGTTCCAAACCACTGTGGTCACAAGCGCATAGCTTGAAGTCTGCCAGATTCTCATGAGATCTTAAGTCAAAGACCAGCTGCCTCACAAGGTTACTTCAAGGGGCTTAGTACAATTAATTCAAAAAGGGCACCAATATAATATACTATAAGCAATTAAGGAAAATGACCAGTAATAAGATCTTTGGACACCATGGTGGATTCATGCATAAAAATATCAATCTACATATACACAGAACACACCATCCCTTTCTCACTGGGTCTTCCTATTTTTGCCTCTTAAATCATTTTCTAACTTTGTTTTGTTCCTAATTAAGTTCAAAATAAATGACTACTTTTGTTTTTCACACCTTCCACAAGCCTCGCTGTCCCTTGTTAATCAGATTTTATGAACTCAAATGACAAAAAAATCACGTATGTGTGGAGAAGAAAACTTGCACGACAACGCAACCGTACAGATCATTTGTGAGTTTTAAAAATAGAAAGTACATTTCATCTGGAGAGAGAAAATGAAGAGAAGTTGAGTGGGATGTGTTTTAGTGGATGTGGAAAATATTTGGCACACACACAGAGTAAGATCCTGCCTCAGGAAAAGGTCTGTACCCACAATATCCAGGAAGATCCTTTACTATTTTCACATTTTTAAAAAGTGTCAAGCCAAACTGATCTAAAGTGTTATTTGTTCCATTTCTGGATCCCCTAACACTAAATTACAGTACAAAGGGGAAGAAGCCTGGGATGATACTGCTGTGTACCAAAATAGTGCAGCAGCGTATCAGTGCTGAAGGTAATACTTCACCGTGATAGGAAGGAGAAATTTCTTCTCCAACTGTCGTCTCCACTGGGGCCAAACCTGTTTAGTTAGATGCTCGAGGCCCATCAAACAGCCTCTGGTGTGTAGTGCTGGCTGTCAGAAACCATCTCCTGCGCTCTGCAGGCACTGATCCCACCACTGGGAGACCTCCTTCTCCTCCTTGCTTCCGCAAGTCTTACCGGGGTCGGCTTGGGTACGCTTAAAACGAGCTGCCAGTGTGCTATTGAATATCCATTTTCTTCCCATAAAGCTGCTGGTGGTAAATCGTGCATGGTCCAGCTAGCGGTGTCTGTGCCTTTAATTGCTTTTCGATCAGCGATTGTCACTTGAAGAAGAGCTTGCTACCTGCCAGACAAAGAACCTGCCAATTAGCCTCCTCCATTGATTCAGAGAGGGGCTTAGCATTAAGAGCATTAACATTAAAGGGGATTTTTCACAACACTGCTTTTTGGACTTTACAAGTGGGGGCTAAAATTGTATAATTGGTGCTTGGTTCTTGTCTCTGTGGGATGTTCAGCTCTCAAGCCTGTGAGAACTGCAGCCGCTCGTGTGATTGCTGGAAACAAAAGTGTCTATCAAACGAGAGTGTGAGGAGAGAGGAGAAGACTGGATTAAATGAAATTTTGGTGGTGAGAAGCTGTGACAAAATGCTCTGACGGGGGGGTGGAGGCGAAGCGAGGGGTGGGGTGGGGGCGGTTGAGGGCCTTGGAAAAGCATCAGATGTGGAGATGCACGATAAGGTTCTGTGATTAGATCGGACGCTCGCGCATTCAACATCAAGAGCTGTCCTCCATGCTTTGTTAACAGCAGAGCACAACAATAATCTAACTAGAGCACTTACTGAACACTTGGTCAACAGGTTTTTATCTCATTCGAATCAGGAGAGCGGCTGACATGAGAGCTCCGCTCAGAATTCACTAAACGCACCTTTGAAAATGTTATTTCACACAAATGACCAGAAACACAATTTTTCTCACTTACATCTGCAACATAACTCGTCAAAATCCCAAGTAACTTTATGTGGGACACTTCTGAACCGGACCACGCCGGAGCCGGTGGGCTTTAAAACGTTGACTAGGACCGCTGCGTATCACTGCTGTGACCGCACCCGGTGGAATTGTGGGTAAGTTAAACAGAAGGACTGTATTGACTTCTGGTTTCACACGGGACAGGAAGTCCTGTGTTCAAGGTCAAGTTAACAACAATTATTATTATTATTTTTTTTATTTCTTTTATAGTTATACATTATTAACAGCGTGGCAGCTTTGATTGGCAGGTGGGTGCTGTCACAGATGGCTTGCTTGAGTAACCAGGTGTCATTCCGCCTTCGTCAGCTCCACCCACACTCCACCTCTTTGCTTGTCTATGAGATGTACGTGGGTATTGTAGGTATTTGTATTACTTGTTGGTACTTGCACTTATGCATTAGTATACAGACTGACTATTTCGATTTTGACATGTTAATTTCAAAGTGAGTTAATTTGGTGGCTAAAGGGCATACGAGGTAACCCTCAGATATATGTGTGTGTGTGTGTGTGTGTGTGTGTGTGCATATATGGATGTACTGTACGGTCTGTGTTACATGTTCTATGTATCGTCAAAAGAAAACAAAACATATAATGAATAAGTCTTGCAAGTAATGCAGGTAATTTAGTAGACTCCTTTGTTACTTAAGTGAAAGTCCTGTGTTTGTTGGACCCATCCATCGACCCAAATCTCCTCTGTATGTGGACTTTCTTGCTCTTTATACTACATCACCTGACTTCAACAGCACATCAAAACATTGCGTAACAAGGACATGTCCACAAGTGTAGGGCCACTGACCAAGCTGCTGTATTGGATGAGTTGCTGGCTGTTGTGTCCTGGTTTTGAGGTTTCCATCCCTGAGATATGCCTGCCCCTCAACCAAAATCCACCAGTAATGTGCCTTTTCCAGTGTTTCCTCTCTGAATACTCCACATTCAGTGTTTTTTAAACTACTTTCTGCTGAAGTGATAAATGGATAATCTCTGGATTATCCACTGAAGACATTGGGTTGAATACAAGAACATTTCTGTATTTTTATCCTAATGCTCTTTTACTTTGCTCTGTCAAGTTCCTACAAGTGTTCCAAGTCAGATCAAAAACTCTCTTAACAGGACAAACTTCATAAATTGCTCGTTTCAACATGATGAATGCCATCTGTTCACGAGGAGATGCGCATTTGTGAGATTTAGTCATTGCCAAATCAACGTCCTCAAATGACTATGTAAGGTTATCTGTTCAACTCTCAGCCAAGGGTAAAAAGGAGAACTTCAGACTGCACAGCTTTAAGTCCTGCTGTCGGAAATCAGCAGACAAAACGAGAACAAATGTAGCCGTGTGTGCAGTCCTGGAACAACTTGAAAATATTAATGAGCTGCCAACTATGTGCCATATCAAAGGTAAATTACAAAATGAATGGTCTGGCGTGATGTTAGATGCCTAAAAACATCTCACTAAATCAAAGCTGTCCATAGAGACTCAGAGATGGATGGAGAATACGTTCCATTATACTGCAGGTAACGTTAAGCTGTGACCAAGAGTCATGCAATGTTAAACATGAGAAATAAAAGTTCAACAGAACATAGGAAGATTATATACATTTTTTTGTGAACAACTTTTTTTTATTGAACCACTGCGAGTGAGACATACAGTAGCATCCATACAACTTAACATATAACACATAGACATAATCCCGTCCCCCCCGCCCCCCCTCCCGGCAGCATCCCTCCCTCCCCCCTCCCGGGTCTCCCTTGGATCAGTCAAACATCATCAAGTGTCAGCAGTATATTGTAGTGAGTGGTGTTCCTCTGTTCACAACCCAAGAACTTTATCCTTTATCTGTGCAGCCGCGCCCAACCACATCTCCAAAGTGGAGGCTTTGACATTATTAATCCGTGCAGTAGACGACTCAAGTAACACTATATCATGAAAGCGAATCAACCATTTCCTAGTACTAAGATCATGAGGTGGTAGCCATCTTTGCACTAGAAGTTTTTGGCAGCTGTGAGACCACTCAGTAACAGTTTGCGCTGTTTCTCACTTATATGCAGTTGAGAAACATCATTAAGGAGAAGTAAGATTGGATTGCATGTTATGGCGGTACCTAGCAATTCAGACAAGACTTTGGATACCCGGCCCCAAAAGGCCTGAACAGAGGGACACTCCCACATCATGTGTCTGTAACATCCTATTGCGTTGTGTTTTACTGTAAACACAGACATTGAGCCTATGCAGGCACAAGATGTGGCTCATTGTACCCTTAGGTTGGAGTGACATTAAAAAACCCACTTGATGGAAGGAATGACATGTCAACAGGATAACCTGATTTTACTGGAAGATTAATGTAGGGAACCACGACAGAAGGGGCAGCACTGAATCTGTTAACGTTGAATCAAACTCAGGCATGTTATTGTAAAGGCTACACAGGTCTTCAATAATTTACACTATCTTTACCTGAAGACAATTCTTTGACAAGAACAGACTCAACATTTGCTAGCTGTGCAGTCAAACCTTTTGTTAACAAAACATTCCCTTCTCTCACACGCTCAGAAGCATGCTGAGATGTAGCGTGAAAGTCCAAGAAAAAATGTTCATGGCAGCAGGTATCTCAAATCAATCATACGTGCTGCAGAAGAACTGGTCGTATGAGGGGTTCTTGCATCATGAGAGAAGCAGCTATTGAATCCCATGTACTGTACATCCACTGCATTGGGGTGGATGGTGAGGCAGATACAGTATCTAAAAAAAAATAAATCAAAACCGCAGTCTCAACGCAAACTAAATGACACAATTTGTCACTTGGGTGAAGTGGCTCTTTAACTGAACTGCATGTATTCTGTAAATTGTCATAAAAAATGTCTCTAAATCCTGATTACTTTGAATTATTAAAGCGCTTTAATTTGCTAGAAATGAGCCTACTGTAATTACTGGATGTGTAACAATGACTAATAGAATTAGGAGCGTCACTCATCCTGATTATTTCCACACATACAGTTTAAGTGGGGAGTTAAACATTTTAATCCGAAATGAACACCAACTAAATCTTTTAATATGGATCCCTGGGACAAATCTTATCAAACGGAGGCCTGTGGCTATAATGGCTATAATGTGTGTGTGTTTGAAAGCCACTGTTACACCATTAGCTCCATAAAACCGTCCACTCGTCGGCCTCTCCGAGAACTCTCACCGGCCTCTGCCCTCAGTTGAACTCTGAGTGGGACGTAACACCGGGAAAGCCCTACTGCCCAATCTCTGAACTGATGACTCATTACATCTCTCAAATGGGAGACAAGCAGCAGGATAAGGACCACACAGAGGGTCAAATGTACCTAAACCTGAAGTCCTGTTGACACATGGGGTTCATCAGATGGCTCTTATGGGAGCTGGCAGTGTGAAGAAGATGGCTGTAGGCTATACACTGAAAACAGCATCATGTCATGTTAAGGGTTAAACAGCTTTGAAGAAACAATCTTGACTTATGGTCAATGTACTTGTTTGTTCACGAGATTTCAGCCTATCACTGTTTTAATTAGCAGATGGAGTTTCTTTCAGTTGTCATTGGACAACATGGACAAGAGGTCCTAAAATGGCTGAAAATAATGGAAAATATCAACATCTGGAGTTCCAAGACAACTAAATAAACTCCATGTGAGGATGAAGACTCTGTGGTGGGTGAGTAAGTTAACCTGGTATTAAAAATGTGTTGTCAGCTGTTCTTTTTAAGATCAATGAATGAAGTGTCAGGCTAAAGCTAGCAGGAGCGTACATTCTACAAAGACTAAAACCAAGTTTGGTGCACTGGTTATATTTTCCTTAATATAAGTACTTATATATTACTTAGTATATTTAATTTGACCAATTTTATTCAGTATAAACAGTATAAATTAAATAAATGATGCAGTATTCGCCCACCAGAAAGTTCTTCCTGGCTGTGTAGATAAGGTTCTAAAATGGTATTTATATACAAAGAAAAATGATAGTAAACCTAAATATTTGAAGTTAGTTTAAAAGCCCATTTTTTATACTGTTTATAGTTATTGAATGTATTTACATTTTGTAATTAGCCCGCTATAAAATAGCTAGCGGCAGAGTCCGCCATTCCTTTGCTGGAAAAAAGCCATCCAGCATTATTTCTTGTAATCTGGAGACACACCGTTTTGTCTTCCCTCGCCTACAGCTCTATCAAAGCTGTACTGACATATTGCTAATGCTAATCCAACATTTACTACTGCTGCTAGTTCACATTAAGAGTGTCTTTTATTGTGAAGGAGACAGAAGTTTTTTGGGGTTATTCCTGGTAACAACCATTCATCAGAAATGTCATTCTGGTCAGTTTTTTGAATAGACTTGGACTTGTGGCATCTTAAATCCTGTCTACAGCTCAGGGTTACGGAAGTAGAAGGATGGAGAGAAAGACTCTGGTTTTTGCTGGGAAGTCTTTACTACTTTTAAATCTGAACTCAAAGGAGGCTGGGTAAAAGAAAGATGATAAAATCACATTGACAAGCAGTCGTCTCTGGTACACGCTCATCTGAACCCAGTCAGACCCACTTGTGCCATAGTAGGCAAACATTCATAAATGTGATAATATCATTTCTTTAAGAAAAGCACATGCACACAGCCTGAGGCACTCAGAGGCCCTCCATCTGGAAATCAATCTTCCCATCTCGCCCCAGCCTTTCGTCTCCACCACATGAGGCCCGGCTACACATTCAGACATGAACACAGAGACGAAGTCACAAAGTGGCTCAATACCGTAAATAACAGAATTGAGATGGTTCATGAAATCTTCTTATTCACAAAAATCAATACCCAGACCAGTTTTAGAGTCATCACTTTCGCAATCTCGTTATCAGTGTTGGAGATAAAAGCTGCTAACGAGAGATGTGGTTTGTCTTTGATTTGTGACTTTGGAAACTTCGGTTCGATGTGTGTGACGGATGAAGCAACTGACCGTGATTCGGGTCTCGTGTCTCTTCTTAACAATTCTACATCACTGTGTCTCTGTTAGTTTTAAAATACACAGCTAGACTAGAAGACCTGTCGTTTTCGTCTGTTCCAACAGAGCCAAAGTGGAGGCCATTAAACTTTCACTCCACAGTAAATCAAACTCAAAATGTTGTCCTGTTTACTAATAGAAACCAGGGTGAACAAATGAAATTCACTGAATGACTCAGTGTTAAAAAATATAACCTGCATCAGAGGTTTCAATTTCCAGAGTTTCGATTTCCAATAACAGTGACCTACTATATTTTGTGGCCTCAGCGTGTCATCGAGCCACCCTTTAAGGGCCGCCCACAAAATCCTGGACTGAAAACTGGTGAAAAACTGTTTGAACCTCTAACTCCACATTTCAGTCATATATAGTTCAAAGTCTTTTCACGTGTTTTCAGCAACTATTTTCCAACATATTTAATGTGTTTTGAAAGAAATCTCAGAATTGCCTTTACACAGACTAGGCTCGTCTATGTTGAAAAGTGAGCCACATTTTCAAGATGGTTAAAATATGTTGCTAGGCGACATCATAATGTGTCTTCATGGACACACTACATTGATGTAGTCACATCTTAAGTTAGCAATTGTTAGCAAAATGGTAACTAATTCGCTTGCTAATGTATGTATGGATCAGATGGCAACCTCTGTGGCTGTGAAGGGAAGCCAATGTGGAAGTGCCAAAAACTGCAGTTCCTTGAACATCCACTTGAGGCTGGCTCCATGTCTTTGCCAATTTTTTAGACTAGTCAGGAGTAGGAGGCAGGACTGCCAAGATGGTGGCAGATTCTAAGCTTCAAAGCAGCTCTTCAGAGACTCGTGGGTGAAGTCATGCATACGCTGTCCATTCTTTATTTACTTAGTCAGACTTATAGCTACGTCAAAAGGAGTTGTCAGAGCACCAATGTCAGCCAGGTTTGGTTCCTCCTTATTTCTTGTGGTAATGTTTAAGAGATTTAGAAAAGGACAGACAGATTGATTACTGACATACTTTTGATAAGAATGACATGAATTAACGTCACTTTGTATTATCTCTGTAAGGTTACGTGCTGTACTGAAGTAACTTTTGGTGTCATTTATTTGGATACACACAACGTACGAGCACTTTTATTGATCCCCAGAAGGGGAAAAGGGGACAACATCCCCGGCTGTGCAGCAGCAACATTGACTAATGGCCTTGTCACCCTTGGTGTCGTCTCTATGCAAAGACTGTGTGACTTTGCCCTTTTTCATTGAGACCAGAATGAGCCTCAAGTTGACACGAGGAATAAATCCTTCCATCACATTCTGTAGTCCCTGCTGTCAGCTTCTTGAAGCTATATTACTAATACTGTGGCACCCAGATAAAACGGGCCAAGCTTGTCCAACCTAGCAACAGTAACTTAGGTAGGGACTTTGGATGGATGAGTTACTGTAGGTAAAGCAGTGTTTGTATGGATCGATTTTGGTGGGACGGGATTTTGACGTCTCTTCAAGCTTTAGCTTGAACGTCAACAAATGGAACCAAACCTGCAGAAAGTTGCTGAAATAGATGCAGAAGGACAGGAAATGGATCAGGCTTCATAAGGCTGATATTGATCCATAATGGATCGGCCCAACTCTAGTCCTGTAAATGTACTCAGGACATCTGAGGGCACTAAAATGCATAAAATTTACATGCTAATCATATCATGATCAAAGATACATCACTGCTATCTAAACTATCCACATTCTAACTATTCTAACAATACTTATTATGAGGATTGGTCATATTGTTATATCAAATAACCCTGTGGCATTACTGTGGCAGCTTATTAGCCAGCTTGAATGCAGGCTCTGCTTTTCTATTCTATTTCTGGTCCTTTGACATTCTAATAAGTTTAAACAGTCCTTTAAAACACAGCAGGCAGTTGTAAGTTTGGGGAAATTAGATAATTTCTCTGTGTATTTGCACTGCAACGTTAATTAAGTTAAGTTCAGTGGAATTATAAAATCACACACCAGACACAAACTAATGAGCGCATAAATTAAATAAATCACACATGTCCTGTGTGCTTCCAATAAATTACGGAGAAATGAAGGAACTAATATGCAATTCTAAGACCTGGAGCTGGAATAAATGGACATGTTTGTGCTACAACAGTGAGTGAAAATGATGACGGACTGCATACCTTTTAACTCCTGACCGCAAGAGTTCAACACATGCCTGAGGAAGACGAGGTGAGAAAAGGGGAAACCGGCACAGCACTTAGAGTTATATCTAACCTTTTACCAAATTTAAAGCTAACTGAGAGAGTTCAAAAAGGATAAGCAATATTCCAAAAGGTCAGCCGCAGTGACACAAGCCTGAGAATGTGATTACATTTGCTTTGCTAACCTTGGGGTGCCAATGTTCTACGACTCTGGACGGCGGTTTTCGACTTCCGCCGCAAGATGTTTCAGGGGAAGAGAAATGGGCCATTAACAGGTGAAAAGAAGCAGCTCAGAGCTGTGATAGCACTACTGTACCACAAGCTTACAGTGAGATTATTGCTTTTCCCAGCGAGGGAGAAGAATCATAGCCATTTCAATTTCTACAGTATTATTTTGTCTGTCAGTCAAATACATGAGTCCCAACTTTTGCGAAGAACCCCTCTAACTGTCAGATGATAAAATATTCAAAAACTAGACCCGACAGCTGTCTCCCGAGTTGTTACACTGATCATTTCTAATAAGCAATATATGAAATAGCTGAAGTGTAGATGGGGAAAAGTTATATAATACTCACTGTAATGGATTACTGCTCTAAGGGAGTCTATTATTACCCTGAAATGAGCAAGTGTTGTAATACCGTCTGGACTGACGTGTCTCTGTGTGCATATTGCATGATGTTCAATTTTCAATGAAATCTTCTATCACCACTCACCATCCAAGTAGGCTGAGTACAATAAGAATATGCTCCATCAACATTATTTCTCCGTGCATCATTAAAGCGAGCTTCATTTGCAGTGAAAAGGCTTTCTTTTCTTTTTTTTTATGTCACTGCTATGAAATCCTGCCGGCTGCAGAACAAGGTAACTAGAGTTGGGAATTCTCCGCACGGCCACAGGAGGATCATGAATAGTGTTTAACTGCTCCAGCTGTTGTACGGTGGTTAGCAAAGCAAGTGCGCCGTGGAGAACTACTAGAAGAGATAGCTGGGATGTAAACGCAGCAGCAAACCGCCAAGTGGCTGGAGCCGCAGGGAAGGACAAACAGGCACTTATTTATGTATGCCTGGACATGGAGGGAAAGGCTTGGTGCTTGCTTTGGGAAACTCATGACTGTGTACCCACAATACAGTGCTTCTATGCTTAAGGACATTTCCCTAACCTCAGTCCTCACCACAATATGCTGAGTGTCATCCTCAGCCTTAATTTGAAAGATTCACATTTTCCACTGCCCTAATTCACAAAGTTGTGCATTGATATTACTTTACATTGGTATGGCTGAAAATCCAAGCTATGTGGAAGCAACTCAAGCCTGGCTGGCTGTTCTAACTTCACAAACACTTGATTTATTAAAGTCATTGGGGAAACACTAGTTTTTGATCTAAGAGCTAAATTCATCCTTCTAATGGGTGTCTTGGTGGAGATTATGAAAATGAGTGTTCCATGAAGACGGTATTAAGACCTGAGAGAGGTGTGTTGACCTTAATTGAAAGGTCTCAGGATTAACACTGATGGCTGCTGATGTCTCACTCATATTATGGCTGCATGCCCCTGTCCAGATTTAATTTTTCAGTGATTTTCAGTACAAGGAAGATCACCACGCTCACCCTTCTGTAACTAAAAGCAATCGTTTGCTTTGTGTATAACTTATGGATTTGGGGTCAAAGAAGGGTTTATAGATCCAGCTTAATGGTCTGGCCAACACGTTCTCACTCCCATCTCTTCAGAAATGCAATGAGTTTTAATGGTAGCTGTTTGATCAGAGTTATGAACAAAAAACTACTTGGTTGGGTTTTGGAACAAGAACTACTTAGTTGGATTAAAATAAGTAATGTATGTCACGTTATATACATAATATAAGTAACGTAGCATACGTTAAAAAGATGTCAAAGTTGTCTCTTGGTTTTACAGGGGATAAGAACAGTGGTCTTGTGGGTAAAAGTCATGTGTTTGTTTGACCCATCCATCGACCCCAACCTCCTCGCTATGCAGGTTATACAACATTACCTAACTTGACTTGACGGCACATCAAAACATTACGCCAGGTGCTGGGTGCGTCCAGAAATGGTACGTACAGCATCATGGTTTGAAGCGTAGGGCCACTGACCAGCTGTCATATTTGAAGAATAAGAATGAACTGCTATGGTATATGTTGCATTAGGCCAAAGTATTGTTTCATTCTACAAAAAGTAAATCCTAAACCTAATTTTTGCTGCTAATTATGACTAGAAATTCCCTTCTTCACCTTTATCCTTAAAGTTAACCTTGACGCTTCCCAAGGTGAGCACCAGTAAACGTCCTTCATTTGAATTTTCCTAATTGTTCTACTCGCACGCAGACATTTGGTCCTCATAAGTGTACTCACTACCTCATGTAGAAACACAGCCACCTGCAGGCTTTATCAAAAGCACCTCGGCTCAGCAGAAAAACACAATCTCCGGAAAATAATTGGCCTGACATGGAGATACACAACAAGATGGAAAAGGTGGAAAGAACAGTGAGCCGGCGTCAATCAATCAGTGAAAAGGCGTCATCTGTGTGCGAGGGGCGAATGAGGAAATAAAACTATTGCCAAAGGCAAGGTGGCCATGTTATGTTATCTTAAATATGTAATAAGCTCTGACTTGAGGATCAAGCACACAGTGTGGTTAAAGTGTACGCAGGATAAAAATCAGTATTCTGTGGGAAAGTCCCATGCATCAAAGTGCTGCATACAGTTTTGAGGCTTACCTGGAACAAAGCTCCCCTGCACCACCTCCTTGTACGCCCACCATCCTTCGTGAATTTTCGGTGGATTCGGTTGTGCTGTGAGGTAAAAAGAAGGAGAAACACAGGAACAGAGACATCAATCACTTCGATCTGAAATTCAGACAAGAAAGCAAAAACACAGTCCTGCCGTGTTCAGTCACTCTCCGGGCTCAAACACTGCAGGTTCTTTTTTTATACCGCCCTCATCATTTCCAGACGCCCCGCTAACCTCCTCAGCAAGAGGCCTCTGCAAATATACTCCCCGGAGATGGTCTTGGAGCAAACAGGCCTCTAGTTACGCCTCTCATTTCAGTCCAACTGCACACACACACACACACGTACACACACAAGCAAACTGCGGTGACTCCCTACGTGTTCATATGGAAATGAATTCTGCCATGTTGTATGAGCTGTGGAAGAAATCCCCAGATTAGAGCAGGGTGGTACAGTATAATTGAGGTGACCAAGTAAAGGTCTCTGTACAGAGGAAAGAGTTGTGACCGAGAATTACCCACCAAGCCTTCTGGATATTGCTTTTTACACCTCAACTTTTTTTTTTCTTTCCTGTTCGTTCACCGAATGAGCAAAGCGGGGCTTAATCGAGGGTCCAGAGGTTGCCCTGCTTGCTTGTCTTTAATGGAAGTTGAGTTGGCCGAACAACCCTCCTCCCTCTGCTATCCCCTCCAAACAGCCTTTTGCTGCAGTAACACTGGAGAGCAGGTTCAATTTCAAAAGGGGTGGGCCGGCTGGAAATGGTCCAGAAAAGGTTATTTTCTCAGAGGGCAATCTGCGCTGCCACAATCTGAAAGAGGAGAAAAAACAGCAGTTGGTCTCCTGAGTAAAAAAAAAAAAAAAAAAAAAAAGGATCCTGTTTGTCGACTTTCTCGAAATGATGAATTGTTTCTCCCTTCTGATGATAAATGAACTTGAAGTAAACACCACCTTTGATTGGAGTGTGCCTAAATCAGAGCATTGGCCCTCCAACCAACCAACCGAGCAGGAGCAGCAGTGAGTCAAGTCAAGGGAGCTGGCCTCCTGCCCAGCACTGCTGGACCCTGACAAAACTCCCACAAACTGCAACACAAGATCATTTATAAAGTTTTTATATAGTCAATTTTACACAAAGTGAAAGACTGAAAAAGCAAAAGCAGAATAAGTTTAACCTTTACAGTTCGTTTTCCAACAAGCTGTTTCCTCCTTTCACTCAGAGAATATTACTGACACCATGTTAAAATTGCTATGCATAACTGCCTTTTAACAAAATTCATTGTTCGGCTTTGGTGTACTCTGAGATGATTGGAGTCTGTCACTCCATGGTAGGATCATTAGTATTTGTATTTTAACCAGTACTCAGTATCTTGGCTGTGTTCTTTCTTTGTCCTGTAAAGCACTCGAGTGGATTTTGGAGGAATACACCAGATGCAGTGTTATGGCTCAGTCACACAGCAAAAATTTAGACCAGAATCAGTTGATTTTAGTGAATCCACAATGGTGCTCCAGTGAATTCATGAGGGAATAGTTTGACTCTGAACCTGAGAGAACCTTTCTATACAGCCCTGCTCTGCTTCAAACACTGTAAGGCACATTGAAGCAGCAACTACCATGGCTGTGAAATGAAGCCTATGTGGAAGTGCCAAAAACCGCAGTTCCTCAAATGTCCACTTGAGGCTGGCTAAGGATTGAGTCAGTCTCCATGTCCCCATGTTAAAATGTCCAACTTCACAGCAGAAATAAACATGTTTACAGCCTGGTACAAAAAACAGTTTTGGTCTCTATAGCTTATTTCACCGTTCATGACAACTGTACTGAGGGTGAATTTATATACAACTCACCTGTTCAAATGATATAAGGCTTAAAGTTATGCTGAATTAAGAGCATGACTGCTTTGATTGACAGGTGGGTGATGTTACAGGCGGCTTCTATGCCGATTCTTAGATTAGCCGAGAGGTGGAAGAAACAGGACTGCCAACATGGCAATGACCAGCGCCACAGATTTTATAAGCTAGCCAACTAACACAACATGTAAATGAAATAAGTTTGAAGCTATTGGACAGAATATTCCTTCTGTTTTAGTACAAGGTAGCTGCTTTCCCACACCGCCTCTTGTTTTAAGCTAATAGCCTTTCCACCAGCAGTTAGCTAAATTAGCCAAATTCTTTATTTTTTAGAGCTTGTTACCCCTGAAGCTAGCTGTAGGAGACCTATTATCAGTCTCTTGTTTCCAACCACATTTTTATTGACTTTTGTACACTTGAAAAATGAGTTGCCAGTTTGCTGTATCCTGTCCCAGTTTAGTTTTTGGAGCTTGTTTCCATCAAAGCTGGTTGTATGTGGGAGATCTATAATTATTCTTTTGTTAGCAGAAATAAATAAGAAATAAACAGCTGGAGGCAGCAGTGCAGATTTGTGCTTCATTCATTACACAACAAGTGAAAATACACACACACACAAAAAAGTACACATTACAAATCAATATAGCACCCCCAAAATGTTAAAGCAACAGAGCATTACATGGTTTGGTAATTGTAATATGACTGCTGGATTCAAATTGTCATCTCTTACACTACTCGCTACATAAAGAGTAATCACATTACTAAGTCACACCACAACCGACACTAGAAACATGCCAGAGCAACATGGTGGACTCCCTCAGTAGATATAAAAAGCTCATTTAATAATATAATTTATATAATTTAATATAACAAAATCATGACAACACTACAGCTGTTGACAAGTAACTCTATAGTACATCATTGGTTACTGTAATTTTCTACAGTACATTATTTTTACAGTAACTCTATAATTACTGTAGTTTTTGGCTGGATACACAGTATACTACTGTGAAATGGTTTACAGTAATTTAATAGGCACAAATACAGTAAATTACTGTGGATTTCACAGCTGAATATATTTATATTTATATATTCACCTCTTATATATAATATATTTACATATCTATAAATATGGTATTCCATTTCTGCCTTGCTCTGTAAATAGAGCCCTCTGAGGCTCACACACTGAACTTTCAGTGGCGGCCATTGTTCTCTTTAATTTCTTGAACACTCTCGCAGCTAGCTAAACACAATGCAGTGCAGTTATATTTACATATAACCAAGCTAACCTTACTGCTGAACAGCATTTTGATAGTGGTGTATACCACTTTATCAGCTGCGGAGAATTTTCATCTTGTTTTATGAGATTAAAGCTCAGCAGTAAGAAATATAATGAGAGGTCAGAGAGAACAATAGCATACAGTGTTAGCGGGTGTTGGTGTGTGTGGGGGCGTGACAGTGTGTGTAAGTGAGAGCCCTTGGGATTCTAGCTACTGTAAGTAATAATATAAAGGAGATTTGGAGGCCTGTGGACATGATCCTCTTACAAGCTGCCGACAATACAGATACAGTTCTGTCTCATACTCACACTCTGCACATGTGATAGAGCCTATAATAACACAGCTGCTGTCAGTGACAAAACACCCTTTTTTAGATTGATATGCCCGCTCTCCCCGTTATTTCAGTCTAATTAGAGGGAATGTGAAACAATTTTATCACCATCAGTTTTAGACAAATTGCTGCTGAGATACTACACTGATAGATTCTGTGAGGTAAATTGAACCTTTCATGATCCCGGTGGGAAAACTGAGCTGGTGCAGTAGCCGAACGGCAGCGCTAATTACCACGAAATATATGATGAGGAGTGTGAGACTGAAAAATGGGGAAATATGTGAATTACCCATTTATGGAAGACGTAGTAAACAAGAAAGAAAATGAATGTGATATACTGTATGAGCAACAAAAAAGGAAGTCTTCTGTCATTTTTTTTTTTTGTCTATCTAGTCTGGAGTGTGTCACTAATGGACTTTTTCATTGCGAAATAAACAATAAAGTTCAATTAATAATGTGTTAATTTGGAAAAAAAGCTATTAAGAATAGACTGAGTATATCATATTTCAATTATGCAAATTATAATTGTATTCAGATAATTTATCACACCAATTAACTTGGTGGTATCTTGACTTCTCCTGTAACATCTGTAACATTTAATGTCAGATATTTGTTTTTATTATTATTATTGTTTGTGTATGTCCAAGAAATGCAGAAATAAAAAATCATGATCACAGATATTGATTTCAAAAATGAATCAATGAATAATTAAACATAACTTAGAATCACAAAATTCATTAAAAAAAGACTTAAATGCATCTTCCATCTCTCAACTTATTTCCTTTAATAATGTTTTTATGGCTTTCTTTAATTTAAAGATGAAGTCAGCAGTGTGCAGACCTGAAAAGTGACAGGGCAGCAACGGGAGCTCTGATTGGCTAGTTGTTATGTAGCGTGCCTTGCCTTCAATCAACCCAAAAGGTCACATGGTCCCCCGCTGCTCATCGAGTTCCACTGGCTACCTGTAGCAGTCCACATTAAATTTAAATCCCTGACCCTGAAACCCCACCGGGCACACCTCGGTCACGTCAGCTGCGACGCTGTTTTGGTCCGTCCTGCACATGACTTCAAACCCCACCAGGAGTGTTTCAGAAACACTTAGCCCACTGGACTTTGTTTACTTGCTCAGATTTGGTCATTTTCTTGTTTTATGTTCTTCTAAATATGCTTCTACGTGTGTAAATATGCTACGTAGTTCATCCGTCAAAAATAGAACGCCGAGCCGCACGGAGGCCCGCTTCTGGGACGCTTCTGAACTGGACTGCAGTGGAGCCGGTGGGGTTTGAAACATTGACTAGACCTCCAGCTCTTCAGAGAGGACCTCCTCTCCAACACTACCAACAACTGGACATGCTAAATCTACCCCCCTCTAACTGTCACTTGACTCTATGTGAGTAGTTCTTATTGCTGCACTAACATGTCCTTGTCACACTGTACTTTGATTGTTTCCTTTTTCTGTAAGTCTCATGCAGGAGGTGAGAGGAGTTGTTCATGATGGATGTCAGCTTTGCTAACATCATCCTCTCCCCCACTTCCTCTATGGAGTCCAGGAGCAGTCCAGGACAGAGCTGGCCCTCTTGAGTTGAGTTTGTTCCTAGCAGGAGTTATGTGGGATTGGAGCAAAAAAACGTGTAAAAAGGAGAATCATTTAAATGCAAATTATATTTATTGGAGTCATATGTATGTATTTTTATGTTCTCAGATAAATTAAGCATAAAAAACTGTGGCGGCACACTCCAGACTCATAGTTATGTCATTGCAGGATAGGAAGTGATAGCAACTCGTAGCCGATAGATAAGATGTAATCACTTCCTGTGCTTCGTCAGAAGAGAGCGCGCGAGAGAGATAGAAGCAGCATTAACAAGCGCTGTCCCATTTCACACAACGTCTGGCTGTGGCCCCAAAACACACTTCCTGACATCAGCAGAAAGGAAATGCCTCCGATCTATAAAAGGGAAATGCAGACGAGACGCTGCAGGAGGTGGGATACAGGAGGAAGGAGGGGTTGATGGATTGCCATTTTCCATTTTATCGGGTCCCAGAGCTGTTTAGATAGACAGTATGGGCACAGTACATTAAAGGTATGACGTCTAAACTATCAGTTAAGTAGTGTGTGTGTGTGCTAGAAGGTGCTGTGTGTGGTTATTTAAAGTTTTTTTAAATTATTTTCTATAGTTAACATGAGCTTTAATTAAAAACTGAATGAAATCAAGTCAAGTAGAAGTCACAGGAAGTCACTTGAAGGGTGCAGGCCAGAGGGATGCGAGTCAATCTTGAAAGTGCATTAAAGAATCTTTGGCTGACTGTCAACAACGAGGATGCCAAGTCACTGCTCGCCTCGCTCGTCGTGCAGGAAAGACACTTCTGAAAAAACAAACACAAAGCAGCACAGAGAAGCTTCCGACAGCTCGACATGAGCTGTGTGCATGAAGCTGCATCCAGTCAAGAACATCAGCAATTGTGTGTTTTTTACTGAGTCGACTCTGAACAGACCTCGGTGCTGTTATGTAATGTGTCATCCTCAAAATGGAGCTCAGGGCTTCACAGTTGTTCTCATCATTGTGGTACACCCTCGAATGGCCAACCTTTATGTTTTTCCATGCTACATCTCTGACATTTGTAGTTTGGAACATCTTTTCAGTGCTTAGATTTCATGTCAGCTGCTTCAAAGAGAGAATTTAGAAGAAAGATGTTGATCTATCAGCAGCCAACAATAAAGATGATTTTTCAGTAAATAGTGAAGTTAATACTGGTTGTGGAAAAGTGAACGCTGTGTTTGGTTGAAGAATGCTGGTGGGTCACTTACTACATGCAGAGAAGAAACCAGGCATCTAAGTTAAAGAACAGAATGTATGTTTGCATGCACTGCAGTAACTGACTGTGGCTGAATATGCAGAATACTGATGTTTGGTCAAGTCGGGTTGTGTTGATTTGTAAAACACACGACACATATAACACATTTTTTAAAGTCGTTACATTGGTTCCAATCAGTTTTAGAACTCATTTTTCAAATCATCTCACTAGTTTCTAAATCACTGAATGGCCTTTTGCTCAGACATGCTTCTTCACAGGTACTTTATACCCAGCAGGTCCCTCGGATCTTCTGCATGGTCTCGTCCTTTGGCCACTGTTGCCCTTTGTGGTGTCCAGAAGAGTCTGTCTGTGGATCTGAGGGACATTTTTTAAAATTATTATTATTATTTCCATATATAATTGACGGTCATGGCAGATTTCTGTCCACCATGATCGGGGGTTCTGCTCGAGGTTTCTCCTGTTAAAAGGAAGTTTTTCCTCGCCACTGTCATCAAGTACTTGCTCATGGTGGAACTGTTGGTCTCTGTAAATAATATTATAAAGAGTACGGTCTAGACCTGCTCTGTATGGAAAGTGTCATGAGATATCGTCTGTTATGATTTGGTGCTATATAAATAAAATTCAAACAACTGTAATATAATTATAAGTTTATAATATAAACTGTAAGCCATCTCTTTTTAGCCTGTATATTTTGTCATTTATTGCTTCGTTTTAAAGCCTCTATCATTTGTTCTTACTTCTTGTCTGGTGTTTATTAATCTAACAGACTTTTATTTTTTATTTTAAGTTTTTATTGCTGCAGTTTTTCGCTCCTGTTGAATCAGTCATTGGCTTTCATGCACTGCTTCTTATGCTTTTTTATCCCTTTTTTATTTTATTGGCTTTCATCCTTCTTAATATTTTATTTTGTTTTTGTTTCATCGCTGAATTGTTTTAAGTTTTCTGTTTTAATCTTTCTCTGTGAAGTACTTTAAGCTACATGTTTGTATGAAAGTTGCTACATAAATAAAGCTGACTTGAGTAAAATAGTTATTGTTATATTTGTTCATACTGCTTAGTATTTGTGGATTAGGATATGCATTCATGGACACCATCAATTGTAATATACTGTTTACTTGTAAATATGACACTCAGTATGAAGGCACAGCATTTGGAGTGACGGCACAGTCTCAGGTTTGTCAGCTGCAGTACCCGACTCATCTTAGACTTCTGGAGCTCCTGTTCTTTACTTTAGTTTGGATACTAGGACACACACTATCACACTGCTGTGCTGCCACAGTAAATACTCTGCCTGTGTCAAGTCTTAGTCACACAGAGGGACTCTGTTGTTATGCAACCAGGATCCAGTTCCTCCTGCAGAAATGTGACTGTGCTCACAGAGTGCATAATTGTACTAATGGTATGAGGTATGTTCGTTTAATGCCACGAGGCGTTAACGTGAGCTCGTCCCGGCGGGCATCGTGAAGTGATCTAATCAGTTGTTTAAATTGGATTGCCCGCAGAACAACAGCGATCAGAATCAATAATAAAGATCAATTATCTCCATTAAATGCTCATGTTGAACCTGGTGTTATCAGCCTGCAGCTACAACACCGTGCAGGTTTACATTGCCATCTGTCAACTGTGCAATGCCCTGACTCTAAGTATAGAAGCTCAGAGACAGACCGAGCTCAGCGCATGACAATCTGCTCCTCTTGTCAATTCTTCCCAAACGACAGATTTCAAGACTGCCACTGGACCCCATGTAAATGTGCACTTTGTGATTCTGTCAGTCTGTCGCGGTGTCGGCCGTCAGTCACCCTCATATAGTCTCTGCTGACTGCACCTTTGTCAGCTGACCCTCATTAGATGGCAGAAAATGAAAGTAACTTTTGCACGACAGTAACAAGATAACGTCACGAGCTGATTAGCACTGTAAGAAGAGTCGTCTGTAGTTATACAGTGAGTACATCACTCAGTTTGTCATAATTAAAGTACAGTTGTGAAGTGCTGATATTACCCTATAATGTTTGAGGGAAACACATTTAACTTAATTTATCTAATAGCTTTAAATACAGCCAACACCACATTTCCCACCATCTGCTCTTCCTCTTCCTTATTTTTCCATCTCACTCTCTTTCCTTCTCATCTTCCTCCTGTTCTGTCTCTCTTTATTTTCCTGTTTACTAACTTTTCTACCTGCATTAAAGGTCCAGTATGTAAGATTTAAGGTCTATTTACATAATATTTCATTATTGAAATATAATAATAAGAATCATGATATTTTTTTTTACCTTAGAATGAACCTTTATATACAGGGGGAGCGGGTCCTTTTCCATGGAGTCTGCCATGTTTGTACAGTACCCCAGAATGGACAAACAAGAAAACATCTCAAAGTAAAGCATTTATGTTTTTTGTGAGATCACCATGGGTTCTTCCCTGCACGACTGGAAAGGGAGGGTGAGGCAAGGGGTGTTCAATTGGTTGCAATCTGCAACCTCACCACTATATGCCACCAGATTCTACACACTGGACCTTTAAATACATAATTTAATCAACAAAATCCAATTTCTTTACATCATTCTTCTGTATTCATTCGCTTGGATTGCTTTTTCCTTGATAATGTCGTTCACTGTGTACTTTTTTCCATGTTTGCTTCCTCCCTTCTTTCCTTACTGCTGTGCTTGCTCATTATCTGACACGTCTTTCCCAGTTGCCGTAAGTACATCACTGATCTTTTGCATCCTTACTTTATATTATCCTTCCCTCTCTATATTCTTCCTATGCTCATAACCGTTTACTTCTTTCCTTCTTTTCTAACTTGTCTTTTCATCCTTATGATCTGATCTATTTATATTTAATAATTTATTCCCTTTCCTTCCTTATTTATGTCTTTATTTCCTGTAAAGATCCATCTGTGATACGACTTACATTACTTCTCTCCTTGCTTCCTTCCTTATTCTCATTTTCATCATCTTTTTGTGTTTCCTTCTGTCTTTACTTCTTTTCCTTCCTCACATCTTCACTCATTATTTCCTTGCACACCTATTTTTACCTTCATCCTGTTCTACTTCCTCCTTTAAGTCCTCTTCCCTTCCTCCCTCCTATCTCCATCTATTATGACACCAAACTCTACTCATTATGTATACCCATAATATACCATCAGTTCCAAACAATACCGTTCTTTTTTGCAGTATTGTTTGGAAAGGAGAAGGCTCCTCTAAAGCTGTATGACAGATCTGGTTGGCCACAGCGTCTTACTGACCTGAATCCCATTTAGCACCAGCCTATTTCATCCACATACTTGGGAGTCTGGCAGTCAGCCCCGGCCAACCACCCATAAAGCCAAAATAGAGAGACTAAAAGTAAATAAACAGCTCATTTTCATATAATATCCAAACTCTACCATTAATATTCATTGAAGGGCACAAGCAATCCTGAAGCCCAACCATGCAGAAAGAGAGAGGGAGGGAAGGATGGAGGGGAGTGACAGGGAGCAGGACAGGTACAGGACAGGCTCGGATAGAGAGAGAAAGTGGGAGAAAGAGAAGAAGAAAGACAGATTGGAAAAGACACAGAAACAAAGCTGAGAGTGGCGACGTGCGTCCATAAATGAAACTTGACCTTGCCAACAGCTGTGCTTACTGACTTATGAGACAATTATCTCTCACCAAGCTCCTATTGGTGCCTCTCTTTAATAGCCCCAGCTGTGTGTGTGAGTGTGTGTTTGTGTGTGTGTGCCAGGTCATATTTGCCTCTGTGTCACAAAGTGAAAGATCTGAGCCCTCAAGACGGAATCAAACCAATTGGTTTCCTCTCCGAAATGCAGCAGCCAATGTGCTGTCCCAGTACTACTCTGTCTTCATGTGCTGGCTCAGGAGGGACCGGTCACTCACACTCGCTTTATTGATCAGTCCAACTGACTCACTCACTACTGTTATGCAGTTATTGAGAGTTGGCTCGTCAAGATTGGTGGCGCTGATTCTTCACTCGGGTGCCAGTAAACCAAGTCGTGTAATGACGAAATGAAATGAGCACCAGTCAAAGCTCAAACGCAGATTTTTCCCTCTTCAGAAGTTTCACTGGACGTTTAAATCATGTGCTTCATGTAGCTTACATCATGATTCTCTCCTACAGTGTCCATTACAAATACATGGACATAGCTGATTATGCAAATTGGGCGATGACATCATTTAGTAACTTCTAGCGACTTTTAGGACAGCCAGTAGCTACTTTCCTCACTGAGGAGTTGGCAACACTGGTGCATACTGCAATCTGCCTTTGGATGATATTCACAGAGAACGGATAAAAATGGAGTTGGCCAACAAAATGTCTCCTCTCTCAGCCTTCTCATACATTTTACTTTTTGTAAACTAAATTTATTTGGACGTGTCTGTATGGCAGCAGCTGTAAATAAAAGCTTAGTTAAACTACCTGCTGAAGGTAGTCCACTTACGGTTACAGTCACCAAGATTTTCTAGATTTTCTCCATCATGATTAGTTTCAGCTACTTCCTCATTTGGTTGTGTAGAATAACCAACTGAATTACCAGGATTGTCAGTTTGTTTAATAAATGTGATATTTTTTAATAATGGGAAAGATCATTGAGTAAATGTTGCTTTAACTGGGTTAACTATGGTTATCTTTCTAGCCAGCTTCTAGCTTCTCGCTCGAGCTGTCTGGTTGGCTGATTCTCTTGACACGGTGCAGTAAGTGTGACGGTGGTTCGTTCAGTCTTTGGCTCCGTTCTGTAACTGTGAACGTTGAGCTGTGAGGCTCGTGTGTGGCTTTGTGCTCGATACCATTATTTTCTCTCACAGACACGGATACTGTTAGTTCCAAACCATTGTTCCCATTTGACGTTACCTGTGGTTGCTGGCATATCTGACTGAAGTGCATGGTGTTAGCTCACACTAACGGTGACAGAATGTGTCGGCCTCAGTGCCTCAATTAACAAGACGCAGCCTCTGTTATGACTGACAGTCACGATTGATTGTGACTGTATTACATCAGTGTGAACAGCTTGTATCAGTTTCAGCGCTGCATTGATTAAAGAGCTAAGATTGTTATCTCTGGTATAAAGATGTGATTATGTGATGTAAACGTCAGTACAGTCTTCGATACAGTCGCTACACACGAACACAAAGATTTGATGGCTCTGGAACCGTGTAGTTTATTGTTTGGTGCTTACAGTGTCAAAGCTAAAAGTCACTAACCATTAAAACCATCACTTTACAGTGCACATGGCTAGGCCCCAGACCAATCACAAACAGCGGTGGCCAGTCTGGCAGGGAATACAGTAGCCTACAGCGATGGTTTTCTTGACAGGTTTGGCTCCTGGCATCGTGGGGCTGAGTCAGTTCAGTTAGCTACATGGCTGACAGAGCTAACAACAGTTAGCGGTTGGCTACTTAGCAATCTTTCCATCAGGAAAGTTTGTAAGTCACCTCAGCAGTGTAACATTATTCCCTGTTGGTGCTCAAACTCGGTCCAGTCTGCTGCTGAGCAGCACTCCCCAGAGTGCAGGATGACATCATCAACAACTTTTTATGGTTTATCAGGAAATGACAAACTCCGTCACCGTGAAGAATATGTCATTATAGCACTTGCCAAATGTGACACACTTTAACATCAATTTTGACTTCATCTGGACTTTAAAGTCAGTGTTACAGTTAAAAATTCTGTTTTCTGGCTGCAGAAACATTAGGAGTGATAAGGAAGACAACCTCAGTACTTTTTCTTCCGCCTGAAGAACTGCTAATTTCACTTCCTCCGATGTGCTTTTTACAGACAGACTTGAAACATTCTGCAGATAAGAAGGCGTAAAGAGTGGAGATGATGTTTGGTTTGACTGACAGGTCTCTCAGATTTCAAAACCCAAACTTTCCTGGCTCCAAAACAAACACTAACAGGATAGCAGCTGCGGTAAAGCTAAATCCAGGCTTCAACACCTAGATAAGTCTGTAAGTGATGTCCCAGACACTGAAATCCTCCCAGTAAACATGGGAGGAGGAACACGGACGGAGAATCATTTTTTAAACGGTACATATTGCAGCTTTAATATCACCAGAGCTGATTTTAATTGGTCGTCTCACCCCAAACTGTGAGGCTGAACACTGAGCTCATAATCCAATATCACATAAGGTAAACTCTCTCACCACTAATGGGCAAAGTTGGGTCAACACGGTGGTGTTCTTTTACACGTCGCATCAGGAGGGTGTCAGAGGTGTATTCAGCAGAGTCAGACAGAACTGGCTGAGTGTTTATGGATCGCTGATCACACTGAATCTGCCTCTGACAAGAACACACTGTCTGTTTGCCCACTTCCTCCACTTTACCCAACCTCTCATCTCTAAAACTTCCTCATTTTTCCTCCACTGAGTGCCGAAAAGACAAGAAAGAAACGCATTATCCTTGTGTTGTGCTCGAGAAAGGAGAGGACGGGAAGCCCCCTATCAATAATTGAGGGGTGGAGGCGGAGGTTTAACGAAGGGGAGTACGTTTGTCCTCTCTGGCCTCTGATCCTATTGAGCTGAAAGCCATAAAGACCCTGTGTACTCACGTCAGTGACGAGACACTTACCATAGTGTGTAACAGCAGTCCACTCTGTCTCAGAACACACACACCGACAGAGCCAAGAATAGCACGGTGAACTGAGTCTACTGCCGTGCCCTCACAGTTTACCACACTTAGTCATTCAGGCATTATTTAACAGAGAAGAGAGACATGGGGCACCTTTAAACACACATGTACTCTTTACATAACAGAGTCTGGCCAGCTTTGAAGACAGATATAAAAACTAATGTCAAACATGACTCAAGTTATATGAAGTTATTATAAATGATAGTGAAACAGGGTTCATGGGTTGTTAAAAAGCGGGTTAACGGTGGCTCCATCTTTGCAAGGAGTCACTGATGTGTGCTGCTTCCAAAAGGTGTGTAGAATTTAGTGGCATCTATCTGTGTAGTTGTGTATTTCAACCTCCTCATGTCCCCCTCTCTTTTCTAGAAAGATGCCTAGAAAGCCGGTGTTTATCTTATCTGTCCTGGGCTACTGTAGAAACATGGCAGTGTAGAAATAAATAAATATAGAATACATTTCAGCCGATTATATACTAATGAAAACATACTTATGACAATTCTATTCAATTCCTGCCACATTCTGTAAATAGAGCTCCCTAAATCTGACACACAGGACCTTGAAAGAACAATGCAAAACTCATGTTGACCGCACTCTCTTTGTTTACAAGCTCGTGGCAAATTCATAGCATGCTAGCTCAGTATGCCACAGACAACTTAGAAATGCCATAATTCATCATGTGAATACTGTACATGTTTCAAATGACCCATTTAAACACTTTTTAAATGGGTAAATTTGTTTGTTTTTTTTCTGCCTATATGTTCAAAGGTTTTCAACACACCTCTGTGTGTGTTCTGTGAGTATAAGAACCATGTTCACGTCTTTCTGTTTATTGGAACTAATACTAAATGCAAGATGTTTCAGTTTTGGCTCTACAGTTCCGATCCTGCTTTGGGGCTTTCAGATATAAGTTATCTATGGGCTACACTTGATGCCACATTAATGACATCATTCAGACCATAATTGTGAACTTCTCATGGCAGTACTTCTACTTCTGACAGCTACAATATCTCCCACTTGGCAAAAAGAAGTAGAGAAGTGTTGACAAATCAATAGCAAAAGGGCTGCGAAGCAACCATCTCTGGCACTTCCATCTAAATCAAATACAAAAGCATCGATCAGCAGAAAAAAAAAAAAGAGCCACACAATGCGTATATCTGCTTTCACTGGTTAAAAGGAACATTCTGGTGTTTTTCAGTTTTACCTTCATAATTATTACCGTTCTGACTAACTTTGCACTGAATGCCACCTACAGGAAATACTGGCGGGTCATGCAGGGTGAGCGTCTTAAAGCTTTCCAAATCAACAAAATCATTTTAAACTCCTGCCTCTATGTCATCGCAGAAATGATCCCCTTGGATTACTGATTGTTGCTAAGTGCCAAGAGATCTGCTTCCAGTGAAATCGTATCCGCGGCAATGACTATTAGAGATATGTGGCACTAAAGTGGGCAAATTGGGCTGTTTATCTTGTGTACAGGGCTGTTCTTTTCAGTCTCCCAACAGTGCATGAGTGCAACATTTACTTTGTACTTATATGATATGTTTTGTGGAGGTTAAAAGACTAAATGGAGTGTACACCATCACTTTCACTCAGGACTATAAAAATGTGATAATATCACGTTTTTCAGATTCAAGACCTGACCAAACACAGTGTGTGTGCTGTGTTAAACCCTCTGCAGATTGTGTAAACACCGGTGCACCTTCTTCCAAAAGAACTGGTGACATGAAAAAACAAAACAAACCGTGACTGTGCTACTGTCACAGAACGGCAAGGGACAGTGAAGCCTGGATAAACAGCCAGTCTCTGTGTCTCTGTATCACCCACCCACTTACTGTAGAACACACTCACTTAACTCTCCATCTCCCCTCACACAAAACACACTCCATCCCCATTCCTGCTGCAGGACACACATCTGCACAGGATTATCAGATTAGCAGCTGGAGATTTGGCTCCCCTGACAGGGCCTGTGTGTGGTGCAGAGTGAATTGGGGCACTTGGATGGTAGTTGTTGTTGTGTGGAGCTGGCGGGACGGCTTTGTGATTGGTGCTCGTGAAAAGTCGGTGTCCACCTGCAGTGTGCCGCTTCCACGTCGCCGCAGACAACACGGCCGCCATCGTCTTCCCGTCCCCAGCTTTCTCTGCCGGTCCCCACCACTGACTCACCCATTTTGCTCTCTCTCTCTGTGCATCAATCCTTCACACAGACACACACACACACACACACACACACACACTCTCCATCCCATCTCCCCGTGGTAAATTACAGCTGGCGTGGAGGTCGTTTCACTCCAGCTGGCTGATAGACTTCAGATTCCTGAGCAGCAGATGTGATGAGCTACGGCTGCTTGGGGACAGACAAGGTGGTCACTCCCACACACGCACACACACACATTTGTACTACTATATATTTGTGAGGACTTTTTATTGACATTCAATGTCAAATCCTGAAATTAAAAACTGATCCCAGTTATACTTTCTAAAACAGCTAAATGGGTGTAGTAGCACCATCCAAAATTCCACAAAATGGAATATACAATCCACGTATAATGAATGTTTTCTGATCTGCTGCCTTAGTGGTTAATGTTTGGTTAAAGCAGTATTAGTTGATGTTTTTGGTGTAACCTTTTCGACATATAATCTCCTTATAAAATTGATTTGACAAAGACATTAGCAAACAGTTGCCACATCCAGCAGATATAACCCTGGTTATTCTTAATTTCAAGTCATGATTCTGGTCAACCAATGAATTTAAATCCAATGCTGTCTCTCCTTTTAACTCTGTTTATGGTCTCCTTGAACTTCTGAGAAAATTCGCTAAATGCTCTTGTGCGTTCACCATAATTGCTAATTTCACAACTGCTGTTTGGTATTGGTAGGTCGTGTACAGTGGGTGTGTTGAGCTTCTGTTTTGAAAACAGATGCCTGCTGATGATCAGAGACGTGATGCTGAACCAAATGAGTAAAGGTGCAGGCCGTAAAACCAAAACAGGGCTGAAAGATGCAACACTCATGAAGGCAAATGCAGGAGGCTTTGCTGCACGATAAAAACATTATCTGTGCTTCTGAACAGTCATTATTAGCACAACCAGAAGAGGTCGATAGCTCATGAAGATACAAACATTGGTAAATTGATGCATTAGAGCAAACGGCACACTCTGTCAGTTTTTTTGGTCAGGACAGTCTTTCTCTGCCGGAGGAGCCAAAACCACCGGAGGTGTATAGTGGGTCACATATCAGCCATGCAGACATATTTACTGTGCACACAGACTAAATGTCAAGCAGTTTGTCATTTGCTGGAAAAAAAAAAATGCTGAGACCTCTCTTCACAAGCAGCAGCCACCTGCATTTATTCATGTCAGCAAAGATGCAAAGCTTAGAGGAAAAGTTAAGACGGAACAAGTACACCGGAACAGACTGCAAGTTTTCTGTTTTTATAGTGAAGAACACCCACTGCCACCTCACACAGTGCCCTTTTCAATCACTGCTGGAAGCATAAGGTATTAGCTGGAATTAGCTGCTGTACATTCATTATATGCTCAAAAGTATGCTACCATTATCTGAATGTTAGCTTGTGTACTCATACAAATAATCACCTGATGCAAACATAAACACTCTTAATAGTGTAAAATCTAAAAGAATGTACATTGTTGGGTTTTGTGAACACCATGAGGCCAACCTCTGAAAAACATCACTTCCTGTCTAACTTCTTCTATGTATCTGACAGGAAGTACAAAATCTACAGCCTACATTACTCAGATTTATGCCACTATCGGGATTATAACATGGCTTGTGGTTACAGCACGACAAGCGAATCAGAGTACTGTGAGGAGAAACAAAAATCTTGTCTTGTCCTAACTGCAATTTCAAACCTAACAAGCTTGATCCCAATCGTATTATAAGTGTCAGCAGCATCACGTAGCATTGCATCATTTGACATGAGTCAGTTGATGCCTATAGCACACACCAGACGTGCCTTAAAGACACAATAAGTAGTCGAGGGCAAGTAAGATGTACTGATTGATTGGAGTGAATGTGAAAACTGATGCTGTCTGGAGAGTTGACAGACATTAACGCTGGGAAATGGGACGGTGGCGTATCCTGATGCATGTCAAGATGCTGCTGCTGTGCCGGCGTACTTGTTTTGACGAACGCCATCCGTCACTAGCGTGGGTTGCACTTCTAAACTCTTATCCCATATCACTTCTGATAGCAGGGTTCCATTTTGGGTCGAATCTCTTGCTAAATCTTGAACGTGTCCTTTTTCATCAGCAAGACAGCAAATGTACAAAACATAATGTAACGTTTGCAATCTTCTTATTTTTAGCTGTTACTGATTGTTGGAAACTGCAGCTGTGTTTCTCCTCTCCCAAACATTTTCATCTTAAGTGTGGCTAGATTCAACCTTCAATAAAAGTAGTGGCTTCTTTCTATTATTATTTGTCTCTTTCTTTGTTTAGAGCCACAGCAATTATCACTGCAGAACTCTTAGACATTTCTTGGATAAATAAATGGATAATTGATGGCAGCTGTTGTTCTAACTGGAGCCACAAACCACCAGGAAACCTTATATCCATAACACTGATCACTACTTTCATCTGTGAAAATACCAACAGTCAGTGACAGCACATTCTGTTAGCCATTACATACAGTACATACTCTACACTGTAAATTTCAGTTGTGAAATTCACAGTAATTTACAGTATTTATGCCCATTAAATTACAATTACAAAAACTACAGTAATTATAGAATTACTGTGAAAATTATAGTAACCAATGATGTACTGTAGACAATTACAGTAACTAATGATGTACTATAGAGTTACTTGTCAACAGCTGCCAGTTAGTTACTGTGAATTTATTTACAGTAAGTTACTTGTCAACAGCTGCCAGTTAGTTGCTGTGAATTTATTTACAGTAAGTTACTTGTCAACAGCTGCCAGTTAGTTACTGTAAATTTCACAGTAACCGGTTTACAGTGTATCAATATTAAGCTAATCAATAACATTACAGAAACAAGTACCTGTAGCTCCTGAAAGAAATGCATGAAAGTAGGTTACAAGAAAAGCCAATTACAGATCTCAACTAATTGTTTCAGTTATAAGTTATTTGTAAAGACAAAGGGGGCATTTAAAAAGATTCAGATTCATTGACCACTCCTGTATCTCTATACTGTTCACAGTTCTCCACAGAATTGAGAAATGACTTTCACACTAGCGTGGCAAAAGGGCAGCACACACATTGACACTGACCAGACCGGCATGCAGAAGTGGGTGGGCATTGATTCAAGCATTAAAACACACTGCAGGCGCCATGTGCCGCTGAGGGTTTGCAATACGAGATACATCCACTCAGAGCAGAGAAGGGAATGACTGCGGGCATCCAGAGTGACACTGGTGTTTGTTTGGTGGCATATGGCCGGCCGGTGGAGACACGTGTTATTGTCACGAGTACACCAAAGGGCCCTATCCTGTGATTTCATCATCCCATTTAAATTTCTAAGCTTCCCTGAGGCCACGTTCTTCTTCTGAAGGTAACGTGTGATTATCTGTGGTAGTCACAGTTGCTCACAAAATGAGGTTCAGCGGGGGGAAGCGGAGCCGCTAATGTGCCTCTGTCCCTGGAAGCAATCAGGTGTTGATATTACTTTGCCTTGGAGCAAATACTTGGCTTGCACAGCTTGTTTTGAAAATTTCAAGTAATGCCTGAGGTGGGGACTTCATTACCGCCTTTGCCATCTCAATGCTACCTCTACACAAGAATTCAATATTGAATTTTATAAACTTTCAACACTCCCATCAAACATGTTCTGCAAGCCGAAATTCCATTTTAGCTTCGGCTCCAGAGGGCAGAAAAGAAATGCACAGACTGGTTAAAAGAAGCGGGAGAAAGAGGACGAGTTTAACAACTGAAAAGACTTCCAGCACCTAAACTGGTTGTCAAATTGGCACAGGAGCCAGACAGACACCCAACTGACATGAAAAAAAAAAAACTACTGTGCAAAAGGAATGCTGCATCAGCAGTATAGCTGACAACACAAAGGAGTATTTAGCATGAATTCATAAGTTATATGAAGAAAGGATGAATTCTTGTTTGTGCTCAGGAGAACAATAAAAAGTGAAAGTGCAGAGAAAACTGCACTGTGTTTCAGAGCTGCATGATAAATTAGCATTAGGCACATAGTCATTATTTAAGAGGAATGTATGGAGCAAGTTCTCCTCTCCAGGGACCGCATATGAAATTAAGTCATTTTTACCACTTTCATAACTTTTAAATATCTGCTAATTAAGTTTTTCTAAAAACGAAAAAATAATCTTTATACTTTGGATAAAGGAGGGAAAAATATGTCATAAGTCATCCCTTGATACTTTTATTGATCAGTCACGAGGTCATTTGAGAACTACAAACCATACGACACCATCATTTTTCTTGGTACACCCCAAAGACAGTTAGATTGGAGTGGTGTATGACATCACATGTGATGGTTGTTGGGGACAATGTAAGGGACACTGGACAAGAGACTCAGTGACCAGCTGAGACAACATGAACGAAACATCCAGTGCCACAGCGCGTCTTTGAACTGAGACAGAAACACAATTCATTAACGTGACCTAAGTTTGACACTTGACCCTCAGTTGAAAGCTCTGTAAGCCAGTAAGTAGATCTTGGACATTTCCATTTCATTTTAAAAGTCTATTGGTTGATGTTGCTATGGAAATGTAAGTTTAATTAATACAAGTCAAATTTAAGAGACCAGCACTGAAAACAAAACCACATTCAGCAGAGCTGCTTTTAGGTATTTTGGAGCAAAGTCCAAGTTCCTGAGGCAAAGTCTACAGTCAATCAAGACAAAGTCAAACTTTTCTTTCTGTCAAAGCAAGGCTCAGGTCATGTCAAGGTTCATGAGAGCTCATTCAAGTCCAAAATCTTCAGGAGCAAAATGGAATTCGAATGTCTTTCAGTCTCAGAATGCTGTCTGTTAATATAACATGCCGTTTGAACATTTTCCTTTCAGTCCTCTGCGCTAACAGCAATATTATTCTAGTTTGCATTGTGTCCCTTAAGTCTGATTGGGGCTAAGGCCTGTAGCCTGAGGTCCACAGCTCATTTAGTTTCAGATGTCAAAAGAACTGACTTTTTAGGGACCGTTTTAATGTTGTTTGAATTATCCAGTTTCTTCTTTTTACCTTTACATTATTACAGATGATTGAATGAGTTTTTAACTGCAAAGCAATACAGTACATTTAATAGAACCAAAAGAAAAGGGGCTGCAACTAATAATTTCTGTTTAATCTGCAGACCAAATGAAAAACGCTCATGACATTTACCTTGAGTCCTTGTTGATGTCATCAATGTCAGTCCAAAAGCCAAAGGTATTCAAACAATCATAGAAAGCAGAAAACCAGCAAATCATCACATTGGAGAGGCACTGTGCTTAAAAAAATGTCTCAAACTATTAACTGATTACCCTGCCAAATTATCAACCAATTAATTGTTGAAGCACTACTTTACAATCCTTTGGAAGTCCAAGTCAAGGCAGTCTCTGAATGCTGACCATTAGAATGACACAGCTACTAAGTGGAAGTTCTCATTTTGACACGTTTCTGGCTCAAATTTTAAAATGTATCATTAAATATAAAAAAAATCAAACATTTTTTCTTTAGAGAGAAAAAAACAAACAAATCTGACATTGGAATGAGCGACTTTTTTCTCGGGTCTTGTAGATTGATCTGATGAGTTGAATGTGGGACTACATAGCGATTTTTATAAGATTTTTATGTAAATGTCACACCACTGCTGCTGTGCCCACCTGAGGCTTTCACATGAGAGGACGAGGACATAAACATACACAGAGACAGACACATCCATGGATGGATGCCTGAGCAGATACATGTAAAGTACTGAAACACTGCAAAAACAGTAAGAGTCCATGTGCACATTTTTGGCTGTTGAGTCTTAAAATTGTTCGACTATCTGACTGTCATCCAGAAAAAGAAAAAGTTGGTTTGTGTAAAAAAAAAAAAAAGTCAAATCATCGATCCACCATTCTGTAATTTTCTGCTTGTTCTTGCAGAAGCATTAGATGAAACAAGAATCAGTCCTTTTTTTTAACCAATCTGTCACAGTGTGTGCATATAGGAAGATTTCTACCAGAACATGTCAAAGCAACGCTGAGGAGTGATACAGCGTTGCTTTGTCTGAACAGATGGAGAACAGCAGACAAACTGTTTACGTGGTACAGAATATCAAATCCTGTTCAGAACTGGATTTTTGGAGCTCTTTTGGGTCAAGGAAGCTGCAGGAGAAAAGATACTGGAACGGAGCAGAGGTGAACATCCCGTGAACATGTGCTCTAACGCAACATATACAACTGCAACACTACAACATATTCGTGTCCTGGCCTTTTGCCATGAAAGAAATAAACTGTGTAAAAGCACACACAACCAGTCTTTATAGATCCTGCCACAACTGGAGTCCACACAAAAAAACAGAAAGAAATCAATAGTCTTTTTTATTTCTCTGGAATATTTGAAACAGACAGACTTTTCTGTGTATCTGGTTAGTCTGAATTTCTGATCTTACATTTGGTCGTAAAAGCTCCAGCTCAGCCTAAAAAGGCAGCCTGATTAGTTTTATGGTGGTAGACAGTTAAGTCAATACTTGTGATCTCCCAAACAAACTAGAAGGACTGAGGTTCTGATCATTGAGAAGCTGAAAGGCTAAAATCACGGCCAGTAAATAATGCTGATAGTTGCACTTAATTGATCTCGGACATACAAAAACATCTTTTGAGTTGGTTCTTCTTTGTCCACTTCACATCATGGCTGAATTACTAACAAAGCAAACAAAAGTACCTCAAAACTTCCAGACGCTGGTCAAGAGCCCTCAGTTCACTGTGTGTGACATGGCTTGAAAATAATTGTGATATAGCTACCTGTCTTAAAGGACCATACCAAGCAGCAATCTCTGTGACTGATGTGAAGCCAACACAAAAGTTCCTCAAATGGCAGAGTCAGTCTCCATGGAGATCAGGCTTGCTCATTCAGTGAACTCTTTTCAAATATTAAAATTCATTTTTAGAGACTTGCCCTTTTTTGCGATGTCGTCTTTATCTTTTTTTTTATCGTCACTTATCTTTTTACCCTTAATGCCACCTGCCTTTTTGATGTGCTATTCTTTTGTTTCCAAGCTTTTAGAAATCAAAGAATACCCAGTTTGAATGTTTTATTGCTCTGCCTGTTTTTCTGTCTTTGACTTTGTTGTGTTTGTGACTGACTTTCTGCTCTGTAAGCACTTTGTAAACCTTGTTTTTTTTAAAAAGGTGCTATATTAAAAACTTATTAATGGGGAAAAACTGCCAAGATGCTACGTCCACATTTATACTGTCTATGGACCATACCAGTGATTTTGCATGTTTTAGCCCAGTGTTTCTCAAACCACTGTACCACGTACCACCTCGGAAAATATACGTTTCTCCAAATGATGTTAAAATCCAGCAGTATGCCAACCCCGATCAACTACAGACAGTTCACGCAGGAATCAGATTTATTCCTATTAAGATTAATTAATGTTGAACCAGAGTTTATGTGGTAGGAAAGTGGTACCCCGTGAGTGCAAATTTTTCACATTGTTTTGCACTTTGTCATATTTAGGTTCCTTCAAACAATCTGTGTCACATGAAGCTCCAGCAAAGGTTCAGTCAGGATGAATATTATTTTGCATGTATTCTCTCCTCTCACACATGCTCACTCATAATTCCTTTGCTGTCATTATCTGTTGCTGTTAGTTGTTTTTCAGCTGTATCCAACAGCACAGTGACACACCTGCATTGTTAGCCTATTATCTTTCTGCTGTCTTTAAACAGGATTCTCTGATTCTCTGTCTTCAGTTTATTCATGCCGCTGTAATGCACGCCCCTCCGCCTCCTCATCTCCACCCAGTCTTTGCAGATTTATCAGCTCCATCATTTTATCAGCCTCAACAGAGTCATCAGACACCACCACCACTGTCTGGACTCCATGGGGGAAATTTATCTCACTGCTGCTCAGGGCCGACGCCCCTCAATCACAAAAATCTCCCTGTAGAGTCTGAGACGTTTTGTGGAGACTTAATCACCACATATCATGTTTTATAATAAACAATCATCCGTACTTCTCTTCCTTGTCTCCTGATAGAAGTGCATCAAAAAGCCACCAGTGTATTTTAATACAATGAAATCCTTGTGCCAGTACACAGTATACAGGTATGCGATTACACACAAGTACAAAATAAAATGTACACATGAAAACAATAAAAAGACAATCTGAAATAAATAGTCTTAAAGGTCCAATATGTATGATTTATGGGGCTGCATTTATAGAGTATGGCAGAAATGGAATATAATATTTACCCAAGTAAAAGTGCATAGAGAGTTATTGTTAGTGCATCGAAAACAGCACACTTAAGGTAGACAAATTATGTCATATGGAAGTAAAAGCATACCTAAATTAAGTGTACTGGAGTGTATGTTAGTTTAATTGAACCCAGCTGCAGTCAGGTAAGTAGAATGAACAAAAGTGTACTGACTTACTGGTCAGGTAGGTTAACACAAAATAACAAGGCAGCCGAGGAGTCCAGGAGGTAAAAACAAACTTAATGGAACAAGAAAAATCCCATCAACAGAAGTCCAACAACGAAAAGTATAGAACCAAGATAAACTAAGAGCAGGAACACGAGGTCAAACATTACGAAGAGAAAGAGGGCAGCGTGGACTAAATACAAGAGAAATAATCAACTAATGAAACACGGGTGAGACAGAAAATGGCAAAGACAGGAAGTAACACAAGACATCAACATAAAACAGGAAATACAAAACCAGAAACCCAAAATTATGACAGTTTGGATTATCTACCTTATTTTACAAATAGAGCCCCTTAAGTCTGACACACTGGACCTTTAAATAACACGTTTTATTGGGTCTGTTTTATCAGATCAGTCTTATTTTGAGGATTGAGAGTGAAACAGAACTCTGTTATCACTCTTAAGCTTCCCTGTTTTTTTTAAATGGATACATAAATAACAGACAATAGTGAAAGTTAGCAATACTTGATACAAACCACAGTGGTTGCTATCACCCAGCCCTAAACTGGAGCACAAAGCAGGAATAAAAGGGGTCCAAAAGGAATTTTTGCCCCCGGGGCTCACAGTGGATAAATCCGCCCCTGCTTTACATCAATAACACAGTTTTATATTTTTTCATCTACGTGCATTGTGCCTCTGTGGAATAGAAAGATCTATGGAAAACCATCAGCATGCATTAGATATGAGGCTTCCTCCATCACGGCTATTATTAGATTGTATTTCAAGAAAATGCGTTGTGTTTAACCTAAAGTCCTGCAGGCTCATATTTACTATTCTTTGGGTTTGGGTTTGGGTTTGGGTGACAATCATCAGCAGAGTGAAGCATATATTACAGCTGAGCTCAGTCCAGTGATCACATGAACGTGACCCAGATGAAGCAGACATTGTGGTTTAATATAGAGACTGAGGAGGAGGTTTGACTTCAAACGTTCTACATGGAGCCCATGTAACATCAAAGGACAATTGTCAGATAACCATGAAAGCACGGTTTATAATTAGCAACCCATAATGAAATTACACCGCAGTCAAGACAATCACTTCCTCTATCTCATGCCTGTAGCATCGTTTGAACAAAGACTTATCACTCACTTCCCGTAAACCTCAGAGCTTCCTGAAGCACCGTTCGCTCATTGAATGATGCAGAAAAACAATGGATCCATTTAGAAGAAAGGTCGAGCAGGAGGAAATAAAAAATGTTGACAAATTAGAATTGAACATTGAAGGCTCGAGAGCTGAGAGTCCAGATGAGATTGACCCTACATTAACATCAGTCTGACGGGGGGCCACCCTGCTGGAGGTTTTTAATTTACAGCCGGGGCAAACGAACAGAGCGCTACAGGAAATGGTCCTGGTGAAAAATCCACCTGAACTTTGCCCTCCAGACCAAAACTATTGAGGTGAATTTGGAATTGAGAAATTGCTGCGACATGTCCACAGACGTCATTCTGGACAGCTTTCATTAGAACCACAAATTATAGAAGAAATAGTCTGTGATAAAAACATGCAGACTCTCTTGTCTCTATCTGATCCTGAAGAGTATGTAATTAACATAGTCAGTCACTGGGTCACAATACTAGAACACAAAGCAGTTTGAGCTAATTCTGGTAGCTCATTAAAGCCATGATACACAAAATGTTTACATTAACAATGAGTTGAATGGCTTGAATTGAATTGAATGTTTTAATGTCTCTTAGCTCAACTTTACTATTCTGGTCCAGCTCTTATTTAACTTGTTTCCAGCCACAACAGGCAGCTGTTTTCAGTGAAAAAGCTCCAATGTACCCTGTAACAGCACCAAACAGCTTTAGATTAGCTGGTGAACATACAGTAGTGAAGTATTTAGCAGCTAACAAACCAGGTATGCTACTCAGGAATTAGTGGACACCAAAAAGTAGAGTCAATATTGGACTTTTATTCATCAAGTTACCAAAAACATGACTTTACATGAATGCTAATGTTGCTTCGTGTCTCCTGGATGTGTAAATAACTAACTGTTTGCGAGCACGTTAGCTGTAAACTTAAAATGTGTCAGTTTTGTCTTCACAGCTTGTTTCTGCTGCCTCTAATAATCCAAAACGAAAATCTACTCATGCAGATTTAAAAATATGTCAGAATTGGCTGCTGATTTGCCACTAAACAATACAGCCAACAGTTCTAGGAGCAGCAGTCACTGTGATGAACAGAAAGGGTCCCTTTGTGCCACAGTTTGTGCCAAAATCCTGACACAATACAAACATTTCTTTGGTTCTGTGTGACTTACACTTTCTGGGGGAAGTCATTATCTGCTGTTTATCTCTGATAAAAGCATTAAAGTAGTCTCACATAGCCAGATCTATGTCCACAGTGCTGGAGAAAGGTTTGGCTGAACCCATTATCGGTCCATTCAGGCTTGTTTGTATTTCTTTAAACGGATCACAATCGTGTCAGGCGGCGCCACGCCCACGATTCAGCATCAGGGCCCCTCAAGATGGTGTCCAAAGATAGTTTCTGACTGAAACAGTCGGCCAATGGCGGGCTTATACCCACATCCAGTGATAGCTGTATGTGCACCCACTGCAAACTGCTACATACTGTTCATCACGCTTTTAAAAGTGATGGTTTGCCAGAATGTAAACAAATTGTAGCTCACAGTGTAACTCACTGAATCCATGGCGATACTACACTTCTCTGTTTACATCCCCCAAAGCATTATGGGAACTGTGGTGATTTTGTGTGACAGGGAGCCCTCAGTGTCAGACTTTGAAAAGCCCAGCTTTAGAATAATGACTGCAGCTCCTTCTCCTCAAAAAATCCCCTCAGGGTGCTGTCACAGTGCCCACAGAGTCAGTCTCCTGTTCACTGTCATTGGAGCGATGCCAAGCTTTGCCTCTTGATTACATCACAGATTAGAGCCTTGGCACTGAGGACACTTTCATGTTCACAATCCAGGCTCAACTGTGCAAGATAATAGCCTGCCTTGAAGTCTGATTTAGCTGCATTATCACTCGTGTAGATTTATGGAGTTTAATCTGACATCCAGCTACACGATAACAGTTGGCCAGAGTGGTCGGATGTAACATTCATTCAAGTAGTGTACAAACTGGAGGTACTTCACTGTCCTTGAGTATTTTCATCTCGTGCCACTTTATACTTCTATTGTTACATTTAGTTGCTTTGATAATTAATGTTTTAAATGATTTCTTTTTTAAAATAACGTTGAGGTTCAGTTGGAAGAACAAACATTGTGATTGTGTCACTTTTCTGAATTTTTACCAACCAAACAATCAATTAATGTGGAAAATAATCAACACATTAACTAATTATGGTGTATTAATTACATTTTAGTCACCGCAATTTTCTGATAAATGAGCTCCATCCACGTTAATGAACCTTCACAATGCCACACTAGCATCATCACATCATCAAAGAAGGATTTTCACTGTCAAATGTGACTCACACATCAACACAGAGGCCTGCAGATTATTATTTTAATGCTTTTACTGCTACACCTGGTTAACGTATAGACCTGGACTGAGTCAGCTCCACTCCTCCATCAATGTAGGCTGCAGGCTCAAATGTGTACATATGTGTCCTCTAATTAGCATAAATTGCAGCAAATTGTAGTCAAAGATAATACCTGAGGCTGAAGTCAGAGGTACATCAAATATCCCTCCAGTGATGACCCGAACGCAACGTCATAATCTTTAGCTAATTAACGTCTATTACTTTTCTACCTCTTAAAAATGACAGAATCATCTCGTTCCTACTTGGCTGACCTCAATTAAAACAAATTTTTAAGGACAAACCAATCAGAACTGGAGGGTGGGACTACACCACTGACGTAGGATGTTTGTGACATACACCCTTACTCCTCACTGACAACCTGAGGGGCCGAGGTGCAGAGAAAAGAGGAGAGCCCGGCGTGCGTAATGCGTAAATACAGTGGAAGACAGGTTTTATACTGGATTCCCAGAGCCTGAGGGCAAAAAGTTTATTTTCATTTCATTGATTTCATTTTATTTAGTTGATTGCATTGAATTCAACACCTAACTTTTGTCCAAAATTCAGCCTCTTTCTGTTTTAGTGTCCGTATGTGGAAATATGTGGAAAACAGGATCAATCCACGAACATCTGCCCTGATTTTAGACAAACCACTCAAAACATTTGCTCAATTTACAGCGCAAAGAGGTGGAATTGTGATTTTTGCCACATGAATTCATAAAAAAGTAAGTCTGATTTAGATTTACAAGCAGTTTAAACACAAAAACAAGAGCATGATGTAAAAATCGCTCCATTACAAAGTCTTATATCCGGAACAGTCCAGTGTAGGAATGCATGTGACTCCATTGATGAGCGCTGAGACGCATCTGACTGCACCGCGCGCATACGGAGCTGTTAGAGCGCAGCTTTACCTACAGCGCCGCATCCGGGATCAGCACACCGCAGAGCGCCGTGCGCTCACCGACCGGTGCGCACAATTTGAGAGCAACACTGACCGAAATGTTTCGGGAGTCCGGAGACCTCAGAGAGCAACACGCACGCACGCACACACACACACACACACACACACACACACACACACACACGAACACACTCCTTTATGTTCACTGTGGCTCGCATTAAAAAAGCCCACCCATGTCACGCGTGCGTCAGAAGCCTGCGCATCCAGACCTGGAGGGCTACACGGTGACTGTCTTGAGTCAAACACACAGTCACACTCACTCACTCACACACACACACACACACACACACACGCGGAAACATCTATAGATACCCAAAGATGAAAACAGGATAAACAGCCTCATAAACTGGGGGACATTTTGGAATTTCTCACCACCTCAGAAGCATTTCATGTGAATTAATCATTTTCCACACACACACACACACACACACACACACACACACACACACACACACACACACACACACATAAACCAAAGCCCACCCTCAGCCTCACATCTCACAGAATGTGAGGAACAAAGTTAAAGATAATTCATTCGTAGATTTATCAAACGCACCTGCCCAAAAGACACAAAATGACGCCCACAACTCACCTGATATGCAGACAATAAAATTGGCTTGAAGAATGATCAATATTTCCCAAATTATATCCATCCTCTGTCTTCATTCCACGTACATTACGCACAAATTTGAAAAAAAAAAAAAAAACAGGAAATAAATCAGAAACGGAGCTTTATCAGATGTCCTGTCCTCCCAGACCAGATCCCGCTGTACACCTTCCACCAGGTATTTTCCACACCAGACACATAGCAGGTGATCAAAGCCTCGGGAATAAATGCTGCACGTCCTCCACCACTGAGTGTAACAATTCCAGAGATGAGCAAAAAGAAGAAAAAAGGATGAACTCCAGACAAAAGAGCCGAGAGAACACTGATCCTCTGTCAGTTCACTGTGTTATTCCAGTGCGCCCTAGAACATCCACATCCATCCAACCATCCGGCGCCGATTTCACAGAGCGGGCGTCCCGTTCTTTAGCAAAAAGTCACACATGATCGTGTCGTGGAAAGTCTCTGCGTGGAAAGAGGGAGACAGAAAGCGTGGGTTAATGCGGTGGGACAGCTGTGGGATCAGACTAACACCTGGAAGACGCCTCACAACTCAAAAAAACTCGCATCGCCAGGTGGCGAGCCTCCGATCAAGACTTCTCTCTCCCCCCACCGTCACTGCAAAGGGACCAGCGTCAAGTTTAACAGAATAAAGGCAAGACTTCCTGTTCAGGCTGTTAAAAATAAAAGCTTGGCTTTGTTTTTCAGTGTGTGTGTGTGTGTGTGTGTGTGTGTGTGTGTGTGTGTGTGTGTGTGTGTGTGTGCAGAAGGAAACGGAAGGATCTGAGATCTGAGTGCAATCCACGAGATATATCCTGTTTTACATGTTTGTTTTTTTTACATTTACCTGTGACTGATGACAAATAAAAAGGTGAAAATTGAAGCTTAATTTAGTTTTATTCAGGAAACATCTTATAGGGCCTAAATTCTCAAATTTACACCTTCTATAACCAGGTGGTATTTCAATGATAGTGGATCCCATTGGTGTACAATCACACGACTTAATATATCGCTTGATTACATGTTTGACGTAATTTTATTTGCGTTTGATTCTGTTGCGCTTGCATCTGTGCTTTTAATTTGTATACACAACCCCATAACATCCGGTTATGTTCTGGCTGACTGTGTTGAACTTGACCGCGGGTTTGACTTCGCCCTCCATCCCACACACACACACGCACACGCGCGCGTACACACATACACACACACTGCACACAGCTGAACCACGGGCTCTTCTCATTGAAAGACATTCTGTGCAGAATTGTGAGTAGATGTTGGGAAGTGTGTTAATGAGAGGAAACGTGAAACACACTTACAGCCTCTGGACACACAAGTTTCCCTGTGAAATATTAAAAATGGTTCGGAAACTCCGAACCGCGCAGCTTTGATGCACCAGAGAAAATCTGTCCTGAAACGCTGAACTGAGTTCAGAACTAAAAGTAGAAGATTAAAGAATCCAACTCGGTACAAAAACACTGATCTGCTGAATGTCCTCAAACAACTGACATGATAATGAATGGCAGTGATATAAATAAACTCCGGATCCAGCCGTGACCGGTGGCTCACTCTCCCTCACACGGGCGGCAGTTGAATCCTCTCTAACGGATCGTAGTGGACCTTGCTGCTCCAGTCTGGCACCGGGCACCCAGCGATGCCACCCAGCTCTCTCTGCGGCTCTACACACTATTAGGATGCACGAGGAGCGATGGGCGCGCGGCTGCGGGCGCATGCGGCGGATGCGCGCACGGGGTATAGGCGGGGGCACAGGTGGATGAACAGCGCGCACTGCAGAAAAATGTCTAGTGAAATATTGTTTGTGCCTGAACTGAACACTGATCTGAGGTGTGTTTCTGATGATTGTTAGAAACCAGGCAGAGGGCAGCCGGTAACAGGAAGCAGCTGAAGTCATGTTCCTGTCAGGAGATTTATAGGGCGCGCGCGCGCGCGCGCGCGCACACACACACACACACACACACACACACACACAGGAAGAAAGACAGAGGGTAAACAAGCTAGATCTGATCAGATTAGCTGCACACATTGACACTAAACAGCTGGAAATATCGTCATAATTTGCCCTGAAATATTCACATTTCACAAGTAAACTAATGTGCCACACACCACCCTGATTCCATAAAGTTGGAATACTGTGTAAAATGTAAATTTAGCGCAGAAGACATGACATGATTTCCAAAATAAAAAAGGAAAAAAAAAGAAAAATGGAGTGACAGGTCCACATTTCAGATTTTACAGATGCAAGTGCAACAGAATCAAATGTGAATAAAATGATGTCACTGACACTTTTCCACTCTCAGTCTCAGATGAGTTCAGGTCCAGAGAAGTGTGCAGTGTTTCTGGATGTTGCAGATGTTGTCCTTTCTCTTGAGTCTGAACTTTGATGAATTGTGTTTACTGACAGTTTTCTGAAGTGTTCTTGAGCCCATGTAATATCTTTTACTGTATATAATCATGTGTGTTTTTAATGCAGTGCTGATGAGGGGTTGAAGGTCACAGACATTCAGTGCTGGTTTTGGGTCTTGCCCCTTATGTGCAGAGATTTCTCTGGATTCTCTGAATCTTTTAATGACATTCTGGATTGTAGATGGTGAAATTCATAAAGTTTTTGCAACTGTTTGTTGACAAACGTTCTTAAACTGTTGCTGTTTTTCACAGAGTGGTGAACCTCGCCTCACCCCTGCTCCTGAATGACTGAGCCTTCCATACCCAATGATGGCACTATCACCTGTTACCAATTGACCTGTTCACCTGTGGAAGCTTCCAAACTGGATTTTTTTCAGTTTTTTGTTCCTGTACAAACCTTGTTTAGGTATCAAGTTCAGAATGACTGTATATTTACAAAAACAATAAAGTTTATCAGTTTGAACATTAACTATCTCGTCCTTGTATTGTCATGGGGGAGTTCAAGGAGTGGACCCAAATACAGACAAGAAGGTATCGGCACAAAAAGTAACTTTAGTTACTTACTTAGCAGGGATGAACACAAAGGATGAAAACACAAAAACAACTAAAGGCAAAATACAAATGAAGATCCAATAAACAAAATCCAGGGGTATGGTCAAATATTCAAAAATATTACCTTCTATCCTTTCCTAAACACTTCTCCTCGATCTTGAGGGAAAAGGATCCTTCACATCTTTCCTTGACCTCATGACAATCATATATAAACATATTAGCAAGTTGCAAGCAAAAGATGGATGGACGGTTACTTCCATGATGATCTGCAGGACACTGGGCGTCCATCACAGTTACAAACAGTTTTTACTGTGTGTGTGAACGCAGCTCCACAGTCAACAACAGAACACACTTCATGATCAAAGTTTTTACATCACGTCAACACGTATGTTCATATTCACACACTCTCTCTGCTGCAGCCTGCATCACACTGTTTAAATACATGAATGTTTTCTTTAATGTCTGGTTGTGAATGACTGAACAGTGCATTGATTTTTTTCCTTTGATAAAGGATGGTCCGGTGTATCCTACACTAAAGTAGATAAGAAAGGAAGCACTGAAGCTTCTTTCCTTAACAGTTAGAGAATTCAAACAGCTCTCAGTTAGGAACCTTCCAAAGCAAAAAGACTGTTTGACCACCGCAGCCCAGAACTGAGAAAAAACACGAAACAAACCTGGAACAAGGGCAGGAACTCGACACAGGTGAAACTGACGAGGCACAGGTGAAACAAATTATGGTGGAACAGGATCAAAAGTGGCGGGAAAACAAAGGCAGGAAGCAGAAATACAAGACACGGAGAGGAGAGAACTACAAAATAAAACAGGAAACACAAAACAAACTAAAAACCATCACAGGTACTGAATATAGGTAACTATTGAACATATCAGTCCAAAACAACGTGCTGCCTCTACTTCATCTGGATTCAGGTTTTCAGGCTTAAAATTAAAATGACATTTATTGAACTGTAAGTTTCATTTTTAACTCTCATGGACATCAATCAATTATCTATTTCCCACTTTACTCCTCACATGTCATCAGACTGTGTGGCTGCTAAACTAAAAACACTGACAGTTAAACACATTGAGCAGCAGCCATTTCAGCTACAGCACAGTACACACTGTAAGTTGTTTGTAAGAATAGTGTGTGAATCACACAGGTCATACTGTAGGTAGTTACAGTGCACGTACATCACCCAGAAAATATTGATTCGATTTACTCACTCAGACGTCTGAAGCTTCAGGAAAGCTTTTGAACACATTTTTAGAGAGAATGAGGACTGTGGACTGTTTCCCCTATCAGTTACATTGAGATCATATTAGGAAGGAACGTTTTAATGGACAGTCTGAACAGGAGGAATGATTACAGTGCGCTTTTTCACTGTTTATTATCATCATTTTAAGACAGACTTGAAAAATCTTTTAAAGTTGCAGCAGGTAACTTTTAGAAAAACAACATTTTGTCATATTTGTTGACTCTGTCACTGTATCCTGACAGTAGTACACAAGACAGATAAACTATGACATTATTTGATGACCTGGGAATGAGACTCAATCAGTGTTCTTTCTCGGCTCTGATTGGTTGCTTTCGTTCGTTTGTTTCGTTTCATTCTTGCAAGTGCCATCAGGAGCAGTAGGAGGATCCAGAGGAACCAGATTTTTTTTCATCTACTATTTTCAGGAAAGTTTCTGCAAATATGGAGAAAAAAAAAATTATTTTTATAAAAGTTACCTGCTGCAGCTTTAACCTCCAGGCCACCAGCACATTTAAAAAAATTGGCATCTTCAGTAGAAATAAATGGCCTCAGGGAAGTTGGAAAATATTGTGAGATGGTTTTAGTCTTTTCAGGGGATTTGTTAACAATATGAAATACACACAAACACCAGCCTGCCAATACTCCCAGTGATATTGAGACTCATCCTCATCCAACTCATCTGATATTGGATAAAAACAGAGACTCGTTATACATGCGAGCAGTCATTTTACATTCTGACCAGCACATACGGCTCGATATTGATCCCTCCTCGTCAATAACAGGGCTTACTGTGGCATCCTTGTGTCCATTTAACAACTGTGAACCATAATGCTACTCCAGCTGGAACTCACTTTATCAACTCTGCAGAAGAAAACACATTCTGCGTAAGAAAATAGCAACCCTCTCACTTCACCTTGTAATTTCTGTGGCACACGTTTCGGGAAACCCTGAATTTTGTCTGAAGGTGTTGTGGCATTTGAAGGTGTAAGGACTTAATGCTATGATTTTCCTCAATTTATCCCTTCCCGCTTGTGGCCCCTGTGATGTTCCAAGTAACAAAGGCTGGGCAGGAGGTAGAGAATGACGGGCAATCAATAGCATACACAGCCTGATTTTTCAAGTGCCACTTTTCCACATCAGAGAGGTACATCCCCGCAGACTCCCCCAGTCTCTTTAGAACCAAATGCTTTTACCCATCAAGTCTCTTTCCCACTATGTGGGTCTGCATGGTGTAAAGCTGCTTCTTTTAAGAAGGGCTTTTCAAAGGTTACTTTCTCCTGGAAGCACACAATAGAGCATTCTGTTTCAACTCCAGATATGATTGTTATTCAGCTGACAATGGCCTCTGTGCTGCTGGTGTGAGGAAGGAAATTGCTGTTCTCACAACTCAGCTCGCCTCAGATCTGATTCCTCCATCAGCTCACTCTCATTCATTCTTTCATTGATGTTTTGATGATGCCTTTTCAAATAGAGGAAGATCGTGACCCACGGATTAGAATAATGTTCCGGATGATGTTTAGAAAAGTGAAAAAGAGAATCCAGTGAATAAACGGCAGACAATTCAGACTCATGTTATTCAGACGCAGTCTGGAAGTTTTTCAGTTCAATTATGTCTTACCTTCAAACTTTAAATTGGCCTAAATGATAGACTCTCAGAACTTTCTTGTTTAGATAAACCAATTGGGTCCCTGTTGTACTGTGTTGACTAGATAATGGTCCATTGTGGATGGCACATCAACAGTTGGAACTGCAGACAGTTTCCAATTTCAAGCCCAGTACTGAGGCTTTTTAAAAGGGATTCCTCTGTGGTATTTTTAACAAGCAAGGAGGTGACTCACTGATGACGTCTCTTTTGTTAGTGGCACTTTTTTTTCACATCCAACCCCTGGATTTCACTGTGATGTTGGCACTGCAACACCGTTCTGGTCCATTCATCACATGGCTTCATACCACACCAGAAGTGGAGCGTTTTGCCCACCAGACTTTGTTAACTTGCTCATGTTTGGTCATTTCCATTGGCTTATGTTCTTCTACCATGAGTAAGTAGGCTACATAGTTAAATAGTTTCTCAATCTGTGTAGGGGAGCAGAGGGCCACTTTTGAAATGTGCTGCAGCCGTGTCCGATGGGATTGTGCCATTAGGGGTTGTTTCCACCAAAATGTTTCTTCTCTGTTTGCAATGGAAGCACTGCATATTTACACTGTGCTACAAATGCCAGAAGCATGACGAGGCACTGAGCCCAGTCAGTTCTGGTGAGTACTGGTCGTTCAGAATTCAAATATGTTCAACTTTGGGTAAAACACTGAGCTCGACGTTGTCACTTTTTCCTAGCCATCCAATCAAAGCAAAGGAGGGGTAGGACAAATACCACAAAAAACTCCAATAAGTGCTGAACAACAACAACAGTGACAACGACAACATTTAGTTCGCCATGGATCTATCAGGTATTCAGCTGTCAGGTGGTCAGCTAGAGTCACTTCCGTAGATAGTCCGCAACCAAACAGTCTCAGCTGAAAAAACCTCTCCATGTCACAGCCTGCTCTGCCTCTCCTGCACTGCTGCTTAGCCACACCCCTCATCAGCTGAACTGCTTCCACCTGCTGCTCTCACCTGCTCACAATCTCCAATCAAGCCAGTATATATGCAGCTTCACCACTCTCACTCTTTGCCAGATTGTCTTTGCTCCCATGCCTGACTCTCCAGCACTTGTTCCCGGACTGCTTACCTGGTATCGACCCAACTTGCCTTCGATCTTTGCTACACGTCTCTGCCCCGGTAAATCCACCAGCCTTCCGTCCCTGATTACGAGTATTGCCTGCCTGTTTCCCTGTTCCTTGCCTGCCTGTGGCTGGGTGGCATTCAGCCTGTTCCTGCTCAGAGAGGAGACCCATCTTGCCTGTTCTACTGTCGCTGACTCCGTCTCAAGGTCCGGATCCTCACCCAGTCCTCATCTGAACCATAGTCCAGCCTGAGTTTCACCAGCAGTGAGTTTGCTCCATTTCCCCCTCATCATACTCGTTGAGCCCGTTGAGAACTTTTGGACTATTGTCTGCTCACGAGTCCCACGCATCCATTACCTGCCATACTCACCTGGATCTACTTCTCTGTCACCATCTACTGGTTTGCTGTATACCTGTGATCGTCTGCTTAATAAAGAGTGTTAAAGGATAATTGGTTCATTTGTGCTGCAATTGGGTTCATTCTATACCCGTTACACTCCAAAGCACTCTCAAGTGCTCCCTGCTGGGCTGTTTTCAGCATATGTTCTTGATAGGGCTGCCCCCTCAACATCAACGATTAGGATCATCAGTCGAGAAGCCCCCTGAGTTGACCCTCTTGTTGTCAGTTGAATCACTCCACTTTCTTTTTTAGCAGCAGCATCAACTACAACTACAAATTTCTAATGGAAGCAGAGAAGGTCGATGGAAACGGAGGGCAGCGCAATTCGTTTTTGTTCTCTGCTCAGACGCTGTCAGCTTCAGAGCTGAATGTTAGTGAAGTTGGGTAAATTACTTTTGAACCAGACGCTGACACAACCTCCTCTACTGTCGTCCAGTGTGACTGACTATTCAGCTGACAGCGCTGTCAGCAGCCCAGCTGGAGAGACGCTCTGTGGTGCACCAAGATTTCATATCTACAATAAATGATACATAACTATGAGCAGGATGCACACTTTTTATTTCTTTGACTGTGACTAGCACAGATGATGACTGATGGATTAAAACGTGGGCCTTACCAGCCTGCTCTCATTCCCGGGTCGTCAAATACCGATACTTACACAGCCTTAGCATCTCGTCCAAATCCACACACCCTTTTGGTGTCTGTAAGAGACACGCCAGGCTTCAATGTAACTCATCCATTTCAGGCGACGTAGTATAAAGAGTGTAGAAGTTCATGTATGTGGACATTGTGGTGAATGTATCAATCAAAAAAAAAAAAAAACAGTTTTCATTAAGGAGACTCGGTTCGTTCCCCATGTGACACCAAAGGTCCATCCATCCATTTTCAATAACCACTAACCTTTTTAGGGTTGTGGAGGCTGGAAAACAATCCCAGCTGGGCTAGGATTGGGAGAGAGGCAGGTTACACAATGGACAATTCACCAGTGCGTCATGGAGCTGACAAACAACCAATCACGCTCACATTCGCACCTACCGGCAATTCAGAGTCACCTATTAACCTGCATGTATGGGGCGGCTGTGGCTCTGGGGGTAGAGCTCCACTAATCAGATGATTGGCGGTTCTATCCTGCATGTCGAAGTGTCCTTGGGAAAGATACTGAACCTCAAATTGCTCCTGAAGGCTGTGCCATTGGTGTGAATGTGTATGAATGGTTAGCTCCTAAAACTGATGAGCAGTTGGCATGAGTACCGACACGGGGGGAACATGCAAACTCCATAGCTAAAAGTTATTAGTTATACAACCCAAGTCATAATCTTTTCCTAAACCTTGGTGCCCGAAAATAACTACATTGCAACTGTTTCACACCATTAACCACATATTAAAAATGCATTCTGATGGGGCGTACCATGCAGATTCCAGCAGACAGGTTGTAAACAAACTCACATTAATTTAACTTATGTGCAAGAGAAAACGAAAGTTAATACTTAAATTATAACCCAAAAGTATGTTGTAAACATCCACCATGTTTGGTTTTGATCAATGCTTCAGGGATTATTACAGACAGTTTATTTTTACTGTCAGATGAAGTGGTTTAGATAAACTGGCTACATGTTTACAGCCTGTCTGGTCTGACTTTGTTGTAGGAAAGTTACAGTGTTCCCAGATCTCAGCAATTACTTTGGTGAGTACAGGATGTCTTAACCTATCACAAGATGATTGCTCAAACTATGAAAATAAGATCAGAGGTGTCAGAAACTGTAATTAATGTAATTCATCACACATCAAGAGTGGAAATGGTGGTTTTGCATGCATCAATTTATGTAGCAACACCTACACAGCAGAGAAGTGCATGAAGAGAAACTGTAATGGAATAAATGTAAGATAAGGAAGTTGGTTTGAGGCTACCAGTTATCTTGGCCTTTAACTAAGATGATATCAAATACACATAATAGCATGATAGTATATTATTAATACTTAAAAGCGCTCTAAGTTTAACATGGTGGTGATATTTGTTGGCACACACACTCTGCACACATTGTTGCTGGCAGTTAAAAGTTTGAGAAGTTCCCTAATTCCTTTTTCAGAATTCATTCCAGATACTAGGGGGCAGGCAGATGTTCGGATCGACTCCAACATGATCAAGAGTGCATCTTCACTCTAAGTGGAGCAATTAATATTATGATCTCTTTACAGTCTTGGAAAAATGTAGTCATGCCTTCCAGGCTGCACAGTTAAACGGTGTTAACTACTGGAGCAGTGAGAGGAGTACGTAGGATGTATACCAAGTCTGTCTGAGGGTTCAGATATTGTATACAAGTCCTATTGATGTCCAATGGAGTCTATATGATTATTATTGTTTTTTTGATTAGCATAGTATAAACACCTCTGCAGCTCCTTTGGGATTGATGTGGTAACAGATACTTTGTGGTCGCCCTTTACTAAGTGTTTTGTTTTATCTTTAGTTTGTACATTTATACAAGTAACAGTAGATAGAATGCATCATGCAATATTACAATACTATTAAATTAATGTTCTGTCATAATCCCAATTACTCTCAGTGCTTTATGAATGCATATAGATTTGTAGAGAGAGGATAAGAGTTTGGGATTGGAAGAGTTCTAGTTTCCATTTGTACTCTGAATAATTTTGACCAATCAAATTTGAGCAAGCTTTGATGTATGCAGGTAAACAGTCCATTGGTGGAGCAAAAGAGGTGGAGCACATTGGCCCAAATGCAATCTCTTAAATCTCTTAAAATGGAAACAGTGAGAGAAGTTGAAGCCACTAAATTTTCATTTGGAGTGTACACACTGAAGGGAGTTGAAGTGTAACCAATCTCCGATTCCTTCAGCTATCGCTATCGTTAGCTTTTAAAAAAATGTATCTGCATTCATCTTATACGTGTTTATAGAGATGAGCAAAAATTTGTGTTTCGTGTCATTTTTGTGTATCAAGTTGCTTCAGTTGACTTCAATTGGCCTGGATATCTGTTTTCTGGATGTCTGCTGGCTATGTCAGAGGCTCAGAAACATTGTACGTTGCCCCCAGAGGCTAAATCTAAAAGGCTAATTCTAAAATAATAAAAAAATAACAATTCATTTTTTAAGATGATTAAGTATTGCTGAAAACATAGTTATTCATGTTATATTTAATTTTTGTTAATAGATCACCCTAAAAGTTACACACTGAATCTTCAGGGCTTTAATGACTATTCCCAACTTTAACTCTATATTATTTTTTTGAAAATATGATGCAAATGGTCCAAAGAATCAACATTTTAAAACATTTAAGTAGTTTCAAATGTTGTTTTGTCATCACACGCATTTTTTTCAGCTCAAGCTATCACTGTTTTCTTTGAGAAAATGTAGTAAAGGAAGTTGTCATTGACAGAGAAAGGGCAAAACATTATTGAATGACAAGCAGACACAAACAAACTATAATTATGAGATGTGAGAATGTTGTTCCAGATTTAAAACAACTTCACAAACAAAACAGATGAATCTACAAAGAGGAAATATTACACAAAGATTTGCATCATACAGAATTTGGTGTTCTGACTCATAGACAGCTTGTAACATTTTCCATATGATCGGTCAGTGTATTTTTGAATGTACCTCCAGCTTAAGGACTTGTCTTTGACATAAAACACATCAGATGTTTCCATTTTAAACCTTTAAACCCCCTCATAAATGTTCAGATATAACAGCTGTGACAGGATTATTCCAGCCATGCCTTCCCTTGCATATTAAATGTCTTCACTCAGTGGAGGAGATAGTGGAGAGACTTTTTGGTGGTACCAATTATCCCATGCTGGCTAATGGGGAAGCATGAATACTAAGAGGTTGCTGAAAACTGAATTTTTAATGATAATTGTGGTGCGTCTGTAAAATCGCTTCTCAGCTGTGATGTGTCACTCGAAAAAAAGACCATATCAAGTATTGGCCATGAGAAATGGCAGAAAGCAAATGAGTGGAAGTCACATGTCCAGCAACAGTCGACGCTGTTAATGTGTTTCTAATGAACAAAGGAAAGAAATAAACAGGATGTCACTATAGACTTCATAATTTGCAGGTAAGGCTGGCCGTGCAAGCCTGATCGATATTCTTGTGGTTCAGAGGCCAAATTTATGCAGATGAAAGACACTAATTATGCTCATGCCCGTGTGAGGAAGAATGACTAGGTTGCTAATGGGAAAATCAAAACACATTAAGGACAGCCAAATGATTTTATTTTTCTTCAATGACTTTGCCCTCCCAGAAACAGATGGAGAATGGAAGGCAGAGAGAAAGAGTGAGAGAGATTAAAGGAGGGAGAAAATGCAACATGTTGAAAAATTTCATTGGGGCTAATTATGATTAATTCAGAATATATCCATTCAAAGACGACCAGGTCTCATTATTATTCCGCCAGGGTTTTGTTTTTTTGTCTTGTCATGACAGTCATGTTGCAGCTGTAAACAGACTGCGTTTCTCCAACCCCGAGAGGATTCAAAGTGTCTGTCAAAGAGAGAATTAAAATGGCTAAATCTGTGTGTGTGTGTGTGTGTGTGTGTGTGTGTGGGAGAAACCATACTGAAGGGTCAACCCAACTCATCCCATATTTACATTTGCATATTTGACTCATCTATTAGGCTGACAGATCTGAAATATGACATGAAGAAAGTGTCTGGATATTCACATCCAACCATTATGTTGTCTGAAATTGTTCATGTGCATTGACAGGGCTTTTCAAAGTCACCGTGGCCCCTCCTTCACCGCAGACAGCGAGACTTCATTTCCACTCCACGCTAGCTGCTGTGGGATGACACTTGATTAGGATAATGCTAAATGTGCATGCACAAGTGCAGGAGGAGTGGATAATCGAGGCAGAACAATCAGCATACTGATGATTTTGTTATTTTTAAAACAATACTTTTGTCTCAACAGTAATAAATGTGGCAATAAATGACAATTACAGGATAATGGATTCTCCTGAGTCATTTGCATTAAATCTGCATCAGTTACTATTTTGATATAAACAATGGATCAAATGAGTACATGTACTGTGAAAAGAGACAGTTTATCAAGCGACTCTGCAGTTCCACTCAGCTCTACAGAGTATTTTACCATCTTTCAGCTCATTGTTTTGGTTCTGCAGTCTGTAACTTTACTGTTTTGTTCAGCCTCAGAGTTCTCACCAGCCGCAGGTATCTCTTTTCAGTGAAAAATATCTGATAAACCAACAGTACACAACTTGCATTACAAGAAAAAGAACAAACTATTTGGTTCAGGTTGGGTTCAAATAAGTACGTAAGTTCGAAAGAAGTCAGCGGTGACTTGTTGTTGCTCACGGGACACGTGTGACATGGAAATCCTGTGTTTGTTTGACCCATCTATTATAGATTGAAGCATAGGGCCACTGAGCAAGAGGCAATATTTGACAAGGTGGTAAGGTAGGTACTAAGATGTCATTGAGTAATGTCAGTTACATAAGGTTAGCGTGAAGGTGAGACCAAGTTTTAGGTTTAGGGTTATACCAGACCAAGTTAAAATGATTTGCACAAAAGGACAATTTAACATACATAATATTTTCATGAGGGAGGGGCTTTCAGGCTTCGTTTTTATTTGGCTTCAGATTTGTCACGTACGCTTAAAATACAAGATTTCAGCATTGAGGCACAAGCAGGCTACATTCATGATTTTATTGAGAATCGTTATAAAGTTTCAGGGCGTTCCCGTAACCATAGTAACTCACGGTGCCAGAGGAGAGGAAGAGATGCTGAATGAAGCCGTTTTGTCAGACGTGTTCTCACAAAATTTGACAAACTGCGTCTCAAAATGAGCTGGCCAGTCAAAAACTATTTGATAACTGACAGACAAGTGGCGTGAGAGCATGTGGAAAGGGTTCATTGCGTGAGTCTCACGGTCACTGCGTGAGAGTTGGCAGCCCCTGAGCGGGTCAGTCAACTTAACACTGTAAAAATTGAAGAGCGAGCAGCATCAGTCCAAGTTAATGTGTGGTCCCCCCTAGCAGTTGTGGCCCTAAGCAACCGCATAGTGCATAGTTAAATAGGCTTATGCCAACGGCCGGCCCTGCATTGGAAACAAATCCTTCCTTCTTTGTCTTGAGGATTGAGTGAAAGGGAAAGTTATTTTAAAGCAAATCATTAATTTTTGAAAATGAATCTTATTAGATGTAGACGTTTCTTGCATGAACATGGAAATTATGACCCCCTAATGGCACCAAAGGAAAGGTCAGAGGTCTCCAAAACCATTAGGGATCATTCACTGGAGTCCCTGAATCTAACCAGCAGATATCTTCACTCTGAACCACCTCTGTTGGGATGAATGCAGCATCTACACCAATTCATTTCATCAACTGTCATTTAATCACATTTGACCTCATTCCATTCTTGTCTTATGGGTTTGCATTGCTTCTGTTTCTTCGGTGACTGTAATGATCAAGCTTAGTATTCAGCATAAATCCGCATTACAGAAAGAGGTTAGTTTCATAATGTGATCCCCATTTCATCAAAAAACTATTCTTACAATTTGACTGACAGCTCAAAATGAAAACAAATGGTTCTTTGTGAAGGATGGAAGGTAACTCTAGTCTTTGGCTGATGAGAGCTCTTCATGGACAGATTCCTCTGACTGATGGAATGACAAATCACTATTTAATGACATAAAAGTTGACTTTTCTTACTCACCATTTGGTTTTCAATGTTTAATTTTACATATGATTAGAAGAGACGACTTGCTGGATTGAAAAGCGTTTTGTAAAGACGTATCTGTTGATACATTACTTGCAAAAGAAGAGAATGACATTGGAAAAGGAAGTAGAGCTGATAATTCTCATTAGGTCACATTCCCACATCCAAGCGGATATTTCAAAAGGGTTACGACATCAAACTGTTCCAAGTACAGACGATCGCAGAGGGTGACTGCTGGCTATTAATTCATTCAAACAATTCTTTTGACTACGTTAAAACTGAGCCTGAGCTTTAATTAAACCCTTCTTGATAGTTAGCACACTCAAACCTTAGTCATGCAAATCAGAGCATCCGTTAGAAAGAGATTACCTGATAACCATAAAACCTCCTCAGTCCATCAGCAAATGATGGAGGAGTTTAAAAATATCCACCTTGCCGGCAAATACTTATCAGCTTAGTGCCACTAATGGGAATTGTTTCATGTGTACGCAAATGACTCCCTCATTTGATGTGAATATTTTATCACTTGTCGGTAATTAAAATGAAAATGTGCATTTCTATTAAACATAATTGTAATTCCTTATCTGTATCAAATGGGCCACGTTGTTTTACCATTTGAATTTTAAACAGAAGTCCCTGCTCCAACGTTAAAGGCAAGACTTTACAGTCATGTGTTATTCAACCTTCTGATTACAGTTTAAGAGGCCCAGTGGAAGAAGGAGTCAGAGGTTGGATGAATTATTATACTTGACCATGCTCCATATTTCTCTCAGACACATGCTGAGAGAACATGGCAGAAAGATCAGAACATTTTATTCACCTCGTCTTTGCCATTCTTCAGGCTTTATTTTGAGGCAGGGTTTTAACTTTAGCAGCTATAAGTGGCTTTTCATCCTAGTAACGGTTTAACTCCCTCCCTGGCATAATCAATGAACAAATTGTTGACTTTGGAACTGGGAGTTAAACAATGTAGAGCTGTAGGGTGGAGGTGCAAAAGAATGAATGAAGAAATATTTGGGCGTCTGAGAAAACCACGCCACACCAATAAAAAACACATATATTTGAGCAGACAGCTTGTGATGTAATGAAAATGAAGAGAGCCTTATTTGAAGTGAAGTATAACACAATGTGACATCGAAGTCAGCAAAGCTGCAACCCCGTCTCCTTAAATGACGTTTAAATGATACAAAATTGTTGTGGTGTCAAATGTAATCGCCGGCTGAGTTTTGTTCAAAGGCAACATTGTTGTGAATGCAGCACTGTGCCACCGGAGACCACGGATCGTGTCTGTGGTCAGGTTTAGGCAACAAAAACACTTCACAGTCAGTGAGGTAGTTGTGTTTCCTGGATAAGTTGGTTTATTCGTTATATATCCCCCAATTTTTTTAAAGCAGCCATACAACAAAGGATAAACGCCCTGTCTTATAAACAGTAAGCGGTAAAACTAGTCTTACATATTCAGCTTAGCCAAAAATGGTCCAGCAGTATTTGGACATTGTCATATTACTTCTGCTGTTTGACTTCAGGGAGTAAAGATCATCCATCCATCCATCCCATACATTATCTCTAGTAGTATCTGCTTAACCTCATCAGGGTCACGGTGGGGCTACCTATCCCAGCTGACATTGGGCGAGAGATGGGGTATACCCTGGACAAGTCACCAGTTCATCACAGGGCACATGGAGACAAACAACCATTCACACTCGCATTCATACCTACGGACAATTTAGAGTCAAGTAAGGATCATTATGAAATCAACATCAGTCAGAGGAGCTGCAGATTTTGTAATAAATATTCACCCACAGACAGGTGAGACAATTCTCACTCATGAGAATTGGAGAACTATGTCATGCCTTCACCATTCCAAAAAAATCAGCTTGCGAAACACTACTGACTGATGCACATCAGAGGGGATATGTACCCTGCACTACACCACTGAATTTGGTGAACTCCCCGTTGTTTGTGCTCATGTTGCAAAGTCTGAGTCTCTCTCTGTTTTCCTCAGAGAAATTATCAACTCCGCTTTGGAAATAAGAGAGAATAAAGAAGCATGTTCACAGTTTTATATTGAATACACATGGACGGTGTGATTATTCTAGAGCCACGACATTGTGCAATCAACATTTAGTACATGATGATGAGTTAGAGCAAAAAAGTTGTCGTGTATCTGAAATGACGTCAACTTTTCCCGCATTAAACCAGACCTCAATCTTTCCCTCAACTTAATCAATTAACCATCCAACATAACCATAAAAACTTTGATCATTCTCTTGGTGCTTGGAAAATTATTGCAATAAATGGAAGTTGCTGTAGGGGAAATACATTCTGCACCAACTCCAATCTGTGTTAAGCTAATTAACTACCTAACTAACACTTTGTGCTAATAGAAAATAATCCAGGCAACATTATTCTTCCTTCAAAACATATTTGCTGGTGCAGTTTAGTCATATGTAAGCATAATTTCTGATTCTGGCAACAATAGTTAATAAAAACATGTTGTTCATTTTGGAAATGATTACATTGTTCTTTTTTCAACACATTTTGACTTTTGGACTTTACATCGCTGTGGAGTTATGAAGACTGTTTGGAACACTTCCTCCATCAGCTGTGTGCTGAATCGCTGACCCGCTGACCCGCTATTAGCTTAAAAATACACGCGAGGTTCATGGATTTAGGAGCTAAATATGTCAGCTTAAATATATCTTTTTCATCAGATATATTAGTCACTACAAGAATTGCCCCAAAATATGAATATTTTTTGATATATTTTATATATTCTGTTGCTGAAGGAGCTGTTTAAGGCCTCCACAGTCTCTTGCAGAAGTTGAGAGGAGTTGTTCTTGATGGATGTCAGCACTGCAAACATCTTCCTCTCTCCCACTTCCTCCGTGGAGTCTAGGGGGCAATCCAGTACAGAGCTGGACCTCTTGACCAGTTTGTTGAGTCTTTTTCTGTCTCTCTTCGTGCTTCCTCCTCCCCAGCAGATGACTGCATAGCATATGCAGATGCCACCACAGTGTCATAGAAAGTTTTTATTTTGGAGTCCTGCACACTCCAAAGGACCTCAGTCTCCTCAGTCTCCTCACTTTGTACAGGACATCTGTGTTGTCAGACCAGTCCAGTTTGTTGTTGAGGTGAACACACAGGTATTTGTATGTTCCCACCATCTCGATATCCAGTCCCTGGATGTTCACCGGTCTGATCTGAGGTGTCTTCCTCTGAAAGTCGATCACCATCCAGCCTGACTAGATGTTTCTTCAGTTTCTTTTGACAACATCATTCTCCTTGCATGTTTTTGTGTCCCAGCCTTTCCAGATACCAAATGTGTTCTTGAGATTTCTAGAAGACTGCACTATTTTGGACTCCTCTTTGGATGTCAACAGGCAGTCAGTGTGTCTGTATGAGGAAACAGATTCCATTTTAACAGCTTAGTCCACACCAGAGTTAACCAACAGATTTCGACCAGACATCCTGATTACCTCTCCACCACTGGATTATTTTTCATCTCTTATCATGAAAATGATAACTAATATTCGTTTGCAGAGTATTTGAGCGTTTGTCTGAAGTGAAGAGAACACTGTGTCGCAGATTTTTGATGATGAGGACAGAACACAGGGCCAATGCACTGTGAGCACCCTTCAGCTCATCCCTCCTAATTCTTAAGTAGTGAGTTAATACACTAAGGCTGTGTTCCTTCCAAGCCTCTGCCACCCACAGCTGATGTTAATATTCTGTGTCGGCAGGTTAAAGAGGCTGTGGTGCACGTTTCTAATTGGTCCAGCTAAATTAAAGTCAGAGTCCTAAATAGACTTTTACTTCCAGCAACTGAAATAATAAGGGATAGTCACGCTTGATGGTGCAAAAACACGGCTCAAGCTGTCCTGTGTGTGACCGACAGAACGGGACAATTTTGTGACCATCGGTGCAGCAGAGCTGAACATATTGCTGCAATTGGAAAGTTGGGTGGGTCAGTGGCATAGACCGAAATATTGTGATGATTGAGCCTTGCACATAATTGGATGCCAGAACTTCAACCTACAAGTCTGAAAAAGAAAAGCCCTCAGGTCTATATATATATATATTAATTAACTCATATATATACAGCACCACTATGCTCTGAAACCCATAATTTCCAATGGCTGCTGTGTGTGCTGAATCCTGAATTGCGTCATGTCTGAAGGCTTCATAAAACCTGGCCAACTTTGAGAAGGCTCCTCATTTTCTTTGTTGAGCGGTTACCTGCAGAAATTAAACTCAGGGCTCAGATTCTCTGTGTACAGGAGTAGTTAGTGGACTGTGACACTGTGCTGTTTTCCTGTGTCTGTTCTCCATGTGGCTTCAAAGCCAACCAGGAGGGCTTCAGAGGCAGAGTGCTATGCTTTTTAACTACATTGGTTACGTTTCTGTGTCTGACTTCCCACCAGCTGGATCTGCTCTGTATTGATTCTTATGGAAGCTGCTCTGTGGTGCATGAAGCCAAAGAAGTTCAGTTTCTGGGAATACATATACAATACACATACAATAATTACCTGGGTCTTCTGTATTTGCTCCCACATTATGGACCCATAGAAGAACACGTGAACTAGAGACTTCCACTGCCTCTAACACCCAGTTTAGCCCTCCACTAACTTGAATGGTGATAACAAGATTTAATCATGTCTCTTTTAGACTTTCCAAGGTTTTTGGACTGAATGGAACAAATTCCAAAAATGAAGTGAATGATTTTGAGGGGATCGTGACGCTCAAGAAATATTTGACCACTGCTTAACAGCCACTTCTTTGTCAATGTAAGCTAATGGACAAAGTCTTTTTGGTCCAGTGTGCATCACATGATGGATGCCACTGCTATCATTACAAAGTCTGACCACTATGTCAAATTGGCTTCAAAGCCCCGGCGCTGTTCCTGGGGGCTCGAGTAGAGCAAGAGACTGCTTCTAGGATGCTTCTGAAAGACAAGACAGTGCTTCTGGAGGAACCACAAGGATTGTCTCGAACAACCTCGATGTTGCAGCACGGCTGTGGAATCAAGATGTTCAACAAGTTAGCTAGCTTGAGTTGATGAGGCCAAGATTGTTGCCCGCTGACTCAGTGCACCCTCTGCAGCCACCTTTTAACCTGATATTTTATTTCATTCATAGATTTAAGGAATTCATCCATATTTTAAAATTGGGCAGGACTATTAAAGCCCACCTGCCCCTTAACATATGTGCTGGGGGGAAAAAAGCAAAGAGGTGTGTAAAGGGCTGGCATCAGATGTAGTCAAACAAATCAGCTCCTCTCATTCCCTTTAAAAGCAGTAGACTCTCCTGGCTGCATTCCAGGAGGAGCAGAGCCCCAAAAAAAACACGACACGTCTGAAATATACAACACCCAAATATTAAAAAAAACATCTCCGACAAATATTCTTAATTTGTTTTACCAGAAGCCTCATCAACATATTTTCCACATGTACTTGGCTCTATGTCTATGGTCTGCTTAACTGCTTGGCTACATGATTAATAAGGTTGCATTATTCGGGGAACTGTCTGCCAGTAAATATGGTGTGGGACCTGGCTCCAAAATGCAGGAGGGCATAATCATTTCCTCCTGACCTCAGGGACAGCTGTGTGTTTTTCTAACAGTTTATTACAACAGTTAATAGCTTGTTTTGATTTGTAAAAGGGTTTTAAGTCATTCGGATTTTGCAATTTTCATATTCATTCAATTGGAGTGGTGGAATAATTTTGAATCCAGAAATACAGCAATCACCAAAAAAGTGGCTTTTTAAAATTATTTGTATGAAATCATTTACTACTTTACAACTACTGGTAGTCATAGCAATAAAACACACCCACACACACAAACACATCTTTTATCTTTGCAAAAGGAAACAATTGTATAGAAATAAATCATTCTATAATATTATGAGCGATATTGATACCAATACTACAACAAATCATAGTAAATATACTTTGTATGATTTTCCTCCTCTGTGTTTCCTTCCTTTGAATGTGCATGGAGAGGAAAACATAAGTGTAGATACTGATACAGAGGCGTGTGTGTTCAAATTCTAATTGAGGCAAAGAAATCAGAATATTTATCAAATCAGGATTAAATAAATGAAAGAGATGGATATATTTTCCATGGAGATCTGACCTAAGCTTTCCCCAGTGTGTATATGTGTGGTGTTCCTTGATTTCTTGTTGATAAGATAGTTATCAACAATAACTATATATAGTTTTCTGGGTGATGGTTGGAGCCATGAGGAGTAATCTGTTTGTCTTGTTCCGGCGGGTTATTGTTATGTCTCCTTGTAAGCAGAGTGAGAGCGATGATGGATGTATCAGCACAGGAAGCACGGTAGTGACTCAGTGACAGATTTGTGATGCCAAGTCCCATTTTTGCCAGATTTTGCCCAGTGAAGTGAGTGGAGTGTGTCTGTGGAGTATATTATAGTTGTAAGTTGGCATTTATAAGGACTGATAAAAGTTGTTTTTGGCGCCGTAAGTCGGCAATACTGATCAGTTTTTGTTTTGTCATTGCAGAATCAGAAAATCAAGGACTAGAATATCCCTGCTATGGGTGGCATTTTCCTGATTCCGATATTATTCAGTTATTATTACAATTATTATTCAATTATTCATTATGTTTTTGACGAAGGGATGCTAATTAACTCTGAAGCTGAGGAGAGAGATCTAGAATTTTGTTTGTATTGATGATTTAAGTTGCAGATATTCCAAAGATTCCCAAAGTTGTGCTGGACCATGTAGCAGAATGAATTCAGAGTGTTGTTATGTTTAAGACGTGTAATGATTTTTTTTCAATCCACATGTGGAAAATGGATTCTTGTTAATTAGAAAATAAGGGTTGTTGCAGAATGGGGTCAATTAAGATGATGCAAATTTTGTGGAATTTCCAGCAGCCAGTCAAACTTGCTGCCATTGTTACGTGAACTTTAGCAGAGGGCCGGGAGAATTAGATAAGCACCTTGCTGCCTCATGAAAAGAGCCGCGTGTTATGATGCTCTATGGAAACAGAGGAGGAAGTCTGTGTTCCATAAATAAGTTCTCCTCGAGGGCCACTCTGCAGGGGAGGTGGGTTTCTGTGAACACATATTTGAAAAACTCCACCCACTCACCATTTGGTGATTGTAAACCACACTCGATGGCTTAAAATGATCATTCACGGGTTTATGTCGGACACTGTTTCTGGTGTTATGCAAGGTGTGGAATGAACAGTACAAAAATGTCTCACTGATTTGAAGATTTTTGTGAGATAATCCACCATGTTTGTCCATGATTTTGCTCTCGGTTGTTTGTATCGGTGTGACAAAGCTGACAGAGAGCTCTCACTTTAGAACACAAGGACACTGAGCAGCGCAGAGCCGAGTTGTAAAGCTTGCACGCCTACCCTAATACCCCACATTTTGTCTGATTAAAGAGCGCAAGCAGATTACCTGTTTATAACCTCACAACGCTAAAAGTCTAATCTGGGATAAAAGAGCATAACACAATTGTGACAAGCTGCTGCTGCGGGTCACCATGGGTCACTGGAGTTAGTATGTCAATGTGACAGGAGCAGCTTTCACACTTCACACACTGTCACATATTGTCCTTTGGCCTTTTCTTTACAGTTCATAAGCAGCTGAGTCAGAGAGACAATGAAGCAAACTGACTGGATGTGATAGATGAAAGGCTGCAGTCCTTCAGTTCTTTTCAGTTTATCACAATTCTCACCCTATTTTCTTTGTTTGTCCATTATTTCTAACAATTATGACATTGTACTCACTAAAGTAATCGCTGAGATCTGGGAACACATCGACCTAGTTACAGAATAGGAATAGGGAGTCAGACGAAAGGGTTACATCTTCAGTTTGTATGTATTACATGTATTTGTATCCAAGTCTGACTCACAGGAAGTAGGCTGTTGGTAAAGGCCTGCCATTGGGCGTCTATCTGAGTCAGCATCCGCTTCCCCTTACACTAACAGCGTGTTACTGTTTTCAAAATCCATGTCGCCACACGAAACAGCAAGAATAACCTCCGAGCTAGCAACCTACACGCTGGAAATGGCAAATTATGGTGAGTCGTAATGTATTTTTATAGTGCCTTTCTGCGCTTGCAATTTACACAGACATTTATACACTGTTGGCAGAGGCTGCCATGTATCAGGAGACATATGTTGCTTCCTAAACAAAGCACTAAGATCACCCATACACAAATATTCAAACACCGACAGCCTGTTACAGCCACCCAGAGCAATATGAGTTCAGTATGGGACTCTTCAACTGCCTGGGGTGAGCCAGGAATCGAACCTGCGATCCTCCAATTACTAGACGACCTGCTCTACCACAGTACACACAAACAGCTAGCATCTGTTACCTTTTCTTTTACAGGGATTCAGACATTTTAATGCCTTTTTTTTTTTTTGCAAGGGCTTCAACACTGCAGCCTGGGCTCAGAAATACAAACAAGCCTGAGTTGTTTTTCCCCTGTAGCAGAATCATAATAGGTTCAGCCAGACCTTGGCTAATGTAAGTCTGGCCATTAGAGACTACATGTATCTAAATGCACATCCCTCACCACGACTCACAGTCTGTATGTGCAAAACACTCTTTAACGAGTAGCTACATGCTAAAAAACAGAACATACACATGGAGTATGAGGAGCATGCAGCAGAGATGAACTCACAAGGTTGGTTGACAGCGACACGGTTTAATAACAAATCGACCACAAACTCAGAAGTCAAAGTGAAACGCAAATCGTCTTCTAGGATGTTGGACTGATCAGTCCAAATGTGTCCATCAAGAGCAGTAACACATAGTTTACACAGATGAGCCGTAACATTATGACCATTATCATATTGTGCAGGTCCCCCTTTTGCCGTCAAAACAGCCATGACTCTTCGAGGCATGGACTCCACTAGACCTCTGGACGTGTGCTGTGGTATCTGGCATCAAGACATTAGCAGCAGATCCTTTAAGTCCTCTAAATTGCAAGTCCTATAAGTGGCCGAAATAAACTTCCTCCACCAGGTGTCTGGGCTCACCCTTAGAGATAGGGTTAGGAGCTTGGACATCAAAACAGAGCCACTGCTCCTTTGCGTCGAAAGGAGCTAACTGAGATGGTTTGGATATCTGATTAGGATGACCCCTGGAAGCCTTCCTTTGGAGGTGTTCTGGGCATGTCCAACTGGGAGGAGACCCCGGGGCAGACCCAGAATCCGCTGGAGGGACTATATAGCCCATCTAGCTTGGTAGCCTGCTAGACCTGCTGCCACCGAGACCTCACCCCCGAAAGTTGCCAGGTGGGGCCTCATCCCACAGATGCTCAATTGGACTGAGGCCAAGTCAACACCTTGAACTCAGTTCCTCAAACCATTCCTGAACCATTTTTGCTTTGTGGCAGGGTGGATTATCCTGCTGAAAGAGACCACTGCCATCATGAAATACCATTTCCATGAAAAGGTGTACAAACACTATGACACAATATGACATGACTGTAGTAAAAATAGTACATATTTAAGTTAAAAAATAACTAAGCACAAACCACACAAGCTAGGGCTTTTGGATTCATAAGGCCCCTGTGACCCTGTGATCTTCAGTCTTGGATCTTAGTCGTAATATTGATTGATTTTCTCTAATGGCTTATCTTTATGAGGGTCGTGGAGGGCTGAAGCCAATCCCAGCTGACATTAGCCAAGAGGTGGGGTACACCCTTGATCTGTCGCCAGTTCATCACAGGGCTGACTATCTTATGTGCAATTTCGACACACCAATTAAATTATCAGCCTGTATGTGTTTGGATTGTGGGAGGAGTACCCAGATTCTGACTGCAGACATGGGAAGAACATGCAAACTCCACACAGAAAGGCCCCAGCCACAGAAAGAAGGTTTAAACCCAGAACATCCGGAACTAACCACTAACTAATCCAAGTTGTAATAATGATCCTTACATTTATTTCATTAAGAAAAATATGGGTGAAACATTTTTAGTGATAGTTCAATCCTGAAGATGTCTTTGCCATTTCGATATAACTTCTGTATGAGCCAAAATGACACTGCGTGTTCAGGTCAGTGGCAATACAAGCTGAGCACAAATCAAGCTTACGCACAGTACATGACATGAATCAATGTGTTTATCCCTCTTAACCCAGGATCAATAAGAACTTATGCAATGGCGGGAGCCGACTCTGCTTTGATGGTGAGGTTCAGAGTGTGTCGAGCAGAGCAGAATGCTTAATGCGTGCAGGGGTTGGGGAGTTAACAAAAAGACTCGCACAGTCACCCGCTATACACCCATCTATCTCCATCCAGTGACGCGCTACTTCATGGACAGACACACACACTCTGATCCCTCAGCATGGGGTCGTTATTGCAGTGAAAGTCCACATATTGAGTGTTTAGTGGTCCTGCTGTGCGGTGGATGGAGAGTGGAGTGCAGTGTGCATCTGGACACTTAACCTCTGCTAACTTGGAGACCACAGCTTACAGATACACTAACACCAACACTTTCTACAGCCACAGCATAGGCTGTAACATAAATCTGAGGTTAGAGTGGTTGGTGTGCTCTGCCTCATGGATTTCTGGGAACATATTTGAAGAAAAACTGTGTCTCGATGATCTGCTGATGTTCTACTAAAACCTTTGCATTGTCTGTGTTTCCTTCTTTGAAGTGATGTGTCCTACACAGCTTAATGAATTACTTTTATTTTGCGTGGCCTTAAAGGGAAATATAGTTTTTTTATGTTAACATTGGTTGTTAACCTTTGTGTTACTTGCTTTACTAAAACTAACATTGGTGATCTGGATAATAACCAGTATGATGAAGGTTCACAGCTTGTTACATAGAATCAGGTCCTTGAATGAAGTATTGAGATGAGATCAAACGTTGATGTGATACTGATTAGAAGTAACGCTGAGGCTTTGGCTACAGAGTGTCTTTAATATAGGAGTGAATACTTTTTTGTTGGAGGATGAACCAAGTATGCTGAGAATGTGCTGCACATAAAAAGCATATCAAGCAATATCGACTGGTTCTTATTACTTGTCACATTATTGTAAAAAAAGAAGATTAACTTTATTAATCCCTTGATGTGAAATTGATGGAATTTTTTTTCACATTTACATTCACACATCTCAAAATACACTCACACACGCACAAGGGGAAACCAAATCTGGAGAGATGGTGGAGTGATAGCATCCATTGGAGCAGTTAGGGGTTTGGTACCTTGCTCAAGGGCACCTCAGCAGTGCCCAGGAGGAGTGAACTGGAACTTCTCCAGCTACCAGTCCACGCTCCATACTGTGGCCCATGCTTGAACTTGACTTGGACTTGAACCCTCTGGTTCTTAAGCCAAGTCCCTATAGACTGATCTACGGCTGCCTGAACACCCCAAACTTAGGAGGATCCTGTTTAAATTATATTAAGGCTTCAAGTTATGCAGACTTAAGAGCGTGGCTGCTTTGACTCACAGGTGGATGCCATCATAGTTAGCTTGTTTGAGTAACCAGGATTCATTCAGCCCGTCTCAGCTCCATCCACACTCTACATCTTTGCCCATTTTTTGATTAGCTAGGAGCCAGCAGAGTGAGGACTGCCAAGATGGCGACAACCAGAACCACCAACCTGAGCTTCACAACAGCTCTTCAGAAACCTGTGGGGGATGACATGGAGACTATGTCCATGTGTTATACTGTCTAAAGTTTTGATATGATGCTTACAGCCTCACTAATTTCTTTGTCATGTTATCAGGTGCTTATCTATTCTATTGTTACCAGGATTCTGCAGTCAACCATTTAAATATTCCTCTAGATTTTCACTAAACAAATATCACCATGTTATTCTGACATTTCAGCTTCTCCTCTTCAGTTCAGGCAGTCAGTGAACAGTATCTTAGTGTTCACTAAACAGAGTTTGGTGTAGTAGAGACCAGAAGAAAACACAGAACAGTAAACTTTTGTACTGTTGTACCAGACTATTTCCCCTGACTTGATATATGGGGGAGAAAAACAAACTCTATGCACTTTATATTTCTTTAGAGGCTGAGAGATTCTGCTGGTGAATGTTACCTGGTGAAGAAGACGACCATCCTGATGCCAAAGCACTGAAGTGCACTTTAAAAAGGATAATGTGTCTGCCTCCTTTCCTTTCTTCTCCTCAGGCCAAGCACTAATTAAATTAACCCTGGGGATAATTTAGCTTCTTCTAGCTCAACAGCAATTAACAAATTACTGTTAAAAACCTATTGTTCACCCCGAGGGGGGAACTTTATTCCTGAGATGACTTTAGGAGCGCACCATTGTCAAATGTTTGCTGATCCTGCTTGGAGATGGATGTTTTTAGCCTCAAGGTAAGTTCATTCTAAAAAAAAGACATTAAGACAAATGAACTTTTGTTGAAAAATAAGCAGAACACTACAGAGTAAATGGACTCATCAGATGGCCATTCATATGACTAAATCACAGCCTGTAGGGTACTTTAATGCAAGGTCCAGGATGACTCATACAATGTGTCCAAATCAATGCAATGAGCATAATTATTACATGTTAAGGGGATTATTACATGATCCCCCCTGAACTGGACACGGCGTCTCAGTGTTGGATTTATTTTCTGCAAACAAAAAGTCTGTGGACACATCAAATATACTCAATTATACTATTGTATCATGAATGAATGGTTCCAGCCATGGGGCCTGGGGGAAAAAAAAATGATATTGCATTAATGGAACCTAATATGCATAACTGTGTTTTCATGTGTATATTCACATTGTCAAGTTTTTGTTACGTTAGAATAAGACTGTCATATCTAGAGATGCCATGGGTCCTTTTTCATGGTGTCCGCCATGTTTCCAGAAAGGACAAACCAAACACCTGGACTTTCAGATGGACTCAGCTCTGGCTAAATGGCTAGATATATCTATGTGAATCCAATTAAATATATACTGGCATTAGGCTGTGTGACGGAAGTGTTTGGTGTGGAGACGTTGACGTTGATTTAGCCTCTTGGGGTAATGTTCATGGGTTTCTGGATATCTGGAAAATGGATGACCAGGCCAAAACTTCATCTGCAGTCCGATTAGCAACCTGATGCACAAAAATTATGAAAAAGACGCATTTCAGCTAATCTCTACAAAGATATCTGCATATACATTTTTGATACACTGTGGTAAGACGATAGCCAAGGGGTTCCGTGATTGTATTTCAGTCAATGCACTCTGCCTGCTTCTTCCACATTGACTGTTTACCTGCATGCAGCCAAACCCTGCAACAGTTGATCATTACCATTTGGACTTCAAGTCGAAACCAGAATGCAACTTCCAATGTGAAAATCTTGGTCCCTCGTCTACAGATTCTGCGTTCATTCAAATATCTGTTCATAAAGATCAGTTAATGCAGAATTATCAGGTTCAGATTGTGTCTTTGATATTTATTAAGATTATTTGATTGTTTTTATTACTGAGGTGACTATTGTTACTATGTTAATTATCATTTACTTATGTTGAATAGCTTTTTTATTAATGTAATTGTTGATGCATAATTATGTAATAACAGTCATGCCATGGTGACTATTATGATTCTTATTGTAATAATATAGTTTTTGGTCATTGCTTCTCAATCATATTCAATAAACATCTTATTGCTGCATCTGAAAAACAAGATTTTTTAAAAAAAGCAGCAGAATATCAAAGAGTGTTTCATCAGGTAAACAAACATGTTTGAGTGAATCCTGGTATTGGACATCGATTACAGCACAGCATGTGTCAACACCTGACCTCCACATTCCAAAACTTGAACACATCTAACACTGTGCACTGATTTCTGATAGCATGCCTGATCAGGCTGTGCTCTATATCAGTGTTCTCTGCAGCCTGCAGTCCCTTTCCTCACTCTCATAATCCCCCCATGAGCACTCCATCTGTTTCCGAGGCCCTCCAGTAACATGTTCTGACCTTTACCCCAACATACATACTGTATATCCCCGCCTCCTCTCTTCTCTCTCCAGCACACACATATCCTATACAAGCGCCCAGTCATCTGTATGCACCCGGCCTCTGCGGCTCTGCTTCAGTCGAGTCTGCTGAGTGTCGGCCTTCACAGCTCCCTGAGGTGGAACTGCCTCCCTTCCCACGAGAGTTCACCATGCAATACCCTTGTGTATGACGTGAGAGTGTGTGTGTTGTATTTTCATGACTTGTTTTTTTCTTTAATGGTGCTGCCATACTCTGCAGTGAAATTGGTTCCACAATGGGAGTTCAGGGAGGGCATTACTGAGGCTGTTACTTTGTGGATTTGTGGTATGGCTACAGTATATATCTATACAGTATATGAGCTCGACTTTAAGACTTGTTGGAAACATAGTTTTTCACATATTACTTCTTATTCTTATTGTTGTTTTGTACAGAGCCCCGAGAGTCCCGTAATGTGTTATTTCTTTTAGTCGATATTATCTTGTGCGCACAAGATAAAAAATATCACCTTACGGGACTTTAGGGGGCTCTGTAGTTTTGTTGAGTAATCTTTTGGAAGTTTAAGATAATGTATTTGTCTCTACTTCCTGCCATAAATCACAATGTCAAGGAAGTAAACATTCATAAGACTGTTTAAAAAAATGTTGGGACAGATGGTGTGTAAATGTAATTAACGTATTTTAATGCAGCGTACACATGCAATTACATGCAAGCTTATTGCCCTACAGTTTCTATAGTGAGTGCTGGAGTCACTTTCTCACTAATGTGTTATTATGATTCACAAATGTTACATTGTTACTCAAATATGCAATTTACTTCACCGTGCCCTTTTGTCACTTAGCTACAGTTTGGACATTATCATCCTGAGGGGATCTTATAAAAAAAAAAAAAAAAAAAAAAACAGAAAATAATAACAATCCATAAAGCTCATTTACACCTCATGACAGTTTGCTCTGTAGCCACCTGAGGCTATTATTGTATAATGGCTACATTATTGTGTTTCTGTATGACATTAGAGTTTACACAGCCTGAAAAAAAAACGTAATTATGTAGAAGCACACCGATATAAGTCAATTAAGGCACAAAGTCAGTAAATTGTGTGGTTGTTTGAGTGGACAGCTCAATCAAAATCTCATATTTTCACTGTTTCTCGAGCTCAGAGGTGAGAAGAGCTCCCACAGCTGTCACTCAAACCTCTGATTATGGCTTGCCATGGAGAGATAGTTTAAATTGAAGGCATAAACTGAAGCAGCATGGGAACAGAACAGGCAGATAAAACAAGTGGTAAAAGGTGACATCAATATCCTACTATCCTTTACTGTCACTGAATACTTCAGGGACAGTCTGGCATGTCCGCCCCAACACTGAGTCTGAGAAAAACTTGAAGTGAGTGAAATTCAGATGTTGATGAGATGAAGTCTCAAGCTGCTGGTTGTATATAAAAAAAGAGATTTCCCTGTCATTCCACTGCACAAAGACAACAGGTTTTCCACATATTTTCTTACAATTGGTGAGTTTAGTAGGCAATTTGTTGTTATATGTAAACCTGTAGGGCCATTGTTCTAAGACAAAGAACACCTCTATTCTTTTTTACTGCCTGATTCAAGGACACAGTAGACCTTCATTATTTTGTTGTTACAGTATTGTATTTGTGTCCTTGGTTTCTGTTGTCAGTCATGCAGGTAAACGTGGAATTCAGTTTGAAAACATTGCTGATTTGTTTGAATGTAACTAATTTTTGAGGATGGTCCAAACAATTGGTGAAAAAGAGAAATGTGATCAAGAAAAAGTAACAGGTCATCTGCATATAATGAAATTTTATGACCTGTACCACAAGGACAATTTAGAATTTTTTGTGATTATTGTTTAGTGATAAAGCGTACAGGAAAGCACTGCTTGATGGGTTCCACAGAACATTTGTAAATGTTATCACCTGTAATTTTTCTACCATGACAGTTAAAATGTCTCTGCTCTACTTGCACACACTCATATTAGCTTGTCTAAATATGGCAGGGCAGCCTTGTATGGTTAACTAGTATGGTCACTGATTGATGGGAAGATTAAATATATGAATCGTTTTCGTATAATGCTGGAAATAAGCATTATATATAGTTCTAAGTTAGTAAATGTAAATGCAGTTTGGTAATATACAACTTTGTTGTGGTACTAATGCGGCAGTCTTTCAGTGATGTGGAAATGCAAAAGGTAAAAGCTTAAAATGGACTGTATTTGTCAAGGTCTAGCGTGCGTTTCTTTAGCCTCACACTGATGATGAACCTACTCATTGTCGCCAACATATTCCTGCCAGCGAAGCCTTAAAATAAAAGTGTTTCTGAACACACTGAAAAGAAACCCAGTCTATCTCAATCAGAGCTATTAATATTGCGTTAAAGGACGATTCTGTGAGCAACCCATTTACCCACGAGGCATCTGTTCCACCTCATTTAAGATGACTTCACTGAGGGTTGAGGCATCTTGTTAAAGTCCCTGTCTAATTGTTCATTAGCACTGATACTCAGAGCACCTGTCTCACTCTGACAGCTTCATTTAGCACCCATGTCTGTAGACATCATATATTTTTGCTTTCTGCATGTTGGGAAATCAGTGCAATTACTTAGCAAGACATTAGTGTTGGAAGTCAGGTAAATCATTGAGTGTAATTTCTCAGATTATGTTCAAAAAACATACAGCAGCACAATTTTATCTCCTTGATAAAACTGTGCTCTTGTTACACAAGTGCTATTACTGCAATCTAAATCCAACGTTGACCACTGCTGCTGCTTCACATTAAATCATTCAACTGGAGACACATGGGATCATTCATCAGAAATAGAATCTACAAAACAAGACAACGGCCGTTTGGTCATTTTCTGTCAGTGGATCAGTTTGAACTTTGTCAGGAAGTAATGGGACATTCAGGAGCAGCCAATGAGCTGTTACATGAAGAGCTGCAGGCGACAGGCTGCACACCTCCAGCTCCTCAGCAACCCTACTAGCACCTGTACTACTTTGGTGTGAAACTGCACCTACTGTTAGCCACAGGAACTACCAGATGTGTCACCAGATCAACCAGGACTGAAACCGTTAACCAATAAATGTCCATGTCTGACATATAAGCACAATGCACAATGACAGAACCTTTTTAAATGTTATGTTACTTAACAGCTTGCTCTGAAGGACATTTTAGGAAACCAAGTTCACTTTCTACCTGAGAGTTTGTTTAGCAGTCAGATACACCTCTCTCATGTCTGTGCATCTGTGCAGAGCCAATGAGGAAACTTGATCTCTATCTTATATGGGGTGTTTTAACTGTGCACTCTCCCTCATGCAGAGCTGTTTTCTCTCCTACTGTGCTCTCTGCTGGGCTGGTATAGTACGGAACATGTTCTGTTTCTCACAGCAGTTCTTTTTTATTTGTATTGTTTTACAGTTTCATTTCATTCACAGTGAATACCATATTTTATTGTCTGTGTGCAGTCTGTGCATATATGATGTACTATGATGGGCTATTGCATTGTGATGTATTAGTGAGGTATGGAGTGGTTGTAGATAAAACAGCTCAATATCAGCAACCTTGAGTATTTGCCAATATTAATTCACTACTGTCTTTTCCCATCTCAAACAACCAAGCTGTTATAATATATTGCTATGGGTCCATCTAAAAACATCATGCTTAAACTGTTAAACAAATATTCTAGTTCCTTAAAGGAAGAAATACCATAAACATCACAACTCAGTTATGCGATACTATAGCTTCTTTTTATTTGAACTTTTTTACTCATAGACCTTTTAGTAGAATTTTTGATTGGTCAGCACCATTCAAACATTCAAGTATTTAGAATAACAAAGAAATAAAGTCAAGTGTAAAATATGGGATACAGCTAAACATAGGTACAGTAGAAATTGTATTTTAAGGCATTCACAGCTGAAACTCTGGTGTAAAACTAAACATTAAAATGAATATATGTCCAGCATGAAAAGATAACAACAATATTTGGTTTTCCCCTTAGATGGTAAGACATAGCAGTAGCTGCCTGACCTTTAAAAACTGTCCCAAAAACCACTGGCTCATCTTTTTTACAGTCCCTATCTGACTTCAGTTTGTCCACTTTAACATGTGGAGTAGATTCTTATTTAGTAAGATTAGCATTTCTGCTTCCTCAGCTCCTTTCATCAATAATAATGGAGTCTGTGCCGAAGAGACTCTCGCTCTTCACCCTTGTTGAAGGTGCACAGAGAAATTTTGTTGCCATGACGGCCAGGGAGGACAATCTAGTTGGTTAACTTTCCAGTAGGGTAAGGCCACGTTCAGATAGGGACAGGGAAACTGGCAACCGGTGGGGGGGGGGAGAAATGAAAATAACGTTTCATTTCTCTGATTAATGACAGCTTTATCGAGGCCGGCGCTCGCTCTCTGTTGTTGTTACTCTATGTCTCTCTACCAAAGCGCACTCCCTCTCTCTCTCTCTCTCTCTCTCTCTCTCTCTCTCTCTCTCTCTCTCTCTCTCTCTCTCTCTCTCTCTCTAATCATCGGACACAAATCAAATTAAACTTCTTCGTGTCATTATATTTTGCGACGTAAATTGCGAGTCACACTCAGATTTAGAAGCTGGTACATGAAATAAACAAAGTCAGAACACACACACAGGTAGATTATCAGAGTTTAGTCCGTGAATCCACCTGGATAGTCTCTGCTTCAGAGACATTTCAGGCTGTCTGTGGAGGTTTGACCGATCTGAGTGTCTGATTGGCAGCCGGAGCGTGACGTGGGGCTGCGTTTTCCCAAAAGTTGAATCTGGCTCAACTTCTCTCCCAGACGCCGCCGACGTTTTTTGCGGCAACGCCTGCGTTGCGGGCTGCCGGTGCGGAATCACACGACCCCCACTGAAATGAATTGAAAAACGCTGCCGGCATCCGGTTTGCCTGTCCCTGTCTGAACGTGGCCTAAGCCTCATGGTCTTAATTCCCTTGTCAGCCTTATTTTCTCAAATAAGAACCAATTTAAGGTCACTGACAATGGGGATGGCGTCAGCTGCAGATGTAGATGTAGAACTTACCTCACTTCTCAAATCCTTAAACAGGGCTAAAACGATCTATTTCAGTACTCACTGTCCATGATTTGCGTTCAATGTAACTGGAAGGCTGTACTCTACAACCTTGTGCAAAGAGGCTTTCAATCATGTAACAATGTATACATATGTTGTACTGACTTGTTCCCACATCTTGTTGCAGATGCTTAGGCAGCATATTCACTTTCACTTGAAGGTCCTCCGAGTGAAGTGACGCACAATATTTCTGCCGATAGCCAATACATCATTACACTATGCCCCTCGGTCACAATTAGTTGTTGTGTATACACAAAACTGTCAATTCCAAGGCGGCTTTTATTATGTTACTGGCATTCTTTTCTCAGTTTTCTATTCATTCAACATTTTCTCCGTTGCGATAGCGACAGACTGTCTGTGTGTGAGCCATGAACCTGTTTAGCTGGCAGCACTGCATTTAGCAAAGTAAAACTTACTCTCTCTATCCACTGCTGTCAGACTTAGTAATGACATTGGACACGTCTGAGAACCAGATGTCAATTGTGAAACTAACCACAGAAACATTTTAAAATACATTTGCACACTTGCCGCCACTTATCTGAGATAGCCGTTTCAAAGATGAACTAGTAAATGGGCTGTACTTATATAGCACCTTTCTAATCTTCCAACCACTGCATTTACAGTTCATATTACATTCGACCATTCATGCACACATTCGTACACTGACAGCATTGGTTACCATGCAAGGTGCCAACTGCTCATCAAGAAAGAGCACACTGAGGCTACTTGGGATTCAATATCTCGCCCAAGGACACTTTGACATGCAGACAGGAGGAGCTGGGGATTGAACCACCAATCTTTTGATTAGTGGACAACCTGGTTTCTGAACTCTTGTGAGCCATAGCTGCCACATGCAGGAAATGCTAGTCTGGCAACATGTAGTGAGGTTCCAGATGTTTGATTAGGTATTAAAAATCTACATTTTCAGCTGGAACTGAAAGGGGTAGGTCATCAAGTCCAATGAATTCAATTCTTCTTTCTCCGTCTTAGTTTTGCTTTGTAGCTGTCTTGAGTTTCTTAACAGTTTCCAGGAATGTTTGTCTCCTGAAAGCTTCTGCAAGTGTTTAATTAAGGTGGTGTTGCCTACTGGTTACTTTAATTAGGTTCCTTTAATGGTCGTAGTTAAACTTCTACACAAGGTCAGGCTGATGTGGTACTCACTGTAGACTAAAAGACTTCAGTGCTGCACAGATTAAGGATGCCCACTGGATATAGTCTTAGAGGGTGGCGATATATTCATAGAATGGAGAATAGAGTTATGGGAACGTAACCCACATTTGCGCCTATTTTGAAAGAGCAACAACCAGGGCTTGACCAACCAATGCAATCCAATGTAATTAGATGTGGGCTCATGGGATAGTTCCCCCTTCACTTAGGTGTCCATGTTACAGTGACCAGACCACATAGGACACCCTTGGTGTATGAACCCACATTCTAATGTCTCAGCATTTTCTATATTTTCATTAATGCACAAGGAAATACACTGTAGGTGCCCAAATTGGAATGTTTTAAGCAAAATGTAGTTATTGATGTATCAAATCCTATTTGTTTTTGGTGGTACCTCTACCTAATATTGAAAATAATAATCCACAATCTTCCTACAGTTTACAATCTGATCAAAATCAATAATTATTGTGTTTCTGAAACGTCGGAAGCTTTGTTTTTGTACTTTAACACTCAGTCAACCCCTCATCATACTCATTGGACAGTGAATGTCATTGGAATCTTACAGTAATCTGGCAGTGAACAGCAACAAGGATGGTGTGATCACTCATCACTCTAACTGGTTACAAGCCTGGCATCAGCGTTTTGTATGTCACAAACTGGGCCAGTTAGTGGCAAAAATGGAGTCCACACATGAAATAACAAATCCAAATTAATTTATTAGTAAATCATTTAAACTTAATAAGGTAAACTTAGATGAAAATAAACCAAAAGTATGTATGAAATGTAATGTTACAGATCAGTCATGTATGCAGTGTGGATGAGTGGAGTATGTTGTGTGAAGTGTTGAATGCAGGAGGAAATAATACTACTAATAGTTCCACATGGCGGGTGGAAGCCTGAAACCAAGTCTCAGTCTGGAAGCAGCAAGAGACTGAACAAATGATTAGACAGCCCTTAAATCTCCAGTTCCCCATACACCCACAGGTGAGGCAAATTGGCCCGACGACCTGTCCCCACCTCCACCCAGGGAAGTCACACAGCCAATAAGCAGACAGAGGGGCAGGCCGTCACATGTATAAGTTGCAGTTTTATATAGTCTATACATTGGTGGTCCAGGCTTTATCAGTACATACAACTGTGTTGCAGTGGAATTCTGTATAATTTCTATGCATGATTTTCCCCAGTGGGTAGCATGTATATAGTAAATAAAAGAGGACCCAGAATAGACCCTTGGGGGACCCCAAAAAAGAGCAAAGCTTGGGCAGGAGGAGGTATCTCTAACTAGCATCACCTGTTCAAGGACATGTTCAACAGACAGGAAATGAAAAAGTCCAGGGCCACATCACTGATGCCTTAGTTTTTTAGATGGTGGACATTGTGGTCCACTAGGTCAAAGACTGAGCTGAGGTCAAGGACAATAAAAATTCAGTCAGCAGCAAATCATTGTTGACCTTGATCAATGCAGTCTCAATGCTCAGTAGACAAACAAATACAAATACATTTTGTTTTCATTACTTTCTCAAATCTTGGATAAAAATAGCAACTTTAAAAACAGTGGGATCCAAAAAGCTTCTTTAAGAGAGGTTAAACTGTGGTATGAATGCCAGCACACAGAGAGCTTCTTTTATAGCTAAAATCTCTGGACCAGATCTGAAATACTGAAAACCAAGAGGGATTGCTGTTTATCTTTAAATTTCATTTTTAGCAGTTTAATAATAATAAAAAAAGAAAGGGTCCAGTTACCAAAATACAAAACAGTAATACAAGAAAGTCAAATTTTCATATGGTTCAAACCAGCTCTGACCCTAATTAGCTTACATCCAAAGACATCATCGTACATCCAACTGCCTCACCCTAAGTCTTTTTCTGAACTGCAGGTTGTTCCATTGCTTTATATAATATTTCCTCAAGGAATAGCGTGAACTCGAGGACAGTCTAATGTTAGTACCTCTGTACAACCTCCCCTCCTGTCCTACGTAAAACCCTAAACTGTCAAGTGTGGATTCCATTAGAAGTTACATCAGCCACTGCTCTTGTTTTCAGCATGTCTCATTAGGAGTCCCCACTCCCACCCTTACCCCTCTGTTTTCCCCTCACCTCACAATTACAGCTCTGGCTTTTAGTCATCCTCCCCCTGTCTTTCTTCCAAACACTAATGATCTTTCTGTACACTGGGATTAACTGAGGCAATGGCCCTCAGTGGCTGAAATCAAATTACAATCACAAGTCCCTGGTGCAGTGCCCCGGAGAGGGCCAATTTGCACTGAAGCTGTATTGGGAATTTTGGCGAGAGTGAGAGTACAGTACGATCAGAAGAAAAGTGTGACAGGGAACATTGAGAAACAGGGACGTGAAAAAAACTTTTGAAAAGAGAATGAGAGAATATGTTAGATAATATACTGTCCATGTGTGATCTTTCACTTGCTTAGAACCACAATTTATTGTCTTACAGAATTAATCTTATGTTATTATCTTATTATTTCCATAATATGAAAATACCATGTCCCTATAGTAAGATTCTTTCACTATCTGTTCTAGTGGAAGTAATGAGAAAATGTGCTTCATTGTTAGTGCCTCTACAACATGGTAATATACATTGTCTAAAAAATATATAATTTAGTAACTGGAGAGCAACACATCCACTGTACAGTGTTTTTCAGAGAAGAGAGTCAAAGTTTTGCAAGTTAAAACAAAACAAGAAAACAACTATTCCAAAGTGAAAGCATAAATCCTAAAAATTGTTGTTTTCAAGTCTGGAACAAGTCATTATGTGTCCTTTAGGTAGAGTAGAATATGTACAGGAATAACTGTACAGTTAAAAGCAACATGATCAGGTGTGGTATATTATTCCTGGTACAACAATCGTTATCTCATTGAATGCATTGGTCTTCAACTTTAAATTTTTGTAACTAAAAGTTCATGATAACTAAAACTCAAAGATTTAATTGAGATCCATGTTTTTTGGGATGAGCTGAGACAGTTTGAGTGGAAGCAACATTTTTTTTTTTTCATAACTCACAAACAAGATAAGAATGAGCAGCAGAAGGTTTAAATTGATGATTAAATCATCTCGCCGTCATCTTGGCAGTCCTGACTCTGCCACCTCACACCTAATGTATAAATGGGCAAGGACATGGAGTGTGGGTGGAGCTCAGGTGGGTTGAATGAAGCCTGGTTACTAAAACAAGCCACCTATGATGTCAACTACCTGTCAATCAAAGTAGCCACAGTCTTAATTCAAATATCATTTGAACAGGTGAGTTGTATATAAATTCACCCTCAGTACAGTTGTCATGAACGGGGAAATTAGCTATAGAGACCAAAACTGTTTTTTGTACCAGGCTGTAAACATGTTTATTTCTGCTGTGAAGTTGGACATTTTAACATGGGGACTTATGGAGACTGACTCGTTTGTAGCTAGCTTCAAGTGGCCGTTTGAGGAACTGCAGTTTTTTGGCACTCCAACACTGGCTTAATTTCACAGCCATGGAGGTTACTGCTTGCTCGAGTCCACCTCATGTGACTTGACATACCTCTGCTCTGATTTAACATGAAAGGGAATCTGTTTACAGTAAAATGGACTCAGCAACATTAGGACCTTTTCTTCCCATGTCTTCTTTGTATCCTATAAAGCATCATCGAACCACCAGGCTGCTGAATGTGGGCATGCTTTATGCAGGTTAGACACTAGAAAACACTGAAGACTACTTCTGCATTGTCCTCTCTTATTTTATTTTACTTCGATAATACAAAAACAAGCACCTGGATCCAAATTTGCACCATGATACACAATTAAATACAAGACAAGTGAAATCTGATAATGGAGGACATTTTTTGACAGTATGCAAATGCTGTCCAAGAATATTTGGGTTTTGTACAACCAGGACCAACTGTGAAAGAATTCAAGTGAATTGGACTGAAGACAGAGTTGTGGCCAATGAATCTCCATCGCATCCTGCAGGTTAGCTCAGGGTTGATGTGTACACCCAAACTAGTTTACTGCCAATGTCAAATGCATTATGATGGAAATATTTTTGCTGGCTGGATTATGGCCAGGAAGTGTCATATGACATTGGTCAATTTAAAATATTTGGTGTACAAAGTGCAGGACTTCCGGAGATCAGGGTTCATGCCCTGTGTCCCACGAGTGGTTATTTTAAGGTTGCTGAAAAATTCAAGGGTATCATAGGACAGATGACAGATAAATATTGAAAAAGTAAAAATGTTCCATCTTGTGCTTGAAGTCAGTCGTAAAGGATCAGTGGTGCTGGAAGCAGCACAGCACATCACTGGAAACAGACTTCATCAGCGGTGTCTGCTGAAGGCACACAGCATCATCAAGGACCACAGCCACCCAGCTCAGACTGACCTCCTTGTTACCGTCTGGCAGACAATAAGAGAGCATGGAATGGCTGCACGCACCACCAGACTGAAGAACAGTTTTGACCACCAGGCCATCAGGCTTCACAACTCTTTACCTTAAACTGCTGTCTGCAAGCACGCAACACCAACCATGACTGCTGCTATTGTACCTGATACTTCGTGCAATACTTAGTACTGATACACTCGTCACTTTTACTCCTACACCCAATCTTCTTTTTCAGATATTTATACAGTGTGGTATACTACATTATATACAGTATGTCTGTTCATATTTACTCATACAGTGATACTTATTTATACGTACAGGTGTCACTTTACACACAGTCCTCACTTTCTCATTCATACAGTGCTGTATAGTACATTTATTTTCTACTTATATCATATAGCTGTACATTTTTTAACTAGTACTGTTAACGTTATTCGTTGTAGTTGTGGATTGCAACCCCCTCCACTCGCCCTCCCATTCCAAGCGTGAAGGAGAAACTGTGGTGGCCATAGAATGCGTTAAAAAGGTGAAACGCCCTATCTGGAGCCAGTGTTTAGTTTTTCTGTTCTGGGCTGCAACATGGCTGACTCCATGGAAGAGGACCTGCAGCGTCTGTAAATACAAAAAGCCCATTCTATGGTAAGGTCGTTTTTTGGGCTTTTATTTTGATAGAAGCAGCTGAAGAGTGACACGAAGGTTGGAAGAAGGGGATGACATGCAGCAAAGGGCCACAAGTTGGAATCAAACCAACTGGTGGGACTGAGCCTCTGTACATGGGCCAGACGCTCTACCAGGTAAGCTAAAACCTACCATTCCATCTGTGCCAGATTCTATAAATAGAGCAACCTAGATCTTGCAGGCTGGATTTGAACTTTTTAAACATTTAACCAAGAGTTGCCTCACATTTCATTTGCCAGAAGTTGTTAGTTTGGAACCAGTTTGGATCAGCATGAAGATTTTGCAACTTTTTTGCAAATATGTTCATTAAAAAGCATCATCCAGGAGGCCACACTTTTACAAAATCTATTTACTGATGCAAAATGATAACATCTAAAATGTAGGGTGGCCTGTTGTGACTCAAACAAATCAAATATTTGTTGTTTTGAAGCTATCCTAACTGACTAAATGAGAAAAATAGATAGAGAGTGAAAGACATCTTAACCTTCTTGGTGGAGGTAATTTTGGGGCAGCTGGTGTGTAAATGTGGCCTGTGGCATTTTAAAGACCCCGATCAGACCTCTAGTTAGTAATTATATTACATGAGAACTATGCGGACCAATAAAATGATGAATTTACAGTTGATTTAACAGGAGAGTGAAGGAGAAGATAATTAAGCACAGACTGTACGCGCCCACACATCTCTGAGAAGAGGTCACACCAGGCAATCAATAAGTGAAATCTCCTGTGTGGGGAGACTATAGGTGTGTGAGGCCCTTAAAACTAAATGTAAGACAACTGACAACTGACAAGGCCCTTACTGCTGTCAGACAGAAACTGCTGTTGAATCAGGAGGTTTTTTGCCGGTCCGACAGCAGCTCACAGGCAGCACATGAAGGGTCAGGACTGACTGTTGGTTCACTGTGTGCTGTTTGTAGTTGTAACCTGCAGTGACAAAAACAGCTTGCAGTTTGACCATGTGCTGAAGCTTCCTCGGGGACTTCAGTGGTTGTGTAGGTTTAGTGCATGATGGCCAATAAAGTCGGTTCCAATTAAGTCCAATATCAATATGTGAAATCAATGATGAATGTGTGAATGGTATTTGTGTTTCGCCTTCATCATTTTGGTTTCTGTGGTGTTTTTTTCCCTAAACTCAAAATTAAACAGAATTTCACTCTTGAAAGTGCATTCTGCGTCATTTCACGTCAAGTTGATTGGTTTGTTTGCTTCGCGTGTTGTAGCAGCGCTCACATTTTGAGAACTCATTCCTGTCAGAATTTTCCTGCAGGCTGTTTTTGATCGCCAAAGCTCCAAATGGCTGTTGGTGAACGTGTCTCACAGCGAGATCCAGGATTGACATCCACATCTCTCTCTCAAAACTGTCAACTCTCATCTCAGACAGGTCAAAATCTCAGGACAAACCAAAAGTTTGTAGAAGAGGTGCTGGTTTGATGTGTCAGTAAAATGTGGCCAAAGCTAATTATTTGTTAATATTTGATACAATATATTTGATACTTGCAGAGAACAGTAGCTTATGCCCATACAGTACACCCATACTTCTTTGTGTGCCGGTGAGTTTTAGCGCTGAGCTTCCTCAGCTCGTGGCTCTGCCTCACACTGAGCCCGTCACCCATCTCTGTCTGATCAGAGGAAACTTGTAGAAGAACATTGTCGAACCGACGCTGTTAGATAGCGGGAATCTGACTACCTCTCCCTCCCTTTCTCACTCCCTCATGCATCCCTCCCACTTCATCAATCTGAAAGCCCCCTGCCAGCCCTTCCCATTGCCTATTATAATAACCTCAACGGAAAAGCTTCCTTTGAATGATAATATATGTGTGTAGGGAAGACAGTCCAATTAGCAGAGGGAGTTTAAGGGAAACAGATGATAATATGAGTTGGTGCTGCTCCTTATTTAAAGCTCATTAAATAAAAAAAAATGACGCTTGGTTAGCGAGTTAAAATAGTTCATTTAAGTCTCCTCAGTGTGTGCAGCTCATTGAGTCATACTTCTCCTACATATGAGATAATAATTGCTTAAGTCATCACGACACTGCGTTCACTAACGCAGTGTAATCATTTTGATACGGGCACAAAATAAAGTGTCAGCGATGTAAAATATGGTTTCTAATTTATCTAACGTGGCACCGATTCATAAAAATTATTTTTAACTGCAGTCTTTTTCCTGAGACTTTTATTGGACTGTTAATAGTCTGTAACATTAACACAGCATTTATAGCGAGCCATTTGGAGCTCCACGACAAGCTTTAGGCCATTTAACACACTTTGAAAGCCGGAGAACTAATTGTGTTATATCTCTGCTGGAGAAGAAGAATAGATCGCACTGACAGGATCTGTCTAGAATGTTTTTAGATACCACCCAGGTTAGAGTCAAAGGAGCCGGACTTCATGATGATAAGAATAGAGTGGCAGGAGGGTTATATTAGCAACATATTGAAATAAACGGTTAAAGACTAATGACTAAATGAGGAGCAGGTAGTGAGGTGTACGTGAGGTTCAGGTAACTGGAACCTGGTGGGAACAAACTGGTGACTCATGACGGACAAACTGGAATTGAAATCACAGGAGAGGTCACCTGACGTAACCTGTGTCAGACATGTGGGGGCACCAGCGTAGGATTGGTTTTGTGGGGCAATAAAATAGAGCAAAAACTCACACAAATGAAGATAAAATTGGATAATGTGCTCTCCATAATGAGGGTCGGACATCAACAAAAGAAATGCTCTCTCACTATTTTATTATTCCACCTACCTGCCCAGGGACGACGGACAGAAACAACAATTTACTGAGAGCCATTACAGAACATCTCTTCTTGTTTTATATAAGGTTAATGTTGTTTGTGCAACTGTTCAAATAATAAAGCTCTGTGTTATTAAATCATTAATAATTAACCCAAAGAAAGAAAACCCTTGGAAATATTAATGTATTATTAATGCTTTCACCCTGATTAAAATCACATTTAGTTTCCTTAAAGACACTTTATGATGGATAGTGCAGCGTCTTATTTTCATTCTTTTTGACTGATGTTCAGTTTTTACAGAAAAACAGACACGTTGGAACTTTATTATTATTTTCAGACTGGAATAGCATCTGTAGGTTTTTTCTCTCACGCTGTATACATCAAACCAAAAGAGAGACAAAATCCAGGGCAGGAAAAAGATTACAGAAAATATCTCACTGCTGCCAGTGCAGTAATAACTGAAGGCGACTCAGATGAGCGTATCAAAACTTTTATCAACTCTTCTCTCATCTGGACTGTGGCGGCTGGACAGTAAGTGGACAGTGCTCACAGTGTTCTAGAAAGAAAATCAATCGGAAACTGTAAAAGTGACAGGGGACATGTCGCTCTGTTCACCTCTGTGAAAATGATGCCTCTGAGAAGGGGCGGGGATGGACGTCGGGTTGGTGTTAAGTAGCATTATACTAAATCTGAATCCAATCTCAATTCTGCTTATTGTATCCAAATACTTTGAATCTCTTATCAATATTTTAGGATGAACTCTTGATATTCATGAAACTTGCTTGAGATGAGACATATGCACTACGTAGACACTGGCTTACTGAAAATATACTACCGTTCCTTCAAGTTAGGTATGAAATTTAGAACATACCGTAATTTTCGGACTATAAGCCGCTACTTTTTTCAAACGCTTTGAACCCTGCGGCCTATACAACGGTGCGGCTAATTTATTATTTTAACTGCCACCGGGGGGCACTCTCTAGCAGTAAATGCAAAAGTGAGACTGACATGTGGGGAAAGATTATGCACCGAAGAAGACACTACCGTAATTTTCGGACTATAAGCCAATTTTCTAACCATGCAGGCATCTTCATCCCGTGTTGATGCTGTGTTGGTGCTGTGTTTTATTTTCAAACCATGCAGGCATGTTCATCCCGTGTTGATGGCATGTTGGTGCCGTACTGCCGATTTTCAGGCACAGTTTGAAAAAAGGCGTGTCTTAAATTAAAACTTAAAAAAAAAATCTTCCGTGTACCGTCTTTCTGTGTAAATATCTCATGTTACAACATGAAAACCTGCGGCTTATATTCAAGTGCGGCCTATATATGTACAAAATGTATTTTCTTTTAAAATTTAGCTGGTGCGGCTTATATTCAGGTGCGCTCAATAGTCCGAAATTTACGGTAAATAGAACTAGAAATAGAATATTTGTAAGTGAAGATGGAGCCCTGGCATCAAAATAGTTAAAACTCTGTGAAAGAAAAATTAACAGCGCATACCTTGTTTACCTTTGTAGTGTTAGCAACCAGTTTAGTGTAGGTTGTTAGTTCGGAGGTTGCAAAGGTCAGAGGGAACTTTGAAAACAGCAACATACAGATAGCAGAATGAAATATTCAGCCAATGGCTGACTTATAGCCTTCCTTATAGGCTACTACTCTCATTCTTTAATTGGCCTGAAATGCGACTTAACCTTCACACAGTTTTTCTCTCCATCCCTCAAAAGTACAAAATCAATCTGGTCCAACATCGCCCACCTTGGCAAAACTTAGTTTGACGCTGGGTCTTGAACAGCTGGAACAGGGTATTTCTCTATCCTTGAGCTTAACCTGTTACTTGAATCGTAATGAGCCATCCACAGAGAGTCAAGTGCACACACATTGCAGCTTCACAGTTGTTGTGGGGACATTTCTGCCACATTACAGTTTGCGTTGGGTCTTGCAGCCATTAGAGAAAGTGCTTTGCTTATACTTTTCACATCTGCATGTTACCAGAATTGGCGTTATATACAGTATATATTATATACATCTATATACAGGCCACATCAGGCAGCTCCAGTTTCTCCAGTGAGACAGTTTGGAATGGGCTTTGTAGACCTTTTACATGCACAAAAAAGTGTTATACACTAAAGACAAGCAATAAACCCAAAAAAGCATAACACGGCCTCTTTAATTATTAAGATGAAGTACTGTGGTCTGACTCTTTCACAGTAACAGTTCTGCAGAGGGTAAACCCACCTAAGCTGAGTCACCAATTATTCATACTGTAGTAGGCTTTAGCACTATGATATACTGGTGGACAAAACTGTGGGTAAACAATGGCTTCCTGTCAAGTGAAGACAAAGAGCCCTCTGTCTAATTGTAAGTCAAGAAAATCCACGAAATGTCTCCAGGATTTTATGCAAAATTCACAAAAATGTGTGATTTAGTAACTGCTTGTTTTGTCAGGCCTCCAGGTCACAGTTTGCCCATCTACCTTCAGTAAAGCAAAGTAAAAGACTATAGCGGCTGACACTATTCACTGCAGTGTACACTGAATTTATGTGAGTCAAATTTAGTCTTGATGTTTATTCTCAACCGTTCTCTGAGCTCAGAATGATAGAAAATAAATTTCTTTTCAACATCCGCTGATTCACAACATGTTGGCATCCACAATGGTTTGGTGTTGCTTTCATTCGATCCAAGGTACATCCCGGGGCTTGCCAAACAGAGAGCTGCCATGTCCTTGAAAGTCGCAGCCCCGGCTTATGACGTAATCTTGTTGCCATGGTGCTGAGGAAGAAAATGCTTGGTAAACGACGGAGATAAAGAACAAAAATAATTATATTATTAATAGTATTTTTTCACATCTGACGGCAGATTTCATGTCAGTTTTATTCCTGACAGGCCTTTTCAGTCACCAGGTGTGAAGGAGCAGGTGTAGGATGACTGAAGCAACAGAAGATTTTTGCACAATTTAACAAGAAAGCATCGCTGGATTAAAACGTTTTGATCCACACCGCCGATCGCTTTGATTGTAGCTGCCTCGGTGTTGCTCCTCTGCTTCGGGGCTGTTTTGATCCTGCCTCAACCAACCATCCCAAATTAGCTACTGGGGCAGAACAGTAATCAGATAGGGCCACCTCACAGCTCTGTGCAGAACACTACAGGTACAGTAATATTAGCCCATTTCTCTCACTGATTGAGTTGTGTTTGGCTGATTGGTTCTACATGAGGGCACAAGAAGTGCACATGCTGCTTTATGAAAATCAGAAGGGAAAAAAAGTTTTTGTGTTAATTAGAGGTTGGCAGAGCTCCAGAAAGAACAGGGATTGTTTTGGAGCCTACAGGGAATGGAGTGCAGCATGACTTCACTGAGCCTCCTGAGTATGTAGAGACTCAGACAGTGCTGTGTTGTAATTTAATATCATTATAATGAACGGAAAACTGCTAAGATTCTGTAACGAATTGAATAACATGACACTGGTAACAATGTTACAACCTAATGACAATTAATGTGTCAACTGTACAGAACTTCAATTCTGGTACTGTAACAAGACAGGTGGATGAGGGAATTCGATCAAGATAAACATCACTTCATTTACGCTGTACATCAGATGATGTGACTGTTATCTGATTCACTCTGACATCAACATGGAGTCCTAATTCATGAAGGCGTACTTGTCAATGATCTCTGTTCCCTGTCACACACTCAATGTGGAGTTCATAGATAGTTCTGGAAATCTCACATTCCTCTCCAAGCTACCTACAAAAATCAGTTTATGATAAAATATATATCAATCAATCAGACTTTATTTGTATAGCACTTTTCATACAAAACATGTAACACAGTGCTTCACATAAAAACATAAAAACACCCCGACACCCACGGCAACCCCCAACCTCCATCCCACCCCATCCCCTTATAAACAAAGCAGGAAGCTCCATCTCATCGTCTTGCAGTGAGGAAACACCGGCAGGTTAAAAATGAAATAAATAAAATAATAACAATAATAATAATAAATAAAATAATAAGAATAAGAAAAAAAACAATAAAATGTATAAAAGCAAAAAAGTGAAACTAATTATGTAAAAATGTGTAAATAGCTAGATGAAAAATAAAAGTAAAGCATAATAAAATATACAGATAGCTAAAAGTAAAGGTTAAGATATATATATATATATATATATATATATATATATATATATAAATAGACGAATGAATAAATTAAAGTGAAAATGGTGTAACATTAAAATACATAAACAGAAAAATATTTTAAAATGGTTCACGTAAAAGTCAGATTAAAAAGATAAGTCTTAAGTTTGCTCTTAAAAATATGAACATTCTCTGCTGCCCTCAGGTCTTCTGGGAGGCTGTTGTCTCTGACCAGTGTGAATCTATTGTACTTCTTCCTTTAAAAAAAAAAAAAAGCATTGTATTGTAAGTTGTAACTGTTAGAGATAACACTGCCATGTGAGCTGCAGGCTAGTCAGACACAAAGCTAACCTAGCAGGTACATAACAACTACAAAGAGACAAAATGGCGACACAGAGGCGAAGTAAGGGGCGGCTGTGTCTCATGAGGTAGAGCGGGTCATCCGCTGATCCCCGGCTCCTCCAGTCTGCATGTCGAAGTTTCCTTGGGCTGAGATACTGAACCCCAAATTGCTCCCGAAGACTGTGCCATTGGTTTGTCAATGTGTATGAATGGTTAGCTCCTCAAACTGATGAGCAGTTGGCACCTTGCAGCCAATGTCATCAGTGTATGAATGTGTGTGAATGAGATATGTAGTGTAAAAGCACTTTGAGTGGTCAGAAGACTAGAAAGGCGCTATATAAATACAGTCCAGAGCACCAAATGATAATAAAGAGACAAAAAACAACCACATAAAAACACAAATGACCAGAAGAGGCATAAAACAACTACTTAAATGAACAAAATGACTAGAAAAATGACAACAAAGAAAGATAAAATGATAACATCTTCATGACTATCATTGGATATTACTAGTCAGCTGGTATGAATGTGCCATTTAAGATGAAGCAGCTGATGCCAGTCATGTGTGACCTGAGTGACTCTGTCTCAACTAACACTGTGCAATATGAAATATTCATCATATTCAAGCGTGAACCCTGTGGCCATCTGAGAAACTTTCATAATTAGCTTAGGCAGTCGCATTAGTGTTACGACTAGACAAAGTAAACTGCACATTTGTTTTAGCTAATATTGATCTAATATTGTATTGCTAGCTCAGCATACCCGCGTAAATGAATTACACAGACACCAGCGGATCTCTGCTATGTAGTCATAATTCAATTTGTCATTGCTTCATTACTCATTGCTGGTGTTATTGAATTCATATAATTCTGTTTAGCACCGTCACTGGAAGGGAAGTGTGTTAGACAAACGTTCACAGAAAGCAGCAGCTTCTTCATTGCGCTAACACAGGTGCTGATTGAAGCCTGTGGTCATTTTAACTCAACTCTGGTAATTTGTGTGTGTGGAGTGGAGAATTGTATTCTGTTGTAAAGTCTTTTAAGATTTTACTGTCATCAGAAGGGAAGTATGGTACAATATAATCATGGTCAGAGACAGAACCAAGGTAAATGTTTGCCTTGCCTTGCCTAATAAAAATGAAGAAGTACTGAACAAATCCTGTCCTGTCAGTCAGGCAGAGGGTCCCTGAGGGTCCTGACACATGAAGCCCACCTCAGAGAACTATCGCCGACGGTCAAACACTTTGCGTCACCCTTTGTCTTCTGTTAGGTAACATTTGAACTCGCAGCAAATACATTAGTTGATGACTGACCCGCACATGTGTTCTGTGTTCTGTGTGAGTAGAAACTGTATTTTTAAAGAACATTGTGGAAAGAACCATTTTATCGCCACCAGGCAGCTTAGTAATCTATGAATTCCAATACAAAATTCCAAATTTGTCCAGTTCCACTTGAGTCCAGTCAGACAGAGTTTTTGGCCACCCTAGCAGCCAAGCTCCAGGGATGGCAATGTCGGTCTGTCTGTCTGTCTATGACTTGGCCCAGACTGAAATATCTCGATAACTAAAGGATAGATTACCTCAAAATGATGTGCAAATATTCATGGTTCCCAAAGGGTGAATTGTAATAACTGTGGTGATTCCTCAATATTTAATCTCACACCACCATCAGGTCAAACTTTTAATGTGCCAATAGGTTGGTTTATAACCAAATACCTGGAAAACTAAACTACTTTATGTTTAGTTTAGCAAATGTTAGCATGCTAACATAAATCAGGATGGTCATAACAACGCCACCTGCATTTTCTGATGTTAGTATTTAAACAGAGCTGCTAGCATGGCTGTAGACTCTTGCTGAGGTACGCCAGACACTGGTGGTGTTAGCTGGGCTTTATCTGCAGTTCTATGGCCGACTGAACTAATGTAATACAAATACAGTTAGACAAAATATTAGAAACATCACAACACGATTGAACAACAGCGACAAAACCACAGCGTAAAAAATGGCCAAAATGTAAAATCAATACTTCTACAAAACAGTTTAAGCAAAAACTGAACATATAATGTTAAAGTAGAATTTCTGTTGCGTTAGACTGAATTAGCTTTAGACAAGCGGACCACATAACCTGTCAAGCATTGATTTTCATCCATGACCCTGTGTGATCACCCCTAAATGTAGCTGTTCTCGGAGTTTATTAAGGAAATGTAGCTATCATACAGTAACAGTATTCATGAGACTTGCTGTGCACATTTATGCATGTGGCACAACAGCAGTGACTTAATTAATTAGAATTATTAATTTATAATTAATTATTGAATTAAAAGGTTGTAGTTTTCTACATTCAGACTTCCAGACATGCAAACTTCCAGATATAGATTCTGTTTGTATGCTACAGTCAGTTTGATCTCTTAATTCTAAAAAATAATTACTTTTTTAATTACTGCATACAGTTCTGCAGTATTATTTTGTGCATGTAGGCATTCAAACATATCATTACCTAATCATTCAGGTAAATGACAAATTAATGAAGAGAAGATGATGTAACAATGAAAACACCTTGCAGTTGCTGTAGTTAGACAAACCATTGTTACACATTGATTGGCAGTGTTCATAAAATCAGAAATGTGAATAATAACAAGATCATATTTGGGGTTAAGTACTGTCTATTAATTATTTGGGTTATAACTAAATGAAGTTCACTCTATGATTAAATTATGATTAAAGTGATATTTTCTCAATAACCTCTTGTAGTATCCATCAATCTTCCATCCGTCTTTTTATCTGGATTTCGGAGGTTCGTAGATAAGTCTATTATTATAATAATAATAAATAATTTTATTTGTGATGTTCAGCATTTAAATTGTTTTCAGAATCAGTGCCCAATACAGAGGAGCCAAATATAAAATCAGCTTAATGAGCTGCCTTCAGTTTCCACAGGAATATTTTGACTGAAGAAACAGACTGCATGAAACTGTCCACAGTGAAGTCTGTTGAGATTTGCTCAATTTGCACTGGGAGACAAAAAGCCAAGAGAATTTCCCTCCAGATGGCAGCTGACAGTTGGCAACCATGGCTAAATGCTGATGTCCGCATGCTCACATACTTGACCAACACACTGATGTGAAGCAGGTGTAACATTTAGCATGTTCACGATCTTTAGTTTAACATGTTAGCGTGCAAACATTTGCTAATGAGCACAAACTAGAAAGAATGGCGGAGCTTCTTGAATGCCAAGTGACTGAAGTTCACGCCATCAAAAATAAAATAATTGCCTTTTGGTGAAAACCTTTGTATGGTCCATCATACACGACCAGTATGTAATGTGTTTGCCCCACTATGGCAGAGTGACACGTTTGATATTACAGCAGGGCTCATTATTTATTCATAAAGCTGGAATTAAAAAAACCCTTGACCTGTGTGTCAAAATGAGCTGAAGCTCTCTCTTTTTTCAGTAAGTGTCTGGGACATGCTGCGAGTTTCAACTTTCAATATGACAGATAAAAGCAAGCAAATGCAGGAAAACTATTTCATTAAATGCATCCAAATGAAAAGCGATATGTTGTGACATTCATTTAATGTGTAGATGCTTTTTTATGCTTGAAATAATGCAGCCAATCAGACATTTTTTGCCTAGAAAGTGTTCATGAATTACAAAAACAAAAAAACAAAAACATGGATTTATATGATGAGAATTTACGGTCTAAGAAATTGAGTTGACATTTGCATCTGGAAAACTAATGGGATTTTCAGCATCAAGAGCAGTTGATGAATTATTAGCAGGAAGTCCTTTTGTCTGTGTAATGCACGTTCTCAGTCAAAATGACCGGAATAGTGCCAGTGTTGTGTGAAGCAAATAAATCCTGAGACTTGCAGGAGAATAGCTGAAAGCCTGTAGGAACACATTACATACCTGCCTGTTCCTTACAAACATAATTGCATGCATCCACAATCCTGTATTGTTGGACTGTTTACTCCCTAAATATGACTATGTTATTGATTTCTACTTTTCGTTTAAGTTTGTTGCCATTTGATTGTCTAAGAAAACAACTCAGCGACGAGATTATTATAAGAATAAAACACTGTAATGTTCAGTTTATGTACAGTATTGATTCACTAAAAGTAAGTAAAAAATAAGCATATTTGCTACAGTTCTTGAAGGGTAATTTCACCCAAATTGCAAAGATAATTCCCAAATTTTAAGATACACAACATGGCCAAAGGTATGTGGAGTCAAAATGACCACATGTGATTATCTGCTGCTCTAACAGCCTCCACTCTCCTGGTTTCAGTCTTTACATCAAATGTAAAAACCTGGCTGCGAGGATTTGCTCCAATTCAGCCACAAGACCACTGATGAGGTCCAACACTGATGTCGGGTGATAAGGCCTGGCTTACAGTCTACTGTCCAGCTCATGCCAGCTGTGTTGGATGGGTTCTATGCAGGTAAGTGAAGTTTCTTCCACAGCCAACATTTCTTTATGGAGCTGGGCTTGTGCACATTGTCAGGGGGTATTTCTGTTGGCAAGAACACGAGCACGAACAGAACATCACGTACAGTATGTGACTGTGGCAAGTCTGTTGCCACCGTGGGTGCTCCAGCAATGGACACGACTGACAGACAGGTTACAAATTCCTTTTATTGCAACACAGGTTTACACATATCGGCCGATTGCAGGTTTCACTGTTGACGCTGTTGCCCGGCGTATTCTTTCACAGAACCTGCCGTCTGGATGTGTCGTGTGCTCTCTGCTCTCCAAACCTCTCCCTTGGTCCAGCACGCTACTAAGGCTACGTTTACATGTGGCCGGATATTTTCATAAACGGACATTTTACCCTCTCCGTTTACAAAAATAACATCGTGCACACATATCCGTTTTCAGAAAAGTTTCCGTTTACACTAACCCGTGTATATATGCCGCTAAGAGGATGCCAAACCTGTAGGTGGCAGTGTAGCGAGAAGCTCAAGCCCACGTTAGCCAACCAGAATCTCGAAAATAGCAAAAACAAAAACATCGCAGATGCGGACGGACTGGAGGGACAAGTTGTTGTAATATTGCTGACCTCCGAGCACTCATTCGTCTATGCTCCTCGACATAATAGAGCAGCTGTACTTGTAAGTGCAAACAGATGAATAGGGTTTGCACCAACATAAACGCGACTGCTACTCTGCATGCATCCATGATCACCATAGCAACATGTAAACATATGTCACACTTTTGACTCAGGTGCAACTTTTTGCGCACAATGTGATGTCGGCTGCCTAAAACTTTTTCTCAGTTTACATGCAAACGTGCAAACGGAGTTTTCCAAAATCTCCACTCTGGCCGGAGTTTTTAAAAAGAATCGTTTTCAGAGGCAAATTCTCCATATACGTCTAAACAAAGGGTGCAAACGAAGGGAAATGTCTCCGTTTTTCAAAATAACCGCGTATGTGTAAACAGGACCTAAGAGAGAGCGATTAGCTAACTGGATGCAGGTGTGCTAATCACTCTCACCTGGCGCTGCTCTCCTGAGCCCTCTCCACACCTCTCTCCTGCAGCTGATGCACCATGCCCCCTCCACAGTGACATCCTTGGTTAGGGTTAAGGCACCAAACATATTTTAAGTCCTCGTATGGAGGTAGGAGAGGCCTGGTCGGTCAAACGTGGGTCAGGGTTAGGCATGATTCTTTGTCTCTTTTCCATCATTTTTAAATATCCTGCATATGCCACGACAAAATGCGTATCTACTGTTTAGACAATCACTCAAAGTGCAATCTCTTAATGTGTTCTCACCCTGGAAGAACTCCATTATCACCTTGAGCAGGAAAGAGCCAAACACAACGTGTTGCCATAGAGCTGGAACAGCACTGTCTAAAACTGTGAAGCATTAAGATTTCCCTTGACATGAACCAAGGAGCCTCGCCGTACAAGTTGCACACGAACTGTCTCTTTGGCCATGTAGTAAATCTGTGTCCACCACTCAACTAGAGTTTAGTTAAACAGAACTTTGCATTTCTAGAAATAGTATCTTTGCTATGCTTGATAATCTACATGTCATCCTGTTAACAGTTAAAAAATAAATAAAGTAAGAAAATGATAAAAACAACTTTCTTAAGAACGAACACTCCCGATGAAAACTGTTGGAGGATCTCACATAACCTTGGCCAGATATCCCTTTGTATGAACTGACACCGACACTCCTGTTAATGTCCCAGGTGTTGGACATTTTGTTTTTGTACAGAACATGTCCTACAGCAACCATATCAATGGCACCCCTAAAAAATGTGTAATGACAGTTTGTTAGCGCTGGTAAATTGGTGGATCACACTTGTTACAAGCCAGATTCACATTGTTCTGCTAAATCGAGGCACTGTAGATGTGACTTAATCATGTCATGGAATTTTCAAATTCTGATGTCTACATTACACAGTAACTTATGCAGCTATTTTCACAGTTGAAAAACTGATATATATCGTCCACACCAGAAATCGATCAACAACTTGAACACCGGCCGAAATGAACCAAACCCAACAGGAATCTACATCATACCAAACAAGCTCAACAGAGTATTCCTTTGAAGTACGTCCATTTGGGATGATTCGCACATCACGATTTTAGTCCAGTGCCAAGGTTCAGTAACAATTAAAGAAGTGTGTCTTCTATATCAATGTGGAACGTAAGAGTGTAGAAGTCAGGACGGTGGATGGGTGTTTAGTGAGTCTTACTTTTATGAATGTGGCCTGAGTTTGTGTCCCATTGAAGACCTACAATGACTACAATTTTACTTAACCATAACCATTCTGTATTGCCATGTTCAGATATAGAGAACAGCAAGAATTTTTGATATAGTTACCAAGTTAGGTGTGAAAGCACTCTAAATGCATCCAGCACTTCCCTCCCTTGTATTACATAGCAAAACTATGGGCCACTAATGACTATCACGTGATAACCTACATACTGACCCTCTGCCTCAAGATGTATGTTGATGTCGTGAGTTAATATGTTTCGTTGGATTCAGCAAAAGCGTTGGTGGAACATAAAGATGTAGGAGCTTCTCCATTCTCAACAATGCTGACTGTGCCTTTGTTCTTCAGTACGCTCTGTGTAAATCTTCTGTCTCTGGCATCTGACCAATTGAGGTCACTTCTAAAGCTGCAGGTTTTTACTCCCACTTGTCAGTCAGCTGCGTGTGCTGATGGCTGGTTGGCGAAACAAGGAAGGCCTTCAGGGTTTTAAATCTTCCTCACCTCCTTCAAATCTACCTACAATGGCTTTAAATACCTTCCCCCATGCGTGGGTGTGAACTGTTAGTGCATGATTGACGGATAAGCATCATGCTGTCAAGAACTCCATGCTAGAAAACATTTGATTATGAAATAATGATGGTGAAAAATAGTGAATATCACAAACCTTTCCCTCTGTAATTATCTCCCAGAGGGCTCCAAGCTGCAACTATTCAGCTCATGCTCAGTCCGTGCAGCAGGCAGGTGTCTTTGCTGTTCCTTTAGTGTGCGGTTTAACTTGAAATAGAGTCTGAGCTCATCTCTTAAGCTCACTTTGAGAGTCCACTATACATTTACCTGATCAGCTTATCTGTATTGTGTGTAGCCTGGGAGCATAAGCCCACGCAGAAACCTCTGATCCACAATGCTGACCTAAGCTGATTTATTCAACACCTAACCTATATGGGATTGTGTACATACGGTACTCTATGTGCTCCCACACACTATACCATACATACAGCGTGTTGAAATACAATACAAACACGAGTTGCAGAAGAGTAAGTTGTTGTGCATTGCGGAGCTTGATCCCAGAGGTTCTCATACTGTCAACATATCAGATATGCTTCTCATTACAGCTTTACCTCAGGGCATACCCACTTCTAACAGTGCCTCTGTTGTAAATACATTTTGAATATTGAACATGCCAAAGTCAGAACTGCACGCTGCTTTCAAGGAAACTTATTAAACCACTGGAGGGAAATGTTTTTAGGAACTATATGTTCATCGAAGGGTTATTCCAGTTTATTAAAACTTTGGTCGTATTTTTATTAGCCATCAGCCCTACCAGTAATGAACGTTTTCCTCATTAAGTTAATTACTCAGATCTGTGAGTAGCATTTTATTTTTTTCATTAGCAACATTTCCAATGGTTAGGTCAGGTTTTTGATCATAGTTTTTAACATTTTGTGCAGGTATGATGTCAAAATAAAGCAATTTATCCTCCAATATCATTCAATATCATGGAATGGATTGTGATATAGAATATGCACAGCTTGATGTTTCACATCTCCAAGCCATTTTTGCTTTTCACGTCATTTAGTATGAACCTATGGCTGCTGTTTGTGCATGAAACCAAAAGACAATGCTGACTAACTTAGTCAACTTTTGTAACTTAAGTCACGTAACTAACATATTTTTACCCAAACCACGCTGTTTTACTAACCTAACACTCACCAAGTAGTTTTGTTGCCTAAACCAACTGCGACCATTTCACAATATTAACCACATGTACATTATTGTTACTAAAGGGGGCCATCTCTAACGATGTAAATTGACACAAGAAGTTTAAAATACATAGACATGACATGCTGTATAAGACAAACACAAGCTACTTTCAAAGCACTCAAAGTGTTTTTGTACAGCTGTTTGACTGTGAGCTTGGTAAAAAAAAGTCAGGTAGCTGCTAAACGCTGATGTTCTGCAAAGCTTGAGGCTGTGGGTATTCCCTGGATGCTGTACTTGTCAGTGCAGACCTGTTATATACACTTTGTTTGATCATCACCAGCACTAGTTGCCTTGTTTGCAACCTGTACTTGCCCTTTGCCCTTGGACTTTAGGCGTGATGGTTAAGTGTCCCAGATCTCAGCATGTACTTTGGTGAATTTGTGTTTTTTATAACTGAATGATGGCCAAAACTACAAACATAAGACCCAAGTTGTAATGAATCATAATTCTCCTTATATCATTAATACTAATAAACTGCTGTAAGTTGATAAAAAAAGGAACAGATAAGAGTTCTAGCACATCCAAAACCATAGTCAGATGTATTCTAACACCTGGATTTGTTTTTGCAGGTTCACTCCACCAAGAAGGCTAAAGTTTAGCAGCATTGCTTTGGAGCTGGTTTGTGGTTTTCAGTCGGGTGAATTGACCCCCCCCCCTCAGAATCAGAATCAGAATCAGAAATACTTTAATAATCCCAGGGGGAAATTATTTTTGTTACAAAACTCCAGTATACTGGATATATATACTCCTCTTCATGTTGATGAAAATATATTGCCTGGTCTCTGCTACTCTGAGCACAGACACTTGTCACATGAGATCTTGCTCATATTTGCAATGCAAAGCCACAATTTCATAGAATATAGAGTGCCTCTGGAATCATTCTGCATCACATGCGGGTTGAAAAGCATAGGGAAATATATTGGAACCTTGAGAGAGGCTGGTGTGTGTGGAGTGTAGATGTACTCTGGGACAAATCCATTTGAATTATTGAGCCCAAAACAGCGAGCTGTGTGTCTGTCAGTCGAGCTGCCTGGCAGGCCCGGCTGTATAAATGGTGACCTCTCGATCAGAGGCTGACACAGAGTGGCCTTGTTACCTGCAGACCTGCAGGGCACAATCGGTTACTGTGATGATAAAAGAAGGGTGCCAAGGTCCTCTGGCTGGCGAATAGATTTTTTTTTTTTTCTGGAGGTTTAATTACGTGAGCTGTTCTGCCTCATTAGGAATTCAAAGTTAGCATAGCTGAGGGCGAGAGTGAGGGCAAGACACTGGTGCTGCGACTATCAAGTCTCCTTCAAAACACGATTGATTGTTGTTGTGAGATCAGACACGTATTTATTCGAATATGAAAGGACAAGGTTACAGCGAAGCACAAGGGATGTCAATTTAATTGATTGTGTTGAGCAATGGTCCCACATTTGGCTAATCTCAGGGTTTTCTGAAATATATAATTGCAGCCCTGTAAAAGATAATAAAATATTTGAGGTGAAAATCCTTTAGATCCAAGGCTTACCAGAAAGTGATGTGGAGAGTCCATCGCGTTAAGACCTGAAGCACCAATGAGAATGGCAAACTATAGAAATGAGACTTAGGTTGTGAGGAAATCACAACCTAAGTCTCATTTCTATAGTTTGCCATTCTCATTGGTTATAGAAACCTGTTACTCACCAAATAAAGCTTTACAACAACACCATTAGGGCAAGCATGAACATTAACTCTGTTGCTATGGCAACAAAATCAATCATTTAGGCCTTAATGTAGGACTTGGATGACTTCCACTGGTCAACCTGGTTTCCATTTGTTGTTTGTAGAACAGACTCTTTTCTCCTCTTTAAGTTTAGCTCTTCATCAGTATGTATGAGATGAGATGACTCACATGATGTTCACGTAATAGTTGATGAGAAGACAACAGTCTTGGATTACACAAGTGAACCACAGTCCTCTGTAAATAAAGCAGCATGTTCACATGAACACTGTAAGTAGGTCGTCACCAAATGTTCATCAGCAGACTTTGGCACTTGACTTTGGAAGCTGCGTAAGTGCCTGGTCCATGGGCTATATGAAACATGGATGTAGTCTCCATGATGTCACCGACAGATTTCTGAGGAGCCGTTGTGGATCTCAGTGTGGTGGCTCTGGCCATCGCCATCTTGACAGTCCTGCCTCTACCAACTCCCCACTCATCCAAAAATGGGCAAAGACATGGAGCGTAGGTGGAGCTCAGGCTGTTTATTTAATTTTAACATGGGGGCTTATGGAGACTGACTCACTACTGGAGCCAGCCTCAGTTGGCTGTTAGAGGGACTGCAGTTTTTGACACTTCGGCATTCACTTAATTTCACAGCCGTGGAGGCTGCTGCTTGGTCAGCTCACACCAGAAAGTGGTCCTCGCAGAATAGGTGATGCTGATAGACTGGTAACACAGAGAGTTCATGCAGATACTAGTGATTCCAGCTGATAACCAACTGGAATCACTGCACATATCTGCATAAGACACTGGGGTTAGTGGAGACTTTCCCATGATTTGACCTACAGATGGTGATATCTCCCCAATAGTAGAACTTATTTGCTCTAATCCAGTCACAGGGACTAAGGGGTCTCAAGTTCAAGTTATTTTCAAAACCTAAATGATTGAGGCCCTTTCAGAGACCTTTTAGGGCCACATCCCCCCTCTGCTGATCAACACTGTATTATGCAAGATATTTAATATGATAGCCTCTTTTGGAGTCTGATTTCCTCCTTTGCCACAAGGACAGTTTGTCTTGTTTGAGGGTGAGGTCAAAAAATAAAATAAATAAAGACCCAGAATACTCTTCTTTCTGATTTCTTTTCTTTGAGCCCAAAAGTGCATGTTACTTTCTCCATTTAAGTAAATCCTCATGTCAAAGAACTTGTTATCATGTGCAATGCTGGCCAGAATCTCGGCCCATTGGGTCCAAGATGGTTCCAACAGAATACCTTCAGGAAGCTTTACACAGAGGTGTGGAAACTAACCATTTGTACTGTTCATTTATCAAACAACAAAACATTAGAGACTCCAATAACAGCTTTGCACTGTTTAAAACCAGCCTGGCTCTATCATTGAGTTTTATTCAGTTTTAGCGGAGATTACATTTTGACCGGCCACTCTTTTTTCTGACAGTGTTTCTACACCGCTACTCTGCTAAAGGGACATCCTACCTGTCTCTGATTGGCCAGTACTCGTTGCCTTCATGGGTTCGAGTTGGTTGGGTTTTGAGGAATGAGATTGGTCAAGGTGAGGGCAAGAATGTCAGCCAATCACAGGCAGGGTAGGGCGGGCCTTCACTGAACAGAGTGGCAGTGACGGAGAGAAAAATACAAAGGAGTGAGGAGACAAGAGAGAGAAAAGAGGTCAAACTGCGAGTCAATGTGCCATGGCGTGTGCTAAACAGAGGAAGGTTGACACCGAAAACCGACTTTTAATCCGGATGATTGCAGCCAAGTCAGCCAATAACTTCTTATTATTATGAAAGTACTTTTTATTTATAATTCTGAGCTGAACTTTGCTTTGACATTTTTGATTTTTTTTAATTTATTGTATTTACACACTGGACCAGTTCCAGCCTGGGCCAAAGCTATGGAATTTATACTGAAAATGAAAGAAGACTTAATTTCCATGTAAACTATGTTGTGTTTTTTGTAAATGATGTAGATTTTCATACTGCCATACTTGAAATAATTCCATTCAGTATGCAGTCAAATCAAACCTTGATGTCTACAATCTGAATTATTTTCAAATAACTGAAGTGACTGTCCCTGAATTATTCTAAGCATTGCTGACCTTAGACTTTATCTACCCACAACTTAATCATCATCCAAAAAACAAAAGCTCAGTAACATCTTATATGACCTTCATTAATAAAATTTGAACCATGAATGCGCTACTGGGACGTGACTTGTTTCTCTAAGGATATTTTATGGTAATAATGTGAATTATTTATTCATACTAGACTTCCCACCACGTGACTGTAATGTGTAAACAGACGTTTCTGGTGAAGCACAATAGTGATATGCACTGTCAGCTGAACACAGATCTGAGGTGCAGATCTGCAGTTAAGTTGTCAGCTGACACTCACTTCAGTAACTTGTTCTCACCTGATTTGCTGTTTGTCACATTGGTCACATAAAGATCTTTTAAAGATCAAACCAGTATGATGAGACTGATGGGAATGATGTTTTACATTACAATGCTGTGCTATGAGGATAGATGGATGGTTGTCCAACACTTTATAGAGACCCTTGGACTGGACACAATATGACTGGGGATGTGACAGGGTTAAAATTGTATTTTTCATTTCACCTCCATTACTACTAGCTGCTTCTCATACATATCTGTATGCAATTCAGAAGAAGCAACCAGAGATGTGAGCAACTTGTGATTCCTACTGGTAACTGTGAATGTTTTTGGTTATTTTCTGTATTTAGAATTTAGTGAATTTTGGATATCTGTTGGATATTTGCACCTTAATTGATGTTTTGAGTTTGCACTCTTTTCACTTGCATTCCATAACGCATAAGGCTGTGATAAAGACTGCGATATCAGCATGGCTCCATGGGTCAGTAAACCCCAAAATTCCTCTGGGCATCGCTGCAACATGTTTTAGCTGCGTTGGTGAATGCTGGACGACGTTTGTGATTCTGCATTTCGGGAAGCGTCTGAGAAGTGGCTCTCCACTCTGCTCTGCCAAGAATATGCATCTGTCCATTTTTAATGGATGCCGTATCGATCAGCAGAGTAGATCGAGCTGGCCAGAAGTCAGACACAGAAATGGCATAGTCAGTTTTCAAAATAAAACACTGTGTGCAAACTCCTGATTGGAAAAACAGACAAAATGTAAACCATTTAGTCTACTTACTCATTACAGAAGCACACAAATCATGGAAAAATGACAGAATCTGAGTTAACAAAGTTTGGTAGGAAAAACACTTCTGAATCTTCTCCTGGTGGTGAGGCCACATGGAGAATGGACCAAAGCAGTGTCATGGTCATGGCGTCACAGAGGAAAGCAAAAGCTTATGTGGCAGGATAGGGGTTTTCCCTCCCTCCTTTTCACCTGCCAGGACATGGGCACACTCAGGTGTAGTGATTGCGTGCTGCGCAGCGTGCGCATATAAGGTGAAACAATCAGCGCTCAGGTGTGTGTGTGTTGATGCTGGAGCCTGGTGGCAGTGGTCAGGGCGTGGCGGAGCCGTTCGGTGTGGTTGTGGCGGTAGTACAATTTCGGGATGCATAAAACCTGTATCCAAGTTGTAAGTGGCACCTTTCCAGTTTTTGTCAATTGTAAATAGCCAGTTTTGGCAATACATTTTCCGCTTCTGTGTTGTAGCGCGGCCGGCTTGCCCCCCACCCCTCTTTCCCGGCTGGAGTGGCTTTTGCGCCGCATTGTGGAGACCCATAAAGTGGTCCACTTGGGGCCGGCACTGGTACGGCTGTGCCATAAACCTGGGGCTGTGGCACATTACCTGGGCTGTGCAACAGTTGTGAAGGCATCCTGGTATGTACCTTTCCTCTTAACAAAAAGTTCAATCAGTGTGGAGTCTGGCGTAATTAACGCTTGTGCATTTGCAGGCACCAGCGGACCAGTCTGCCCCCCCCAGCCTGCTCGGACTCCACACCAGACTGCTGCTTTGTCTCTGTCTTTTTAATATTTTGTTTCTGTTCCATTTTTCGACTTTGTTTCGTTGTTTATTTGCTTCATTTCGTTTTCACTCTTTATGAGTTGGTTTTGTCTCTGTTTATTTTGTTTTGGTTAACTGCCTTATGGCATTGTTTTGCCCCTATTTTGTTTTTTTGTTTTGTTTCTTTATTCCCTATTATATTTAGTTGACAACTGGTTTAATTTGATTTAATATAGTTTAGGTTGGCCGTCCGCTCCCCTGTACTCCCCTCCTATTAAAGGCGCACATCGTAGATACACACAGGGATGATTTTCTTATTAATTGATTGTTTTGCATTTTGTTGGATTTTCCCGCAATTGTATTATTTGAATTATTTGTTTATTTAAAGGGGATTGTGTGTTTTCTTTTTGTTTATATTATTTTGGGTATTTTTTGGCATCCTTGTTGTTTGTATTGTTTATGTGTCTGACCATCACCTGTAGAGGTCAATCCAGTGCGGTCTTTTGGAGGAAGCTAACAGCGAGCTGTTTTCGTTGTTTATTTTTTAGTTGTCACTTAGTTCTTAAAAGATTAAATAAAGTATATTTTTGTATTAAGAGATCATGTCTACCTTAGTGTACATCTGAACCTGTGTGACCTTAAGACTCCCTCGGTGGAGTTCCTGGCGTTTAGGTCCCCCCAGGTGGCGTTGTCGAGCTCTTTTACACTTACCCTTTAGTATCGTGTCACCACCCGACACACCCCCTCGCACACCCCACTCGCCACACTTAGAAAGGAAAAAGTAGCTAGAGATGCACCTTAGGTTCTGTATATCCATCCCAACATTTGGTATAATTATGACTGTGACAAATGAGTTTGTGAAGGGCGTAACACTGAATACATACAGGGGATTTGTGTGTGCACTGAACTGACATATTTGTGCTGACTGAGCACTGAGTTTCTACTGCTACTCATTCCACATATCTGCCACTTCTGAAAAGAAACACAGGGTGGTCTGTGTGTGTGTGTGGATTTTTAATGTTTTCTTAGCTAATGTTGCATAAAGAGCTGTAAGGACTAACCAAAGACACAGACACACCACAGCAGCCATAGCCCAAGCAATACAATCACAGCAGCAACAGCTTCAACCTCAGCCTCTGCTTCACAGCCAGTGGGTGCATACTATTGAAGCTGGGCTTTTTGGAACGAGTAATGAGCAATAAATACATAATGTGAAGTCTCACATCATTCCTCCTTTGTGTAGAACTGCAGAGCCTTACAATAACTTCAATAAAATAGTAAGAGTTTAAAAAAATAACTAAGAAAAGACTGAAAAACAGAGACACTAAAACTGTAGTACTATAACCAATACTATAATCTTATTAGAACACAGTAGTATTAGAAGCATGTGTGTACAATGCCCACACTGAATATTTATGTAGTGTTGTATTTATGGTCTGAATCACATCAACTGCAGAATACACCAAAATATGGGACTTAAAACATAAATGACACAAAGATAATTGTGTTGCAAATTCATATTGCTTTTTCAACATGATGGATTGGTTTTGAGATGATGGATAAATGGGAGAACATTTTTAATTAAAGTGGTCACCCATTTTGAAACCCAGACTCTTCTTCTGTTGTAAGAAAGTCTCTCCACTCTATATCCTTTTTTGGTTTAGGATAAACATTTTCTCTTGTGTTGCTGTAAGAACAGTCCCAGGGCCAGTTGAAAATCATCTTCATCCCTCTGTATTATTTATTAGCTGCAACTTTTAGTGCAGCCAGAACTCTTGTTTGTACATGTTTTGCATTTCACCTTCAGACTTTCCACTGTCTGCTTCAATACCACTTAAACTCCACTGTCTTGGACAAAAGGACAGACAGTTTATACAGCCAGGGTTTTCCAAAAAGAAGAAAAGAAAGGAAAAGAATAAAACCTAGTTCTAAATGTGAGTGAAGGCCTTCGAGAATACATCAAATTTGATCTTGAAATGCTATACCCGACCTCTGTTGTCAAATACCGTCATTATACAAATGACCAGTCTTTAATTTCATTCATATCAGGTAAACAAAATGTATTCACTGCAGCTGAAAACGCATGCATCATTCAGAGTGTCAGAAACTGTTAGATACGGCCCTTTATTTGGACCCACTCTGCGTCAAGAGTCACTTCAAGCTAAATTAGGTTGTGTAATTCAATCCTAGCCAACGGGCATGGATGCCTTGCCCAAAGGACGTAGCCCTTCAGGCAGTACCGCCTACATGGTTTTATTTATGTCTGGAGTTATTCAGACATAACCGGCACAGGTCTATTAGGCGAGTGACTGTGCACTTTCTTTGATCTCTTCCTTTCCTCCTTGCTTGTTGCTGCAGCCATTTAATATGTGGCGCAAACCATGCAATATTTAAATATGCACATACCTCATTCTAGCCGGCGGCACTGTAAGGACCCATTACATGTGTGTTAAAAGGCTCTGTGATGAATTCAAGTTCAAAACACAACATGCACTGTAGCTGATTTCCTATGGCATCTCATGAAAGCCCTTTTAGAGGTGAGGGATTTTGGTTAAAACCTAGAATGGACCGCTATCACACTGAGATGATTGGTGGTGCTACCCCGCAGCCGAAGAAAAACCCAGACAGATTAAAAGGTGATTAAACTCTCCTTAATCTCATTAAATGGTATAGAAGAAGAAGCTAAATGGGATCACTGCTGTAGAAGCTAATTCACGGAAACGCCCACGTTATCCCTACCAACCTCTGGTGTCCTGCCTGTGTGGGAAGCACTTTAGGAAGTTGAGTCACTGCAACAACAGTCAGGTTTTAAAGCTGCACGTGGCAACTTTGCACACTTGCCCACTTCAAGTGGGAGAGATAAAACATGATGTCTTTAATTGAAGGAGTTTGGTCTCTGATGCTTTTATTTCAGGTAAAATCCTCAGGTCTCTTCCTGGTGGATTAAAGAAAAAAGGTTGTATGCCCATACAGGTGTTAATGCAGTTATACAAGAATCAGTACAGAATAGATGTCAAATTATGCAAAACACACACTTACTTAGTCATAGACTGTTGTGAAAAGGACACTTTTTAACCTGCCTTTTAAAAGCATTCAGTATGGGGCCTCTTTCAGGTCCTCAGGCAGGTTGTTCTATGTACTTGGGGCATAGAAACAAAAAGTAGAAAAAGTAGTTTCTCCTGCTTTTTAAACTTAGTGGAAAGGGATAGTTAAAGACCACTGCCTGTGGACCTAAGAGTCCTTGCTGTTTTGTATCTAATTAGAATGTATTTCATATACCGAGCTGCAAAGTCATTGAAAGTTTTTATACAAGTTGCATAATCTTAAAATTTATTCTAGTTTTGATGGGGAGCTAATGCACAGATGTAATGTTTTCAGACTTTTTTTAGTTCCAGATAGAATCTGTTCATTTTAAATGCAGACATCATCAGTTGCTGTGGTAAAAAACACAGGTTTTACCATTTATGTGAATGAGAGCATTGCATTTTAGCTGCAGCAGCAGGGTATCAGTCAGTCACTGAAATTGTGTGCGATCCAAGTAGAGTTCATGAACTAAACTCTGATACTCTACTTGTTGTATCCTCACTTGGTTTATTTCATGTAGCCAGCTTCTATGTCTTTGTCTGGCTCACACTCTGTGCTGCAAAATAGTGACACAAAGAAGCTTCCTTTGGTTTGTGACATAGATCGTGAATGAGAGAGGGAGTGGCGATAGTGAGGAAGCTGAATCAAAGAAATAAGTTATTTTTTGATCGGATTACCACCTGACCTGACCTGGTTTGAATACAGGCAAATCTGTAGTCACTGTTGAATGGACCATTACAGTAGTCTAGTCTACCATATAAATGAATTCATTAAGGAAATACATTTTCAGAACTGAGCCTTTGCACCACTGCGTTAGGGAATGTTAGGGAATGGGATGTAGGTTATCAGTGATATGTACAGTTGTGAATCATCTGCATATTTATGAAAACTTTGTTTCTGTATAACATTGCAAGTGGGAGCATATGAGGATTATATAATGGTCCAAGAATTGAACCTTGGGATACTCCAAGCATAATCTCCAAAGGACACAAAGAACTAGTTGTCCTGTACTGTAGAGAGGTTCTGGATCCAGTTTTGAGGGGTCTGTGAAAATCAATCAACAAAGTCAAAGCTGCAGAGTTGGCTGCAGGTAAAGGTCAAACACTGAAACACTGAATTTTACATTTCTTAAAACAGATCTCAATCTCACTTTTTCCTAGACACACTCTTCTATTGTGTCCATGTATATTCAAATCCATACCCCTGTGTGACTAAGAATTTCTGCTAAAAATTATTTACCATGCCCAAGACAAATAACCCTGACGAGTTTCATTTGTTTTTCCCTCTTAAGGCTTGATTGATTGCTTCATGTTGGCAGAAAAGATTTCCCACCAGTATTTAGACCAAACAAATACCAGAAATGAAGTTTTTAGCTTCAAGTTCAGGCAGAAGGACAATTATCACTCTATTCTATTTTCACTCCAGGTCCCTGTCTCTTAATTATTATCCAAATGCAGTGATTTAATTGTGTGCAAGCAAGCTGCATGACATCTACACCAGGACAGTCCACACAGTGGATGGGACAGTCTACTGCAATATATTTAAGGTTACAGAAAAGTCATGGCTTTAGATAATTAAACAGAAAAAAGGTAAGTATGTGTGGCAGAACACAATATCTGGGCGACTTCCTAACTGAATGCTAACATATAAATTATGAGGAGTGAAATTTGGGGATACTGAGCTAATTTCTTTATAAAATCTATATATTTTATGCAAGGGGGCATTTTTCAAGCTGGACAGGCCTTCCCAAAACTGTTGCCACAAAGGAGGAACACTGTTGTCTAAAATAGAATTGAAAGCTGTAGAATTGAGGTTAGCCTTAATTGGAACAAAGGGGCCTAGCCCAAAACCATAAAAAACAACTCTGACAGACCAAAAGTACACTATGTGGATTGGAGTGTCCATGCATAGTACATATCTCTTTGTTCTCATTGCAGTGTATTCTAATTTGCCTCTACATCACACACTGCTAAAGTTGTCAAGGCTCTGTGTTTGTCCCAATGGAAAATCCCAAAAATAAATACAATTTATAGGGTCTTCCCCTTATGCTGATTTTTCAAAAGACTCAATGCCAAAGTTTGTTTGAATCTTAAAATATGCATCTCTATATTGCATCACTAGTTTCAAATAGAGTGAATACATGATGCTTCAGTGTTTGAATTCAAGTTTATTCATTCATTTGCATAGTGATTTATGACAATCAAACCTCAAAGGACAGAAAAATAACAGTGATAAATCAGGATGCTGTAGCCCCACTTTGTGATTCTGGCTGATATGACTGGTGCCTTAACCTGCACTGCTTTTCACTTCTTTTATGCAGAGGTGGTAAATTGAAAGGCAAGACAAGAGATGCTCTGAGCTGTTAGAGGAAGACAGAACAGAGAGGAAAGAGTAATGACTTGAGAATCCTTCTCTCAGAATGCTACAAGATAAAAAGCTGCACCAGATTAACACAAGAAGTCCCCTTTACCTAATAAAGTGTGTCAGAATATTTTCTCTGAAGAAGACATTCTATTCAGCTGCAGCCCACCAGCAGTCGAACACTGCAGTTTGATTACCCTTCACTTACTCCCATATCCATGTTGAAAATGTTCCTTGGGCCTTAAAGACAAGTTCTGTAACATTTTAATGGCTTACAGCACTGATCAAATGTAGTGCCGATATTGTCTTACAAGTTAAGAGGCATTCATGGTGGCAGTTTGGCTTCTTTTACTGCAATGAAGTAGATAATTATGGGTTTAAAGGCTGATTTGTCATCTTTGCAGAATAATTACCAAATAGCAAGATGTTACGTGGGGAGGTCAGGTTTGTCACTCTTTTGTTGTAAAAATGATGCTAATAGAGCGTCTACACCAGAAGTACAGCCACATGGTGCTGTTGTTTGACTTATTGTACACCATTATATGGAAAAAGTACTGTCCCTTAACTCATCCTGTGTAGACACACAAGAATTAGACCTAGACCTCTAAGTACACTTGATTGCGTCTGTCATTTATTTTACCTACAGTAAAACCAAACCAAGTTTATCCAAACCTAACCTAAGGAGTTTCTGTGCCTTAACCCTAGCCGAGTGTGTCACATGTAATGTTCCTCACGTTCTCAGGTATCATGCTCTCATCAACAGATATAACTAGCAGCTTGGTAACATGGTTCAGGAGTGGACCCAACTGCAGACGATATATTATATAAATATATATTATTATATATTATATGAAAAGACTTTTAACACATATTGAACACAAAGGAACAAAACACAACAACAAATACAACAGTTACAAACTAACCAAAAGGCAGCAGGAGACCCAGGCAAAACAAACAAACAAAAAAAGTCCACAACTAAAATCCAGAACGAAGAACCAAAACCAAGGACACAGCGGAGACATAACGGACACACAGGGAAACACAGGAACTAAATAGACAACCAGGTGAAACTAATCAGGGACAGGTGCAGAATCAAAAACAGGCGGGAAAATAAGGCAGGAAGTAGAATTAGACAAGACACAGACACGGTAGAACTACAAAATAAAACAGGAAACATGGAACAAACTCTAAACTGTTACAGATGATGATCATTTTTATATAGGAAAAATGTTTAAGAGTTCACCAAAGTGATTGCTGTTCATCTTGTGGGAAACATGAAGGTCTTTACAAAGTTCCAGATCCAATTGTGATATATTTTGATTTTGCTTTAAACCACAAATGTCAACCTCATTGTGGAGCAACAAGAGAAGTCAGGTGATGTGCCATTCATTGCATGCGTATTTCATGGCAATCCTCTGTTGAGATATTGGAGAGAAATTATATTGTCATCCCAAGGGCAACCTCACTAAAAAATTCCGAAAAAGTAATTAGGTATTAAATGAACATTAGATTTTTATTTCCTTCTGAAAGGTTTGATTGTTTTTGTTGTTTTATGTGCCTGGTCATATTATCTTATCAGGGCATTGTGATTCAACACACCCTCACACACACACACCACTGAGGCAAAAACAACATGTGTTCTTTTGCTGCTGAAACCGTTTCCTGCAGTTCTGCTGGGTCCCACCATCGCTTTGAGCAGCTAATTGGCCTTAAAAGGCCACTAAATAGTTTTGCTACTGAAGATCAGTTTGGAAATGCGTCCAATTAACTGACAGCCGAGCACTGATTGGGCCACTTACTGCTAATTCAGAGCAGGTTGGATGTGAGTAAAGGTCATCTGCTGTGGAGAGGAGTCGATGGTGCTTTAGTTGTCGGCCCTGCCATGCTGGGAAAATTTGGGCAACGAATCCTCCGCAGAAATGAAGTGACCTTAGTCAACTGTCAGTGCAGCACTTTATGACTGCTTGAGAACACAACATCATTAATAAACATGAGTGGCAGTTGCAATGTCGCACAAACATCACTTTAAAAGCTACAGAAAGACCTTGTATCACATTACTTTCAGAACACAGAGACAATCTGGCCAATGTTTAATACACATAAATCAAATCCACTCCGAAAGAGTTTCTCTGCTCTTCATTTGAGTGTCTAAGAAGCCTATTAAAGTAGGCAACTCTCATTATGCAAACTTTGCCCTGAAAGGTGTCTAGAATTTTCTTTGGTGTTCTGCCATGATTAATGAAAATGCCGCTGCACGTCTCTCTGCGGGTGCGTCTGAATCCCGATGGGGAGAGAATATGAAGATCGTGGCAGCGTGGATGTAAGTACAGTAACAATGTCAAATCAAGAGCTTAACTGTGAGGATTCATGTAGATTATGCTTAGAGTAACAAGTGTAAAAAGGACTGTAAAAACACATTGCAGTGGGGAGGAGGGCTGAGGCTTTTGAAGAAAGTTTTAATTCCATGCTAGCTGCTCTCAGGCTACACTTAGGAACCATGCTGCTTAGTCAGCATGTTAACATGCCCAGAATTACCATGCTAACATGCAGAAATAATGTTTACTGTGTTCACCATTTTAGATTTACTAACACAAAGTATCTTGAATCCTTGGTGGTAGTTTGTGTGATATTCGGCATTGTCACTCTTGCAGCACACTGAAAAGGCAAATATCCCCACCCCAATCTTAAACTGTTGCTACGACTACTTCTTTAATCAATAACTAAAAGGAGTCAGTGAATTTAAGATGATGCTCTCAAACATTTTGGGCTCCATTTTTGTGAACCAATTAGCACATCTTGAATCGCCTCTGGCCATGTCATGCCTAGTGTATCGAGTGGGTGCCAACCAATAACAGTAAAAGTATGGACAGCGTATGCGTAATGTCATCCATAGGTCACTCATAGAGGCGTTTTGAACCTGAGAATATGTCCCTCTGACCGCCACCATGTTGGTAGTCTTGCTTCTATCACCTCTAATCTAATCTAAAAATCAGCAAAGACTTGGATCACTGGTGGACCTGAGGTAGCCTGTAACATCACTTACCTGTCAGTCAAAGCGGCCATGCTGTTTATTATGCATAACTTTAAGCCTTAATATAATTTTAACAAAAACATAGACACCTGCAAAGTTGGACCACAACCATAGCTAGGTAGCATAGTTTCTACTTCACAGCTTCGGAGGTTGCTGGTTGCCAGGTTGGTGCAAACATGCTTTTGGTAGTATTACAGATTTGGTATTTATTGAAGTAAAGACAATATTACAGAACATAGAGAGCTTTGCTCCAAGTAGGCAATGAAATACAGAAAACACAAAAAAGTCATACTCCCTTTAGTAAAACAAAGAATACCCTCCACCATTTCTGAATCCCCAACCCCCCTCTGGGAATCTCTCTACAGTGCCTTAGATTGCAGCATTCTCATCAAGCCCCTAACCTACACATCATGTTGAGGCATACAGTAAGCATAAAAACACAGCCCTACACCCGCCATTGCTACTCTCTCCTCACATGACCCTCATCCTGTTACGGAACATGATCAATTAACACGGGGATGGACCGTTGGCCTTGCACGGCAGTGTAATTGGTATGTATTAATCCTGTTGGTTGCCCCAACCGCCCTGGCTCTGTGGCCTATGATTACAACACTTTGATCATCACTCATTAGCACCATGGAGAATACATGATGATTATGTTTTGGAAATTACAGAGACAGAGAGAGAGGCAGAGAGAGGATAGCCGTGACGTTCAGAGTTGAGGGAAGGAAATAGTCCCAAATCCCTCCTGGTGGATTAGTGTGAGAAAGCGAGGGGTTTGTTGTTTACCTTTATAAATCCCTCTGTGTTCCAGCCTGAAGAATCATGTAAATTTTTGTCATCTTTTTTGTGTTGTTATTTGAAACTGCGCTAATTTCTTTCTCATATCAAACCTGGAGCACTTTCCGCGAGGCGCATTCAGTGATATCTGTTTATACTGCTCTCCCAAAAGTATTGGAGTGATTGCTGATCTCCATTTGTCTTCTCTTACATGATCATGATTGTACAACTTACTGGCAAAATTCTGCATTCTAGCACTCCAGCAATAAGCCTCAGATAAAAAAAGAAATGCTTAAACCTGCTGTTTGAATACCTGACCTGGCATGTAGCTTCAAAAACTCTCGGCTGTCAGGAACACAATTATGCCCTGAAAAAAAAGCCTTGTAAAGCAATATCTGCTACTTTAACTAGAAGGGAACCTGGAGAGAGATCTGAACGTCTCTGCATTTTATACATCATCAAAAATGATTTGCAAACTTGACACAGATTCCACATTTTACCGTCCAGCAGTCTTTACACGACCTGCCAGGCGTTGGCTCAAGAAACATCTGTTCAATGGCTCAATACTGTAAAGACAACACACTGGCAAAATAGTGCATTGCAGTAGGAATACAGTAGGAAGAAAGTGTACCCCATCTATCCACTGAAACCCTGAATATGCTGTGTGTTTAACAGGATGTGCTTTTACAGGTTCCAAAAAAAGGATCCATGGATTAAGCTGACAACATTTAAGTAACAAGATGACTCAGAGTCTTCAGGGACACTGGCAGCTCTTGTGAAGTTGTATTTATAGGTAGAGCACAGCTGTACAGCTTTGAGCTAAAAGTAAAAATTTTGACCCGATGATGGCACCAGAAGAATCACCAAAGTTCAGCCTGTGAGGAACAGAAATGCCTGCAATCTTCATGCTACTGTTGAGACATTTCACTCAAAACCACAAATGTCAAGCTCATGGTGGTTGAAGGGGGAAGGTCAGGGGATCACCAAAAAAAAAAAAAAAACCTCATGGAACGGTGTACCAAATTATGTGCCAATCCATCCAGAAAATGTTAAGATATTCCACTGGATAAATAATGAATAAAAGGCATGAGAGGATGAGTTAAACCTTTATCATTCTCTTTGTTTCATAAAGTTTGGCGATCTCCCCTGCATGACTCCACCCAACTTCAACCTAAGCAGAAATTGAATTATTAAAATACATGTGTGGGACTCTTTATTTCTGTACCACAACGTCTTGTAATAGTTGCTGAGATTTTTGTCCTGCACCAAAGTAGCGCTCCAACTGAACGCTCACCTGCTGTACTTAGAAAATCATACAGCACAGCGAACAAGATGATGTGGTAGTCATGGTGATTTACTTATCAGACAACATGTCCCAAAGAAGGTTGTGTTTATTTATATATGGATTTGTTTAAATATTCATGAATGGACAAGGACTCATTCCTCTATAAGGGAAAGCCTACATGCATTTTCTTCTTGGAATTCAGTTACTAGTGAGCTGGTTGGTGGTTCAACAAAACAAGACCAGATTTGCCTTTACATTTGTTTAGATACAGGTTACATGGTCAAACTGACACACTCAGATGATAAATATCCTGCACTGTCCCAGGTGTTTGCACTTATCCCGCCTGATTAAACATCTTTTCAGGTAGAAATTGGGTGCCGCTGTGCTGGGAGTTAATGTGGTTTCTAATGTCTGTGCGTCATTAGCACAAATTTTCCTGCAGGTGTGTCCATGTTCATCCGCCCAAACAGCAAATGTATAAACTGCAGTTAACTCACGTTGAAGCATTTTCAGCTTGCTTTGATGCATCTTTAAGTCAGGCAAGTCACCTCTAATTGCCCCTTTGCATTCAGTCTTACAGTCACACTGGAATTTAATGGCACAATTTAGATAAGTAAATTTGAGTTTTGATTTGGTGAACTTGACTTGAGGAATATGCACTGTTGAGTGCAAATTCAAACTGCACCAAACTCCACATACACAGGTTTACTGTATATTTTTGGAGTATTTGGTCATTTGTGTTATATTTTCCAGACAGCACTCGTTTAGTGGGGAAATCAGTGGGTGACTGACAGAAGGTTCTGCAGCACTTTAAAGCTTCTGCTGCATATGTGTATGTTAGATATGGAGAAATAACTAATAAGCATTATTAGTATGAGTATTAGATGTTATGATGACAGATAGAGACAATAAAGATTCAAGGCACATTACTGTGGGATTGCTGTCACACACTTTTTAATAAACTCCATGAACTGACAAAGCTGCATACATGTGACCAAATGACTTGTGTAAATATATACATGGCTCATACGGACAGCACTTCCTGAACAGATTTCATGATTTGTAGATGGATTTATTACAAGTTTATCTTTTGAAATCCTGCTAAAATCACATATCTGCTATCATAAAATCCTGCTTTCACACCACAAACAAACTGCACCAGAGTCCGCTTGAAAGCAGACTGAGACCACTTTGGTCTGGTTGTTTGGCGTGCACCAGGGTTTGATTGACAGCTGTCACACCAGCCTGAATGAACCGGGCGAACACACCAACGTTCGTTTATACCGGACCAAACAGGTGAGGTGTGCGTGTGACTGCTTGTCTCTCTCACATGTGAAATATGAAGGTGAATTTAAAACACATTCATAAATAGATACTATTTCTAATAAATATAGTGATGGACAGATTGACAATATTTCATTCTATGAATTTATAGAAAAAAAGGAATGGCAAGAATAAAATGCATATTTATATATTCGATTCATCAGAATCAGATGATTTATGTCATTTATACTCAAATTACTTGCCAGATTCTCTCGAGGCTCGTGGAAAAAATCAAAAGTATTGCTGCAGATCATGAACGCATCAGAGTCAGAACAGCTTGCTTAACTAACATGGCTGCCGAAAGAAGCGGACAGCACTTCATAGCACTTCATGACACTTCCATCTTCTCCTTTATCGCCCTGCACACTCTATGTCACCAAGCTTTCAGCTCCACAGATTTCTCAAGGATGAACTTAAGTGTGCCACGTTCTGGCTGACTGGCCCTTCAGGCAGGACTGATATCATCAGTGCTTGAAAAACCTTAAGGGATAATTTGGACAGCATGCATTTGCCACAGTTTTCAGGCTCCTGACTCATCAGATGTGGCAGCGTGATCATGTGCTTCAGTCCCAGTTTTGAGTGCCAATACCGTTTAAACACCTTTTTATAAAAGGAAACATTTTCTCCACCCACAAGCAAGTCCTCATTCAACTCTCCGCCTGCCTCAGTCTTGTTTTTAGTCCTTTATATCAACGTGGATGATGCAGAAATGTTACAATTAAAGCAGTCTTGGCTGGCCACCGGACAGACTAACTAAGCATGTGTTTTGGCCGTCTCCTCTTCTTGTCTTGACTTTGTGCAGACGTAAAACAAAAGGCTGCCCACTCCCCTTCAAAACAGAGTAGATACAAAGAAAAACAGGATTACTCTTTCATGCTATGTTAAAATAAGCCCCAGTTATCCTCCCAACTCCTTTGCTACCAAATAATAGTGAAAGACTGCAGCTTTAAGATTCCTTTTCTACTTTTTAAGGAGACACAAAATATGTTGAAATGTTTTGGCATAATGCTAAGCAACACAGATCTCATGTGGCTTCGCTCTTACTATGCAAGCCTTCTTTCTTTCGCCCTACACAACGAGGACTCAACTTGACAACTCCGCAGCTCAAAAATAGTGAAATAACACGCTTTTGACATGATAATGAATTCGCATGGCAGGAGCTGAGCGTTTAATTTCTCTATGTGCCGAGGAGCAAAGGGAAGGACGGGTAGTAAAGGCTGGAGCAAATTAAAAGATCATCAATGGCTGTTCGGAGATTGATGCTGTTAAGAGACGTAAAGTCAGTGGAGTGAGCATGTTATCTGTTTAAAAGAGGGTTTTTCCAACAAAGCTGGGTTAGAAGGAGCTACGCTGCTCTCTCTGGATGAAACATGAGCATTGTGCAGCTTATAAAGCTCTTAGAATTATAATTCCCTAAAGGGATTTCACACAAAACAATGTGCACAAGGATACCTCCCCACATACACACACACCCACGCACTCTTTATCATTGCTTTCTAATTGTTTAATAGCGAATCTGCCTCCTCTGTATACTGTACACTTCTTAGAGAATCAGAGAGCCGGAGAGGACCATCACTGTATCGACCGCTCGTATTGGATTCTCATTAGCAGGCAGGCAGCCAGGTGGAGTACAGTATGATTCCTGCCTTTAGCGGAGAAGAGCAGGCCAAGAGCATTTAGAGCAGGTGAGTTACTTTATGGATTGTTATGGTTAATGTGCTCCGGGTAACATAGAGAAACATCCAAGGCTCGTCTGGAGTTTCCAGCCACGATGGAATTTTCTACAAAATATGAGTTTACTATCGAAAATGTCATAGTGGATTGATATCAGCGTTAATGTTCTTAGCAGTGTAACTGTCTTTTAGGAAGTTAAAATGTCTGCTGTAATAAAGGGATGTCTCACAGCCTAACAACAAAAATGTGTATTTGATGTACTTGGTTAGGTTTTCAAAAAGACCATGGTTGAAATAAATGACTGGAGCAAAGGACAGACATAGTATGAAGAGCAAACAAGTCCACTGTGAGAAGTGGTTTTGATGTCTTTGTGGGTCAAACACAGAACTTTCACACAGAAGACTATGTTGGCAGTCCCATCTCTTGAACCTTCTAATCTAAAAATTGGCAAAGACATCGATCATCGGCAGACCAGAGGCGGGCCAAATGAAACCTTGGAAATTAGCTATAGAGACCAAAACAGTTTTTGTACCAGGCTGTAAACATGTTTATTTCTGCTGTGAAGTTGGACATTTGAACATGGGGACTTATGGAGACTGACTCACTTCTATTATTAAAGAGAAAGAACTCAAGTAGTAAAATAACTGCTTAAAACCAATCACATCACCAACTCACATGGAACATGGTTACAACCCAAAGTAAAAAAAAAAAGAATTCAGGCAAAAGTTTTCCAGCTATACAGTGAATGAGCCGCTGGGAAACAGCTGATGCCAATCAGCCAAAATACTATGCTTCATTTAACATATTTACCATTCATGCAAATAACTGATATTGACTGATCATTGATAGAACGTCTTTTAGCAGTTCTCTTCCCTTAGATGTGTAATGTCTCAGCTAATGTTATCATATGGGGATATTTGAGCTAACCTGAAGCCAGAAGAGGAAGACTCACATTACTGGTTAAGTTAAGACTGAATAATTGTAATTATTCTGAACTGTCTGCATGGCTGGGGCTCAGGAGGTGGAGCGGGTTGTCCATTAATCAGATGATTGGTGGTTCGATGTCCTTGGGCAAGATACTGAACCCCAAATTCCTCCTGAAGGCCTCGCCATCGGTGTGTGAATGTGTATGAATGGTTAGCTCCTAAAACTGAGCAGTGAGCAGTTGGCACCTTGCATGGCAGCTAATGCCATCAGTGTATGAATGTGTGAATGGGTGAATGAGATATGTAATGTAAAAGCACTCTGAGTGGTTGGAAGACTAGAAAGGAGAACTGTATAAGTACAGTCCATTTACCATTTATAATCAAAAACAAAATCTACTGAGGTTGAGGTTTGGCCATGTTTTAAAACATTTCTCCTGTACAGTGATTCTGATGAATCTGGTTGACTGGTTGAGCCAATCAGTATGTTTGTGCCTCAGTCTGGCACAGTGAAGAAAGAAGAAGAAGAAGAAAAAGAATTTTTGCTACGCCCAAATTACATACTCAAAACATACATAAATTCTGGACCCAATCCTTGGAGAACCATTTTGTGTTGTGATGTTTAATTGGCAGTGGCACAAAATCAATGTTTACACACTTATTGTATATTTTCTTATGTCAATTTCTCTACTAATAGCCAATAAATGACGTGCCAGTACAAGTATTTAAAACTGTATGTAATCAGTACAGACATGGAACACAGACTCAATTACACGATCGAACAAGACGTATAATGTAAAGAAACCAGGCTGATCCTACTTATCTATCTATGCTGATTCTTAGGAAGGACATGTATGTAAAATGTCCAGCCTTCTTTACATTACGACTGTTTTCCTTTCAGATTTGCATACCATGCGTGGCAGCTTCTATGATGTATAAATGATAAATTAATATGCATTATTTTGCCAGATCCGCTTGATGGACCATTATGACTAGCATGTTGGGACCTGATAACAGCTCGTGTCAGGCTAATGCCCTACGCCTCCGCCATGAATATCTATGAGAACACTGTAAAAAGCCTAAATACACTGTAAAAAGCTCAAATCTGCAGCGATTCACTGTATATTTCTCTGTCTAGCCTTTTGCTTTAGCATTTCACCAGTAAACTGCTAACCATAATGCATTATGCATTTTTAAGTAATCAACAGTTTGGAAGTACTTTTGCAGTGCACCTTATGCCTGGTATCACCTCTTGATATTGTATATGTGTTATATGGCTTTAAATGAAGAATTTGTCTTTTGGGAAGCTGTGGTTATTTTGGCTCTGACACTGATAAAGGACAAGGACAAAAGAATTTAAAATATTTGATGTCAAAGCCACCAGCAAAGCACTCAGGTTCCCCTTTTAAAATCCAGCACAAGTCTCGACGGACGAAGCATTCTGCAGCTCTGATTACGCCGTGCGGCTCTTCATCAAATAACTGGTCGATGGCTCGTGATTTTTAGAATCCTTATTTCTGGACAGCCTGATTTGATGGCAACGTTGAAGGTTGTGCATCCCATTGTAGCCGGGTTAATGAATATTTTCTGACAATAGAAAAACACATGGTGCAAATGTTTGTCTCTTCAGTGAAGTCGATTCTAAGATTTGTTATCCACCGTGTAAAAACTGTTAAAGACATAATTTGCTTGACATGAATGATTCGACCTCGTATTCTGACCTTCAGTCCATGGCATGTGTACACGTGTTTGTCTTTCCTTATGTTGTCAGACAAAACACTTGCACTTGTGTTTGATTTACACTTTAACTGCTGCTGCTGCTGCATTCTTTCATGAACATTCCGGCACTGAGAGGTTCAGCAATGATCAAATACCTGAGGTGAAAAAAAAAAAAAAGGTTTCCAGGAAAAAGGTTCTTGAACACTTGAAGTACTTTGGATAAAAATCACAGCAGAAAACAAGAGGTGTTTTTAAATGAAAACAGTGAGTTTAAATGATTATAAAGAGTATTGAAGGAAAGACAAGTGGAGTGTCCACTCCCACTGTGTTTGCATGCTCAGGAGGGCTGAAAGTAACCTGAAATGGTGCCTTATGTTCTCATACTGCTTGGATAACACGTACAGAGAAACTGTAATTGCTGTGGACGTTCATTTATTGTACTGGTCCAGGGTGTCAGCTAGGATTGGCTCCAGCCCCCTGTAACCCTGATGAGGAGAAGTGGTTACAGGAAATGGATGGATTTAGTTATTGTTGCTGTAAGAAACCTTTCAAATCACTTGGGAATACATTATTTATTACAATGACACATATATCTATATATACTGTATATGTATACAGTATCCTTTCTAATTACATGAGCTCAAAGGTCTTAAGGGGACATAAAAATATACCTTAAGGAACATAATATCAGTACAACCTGTCACATTAGAGAGAGATGAAGGGAAAAAAAAACACAGCATCCTGTTGAAACTGAAGTATTATTGTTACATCAAAGAGTAAAATATAGGACATATGGTAGATTGATTTCATATTCATATGAAACTCTCTGTACATACACACATACCCATATCTACCCATATCCAAACACATATATACAGCCCCACACACGTACACATATACACATATCTACACACAAACAAACAACATTACGACTACTGTCCTAATAGAGTATAGCTACTCTTAGCTATATAGATATATATAGTATATACAGTATATATATATCTAGCTGCCAAGACAGCCCTGAACCGTCGAGGCATGGATTCCACCAGACCTCTGGCACCAAGAGCCTTTAAGTCCTGCAAGTTGCAAAGTGGGTCCTCCGTGGAATGGACTTGTTTGTCAATTACTTATTATATAATATTATTATTATAATTATTATTGGATTATCCTGCACTGCCATCAGGGAATACCATTCCCATGAAAGGGTGTACATGGTCTGCAACAATGCTTAGGTAGGTGGTATATGTTCCCCTTCTGTAGAACAAACTACCATTTTGGGTTGAGGAGGCAGACACGGTCAACACTTTTAAGAGTAGACTTAAGACTACCCCCCCCCCTCTCTCTATCTGCCCCTCTCTATCTTTAACTCAACCAGTCGTGGTGGATGACTGTCTACCAATGAGCTTGGGTCTGCCCAAGGTTTCTGCCTGTTAAAAGGAAGTTTTTCCTCGCCACCATCGCCATTGGTTGAACTGTTGGTCTCTGTAAATAATATTATAAAGAGTATGGTCTAGACCTGCTCTGCATGAAAAGTGTCATGAGATAACTTTTGTTATGATATGGCGCTATATAAATAAAATTGAATTGAATTGAATTGAATTAAATATGTCAAAGTAATATCCACATGAATGGCAGGACCAAAGGTTTCCCAGCAGAACATTTCCCAACACATCACACCGCCTCCACCGGCTTGCCTTCTTCCCATAGTCCGTCCTGGTGCCAAGTAATTCTCAGGTAAGCAACGCACCTGGCCATCCACATGATGTCAAAGGAAATCCTTCCACCTTCTTCCATTGCTCACAGTTCACGTGCCCATTGTTGGCACTTTGGGTAGTGAACAGGGGTCAGCATGGGCACCCTGCCTGGTCTGCGGATATCACCAGACTTTTTGACTAGCTCGCTGTTTGGATTGGACCACAAGTGGCAGCCTTCATCCCCACAAACATCAGTGAACCTTAGCCCCCCATGACCCTGTCACCTTTTCATTCTTTGGATCAGTTTATATACCAACAGGGAACAGAGCTGCAGTTTTGGAGACCCAGTTATCTAGCCATCACAGTTTGGTCCTTATCAAGTTGCTTACACATTTTTTCCTGCTTCTAACACATAAACTTCAAGGACAACATGTTCACTTGTTGTCTTATATATCCCTACTGACAGGTGCCATGACAATCAGTGTTATTCAGTGTCCATAATGTTTTAGATGATTGGTGTATATACCTCAGAAATACATTTATATCCATATACACACACTGTCTTACAGATTTGTTGGGTCGACAGACAAAAACCATAAATAAATAAAATGTTTAAATTCCTTTCAACCTTTATCGTCTTCTGATGTTAATTTTACCTCAAGCATTCACCCTGACTCAAATGTTCCACCCACGTTCAGAAATTTAATTCTGTTGCCAACCCACTGATGCTTCAAAAACATTTAGAAACCTTCAGTGTTTTTCTGTTGTCTTTTGTAGCACTAAATATATAAGTGCTTTTTGCATCATATGATGATGGACAATGTAGTTCAGGTCCTTTTCTTCCACACCAAACCTTTAACCAAAAAAAAGGTAGAACATTTGCTGACATCCATCACAGTACAGTACAGTACAGTCTGATAACCTCTAACGTGGAATCACATCCAAATGAGTCTCATCAGTGTCCTCCTCAGTTTTCTCTGCTGCCATGACTCTTCCCACATTAGACCAGCCAATGGAGCCTGACCGAGACGGGCATGAGTGCTCATTTCTCTCCTCACTCGGATCGATACGGTAATAATATGAGCTCCCCCCTGATTGCAGACGGTCAAATTAGTGCACGTCTGGCAGATGCAGTAGTTGCATTTGTCAGCTCGCTTAGATTGTGAAAGCACTGAGGCTGTTTAACAATTCATGGCCCGCGATCACAACATGAAACTCTTCACTGCTCTGGACTTCTTCTGCTGGTGTTAATTGGCCGAAACCAGAGCCCGGCCTGCCACTGTGCCTGCCAACAGGGCCGGGAACGGATGTAGGAGCATATTTACGCTTCCTTCACACATGTCAACATGCTGAGATGTTCCATGTTCAGATGAATACTTTACAATTCGGTGACTGACAGGGTGGATGTTTGTTATGAATTTATGAAGCAATGTTGAGGACTGTACTGTGTGTACCAGCCTAGTGTTGGAGAACAGATTGGAGTTGGAGTTGGGGGGGGGGTTGGGGTAGAGCCTTGTGCCTCACTCAGTGAGATCACACAGAAGGATCTAAAAGCCACAAAGAAAACCAATATAGGAAAATATCAAGCATGATGCTACGCCATGGGTCAAAGCATTTAGCATGGGTTACAATTTTTACAAGCCATTTGTAGTCTTTTATGTGATCCTACAGAATGTTATTACTCACTGTGACATTATGTAACTTTTCAGCCTTAAAATAACAGTTTCACTCTCATTTTGATGCTACAGTGACTTAATATCTCAATATTTCACTGATATTATATACAGGAAATGTTTTCTGTTTGTACTCCTCCTTCTCTGCCTCAACTTTCTCAGATTTACAGAGTTTCTTGTTGGAAGTAAACTCTTGTGAACTGTAGTTGCTGTTAGATAGTGAGGTCCTCTCAGTTAGCCATACTGCCCAGGATGGATTGCTCAGAGCGCTAGGGGAGTGTTGGTGTTTACACTGGTTGCATACTAGCTTTGGACCACCAAGTTTTCAGGCCTGGGACAGTTCATTTACTGGTTGTTTTTTACTTACATTTCAGTAATTAAACCACAAATTGCCCCTTGGGGATAATAAAGATACCTTGAACCTTGAACTTCTGTATTCCTCCACATAAGCCCAAATGTGCCTCACACTGTGTTTGTTAAATCATGGCAATCAGCTAATCTTCCTGAAGTCCACAGCAACATACTAAGAAGGTCGACAACTCTTCTTGTCACCATCAAGGAGTCTGAGGGTGGAGAAACTGCTTCATCCTCCCCTGACCCTCCAGCCTCAGTGGCAACTGACCTGCAGCCAATGAATATTGATACCAACATCGCCATATTACCACCTTCTGAAACTCGTTGTTCTGTCTCTGTGCAGGACACCCATGAGTTCCTCAGCTGTGTGCTGAATGAGTCAACATAAGCATCAGTTACACCTGCCTGGTTAATGCTCACGTCACCTTCCAGATGCTCTGTCAAAGTGAGTAATCCATCACCACAGTGCAGTTTCCCTCCTCCTGTCTTCTTCTGTCCAGCTGTGATCTGACCATCTTACCTCCACCTCTTTGCTGTCAACAGCGTACTGATCCTCCAGCTGCAAAGATTCAGATTGACCGAGTCCTTACACCTGGAGAAGGTGAACAGTCCCGTTGTTTTATCGAGGGAGCTTGTGGTGATCCCTGAATCCAACATCGAACAGGTAAAAAAAAAGTTTTTTATTAAAAAGCTTTGGTCACACCACCCATTGACATTGATTGGGTTTTGCCTGTCGCCACCTTGGCTTTTTGGCACCAGATGTGTGATTTGGACGGAAATGTCCAACTCTAACTCTATGAGTTAGCTTGATCTTATCCAAGCATGAAAAAAACGTGGTCCCGCCTGGTCACATCCGTTCTTGTATTCCAGCTCAGCAGTAACTAAAATTTGTGCAAACATTTGAGGAGAGAAATAGTCGATGCAGGAACAGAATTTGGATTCACATTTGATCAACACTGCCTTGTTTGACAGTTTGATCTGAGTTTGTTGAACCCGGTGTGTCGAGCTGGATGGACTCACTGAGAATGATTTGCGAAACAAACTGTGATTAAATCGCGCATGTGCAAAGCCGGGATTGATGTCTTTGTCTAATATATATATAAAGTCAACAGAAGAAAGCTCATTTGAAGTTCATATATAACATATTAAGGTGTTTTTTTGCTCACTTTTTGTCTCTGTCACGATGTTATTCCTCTCTCCTACAGCGTCCATTACAATTGCATGCGCATCACGTCATTTCGTGGACAGCCAATAGCTACTTTCCTTACTGAGGAGTTTGGCAACACTGCTTATGAACGGTTTGTAGCTGAACAGGGCCAGCCTTGCTACCAGGATGGTGTAACTTGGAGAGATGAATACAAGGAGGTACAAAAGTTTGGGAACCACTGAAGTGGAGCATTTCTTTTTAACAAGATATTACAGCTCAAAAGGATGACGCTGATTACCGTAGTTTTATTCAACAAAATTCCCATCTTGCTTTTCTATTTACTTTGGTCAAAATGATACACTTACAAATACTTACAGGCTACTGGAAAGGACACGGTGCTTAGCTTGTATGGCTGAAGCTTTCAAGGCTTGTATAACAGCTTCTTTCATGCAGATATCAGTAGTGTCAGCTTGGGGATTAAGGCAGAAAAGATTTTGCGCCTGTCACACTGGCTCGCATGTTCCGCAAAGCAGCTCTGCTGCTTCCAAAAAAAAACATCTAAATTTAACCAGACGACAAAGTCAGCTCACTGCACTCGCCTTCCTCCGTCTTTCCACGTGGACGCCCTGCTTTTTGCACGACCACATGCCGTCTCTACCCCTACAGCAACCTATCTGTCGTAATTGCTTTTTTTTCTTCCTTATCCGCCTTGTCAAAACAATTTCTCACCCGTTTTCCTGTGCACTGAATTAACGAGGAGACAACTCATTTATATCCAACAGCAGTAATTATTCGCTGACAGCATTTATAAGAGCTGAACATATTTTCTATTCTGTGTTATTATTATTTTTTCTCTAATTGTGTCCTGCAATTGGCATAATTAGTTGATTACAGTCCTCCAGCGATCAGATTGCCACCATGATGTCTGATTTTCTGCTCTGGATATTAAATTTGTCCGACTTGTTGCTGTAGCCTATATAAAATAGGCCTAACATCTCATAAACAGTTCATTCAATGCACACACTTGGAATGCGCTCATGTTTATTTTATGCTACATAAAAATATCACACTCTGTATGTTATGACTGATTCTGTTATTCGTTGGATACAATGATATAGGAGCTTTCTCCAAACATGAGCGTAAATGACAAAATGACAAGTGCGACATCGCCAGGCCACTTCTCACGCCTTTTCTCCAAATGTATTTACTCTTTGCATGCATAATCAAATCCACTCTGTGTGTTTTTTGCTCCAGTGAAAAATTGAGATGTATTCGGTGACAGCCACAGCCATCGCCTCGGGGGAGCTGCAGACTCTGAGGCAAATTAAAATAACTTTTAAGATGGTGCATGATGTATTTTATTCTTTGCATTTACATCATGACACAAAGAATGGAGATAAGAGATGATTCAATTTGCACTTGCACCATGCAAAACACAGAAGCTAGAGCTGATATCCACCTAAAAAGCCATATTAAATTTAAAGCTACACTATAACCGATATTTTTGTATAATCAATAGATCAAATCAATAGGTGTGATGAAAAATGGCAAGTGGGTGTACCCGGTGGCTCACCTGGTAGAGGATGAGCCTCATGAATTAAAGCTCAGCCTGTGGGCCTTTGCTGCATTTCATCCCCTCCTCTCTTTCCTGTCTTTTTCAGCTGTTCTATCTAATAAAGGCTCCAACTCCCAATAAAATGATTATAAAGAAGGAAGAGTGAGTACAGGCCTTGAATTTGCCAGTTGGTCTGAAACAACTCCTGCTTTTTTGGGCCCACAAAGCAAAAGCACCAAAATCCTTGTAACAAAAGAAACATTTTCTGCCTTAGTTTGGGCAGAATATTTTACAAAGTGAGCACACCTGAAATGGCAGTAATAACATTACACAGGAAAAATGTGTTTGTGTGCATCTATGGCAAGTAAGGCAGGTCAAAGTTAGACCAGCAAGCTGGTCTTTAAAGTCTGTATAAAGGCAATTCTGAGATTTCTTTCAAAATACATTAAATATGTTGGACAATAGTTGCTGAAAACATGTGAAAAGACTTTGAACGATACATTAGTGAAATGTGGAGTTAGAGGTTCAAACAGTTTTTCACCAGTTTTCAGTCCAGGATTTTGTGGGCGGTCCTTAAAGGGTGGCTCGATGACACGCTGAGGCCACCCTCGCTCAGAGTGTTTCAAAATTAGTCATGTCATTTTCTGAACTCATCTGACACGTCTCAGTTGCTTCAAAATGGCTGCTCGACTGCTCCCATGAGTGGGCGTGGCTTCAGCACATTCAGAGGACACCCCCACAGTCCTGGAGCTGAGAATTAATTTTTACCCGATTTTGACACCTAATTTCATAAACTTGTCGATATTTTTAATCATTCAAATTTGGCTGGGTGGTCACTTTCTTCTTTGGTCTGACAAACTCATATTTGTTTTTACTTGACACAGACTTTAAACTGTCATGGATGTTTATAACAGATAGTTGTCCAATAATTTGAACTCTCAAATTAATTTAAATAATTGGGAAACTTCAAAATCCTTTAAGTCACGGATGTTCAAAGTGACGTATGACGACAAGCATGGGTTCTTGTGTGGCTATATAAACATTTTAACCTTTTTCAACTCTTATATTTTTATTGGAAATTGTTTCTTATTTGCAAATAACAACGCACTCAGAGGGATGTTCTTAAGACAAAATACTCTCAGCTTGGGGGTCTGTGGTCTAATGCATCTGAAACCACTTCTGAAAAAGTTTTAAGTCAAGAACCCCCGAAACAGATGCATTAAAAATGTCACTTAACATGATTATATTTCTTCTTACAGAAAGTCAATTCACAGTATTTCCAGTTGTTATGGCTACAGAGAGCATACAAAATCCTTTCCTGGCAGCATAGTGAGTAATGAAAGACTAATGTGAGTGGCTTTAAAGCACTGTGATGAGGCCCTGATGCAGATGATGTTTGGTAAATGTCTCTGGCACCGTTAGCACAGTGCACATCCAACCTGCACTCTAATTGGTTCCATTATACGCAAAGCCATTTAAAACTTGCGGTGAGCCATTATTTCCATCATCATGTAAAGTTCTGTTTTTGGATGCTATTAAAAACACTAATGGGGACATGGATCCTGACAAAAGGCTAAAACCATCAGCATCGACTGAAAGCATCATCAGTTGCCAATTGTGAATCATCCTCGACAGGAGCAAAAGAGAGATTATTGAGTTAGTGAATGTACCTGAAACACCTTAAGCTGATGTGTTTGTGCAGCCGTTCAGTGTCGCTAACTGAAAGAAGAACCATTCTAAACTGAACGATTTTGGGCTTAGGGGAGATTTGATATCCTGGTACTTTCTGTCATCGTTAAATAGCTGATTCTTTGTTAGAACACTTAATATCCCCAAGGTCCCACTTCCATTAAATTCCATGTTTGTTTGTTTTTTTTCTGCCACAAGCTGAGAAGCCTGTCAAATTACTTCATTTCAGACTGTATTTGGATGAAATACTGTCTAAAATATGACGAAACACAAATATAGCTTCAGGCATGGACATGTCTTGTGTTGCACTGTAGCTTGCTGAACAAGCAGCCAAATCCAGAGAACTGAAGCACATTTTACAGCCGAAAATTAGACTATAAATATCAAGATCACTCAATTATTCTCTGCATTTATACTGTGACACAATAAATGGAGGAAAGTCTCACATCACAGATAATTCAGTTTGCACTGGATTAACCTTGTGCACCAACAACAAAGCTGACATTCACTTATAAAGCCAGATTAAGTTTAAAGGTACACTGATAAATCTTTTTGTATTAACAACAAATCAAATCACTGTGTGTAATAAAAAATGATGTCAGTCATGATGAACCCAACTCAAGAGATTTGGAAGCTATCATTCAATATGGTTCCTAGCAAAACTCTACTTAGATGCTTAGACTACGGCCAAATTCAGACCAAATCAGGCACTGCAGTGATTAGCTCCAGGGTGGTGTGTGCATTATTTGTGCTTTGACCACTTGAGGCAAGCGTGACCCAAACTGACTGCTCCTTTCAAATGAATGGCAGGACCGGCATTATCACCGCAGTACCTCATTTGTTCTGGAATCGACCATTCTGATGCATGCCTGTGATGCTGTACTGAGGAATTAAATTTTTACATTACATTTAGTCATTTAGCTGACACTTTTATCCACAGCAACTTACAGAGGGTGGAAACAATCAAGGTACAGTGTGATAAGAAAGTCTAAGTGCAGCAGTAAGTGCTGTCACAGTTCATAAAGGGGTAGATTTAGCTTGTCCAGTTGTTGGTAGTGTTGGAGAGGAGGTCCTCTCTGAAGAGCTGGAGGTCTTCAGGAGGTTTGTGAAGGTAGAGAGGGACGCCCCTGATCTGGTAGGAACTGGTAGGACGTTCCACCAACGAGGAACAACAGATGAGAAGAGTCTGGACTGCCTTGAACGAACGGGTGGCAGAGTCAGGCATTGTTCATTGGCGGAGGTAACAGTCGTGAGGTAATATATGCCTCTATACATGCTAGGTCAACATGCTCTCATACTCCCAATGGCAATGCTAACATGCTGATGTTATGTGTTCACCACCTTAGCTTAGTGTGTTAGCATCCAAACATTTGCTAATTATCATTAACAAACAAGTTATATTTTGACCTGATGGTGCTAGATTAAAAGTGAGGGGGTCTCCAGAGTTATTAAAGATGAAACATTAATATAACAACAATACATAGATCATACAATCATACGTAGAGTGAAGGTGCCCTGAGTCCATTAGAGTTTCTCTATGTGCGTGGCTCTGATGAGCGACACAAACAGATCTTTTTTTTCACCTGCCTCAGTAAATCAAGTTTATTTAGACATTGTTGGAAAGACTGACAAAGTTTTGGTGAGATGTATTTAGTTTCTGTCCAGTTTGAAGTGTGTTTTACAATTATCTGCCTGCTAAACTGGTTACTGGTTTTGTCAATGGGGTCTGGCCATTTTAGTGCCCATTCATTTGGTCTGAGGTGCCTGTGTTCTAGATCAGCATCTAGTGTACTGAATTTCTAAAGGTTCATCATCTGGGAACCATGAAAATCTGTACCACATTTTGTCGTCATCCATTGAATAGTTATTAATATATTCACATTCATTCTTTTCCATCTATGGAGCCTCTAGCAGTCTATGTAGTGGATCAGCATTGGACCATACTGCCTTACAACATTTCAATTAAAATTCAATTTAGCTTTAGCTTCAAGGATTTCCATATATATTTCGGTAAGGCATTAAATGACAGTGAAATATTGTAGCTTTAATTGCACCAACTGTTAAATCCATGTTTTGGTTTTAAGCAACGCTGCAGCCACCACAAATGGGAAATATAATTCTGATATCAAGACTGAATTAACTGAGTAAATTCAGTCTAAATGAAGTGTTTCTATAGCACTATTTACATCTACCTTATTATTTTGGCATTAATCAACATGTGAAAATTAAACATAACAACATAACAGTTAATTACAGTACCATAACAGTTCCATTTTATTAAATGGTTCCCTCTCTCCGCCGATTACTCACAGGCACACGAAAGGAAATGGCATCTGTGTCAACAGGCCCCATTAAATGCCTGCTGTTATGCTCCAGTAGGTAAAGTGTGATTTATGCTCATGTGTTTATGAGCACCCAACATGACGTCAGAATCAAATCAGCCTCGAGGGCTTCAGACTGCGATGAGCCCTCTTAGGTATTTGGCTCTGAATTGGACATACATGTCTAATTACATTTTTGAGAAGTTAGAGTATGAGAAGAAAAAAGAAAAAAAATGAGACAAACAAATCGATATTCAATTAGAGCCAATGTTGAATTTGTGGACTCCATGGAGGCGCTGGAGGAGTTGCAGCGGAGAGAGATGATTACCAGATTACCATTGGCTGAACGTTAAAGAACTGGTCTCCCAGGCAGGAAGAGAAGGGGCCGTACCCTATTAACAAATCAATTTTGGGGCACTTCTGCATTGCAATTTAGTGTCATGTTATATAATCACCTCAGGTCTCATTAATTATAAAGCAGAGTGTGTAATACCTGGGCTTGAATTCTAGCACTCTATAGTGGCATTTACATGGCTTCGTTTTCTTGCCTTCAGTGATCATTAGGGACAGACAGCTCTTAATGGCTTATTAAGACTCACTAATTGAAATTAGCCTGCTAATTGTCTTATCATTGCTGCTTTTTAATGGCAGGTACAAGACAAGGATACCCTTGAGCGTGAAGTCAGATTGAAAAATAGTTTTATTGAATAGATGCAGAGTGTAATTTCATAGATACTGACTGCCGTGGCCCTGAGAAAAATATTCATTCCAGCGTTTTCTGCCCACATTTGGTCGACTGCCGGCTCACTCGTCTTTCAACTCGACTGATATTTGAAGATTATTGGAGTCATAGGGAGAGTTCATGGAAATAATGTATGTGTCACAGGTCTCGAGAGCAAAGATGTTTCATCAACTTCACATACCAGCTGAGATTTTTTTCTCTACATGTTGTGCAGCAGCTACAGAATTAATGGAAGAAGTTGGGAGTTGGTATTGAGTGCAATTGTCACCAAGGCTAAATTATGCAAACCAAGGTAAAACTCATAGTCAGCTTAAAAAAGTAAGATTCATGCTGAAAAACGAGTGACTTATGGCACATTTGCACCATAATGGATGGATTATAAAGACCACTTGTAAGTCTTCACGTCATCAGTCAAGTTTTTTGTTATCAGAGTTGACATCTAGCGGTAAAGCTCCAGATTGCAACCAACCTGCCTCACCCTCCCCTTCCAATTGTGCAGGACAAACTATGGTGGCTAACGTGCTGTGTGAGGGACTACATGAGGTCAACCTCACTACTTTGAGCACATCCTGAAAAGTTTAAGGATGCCCCCCCACCACCACCACCACCACCACCTCACACAGGACACCCTGTCAGGTTGAGACGTCCTCACCAGGTCTGAAGGACATGGTTTCTTTGTGAACCTTGCAACAACAACAACACACACACACACTCTCCCTCTGGTAAAACAGCTTTATAATGTGGCAGATGTTCATTTTAGGAGTATACTCTGAGATTGGTAGGAGCGGAAGAGCTGTGATGAATTTCATTCAACTCGGCATGTGTGCACACAAACACACACTTGCACACACAAACAAACCGCAGACCCGGCTTTCCTCTGCAGAGTCTGTCAGCACCTATAACAGAGTAACTATATTCAGCAGCTAGAGGAGATGCATCCTGACAAGATAAAACACTGTTGTGGTGAGGACATAAACCCCTGCGAGTACATCCAGGAAACGAGGACTGTAATGTATGTCTACCTTTGTGTGTGTTTTTGTGGTTGTGCGTGTGTGTATATATATATATATATATATATATATATATGTGTGTGTGTGTGTGTGTGTGTGTGTGTGTGTGTGCGTTCCCCTGCGTGATCCCATGTCAAAAAACATCTGCATCATTCAGAACGCTCCTCTACAGTCTGGCCTTCTGACATGTGGCCTTTAAATATGAAAGCCACCTGTCTATTTTACTTGTTCACTCAGAAACTAAATGTGAAAGGTGAAAATCTGGGCACTGTGCAAGGTAATTTCACTTAGTCAATCTTTTATTCAAACAAGTAGATGTTGATCTTATTGAGACTGTCTTTCAACCTTTTCAAGAAGAAGTCTAAATAATGTTGGTTACAGACCACGATCCCACCTTTTTATAGAAGACACAATGTCTGTGTTTCAGCCTTTTATTTCACAAAGCTCTCACCAACGACTAAAAGTCAGATTTACTCTTCATACTCGCTTACTCTCTCGATTTCTCTTCTTAGCTTCCTCCGTCAACATCCTCTTCAGCCTTTTTTCTGTCGTTTTGCAGCTCTGGTTCTGCAATGGTTCTTGGTTCCTCTTCCCAGTGGTCCAAAACGTCTGTGGACATTAGCAACCCCCGGTACTTACCATCCGGGCAGCCAGGCTAACAAACTGAGCTAACCCTAGCTAACAGCAGCTACAGTTGGCAGCAGTTTACTTCACTTCAGTGAAACTGTAAATCACAGAAAGTTGAGGCGGAGCAGCCGGAGGACATCAGAGGGAACCTGTTTCACCAAAACCAGTGAACTAATTGGTAGTGTGTGACTTGGTGGTAGTGTCATAAAAGTGTACTTCTCATATGTGATCATACATCATATACCAAAATGCTATGTTGCTTTAAAAACAGTATTGGCTGAAGTGCAAAGACAATTAAAGTACTATAATTATAAATACATAAAGTGTCACAGACTAAACAAAGCAATCATGTGGCTATATTAATAATTAAGGTGGCCTCAGCTGTTAAAAGATGGATCTAAAGACAGACTTTTAAAGTGGTGACAGATTGAAGGAAGACCTGACAGTGAAGGGTTCCATAGTCTTGGAGTAGTAATACAAAAGGCTTGATCACTATTGAACATGAAATGGTGAAGAGTAATTGATAAGAAGATCTGCAAGGTCTGGATGTAGAAAAGGAACTGAGAAGATCACAGATGCAAGCTGGTCCCAGCTCATGCTATACTTCACACCAAACAGTGCTTATGAAGCATTGAGTTAAATAAAATCAATCTGGTATTTCAACACTAACCAGTCGTGGGAGCAGCCAGATTCGCAAACATTTGGAACATTTGATTTGATTTTCACTTTGAGAGTCATCTAGGGGTTTGGATACAGACGATAGGCAGGAGCTTCTTCAGTGACCTTGAAAATACATTTAGTTTTCTCAAAATTTAAAACAAGCTTTTTTTTAGCATAAAAAAGCAGACTATATATTGGTCAGATTGAGACATCTGCAGAAAAATTGTGCTGCATAAATCACCCATATCCAACAGCACACTAACGGAAAATAATTCATAGTTAGACAAAGTGAACAAATGAGTAGTTTTTTAAAAAAATGGACGGATGAAAGTACAAATGGAAAACATGGTCTAAATTCTAGCTTCTGAGACTGTAATACATAATTTACCATGAGAAGAACCACAACTAGATATGTACGATAAAAGTCAGGTTGTTATGAACACTTTCCATGTCTGTGTGTTCTCTACACAGTCTCTGTATTCATCAAAGCACGCTCAAATTACTGCTCGTGGGAATTTTCAATTAGTTATTGTTCCAAAAGCAGTGTACTGCTGCTGCTCCCCTCTGACCCTTCCTTTTTGGAAATCACTTCAGTGTCACTACATTCAGAGAGTGTTGTGATTGCACGTGGGCAGATGCCTTCAACTCAGTTTTTATTTATGCCTCCGTCCATTTTCCCACGAGTGGCCCGCAGTCCGCCCCTCCCCTCCCCTCCGCCTGCTAGAAGACTCCATTAGCTGTGTTGCTCTGGTGGGCGAGACGTGATGAAGTTAGGTGAGGATCATAAATGCGATCATGTCAGCTTCACTCCGGTGCGATGGTGATCGTCCTGAGTACGCACACAAAACACCCAGATGCAAAGAGATGGAGGAAATGAGGGAGGATGTACAGAGGGTGAATAAAACATTAGAAACACGACATGAAAAAGGACTTTGAAGTGCATAAATACCAAACACAAAGGCAGGCCGAGTCACATTAATGTTAATTAGTAATATATCAACTAATAAAGAGCTCTGATAGGCTGCTTTGATAGAAGTTTTTGCATTTGTTGGTCAAACGATCTGTGTTTACACTTTCTGGACCGGCGTGCTCTTGTTGCTCGTCCAGAAAAGAAGATAGTCCCCTGTTAGTAGCAAAGCTGGTACCAGTGTGACAGAACACAGGCGCAAAACATCTTCAGTTATGACATATTTGCATTTAATTCAACACAAATGCTTGCACAAAAGATTAAGATGGTGTCACAGGAATGATAATGATGAATAAGAAATACTGAGCAGAGCAATCATGTTTGTGGTGTTGCAGTATTTTATTTGTAGAATGAGTCTTCACTGAAGTATTCATTACAACGATGGATCTTCTGCATCTCAAACACACCATGCATCCATCTGACATTGTTCCTCATCAGAGAATTTACAGGTGAAAGTTGAACAAAAGTAAACTGCTTGAACCAACTGAAGCTTGCACCGAAACAAGACAAGCATTCTTGAATTTGTCACAACGGTGTCGACTGAAGTGAATTCAAGAGAAAGCAAGTGTTCCCTGAGATGGGTTCAAGTATGTCTGTACTATCAGGGAGGGAAGAGGGAATGTTGGATGGTTGGATTTACAAAGCCTGTGATCTCAATATCAGAGACCACTGTTAGCATCCAGTCTCCTACCAACAGCATTAAGTTCTTTTCATTAATCATGACTAAAATCTTTCTCTAATCTTTTCCATGCTGAAGATCTTTCCAACAGTGTAGCCAGACAGACTATGGACAGCAGATGATTCTACAAAACCCTGCATTATGTTACAACCACAGTCTTATTACATACAGTGAGTTATATAATATATAATCTAATATATATTATAGAAATAAGTCTTGCTTTTGTGTTTGAGGCAAAGAAAAAACTCACTTCTGCCACATGCAAATATCCCTCCATGGAGCACTGATGTTCATTACAAAGTCCACTGCTTGTACTCATCACTGTGTTCTGTATGGCAGGATAGGCTGACCCTTACTGTCTATATGTGAGTCAGAAATTTTTTTTAATTTATTGATTGATTAATGATTTATAAAGAAATTCTTTTTCCTACTTATTTATGCAGTTGTATTGTTACAGTTCTTGAACCTCCTGTTGCTCATGTTCGTTTGCTGTTCCCTCAGATTGGAACCATTGACTGTATATAAAGATGGACAACGTGACAGCTCCCAAAAAGTGAAGCCAAAACATCTCAATCACCCCCCTAGTGGCTGGCTGCAGTATACATCATAAACCCCGCCTTCTCCGTGTTAGCAGATGGGACATTAGTCAAACAAACTTTTCCCAAAGATGCACTGTAAATTCCGGCTGTGAAATCCAGGGTATTTTACTGTGTCTGTGTCCAGTAACTTACTGTAAAACATTTCACAGTATACTACTGTGTATTCAGGCAAAAAAACAAAACCTACAGTAATTATAGAGTTACTGTGAAAATTACAGTAACGCGTCATTTACAGTAGAATATCACATATAATCATACATATCATATATGATATAATATAATCATAATATATTATTACAGTAACCAATAATGTACTATTGAAAATTACAGTAACAATAATGTACTGTAGTAAAACAAAATATTACAAGTCAGACAAACTTTTCCCAAAGATGGTTTCTGTCAGTTCAGGTAGATCTTATCACAAAACTATTCAATGGTTCATTTCTTTCTGAAAATATTGGTTTTAATTAGTTATTTGTTGCTATAAAAAGGGATTTTTCATCATGATTGACAACTGAGCCCTGCTGGCGAATAAGTCAGACCACTACTGCTCTGACTCTACAGTAAATGATGTCACCAGTTCAAGATGGCAGTGGCTGTATCTGGGATATTTTGATGCCATTGCACAGTGGAAAGGACTGGAGACCCAATATCCACCTTTATATATGTCAAAAATTGCAGCGTGTTTCAGTCAGACCTCAAACTTCACGATCTAATGTCTTTAAAAATATCTTAATATAGAGAGTCATAAGACTGATTTTCTGATAAGTTGATCTAGCTGTGAGTGATTTTATTTGGTCAAAATGTTGATTGTGATCATCCCTGTTGTCTCATGATCTTATTGTCTATCTTATATATTTTTAGAATTTTAATGTATTGCATATTTAAATTCAAAGACATACACAGGTCAATTGGTGACTCTAAATTGGTGGTAAATGTGAATATGAGTGTGAATAGTTGTTTGCCTCCATGTGCCCTGCAATGAGCTGGCTTGTCCAGGGTGTACCCTGCCTGATCTAATTTAATGTTAGTTAGTGGTTTATTGTATGTTTTTGTATCCTCTATGTTCTATAAGCTAATTTAAAAGAGTACTTTTCTTGGTTAAATAAAGTGGCTGTACATGTACATGTATGAAGTAACAAACAATGGCAACTTTTAAATTATTTATTCATTATTTGCTGGAATTTATGACACAGCAACCTTCCAATCATTCAGCCATCACCATCTTAGCATTCAGTCACCATCCGTGCTGTCTCATCTTCTCCTACATTTACTAATTTGATCTAATTTTGTTGTGTCACAATTAATCTTGAAGTAAAATGATGTGATTTAATCCTTCCTTTGAGCCTGGCTGTGGCAATGTACTTGATATTCATAGACTGTTAAGTGTTCACATTACTTGCTCACTCCCTGTCATATATGCCATTGTCAGCAGAAGAAATAGAGAGGTTCTTTTCCGGCTTACTTCGCCTCGCTGTAAGATCCTTGAGCCAAACCAGACGGAAGTGTTAAGATTGCAGTGAAGTGAAGGTGAGGAGTGTTGCTGAGTTTTCTCTGTACTTGGTGATGAAAAGAGAGGAAGATGAAATAACACCTGGTTACAATCCTCTTTGTTTGAAATGATCCACCACAGTCTTAAATCTGCAAATTATATAATTTCCTAAATTCCTTGTTTAGCAACACAAGCCCACTCATGTCTGAACCTCAACAAAACATCTTGTTGTGTTTGTTCCTCGAATCAGCAGAAACTTCATATCAGAGGGTGTGAAGAACAAAAGAGGAACGAAGACAATGTACCCGGCGCTTGTCATTATTTTCCCAGACACTTTCCTTCAGCGAGTTTTCAGGCTCAGTCTGTGTGTGTAGGCTGCGGCAGTGACTGACAGGTCTCAGTGGTGGTGGGCTCTGAGGAGGAGGCCGTCCCTCCCCAGGTATCCTGGAGAGATGTGGGTGGTGCATCTGACAGCTACTGATGGGAAAATTGCCGCCTCAAGTGCCTCAGCACCGGCTGACCTTTTCAACAGTAAAAAGGAGCGATGTGACAGAGAAAATCATATGCCTGGATCTCTTTCAGTTTGTCTGCCGAAAAAGTAAAATAACCCGCCGCAAATTTCTGTTTTGAAATTTGAGCTTGAAAATGACTGTTTTGATCCTGATTGTCTCGCCACCGTGACGCTCTCACGCTGGAAGTAGTCGTTTGTCTTGTCTCTTTTGAAATCAGCATAATGTGGTGGAGGTGTGGCAGCGCGATGCGTGACATACAGTTTGTCCAGTTGATGTGTGGCCCTGTTGAAAGGGTTACTGTGGCAACAACAACAACAACAACAACAACAAAAAAACATAACTAAAACAACATTCTGGTGTCATGCTGTAGTCCAACAAAAAAAAACAAAAAAACATCACATGCTGTTATGTGTGGAGGTGGGGGGCTGTTGAACGCTAATCACATCAGGGGCTGGCTGCAAAACAGCACTGAATTCAGAAGATTATTAATAATGAGGGCATAAAAATGAATTTTGGGCCATTGCAGACTTTTTAATGAATAAAAATAATAATGAATAAAGGTTTGAGATAGAACATAAAGCAGTTCTTCATGGTGATGCCATAGGGGAAGCTTTTTTTAGTTCTGCAAGGAACTTATTAGCTATTGGTTCTTCAAAGAATCATTTATTATCGAGTTCTTCCTAGAACTTAGTGTAAATATTATTTGTCCTCAAGTTCATTTAAGGTGCCCGTTGCAATAACTTGAATCAAAATGTTCAAAGGTTTGAAATGTTTAGTTTTATATCTAGGTAATATAACTGATGTGGTGCTAAAAGAAGATAATTACTTGAGTAGCCAAAGTGCTACTCACAGCTAGAAGAAAATGGCTTAATATGGACCCACCCAGACAAAGTCAGTGGTTAGATATAGTACGAGAAATACAGGAAGACATTAGCGATATATAATGTATAATTTTATTGATGATAATGTAAACTGATGTAATAAAGTGTTACAGTATTACAGTAGTAGTACAGTAGTACAGTAAAATGTATGACTGGGTGTAAGCTGTAATCCCCTCAGAGTAGTAGTATTTGTTTTGCATGTATATGCAAAAAATCAATAAAAAACAAAAAAAATGTTCAAAGGTCCATGTTGAACAGCTATTTTTTCTACAGTAGCCCACGGAGAAACACTGGCTCTAATATCTTTTGCTTCTTTTGGGCATTCCGTGGTCGCTGTTGCTAGGAATGCTAGGAAGCAGAGGGTAAGGCGAGGCGGTTGCATCAACAACTACACCGCTAGATGCCACTAAATCCTACACACTGCTCCCTTGATTTTAAATGCAACAGTGAGTAAATTACTTTAAAAAAGTAATTCAGCAAAGTTATTTATTACTTTAATATAAATTATTATCACATTGCTAATTGCTCTCTAAGAAATATTACCCCTTCACAATTAGAAATGGTACCACAACAACAATTTCTACACACAGTTAGTTAGTCAATAGGTTCGGTCTATAGCAACTGTTTGTTAAAGCCGAACCAAAGCTGTTCAAACTGTCGCTTTGTTGTTATTTATCAAAAGCAACAGGTCATGTTGTCACATACAGAACCAGTCATCAGTGTTACAAAGAACCTTGAAAGGAAAAAAAAGGTTCAAAAGCTTCAAAGTTGCAAAAGTGCTGCAAATGTGACGTACTTCAGGTTCCCAAAAGAATCTCAAACAGCAAAAAAAAAATTCCTTCAGGTTGAAAAAGGTTCTCCAGAGAACTCAAAGTGCTCCACAGCACTTGTCAAGAACCAGTTTTTCTTAGAGCGTACTAAATAATGACATGACAGATCGGGACTTCAAGAGAATAATAGAAAGAAATGGGGGAAAAAAAGGTTAAACAATAAAATTCAGAAATAAAACTTCCTGAAAAAACGTTGACATTCACATGGAGCTGTCCCTTATGTATAAAACATTTACTCATGATATACATTACACAGCAGCAGGAGCCCTCCTGTCTAGCGCGCCCCCTCCCTCTTTGAATCAGGTCACTCAGATCAGTGGGCAAGTGATTTATCAAACGCTGCCACACATGCATGAAGCTGCTGTCATTAGCTCATTGCACTGAGACGTTCCGCTGGGGAAAAAACAACTCTAGAAATATCAATGGACCCTTGAGTTAGTTTAGGTTTGTTTTTGTTTGCTAAGAATAGGAGGCGTGTTTTCATTAAAAACCCACTTTTCTTCTTATATGCTCACATATATACACTGGATATGCACATAAATATGATTGTGAACAACCTCAAAGGACTGCATGCATGTACAATAACTGTTCATTTGCACTTCAAACACAAAAGTGATCTGAGGTTAACGCTGTTCCAAACACAGTATGTTGATTTGATGTTCAGTGCTGCCTATGTAATATTTATCGTACCTCGATGAATCTGTGTGTGAGGCGTGGAAACATTATTTCCCAATCAAAGCTGAGGTATTTTCAATCCAGCATTGTTTACATCCATGTTTAGTCTTCTTCTTCTGTGCCTTTTCTGCTGCGTTTGTTGGTGTATCGCTGCTATCTGTAGATCAGTGGAATAATGTGGAACCATCATGTCAATTTCTGTGTGACAAATTAAATTAAAAGGTGAGGCTGATGGGAATGTTAAAAGTTTTGCAGTTTGCAGTTTAAAAGTTGGACCTGATGGCAGCACTAGGTGAAAAATGAAGGTACCAACAAAGGATTTAACCTGAGGAGGGACATGATGTCACGGCCATCCATCTGATTGTTGGTGGACAGGTTGCAGACCTGTTGGTGGTGACCAACAGGTTCGTCTCTATAGAGCCGTGCTGTGTGTAACCTTTGTTACAACATAGAGTTTGTATATTTATTGTCTGTTGTACAGAGATGATTTCTAAGGAAGCCATTATTATTCTACGTGCTAATAAAAGCTGAGATTAGCGACGTGAGAGTGAGAAGCTATTCCTGCTGCAAAGATTCCTGCTCATTTGGCTTTTCTGTCTAGATGTAACTTCTCAAAATTCTAACTAAACATAACCAAGTTACCAGCAAACATTTCTTCTTCTATGTCTTCTTTTTCTGCTACTATAGAGTCCTTTGACTTCTCTGTCCTACTGTAACAAACATGGCGGCGCAAGATGGCGGACGCTGTGTAAGAGGACCCGTTTCATATGTAGATATAAAAGACTAACTCTAAGGTAACAAAATATAGCGATTCGTTTTTTAAGGTTATGAAAATATAGTTATGCATGTCATAATAGATCACCCTAAAAGTTACACACTGGACCTTTAAATAGGCAGTCCACTTATATAACTCAACCTGCTGTGCTGCTTTAAGTCTCTTTCACACTACCACCATAGCATCGTCCTGCATTAGATGATATACTTTTAGGTGGTAGACCTATAGTATCTACACAAACACACTAATCTAATCAAAAACAGCAGGCCTGAAATAAATATTACCTTCTGGGAACACGTAATGTTCAATTTTCTTTAAACCTGTCTGAGGAAATGTGTTGATTCAGCTCTGTGCTCATTTCTGATGCCGTGGTTTGTGTTTCTGTTATTTTACACTGTATCATATTGTACGAATGTTCATTATTTTTGTCTGAGACACAAAATAATATGAATGTCTTACAATAAGGCACAACTAAATGGAATGTGGTGCACGGCGTTATCCATCACCCGGGCTCAGCTCGTGTACACGGAATCAGAATCCGTCAGCGGCGTACTGATTGGTACTTTTGAGCATCCTCGGTACAGAGCCACATCACCCAACTCAACTGTACCGCCACCGGTGCAGTAAATGCTTTATAAAGACGAGAGCGTACTCACTGAGAGTGGATCATGTTGGCTGCTCACACTCCATAACCTCATGCATGTTGTTACAAAACACTTGTGAGGTAATGAAAAAAAGGCAAACACTGCTGCAGTATGGTTCAGTGCAGACAAACACTGTGTTCATGGAGGAGCAGCTGAGGCTTCAAGTGAAATAACTATTCCTCTGAAACAATACAGACACATAAGTGCTTTAGACTCCTGCTGATGGCTCTAATTAAGTGTCTAAGCAGCATTCAACTCGATAATGATCCAAATAGTCTGTTCACTATACAACAATATACAATATATAGTAATTATCTGAGATAATACTGGTGTGTATTAGTGCTACAACTAACATTCATTCTCATTATTGATAAATGTGATCATTTCTTGATCATTTGGTCTCTAAGATGACAGAAACAATCAATGTTAAGGTGACGTTTAGTGGACCCAAAGTGTAAACACAGCCAGGCACCAAATTCAGTTTAAACAGTTTATCGGTAACAGGGTAGAATGTGCAGTGGCAGGTGGAGATCTTGCTGAGGGAGGGGAGAGTTGGTGCAGCGCTGGTGATGGCAAGAGTCCAAAAACAGGAACGGTAGATGAGACAGGGCTGGACGTGGCTGGGTTGGTGGCAGGGGAATATCCTGAAGCACAGGAGAGATCGAGGTTAACAAGGCAAAAAAAAAAAAAAAGACATTTAAAAAAGATGAACAAAGTTGGATGCCACATTAGTTACCACGAGGGAGACTGAACAATCTGGCAAAGTCTGGCAGGTTGAGCCATTTTTTTGGTGCTGCATGAGATGATTGGATAATGAGGAGTAGGTGGTGATGGGATCAGGGAGGTGAGAGGGGAAACTGAAGGCCACGCACAGCGACACACACACACACACACACACACACACACACACACAAACAGACAAGACAGAAAAGAACAACGGTAACACAAAGGGAGGGAAACTCTGGAGGCAGACAGCCTTATCATAACAAGCAAACTATATCCTCGAGTTCAAGGTGGGTGATGTCTTTCAGTCGGAGATATTCACTTTATTATCACAAAAGAAGAAAGGCAGCAAATGCGGCCACAGTTTGTGGTTCATGCTTGAAAAAAAAGACGAAATATTCATATTTGAAACAGAGGCACAAAGATTTCTTTCTATTGTATCTCCTGCCACATCAGCAACGGGGAACATGGGCAGTTTTACTCTTGGTCTCTCAGGAGAGTGAAATTTTGACTAAAATGCTCCTTACTGGGCATTTTCAGGTCTGAGTCAACCTGAAACAAACAGACAGATAAATACTTATTCACAGACTCTGGAGAGACACTGTGCCTCGCCACTCTCGTGGCCAATAGCACTAATGCTAATGCTAATAATGTCATGACTTGTGGTCCATATTTTATGATACAGTTGTGTGTTTTGCAGACTGTTAATACAGTATAAAGGCTTTAAGAGCACTGGACAAAGCAGACATTTGGTTCAGTTAAACTGACATATTTGTAAAACTCTACTTTTGACCATATCTAATTGAGTTCTTTTAAATCTTTTTGTAACTTAGAACAAAATGGAACATTGGCCAAATAGTGTATCTGCTTTTTGTCAGCTATTATACAGCCACACTAATGATGCGACCTCCTCAGTACTGTCCACCGCAACTTGTGTGGGAGAGAAACAAGAACCTAAGCCAATAAATGCAGACACATAAGCATATATATGCCAGTTGCAAGTGAAAAAAAAAAAAATCAATACTTTCATGAATGGATGGATGGGTCGCAGGGGTATAGCAGGTTTGGGGGGGTGTGAGGGTGTTCCAGACATCCCTCTCCCTAGCAACACATTCCATATTGCTGGTGGATCCAGGAATATCTAGCCTGTGATTACAGGTGAATCTGCCCGAACCATCTCAGCAGCAGCAGCCTCCTAACCCTATCTCCAAGGCTTAGCACCCTACAGAGGAAGCTCATTTCAACTGCTTGTGCCACAATCTCATTCTTTGAGTCACCACCAAAAGCTCATGACCGTAGACGATGGTTGGAACACAGACAGACCAAAAAATGAAGAGCTTTTGTCACAGGTTTCTCTCAGGTACACAAGCACGCAGAAAGAGTCAGCCCAAATTCAATAAAAGGCAGTTTATTAATACAGGCAGGCTTTGTTAAAACAGTCAAAATGGGCGTGATGGAGGGGTCAGTCTTTAAAAGGGATCCCAAAAGCCAGCCAGACAGTCTATGGCAGTGAACGTCAACTGACGGCCCGTGGGCCACATCCGGCCCGCCAGAGCTTTCCATCTGGCCCCCAGAATATTACTGGATCCAGGAATAGCCTAGTGAAGAGGACAAAGTATGTTTCTACATTTGTCAAGTGAAATGAAACAAACGCCCTCTGAAAAGTAGCTTGTGCCAAAGCCCGTCTCCAATTAAAAATGATGATAAATGCGTTGCTCTTTTATTGTTTCACTGTCAGAACTGATCTTTCTTGGGCTTCATTTCCCCGCACAATTGCGCACTATTGCAGTGTCTCAATAACAACAGTCAACATAACAGAGAAGAGCATTGTAAGTGCAAGCTTTGCACATCAGCAAATAGATACAAACAACAAATAAAAGCGTCAGGCCGTCAGTTATGAGAAATGTTCCTCTTTACATCAAATTAAAGTAGCCTGTGATCCAACAAATAAATACGACGTAAAACCAAGAAAATCACAAGACTGAAATACTCACGTGTGGTTAATGGGAGAAGTGACATTTCCCCTCCGACACTATCTTTTTAACATCGGGCTTGACAGCTGTTATGCCTGCCTTATGTGCCTGCAGTCCTAGTTCATTTTTCACAACTTCACAGGTGTGTGTTGATCCGAACATGGTGAGCACATACATGGCCAATTCTTCAGTGTGTCATACTTTTGGGGACAAGCCACCCAAAAGGCGCTCAAGCTTTCAGCACCACGGAGAGCAGGCTTCATGTCACCAGCGGCCTGGATGTCAATCAGTTCACTGTGATTAGCTGTCTCGTCCAGCGGCATCACCTTCCCCACGTTAGCAGCTGACAGCCTCATGAATATGAAGCCTAAAATATCGTTTTCGCCCCCTAGTGGCTTGCTACCGTACAGGTAATATGAGTCTGACAAAGGCTAAAAAATAACATACATTTCAAAGGCAAATTGATATATGAAATAATATATATATAATCATATAATATATATATATATTACTTAGGATACAATATTAATTTAATTTTACGAGAGCGTCTGGCCCTGATGGTGTCCGCCGAGAAAAATTCTGGCCCTTGGACAAATGTAGTTCATGACCCCTGGTCTATGGTGTCCCCTTTACAGTCTGTACTCCACCTTAGTTCCAGGGGGTTCTGTCCGTGTTGCTGCTGCAGTCAGCTGTTAGCCGCACGCTAGATACACTGGCTGTGTACTCTGGTGAGCCGGCTCTGGAGTTGCCTCAGCCAAGGGAGAAAACACAAGGTAAAGGCACCAATTCTACCCACACAACGGGGCATCCAAGTCGGAAATGTTTTCTACTCTGCACAGACGTGGCAATCCGCTCCGCCAGCCCGTCTTCTGCTGACCCCTTTCCGTCTGGCGTCCTTTCCCTCGCTGCCCTCTTTGTTCGCTTCTTGTCAGTGCTCCCCAGTCCTGCTCTGATTCCTCTTTTGGCTGCATTGAAGGTGATTGCTACCTGGCCACAGGTGCGCCACTTTGCTACAGGGGGAGGTCCTTCAGACACTCAGGAGAGAAACACTTCAAACCAGTGAAACACACACAATTAAGAAGAAAACAATAAAATAATACAGTGCAAATAACTACACAAAAAAGTCTCTCCTGGTCACTTTGTGACACTTTGCCTTCCAGCTCAATTCTTTCCCACAAGACCAGATACAACGTCAAATTACTATCAATGCTGCACAAATCCACCAGTCCATCTTAGGCTCCATTTCCCTGTCACTTGTGAACAAGATCCCAAGATACTAGTAGTACTTTGCTGGTGGTAGCAATTCAACAAAACAATAGAACTAAATGCAAATTAGAATAGAGACAGAATAGTCTTTTATTGCCATTGTACAGTGGGGGTACAACGAAACTGAGGGTGCTCCCACAGAGCCACTGTGCACCACATAGAGAAAAAAAAGACGTGACATACTGACAATCACAAGACAAGCAAGAAAGAAAAATTAGAAAATTAGAAAAAGATAAATTATTATAATATATACATCTGAAAAATATACCACAAAAAGTAAACTGTAAACTGTAAAAAAACTCTGGAGGTAGTGCAAAAGAATATATATACATTTATAAATATTGGCCAAAAAAAAAAAAATAGGCCATAATAATGTCTTTAAATGTCCAGTTTAACTAAGCAAATACTTGTAGTTGACCCTTATTGTGCATCCTGTAGCACAGCATGTGGCTACAGTGTTTAAATCCCGAGCCAAGTGTCTGGTTAGATGAACTACAAAAATACTTCAGTTATGGTTGGGAAAAGACTTCAACTGGGGGTCTGCGACCCCTATGGGGTCTGCAGAGGTACTGCAGGGGGTACGCCAATTTTTGTCAAAATAATTTGTGAGAATTCATGATTTGTGACAAAAATGATATATGATACTAACATAATGTGACCAGCCGCTATGGGAAAAGAAAGAAAAGGTGAGGTGTGTTGGCTGAAACACAGCAGTTCTTTGTTGCAAAATTAACGCTAGTTACTAGTATGATAAGTGAAACAGAATGGATAAATTTGTCACAGTTAATAAGGTGAAATAAAAGGTGAATAAAGTAAATATAAAAGTTATTTTAGGCCAGGCTTAAAATGTGACACATTTTAAATAAAAATAAATTACATGTGGGGGTCCCTGTTCCGTTTGTCTATCGTCCAAAGGGTCCTTGGGCTAAAAAAGGTTGAAGACCCCTGAGTTAAACACACATTTTCCATAACCTGCTTAGACTTGCCTAAACAGAACCATGAAAATGTCTATCATAGTTTTACTGGATATTCCAGGGAAAACAAATCTGATTGAACATATGTTCAATATAAACAGTCTGTAGATACATTCATTAAAAATGTTCCCTTAATTAGTTTCATTAAAACCAACTGTAAACTAGATGTCTTTCTGTTTCTCTTAAAAGCTGTTGTAAATTAGCAGCAAATGAATACTTTTCAGGAGACAGGGTTGTTTACTGTACACCATTAAAGAGCATGCCTTACAGTGGCACGGTTGGATTAAGTAATAAAACTCAGTCTCTTGTCCGCCTTGCTACATTTTCCATCCGCAAAAGGGAGTGAAAAAGTGTCAGCTCTGATTTATAGTAACACAGCTTTAAGATGCATGTGACACTCGGCCACTGTAACTCTTCTGTGCTCCGTGGGCAGACAGGATGGCTTGTGGTGTTTTAAAAGCCACACATTGCAATCTCTCTGCCTGTATTTCCTGTTACGCTTACCATTATATGTCCAATAGAGGCAAAAATGCAATGAAACCATCTGTAAAACAAACAGTAAAGATGACTGTCACATAACACAATCAGCAGCCCTCCATCTTTTTATTCCTGCAACACTTGGGCAACTAGAGGAAGTGAGGACAGGAGCAATTTTAGCACAGAGCAATCCTGCAGCTTACAGGCTACAACTCCATCAGTAGCAGCGCTGTTAACGTCTTTTAGATTGCGTTAAAAAAAAAAGTGTTTATTCATGCCGGCCTCCTTCTCTCTTGAGCATGGCTCGCTCGCTGCACTGAGGTGCAACATTATTGAAATGCACTGAGATGTATTGTACCAGACTCTGAGACATGTGCAATAAATTCCTCACCAAGTGGTTGGTAACAATCTCTACCATCTGGTGCCACAACAAATACAGAGCTGCTTGGTAAGTGAAGTCAGCGAGTGCACATTTATGCGTGTGAATATGATTCCATGTACTCTGACAACTCAAAGAAACACAGCGGCGAGGGAGAACCAGGAGGGAGGCGATTGGTTTTTGTTAATGGCTGGCCATTAGACTAAATGAAAGCTGATGTGAAATTGATGAGTTTGTTTTGCGGCTGGTTTGCATATGGAAAGCAAATTTATTCGAATCAGGATTCTCGCTGCATCCTATGAGGCTCTTAATCACGGGAAAGGAAACCTTTCAGACCAAATCTATTTATGTCACTTTTCATCAGACTGCATGAGAGCTGATTTGCCTCACATAGGGCAGCCACACACCAATCATTGTTTACCGTACAGAGCAAATAAATGGAACAGGAGTGAAAGAAGAGAGTCACGGACATTAACCAGTGCCATCTGCTGCTGCTGCTTCGTGGAACTGATGCCTCTGATCAGTGGCAGATAAAAGTTGATATTTCAAAACTCACAGATGATGTGAAAACAATACATTTGGATTATCCAACAGTACGGTATAGCGTCTAGTCTGCAGCCGTAGAGCTCATTAAAGCGGCTGGCTAAACTTGCTTAGCAGCACCTGGAGGCTTAAATTTTCATGACAGCGGTGCTGTCGAAAAGAGTGGCGCAGAACAAAAACTGACAACTTTAGATTTTTTTGAAAGCCTTAGCGGTGCTGGGGTTAAAATGAAATGTGTTGAGGAAATGCCATACGGTTGTTAGAATCAAAATCCCCTTGAAAAATCCAATGTGCTCAGCAAGTTCCAAGGAAATCTGCCAATTAGATTACAAGATATCCTGTGCGCAGGGGACATTAAAAAAAAAATGTGCCAGAGGAAAGCATGTTAGGTGTCTGAAAAATCCTTAAAGCCTCTGGAAATGTGGCTTACAATAGTAAAACTGTCTATGTGATATCAAAGATCTTTGTAGACACGTGAAATATCGGCAAAACTGAACGTTCGTAACTAACTTTAAAACCTGGTTCAGAAACAGTTTCTGTTTAGACCATTTCTTAAGACTATGAAATTACGGCAGATCATGTTTTGATTGACAGCTCCTTCATGGCCACCTTCTCTTCAAAGCCACCAGACCAGACAACTTTTACAAAAACAAATCTCATTCAGTGTATTCAATTATTATTAAACCTTTATTTACCAGGAAGGGTTCCATTGAGATTAAAAAACTCATTTTGAAAGGGAGTCCTGGCCAAGACAGGCAGCAGCACAAACTAAGAACAGGTCAAATTAAAACAGATACAAGACACACAGACAATATTACAACACATAGCAATCTAAAAAATAATAATGAAAACAAGCTAAAACAACGACACCCCAATGATTCAGTCTCCAGGTCTTTCGATATGGATTTAAAAGCATTCAAAGAGATCAGATCTTTGACTTTTAAAACATTCACAGGGTGCTGAGTATCCAAACGCCCTCTTCCCTAGTTCAGTACGAACATTTGGTACAGATAAAATATAAAAGTCCCCTGAAAGCAGCGAATATTGTCCATCACACTTTCTAGAAAGAAAAGAACAGAGATATGATGGAAGCAACCCGAGAATCGCCTTGTATATGAAAATATACCTGCGCCTGCGGGTTGCTAAACAAGGCCATCCTACACGAGCATAAAGCTCACAGTGGTGAGTCAGGGCTTTACAGTTAGTGATGAATCTGAGTGATGCATGATAAGCTGTGACAATCACATGCAATGCCTGGGCAGGGGCACGCATGTACAAAAAATCCCCATAGTCCAGTACAGGTAAAAATGTTGCAGCAACAAGTCTCTTTTTTACATTTAAGCCTCAGTTTTTTCACCAAGCATTGTACATGTGGCTTAAAAATCAGAGAATCAATAAAGATTTATATCATAAAAGCAGAGTCGGTTGTTGAAACATTAGAAAGACTTGTTTCTTCCATGAAGCTGAATAAATGCCAATACTTTGACTCTCTCTTTCTACAATATTTGTGCATTACAGTGCAACTACAGGAGTAAAGGCTGGGAAAAGATTGTGATTATGGCAAATAAACTGCAGTTAAGGTCAAGCAACTAAAACACTCAGTTAATGACAAGAAGCAGTTACAGGTAGTAAAAAAGATAACTGCATATCTGTGATGGGACACAAACTGTTGTCTTCCTGCATAAAGGTCAACAAATGTGTCATAACAAACGTGATTTTATTTGTATCCTTCTCCATCCTTATCGTCACTTTTTTACCAAGCTTTTTGAAACGTCTTTTAGGGTCTTTTTCAGGGGTGGGCCCAATTGCAGACGCAGAGTTATATGAAAAGACTTTGAACACATTTGGCAGGCGTTGAACACAAAGGAACACAAACAATCAAACTAACCAAAAGGTGGCAGGAGACTGAAAAACTCAACAACCAAAATCCAGAACCAAGAACTAAAACCAAGAACACAGCACAGACACACAGCAGAGACAAATAGCAGAGACATCTAACGGACAGACAAGGAAACAAAGGAAACACAGGAACTAAATAGACAACCAAGAGAAACTAATCAGGGACAGATGCAGAATCAAAAACAGTCGGGAAAACAAGGCAGGAAGTAGAAGTAGACAAGACACAGTTTGGGTAGAACTACAAAATAAAACAGGAAACACAGAACAAACTAAACTTTTTCATGAAGAGCCACTGAAATCAAGACTTAGTTGGAGACTCACACCTGGTGAGATGGATCACTGCCTCACGGAGAGACCACAGTACGTCAGAGTGAAGGGCTTCACGTCGGACACTGTGGTCAGCAGCACTGGAGCACCACAGGGGACCATGCTCTCTTTCCCGTTCTCTTGACCTTGTACACATCTGACTTCCAGTATAACTCAACAAGACCAAGGAGATGGACTTCAGAAGGAACAAACCACATCTCCAATCTGTGTCCATCGAGGGGGGCGATGTGGAGGTGGTCAGGACCTACAAATATCTGGGGCTGCAGCTAGATGACAGGTTGGACTCAAACATGGACACTGTCCACAGGAAAGGACAGAGCCGTCTGTACTTCCTGAGAAGGCTGGGGTCCTTCAACATCTGCAGAAAACTGCTGCAGATTTGTTGTACCAGTCTGTGGTGGCCAGCGTCCTCTTCTATGCAGCGGTGTGCTGGGGAGGAAGCATCAAGAAGAGGGATGCTGCCCGACTGGACAGACTGGTGAGGAGGGCTGGCTCAGTGGTGGGCACAGAGCTGGACTCTCTGGTGACAGTGGCAGAGAGAAGGACCCTGGACAAACTGCTGTCCATGTACAACAGCTCTAAGTCATGGTAGGAGGGACAAGAGACAATGGACAATTTCATTCTTGCACTAATTCCTGGTCATTCTTTGTCTCCATCCTAATCATACTATTACTATATTACTATGCTATAATATACCTAATTATACTTTTTTTCTCTCGCTCTCTTTATATATATATATATATATATATATATATATATATATATATATATATATATATATATATATATATGAAGTTTTATTTCTCATTTTAGTTTTCTATTTGTACAGATCTTAACACATGTTTAATTTCTCTGCACATGTTTAATTTAAATTCAGATGTATTTTATAGGTTAATTTTAATGTATGTATCAAAGATGATATTTAAATCAAACGATGATCTTTGGAATCATCTTCTGGGGACTATGAATATCTAGTTATGTGAAGAGATGTGGTATTAAATATTGAATGAAGTTTGTACTCACAATCATAATACAAACAGTGTGATATTTTTTAATTTGTTGCACCTTGCAGAATACAGTGTATATGTACTGTGCATGTCCTGTATGTGCATATATAAGTATGTATAATGCACATTATTAATATTCATTGACTCTAATGGGATTGTCCTGTATTTTACCTGCCTGTGATGGAAACATTACATTATCCCTCTGCAGTGCCCACCTCGTCTTTGTTTAAAGTGCATGAAATTAGGTCATGATATGATAAAACAGTGCTCTGGAGTATTATTGATCGTCCTAATGGTGTGTGTTTGCTGAGCTCTGAAGAGACCGCAGGAGGAGACGTGAGAGAACACTCGTCACGATGGCAGAGCCTGCTGGAGAGTTTCTGATAACATGCAGCAGAGGTGCGGCATCGCACCAAGAAACACAACAAATAAATCAAACAATGAAGAAATCATCGGAGCAGGTGTGGCTTTTGATTGCCTGATTAAAAGCTATTAATCACTATGACACTCGACAATTATGATCATCACTGCTGTGCATGATGGGGCTGTGCTTATTGTCGCTGCACAGCAGAAATGTAGTCGTTACAGTGCAGCAATGCTAAACTCCTCATCATGCAGCTCAAATTAGGACTCCTGTCCACACTCAATAATTTGATGTAAAACCTCAGGATTTAAAATAACTTTCTTAATTACTCACTAAAATTTCAGCATCATGAATCAAACAAATGACTCATTATCCAACATATTGTCCTCGGAGAATAAGGCGGCGAGAAAAGTTTGGCGCCATGTCATCGGCATGCCAGCTTTATTTAACTAGACGTCGGCAGTGAACATTTAAAGACATGTAGGATTGATTATCTATTAACCGCACTGAAGAGCCCATCAAATGTCATTCACGAGTACTTGAGCACTCAGAAATGTGTGCAGGATTCTGTCGTGTCCAAGTGTGTAAAGGCCATTGATTTGTCCAAGTGGTAACCATGGAGTACATTGGTTTTAAAATGGGACCGTAATTGGATTTAAGGTCAGTGAAAATCAACACAATGTCATAGCCTGACTCCAGTGACGCACTCTTTTTTTCCATTTCGCCATAAATGCCTTCAAGGAGAAACTGTCTGAAAGCGTCTGCTGGTATACTCACTCATCTGTACAATCTATTGTGCTGTACGACGACAGGAAAAAACACCTAATGCTTGCAGAGAGATCATGGAGATAGTGGGATAAAGCCAGGAAGAAGATATGACAGGGGGCTTTGTGTCCTGCACTCAATTGTGGACATTTGGTAAGTACAAAAATGCTAAGCTAAAAACACATTTATTTTTTTTTTGAAGCTGAAGAGTGACAGGGATGTGGGGAGAGAGAGACGGGGAATGACATGCGGGAAAGAGCCACAGGTCAGATTCGAACCCTGGGCCGCCGCGGAAAGGACTGAGCCTTTGTACATGGGGCGGCTGCTCTACCAACTGAGCTAAATGACACCCCAAGCTAAAAACAATTAAAAAAAAATAAAAAAATAATAAAAAAAATTATATCTTGACTCATTGTAAAAAATTAGAAAAGGAGAAACTACAAATACTTTATTCTCTAATTTATCCTTCTCCCCAGCAATAAATTCGAGCTCCTCCTGGGGGATCCCAAGGCGTTCCCAGGCTAGATGGGCTGTATAGGTCCTCCTACCAGTTGGATGAGCCCAGAACACCTCCAAAGGAAGTGATGATTGGTACTAATGTTGCTAATATTTGTCACGAGATATTTCTTGGTGAAAGATTGTTGAAAGTACAAACTCTCCAGTTTAATAACAGAAAACATGACTCATTCAGACTGATGTCTAAAAGTGTTGAATCAAACAACATTAAATCAAAGATCACTCAGAATTCAGAAATTCTTCTTTGTTTGCTCACTGGAGTGCTTCTCAGCAGCAGTGGCTCAGTGCTGCCACTGGTGGTCAGGAAATGAAATTAATCATGAAATAAAATAAATGAGGCAATAAATGTATAATAAGTCTAAATCTGAATGTACAATATAAATGAGTCATGAGTCTGAATTATTTTTTATTTCAGGAGAATCATAATGTCATACTGTTTCATAATGCCACATTTATTTCCCAGTTCTTTTCATGTCAATCTCTCATATTCAAATTTAGGAGCCAATCAAATGAAGGAATTGGCCAACTGACTGAGACCCAGTTTGTCATTGGCTGGAAGTTATTTGGAAGTGACGAACTGAGGCAAAATTCTACAAAACTGACAAACTGTTTCTAAATTCTAATTAAAACAGAGAGAAAAAAATGCAGCCAGAATTATTAATTAATTTGAATTTGTTTTCAGTGTTATTCATTATTTTTCTGGCATTTTTTTGCCTTTATTTGACAGGATTGACATCACACCAAAATGCAACAAAGTACCACAGGCCGAGCCACCAGGGTGGTGTTTTTTTAGTGTACTCTGCATGTTCAATATTGTGATTAAAAGCCATTATGGTGATATCTTGGCAATAATTGTCGTCTGGGAGGCCTCTGTTCAATCAAAAAGCTCCCCTAATCAGGAGTAAAAGTACCGATCTCTAACCTTGTCTTTTCTTTAATCCTGTCCTCATCCTTAAAAGAATATGCTCAGATTCTTTGCGATATCGATCTATCAGACCTGGGTTAAAAACATAACATGCTGCTTTAAAGTTGTATAATCTAGCAAGATGCACGGCAAATTCGCAATCTGATTTATCTACTGATTAGGCCCATTTATATGTACATGTTGTGCATTGCTCAGTTAACCACTGATTAAGAACATGGGTTTAAAGGAAACATCATTTTCTTTTGTCTGTAGTGCAGAATATCTACCTTCCAATCCTTTTCATTCATTGGACAAGGGACTTGAAGAACTCCCCAGTGGCCTGTCAGAGTCTATAACACATGGCTTACCTGAGGTTAAAAAAGGGGAAAAGGTTAATTTTCCTTTGTGCAGGAAACTAGGAAAAATCTCCCTCCTCTCTTGTCTTTCACTTTATTGATTCCCTTTATTGGGCTGATTTTCCATGTTAAGTGGGAACCTCCTGACCTGCCAAACCAGCCCTGCAATCAGATGTGGGTTACCTCTAACAGAAGGTTAATCACAGGTAATCATTAACAGGACTCCTCCATTTAGAGGATGTCCCTGAGCCCACAGGTCTGATCCTCGAGCAGCATTGTCAACCTTATTATTAAAAGACAGGGAAATGATGTGGGGGAAGTAGACAGCTTAGTTACAGTTTGATTTTAATACATCAAAAAAAAAGGTTTTATTCTGCATACTTTGATTAAAAAATGGTATATGTTTAACAACATATATGAAAAGTGATGTCTTCCAATGTCGTTTGATGCACTGGAGGTATCAACGTCGATATGAAATTTCTGCAGATGGGAGCTTTGAGGATAAAATAAAGCATTAAGATTACATAAAAAAAATAAAATAAAAAAACATGCATCCATTACACATGGATGTTGAGACAGATGCCATGGCACAGCTTAGCCTTCTGGTGCCAGAATGAAAGGAGCTTGTCGGAGATAAGAAAGGCATCAGGGTTCTAACTTTTTGTGTGTGTACACAACTAAACATTATGAATACCTTAGAGCATGTTTGAAAATGTGCATTTCTATGTCAACGATATCACGTCTTCCCTCATAACGGTAGCCTTTTTACTCTGCCTTCCAGTGTGGCCATTCAGAGTAACTATTAACTCATTTTATTTCTGGTGTGGTCAGGCAACTTGTCTTACAAAGTTTTGATTGAGCTCAAAGGCAATTTGCCCCAGTGGCCACTGGCTACTGTAACTCAAAACTCCACATTTCCCCCATAGAGCACCACAAAAGAGACATCTATAAAACTGTTGACAGGACACCTCAAACTGCAAAAAAGTCAGTTATTAACATTGTATTATGAATATAAAAACCATATTTTTTTATATTTGTAAAGCTTTCCTGCGATGAGGGCAGAAAAACCAAAACAATCAGCTAAAAGAGGCTAAAAGGCTCCCTAGAAATGTATAGTGGTCTGATGGTCATGATGAGTGACCCCTGTCATATTATATACAGACATCTGATTAGTGCAGCTTTATGAATATGTTCTGTATGTCTTCATACCCCAAAATCAACCTACAAACAATCTGTGATTGAGGTCAAACTGAAAAAACTTCTCTAATAATGCTTTTTCAGTTTCAGGAGCATTGCATATTTATGCTTTGAGTATTTTCCTCTTGTTGACATCACTGAAGCCTTTAAACCAACAAGCATAAGCAGCAGGTACTTGGATGCTTTGGGAAATCAAAAGCAGATCTGTGCTAAAACTCTTCCATGTAGAGTTTTATAAATGCTGTAAAACTGCTGTAGAGACGGCTGTTTAGAAAACAAATAATCAGACTTCTCTGCATGCAAATTAGAATTGTTTCTGGTGTTAACGACAAGAGAAAAGTGGGACATGATAATACAGATCTTACAACTGAGCCAGCAATCATCCCAGAAGAGCAGCCTATCACCCCTCAGGGTACAACCAGACTTGAACACCCTTCAGTCCTACTTAGCTCCTCATTTATTCCCTGAAGACACCCATTAACTGATGATGACAGAATTATGACAAAGGTAAATTGATCACTTAATCAGTCTTAATTTATGAATTGATGGGTGCTGATTAAAAAGCAACACACCCACGGGTATTCTTGACAAATCAATTGACACCACAACATGCAGGAGAGAACTGGGACTCCATTAGCATGTGCATTCAACTGTGCTCCCCCAGGGCTTGAATTTGCGTGGTGTATATTTGTTTTGGCAATGAACAAAATGTCCCACACTGATAAAAACATGATCAGTCTTAAAGATTTAGTATGTATCAAACAATGTAGCTCGTATGATGTGATGTCCGACCACATATGTTTCTGCTGTATCCTCCATCACTGTCAAAGAATTTAGCATCTTCTGCATGTCTTTATAGTCGGGCTGGTTGTTGAATTTCGATACCTAAGGTAAATCTCAACAGCACCCTTGGGCCAATAAGCATACAACATACTTGTACTAAGATCTAATAATACTGACGATCATGAAGCCCTGGCACAACTTCTGCTGGCCACCGCAGGGAGGCAGACAGCCTTTCTGACAGTGATGTTGCTTATAGGCCATCAGGTAAAAGAAGAGAAATACACCTGAAGATGACACGGTGGATAGTACAGACCAATGCTTGCTGCTCTTTATGCAAAGAAACCACTATTTCCCACACCACAAACGTCACCCACAGAGCCATTCGCTTCTTCTTCTTCAGATTACTCAGTCTAGATTGCACAGCCACTTTCTGCCACACTGTTTGTTGTACATTTTTTGACAGTTAATCACATTTGTCAAATAATTCAGTACTGTACAGTTACTGTATCAGTTTCTTAATTTTCTTAGAGGACAAACAGAGTCACTCTCTGTTTTTATTCATTAAAACGTATCAGATTAAATTTTGTAAAATTGGTAAAAGTAGAACCGCATCGAATCGGTACCAGTACCAAAGTACCCAGTCCTATGCAATGAGTTGTACAAATGGGGATAACAGAACATGCTGGTTTCACACAAAGACTGGCAGAAGTGTTTTTGAAAAATGTCCCCAATTACCTTCAAGTGTCTTGGATCCAGGTAAAATTAGCGTTTAATAAACTTTCATTTACACCAATCTATGTGTATCTGTCTCCATTAGTCCAATCACAGATCTCATTGCAATCTCTCTTAGTTGTTTTCTAGGCTACATGCAAATGTTTGTCAGCTCTACTCAAGTCCAGAGGGTGGTTATAATGCATGATGAATGAATTGCATTAAATAATTAAGGAAGAGGGGCTTCACTTCTCCTCACCCTTACACACCAATGCTCTCTCTCACACACAAACATCAATCCATGTGTCAAACTGATCAGGAATCAGACAACAGCTTGACATACCTTCTGCTTGGTGCTACCTTTTTGCTGGAGCTGCTCCTCTTCCTGTGTCAAGCAAGAGACAAATGTGTTTACACCATTTCAACATCTGGCTAAAATGCATCTCAAAATAAGAGGATGAACAGAAGAATACCCAAACAGCCTTCATCAGTAATCAGTTCCTGAAGAGAGATGTGGCCTCTTTTTTTTGTGCGATCAACCTTCCAAGGTGCTTCAAACAGATTCGAATGCTGCTCAGCCATGTCACAGGCTAAAAACAGAAATCTTAATAGAAAATGTCAAAAACTGCCGACCTTAATTCTTCCCCACACCTGGTCAACTGCTGCATATAATGGGTGTGATTGTTGGATGGTCTGTTCTGAAAGTTACAAAAATTGTCCTAACCCTGCTGTCCAATAGGGAGCTCCGTGCCCTGCATTTATTTTAAAAATTTGTTTCACCCTGAGTCCACAATTTAGGGGTCATTTGGCCAAAACCTAAGTTGAAAATGGTGTTTCTGAGCTGTGCAGAGAGCTCAGAACAAGATCTGATTCAGGATACAAGAATAAAATGTACAAAAATCAGAATTCAAGGCCAGTCTGCAAGAAGTGGCCCACAGATAAACACAAAAGGATAGTGTCAGAGCTCTGGAGACTTACTTGAATTTTCTCAAGTTGTTGTGACGTCCAATCTTTGATTCAGGCCCCAGCAGCAACAAGATAAGACCGAGTCCATGCGCCCATGGGCACTTCCAGAGACTCTACACTTCCACGGCTGTCCCCGCAGGCTCAGCCACCCAACTCTCAGGCACACAGCAACTTGTAAGTTGTTATTGATTTTGACCTTCGGTGCCCTGCTCATTGAGTCAGGGGCAACAAATTCAGTGCTTTACAGTTCAGAAAGATTGCATTTTAGATAAACACTGTCAGCGAATGCTTGGTGAGGTCCCGCGCCGATAAAAAGGAGGGTCTGAGTAAATACCTGGAGACAGTGCCGATTGCTATCTTCACAGTGAATTACAGTGGAAACTGTCTTTAAGGCAGAAGATTGCTCCCCATCTCACCCCCAACTACCCCCACCATGTCTCTCCAGCCTGGGGGTTAGATAAAGATGGGCCTCTTCATAGAAGAGAAACTAGACTCTCAGGCAGTAATGGAGGCAAGGCCACTGGAGAGTCTACAGAGATAGAAAGCTCCACTCCACCATTTGTCATCACCACACTAACTGGTCACAGCGGTCACGAGACGAACAGCAAAATTAATCAAGAGGTAATTCCTTTGATGAAGGGGAGGGATTAATCAACTTAAGTGTGCTATTTCATTAACCATCCATAGATTTCTATCCTGATGTATGTGCTACACAGTGCAGATGAGTGTATAGTATGCAGAGTCTGTGATAATGTGGAATTAGTCAAGGAAAAAGGTCAGTTGCTTCAAACCTTAACTGTTTGTGAGACAAAGGACAAGCAAGTCTACCTGATGGATGGATTTCAAAGTTTTCAAATTCAAAATAGATTTAGTATGAGCTTTAAAACCTTAAAGTGCAGATTTTAATATTTCAGATACTGTGTTTATGGCTGTCACCTTCTACTTACCCGAATAAATATGCATTCACTCAAAAAATGGAATGTTGACTTTAATAAAATGTATTTTGTCAACAGGTTGCACGTTATTGTATTAAGTTATTTAAACTCTGTAATTGAAATAACTTAATACAATTACGTGCAACCTGTTGACAAAATGAATTGAATTAAAGTCAACATTATATTTTTTTGAGTGTATTTGGGGACAGGCAGCAATTCTGCACCTGCTTCTCTACTCATTATCTAGCAATGTCTGTTCACAGTCATGCCTAATGGTTCTGTGAGGCATGGCATTCCTTTGAACTACAAGTTCATGTCAGCAAGCTACATGTTAAGACACTAATAATGTTTACCTATCTCTGTGGTTGTGAAGTGAAGCCGACAGAGAAGTGCCAAAAAAACTGCAGTTCTTCAAACGGCCACTTGAGGCTGGCTCCAGAAGTGAGTCAGTCTCCATAAGTCCCCATGTTAAAATGTCCAACTTCACAGCAGAAATAAACATGTTTACAGCCTGGTACAAAAAACAGTTTTGGTCTCTATAGCTAATTTCCCCGTCCATGGCAACTGTACTGAGGGTGAATTTTTATACAACTCACCTGTTCAAATGATATTAAGGTTTAAAGTTATGCAGAGTGTGGCCGCTTTGATTGACAGGTGGGTGCTCTCACAGGTGACTTGTTTGAGTAACCAGGCTTAATTTCTCAGCCTCAGCTCTACCCACACTCCCCCTCTTTGCCCATATTTGGATTAGCAGGGAGCAGATGGATGCAGGACTGCCAAGATGGTGGCAGCCATTTAAATTTTGACCTGTTTGTGGTGTTAGGACGATTCAAATTCGAGGTGAACGTGAATCTTTGCTTAAATTTCATGGCAATCCATTCAGTAGTTCAGTCACTAGACTAGAATTCATTATCTGGAGACCTTGACTATCTTTGCCAAATTCCATCATAAACCCATCCAACAGATTTTACAATAAACCAAATGTCAATGTCATTTGATGATGAATAAGTTCCCCTCCACTTAAAACTGTGATTTTCTTATTGTTACTTGGATGTTTGAGCTTCATGGTGCTGAATGATGTATGCGAGTTTGATAAAAGAAGACTGTTTTCATCTTTATCTGCTGAATCTGTTTCTTTTTACCCACCTTAAATCATTAACACATATACTACCAGCAGGATCTTGTTACATTATCACTAGTCTGGAAGCCAATTAAAGTCCAGCATGCACCTTCACCTTCATCACAGTGTGATGTGGTAATGTGAAACTTCCAGGTCACATACACCAAGAACTCTGACCAAGAGTTAAACATTTGAAATGAAAGACATTTTACATATTCATTGTTTCTGTTTTTAACTCTAGATATGTTTGGTAGAAAATGAGTGAATGCTTTTAAGATTAAGAATTAATAATAAAACTGAAGTATACTATACTATGAAATAGACTAATAAAAAGAACATGTCTGAAGGGGATCAAAGTCTTGAGCCGACCAACCGACATAGCCATAGAAATCTAAAATCAAAAAGTCAAAGCAACAATGAAAGCTGCAGTTTTCAGTCCAAAGTCAAAATAATACTTTTCAGATTCTAAAAGTTCAGATTGTGGTGAGAGAGTTTGACAAAGAAACTTTCAGGAGTCCAAGACCATTAATGTTGCAACCATCCTGTTGGGATGATTCAAACTGAGGAAACTTCCAGAGGAAAAGGACTTTTGGGTGCTGAGCTGTGGTGCTGTGGTGGTTGCACTGAGCATCCAGATGAATGTGAGAGAAAGTATAATGTACAAAGACAGCTGAGACCCAGACCGTCATGCTTTCCCTCCAAGGCCTTGTACTTTGATGAGTGAACAGAAGCTTCATTTACATCTCCATTTCAGTGTCATGAATTTTATGTCTTTAACACTTTGTTGTCATGAGCAGGACAGAAGGTGTTTCCAGTAAGCTCACCAATAGCCTTAAAGTTCCCACTGGACCTGGTGGCCAGTCTGTCAGGGAATACAGTGGCCTCCTGAGGTGGTTTCCTTGCCGGGTTTGAACTAAGTCAGTTCGGTTAGCTTCGGTTAGCTGACCGAGCCAATGGCAGTTAGTGGTTTGCTAAAAGGTATTTTGAGGAACACCAAATGCAATAAATTCCAACTTCACAGTCTCCAAGATGACACCAGATTTTTCTCTCTCTAGCTTAATTAGACCCATACCCAGCCCCTCCATCCCTTCCTTTCAGTATCAGCTGCTTTAGATGATCTCTGGAGCAGGAAACTGCTTTGGTTCCCCTAAAGGGTCACATCCTTTCATTCCTCTTCCTCCCTCTGTCCCATGACACTGTGGTGAGATGCCTCCAACTGCATCACATGAGCTCACAGTCCAAATGCACCATGGGAGAAGCTCAGCTTCCGTCTCTGCCAAAACTGATCAAAGTAATTTTTTTAAGTGTGGCAGTTAACAGCAGTGAAAGACAGTAAGAGGGAATCGCTGCACTTTAGATTTCAACAGGTTACTGTCAGAATACATATTTCCAACCACAGTCGTATTGCTGATACATCAAGATGGGCAAATATAACAGGAACTCTTAAGCTGTGCAGACGCTGTGCGCTTTATTGATCTCGTACATTGTGTTAACTCACACCAAACATTTTAGTCTGCCTTCCTGGACCGCCAGAAACTGTGATTTTTATGCTCGCACTGTACGGATCAATTGACCTGCCACATTATGGATCTCACACTGAACATAAACAGTTCAGACAACAACTGATCTGAAAATTGGCTGTTGGGCGACCAAATTGGGGCTAAAATCTGTCCCAATCCATACAGTGTTTGCAGTTTTATCCAGCAACATAAGTGAGCTGGGATGTTTGTAGATGTGGAAGCCTGAGATACCATCTTCTTCAGAAACACACCAGTGAGCCATACTATTGAACTGGGTGACATGTTCTTTCATTAAAGTGAGCACACACACTGCTCTGCTGCTCCAAATACTCACTAGAGCACAAATTTGAATTAATCCGCCGTTGAGAATAGTCCCAACAAATGCGCCATTTCTTCCTGTTTGAGTAACATTTGATTAAATCTACAGTGAGCAGGTGTTTTATGAAATGACTGAGGATTTTTGAAAAATAAAATTACATGTGAGCCAAGAATTGTTTTGAAGGAACCAGTGGGCCACAGACAGGGGAGGACCATGGGGATTGGATTAGGGAAGATTGGATTAGAATGACTCGCTATATCTTTTAATCTGCTCTCAGGAGAGGACCCAAATCGGTTGGTTTCTAAGGAGACATGATATAAGTCCTACGCAGTAGAAACAAGGTTCACATCGAAGGATTATAAGTCACCAAAGAGGCCACAAATCCTTCAGCCTATCACCCTAGGGTGTGACCAAGCCCTTGGTGGGAGCTCACTGCTTCACGGTTACCACGGCAGCACGGAAACCTATTTTTATCCTGTTAGAGTTTCTGTCTGGGGCACTTCTGTCATCTCATTGTCATCATCATCATCATCAGACTCATCTTCTTCCCATTTCCCGCTGAGTCAGTCCATCAGTCTCTCCCATGTGAGCGTCTGAGGTGTCACAAATCGACAGGTGTTGGCAACATGGTTCTTGATCCAGTATTAAATAAAGAACAAATGCACATTTAGCACAGAGAAGGCACGCGGGGAGAAACTCAATTAACAAAAAAACAAACAAACTAAAAAACAAAACAATTACAGGCACAAAAATATTAATACACATTCCAAATTATGAGTTGGATCATTTTCCAGGGCAAACAGCTGCAGGTGTTCACAGCCACACCCCATGAGCACAATTAATTCTGCATAAACGCAAATGCAGAGTAACTGTTTGTAGTCTATCAAAATAGTGATAATAAAAATAAAAGCTTTAGAAAATCTGTGTTACTTTGTATTAGTTATCTAAAATGTTTTTAATATTACGCCATGGGGTGGAAAATCAGATCAATGTGCCGTGTGAATGCACACAAAGGATATCAATTCTCCCTTGACATAATAAAACAAAAGCTGACATAAATTTAGAGCTAAATATTCAGGAGCTCGGCCCCCAGGAATCTGTTCACATTGGAAAATCCTGCAGGTCAGTGCAATGCCAATGCACCATCGTAGGGTCCGTGGCTGGTGAAGGCTGGTGGGGATTGTTCTGTTTCAGCCAAACCAATCTGTAGCCAATAAGGTGTCTCTCCCACCGAGGTGTTTTCAGGTGGCACGGAATGTGGTGGCGACTGTTTGGAGTTAATGGTTTTCACAGCGGTCCAAAAAAAACGAGTCAAGAGTTGTTCTTTCTGAAAGTTAACCTGCAACGTCCCGTCGAGCTGACGTGAACTGAATTCTCTGACACGTTACACACACAGCATTGATGGATTGTTCATGTAGAATAAAGTGCATTAGGCAGCTTTAGCCAAACCAACCAACCGTACTGTAGATGCCATAAAGGCAATTTGTAGAAATAAAAAAAGTGTTGGCATTGCACATGCTGTAATCGATTGTTATCTTACTCAAGGTTTCTTGAGTCTGATACGAGTTGAAGTCGTGTGACTTGACTTCTCACCATGTAGCGGCGATTGAAAAAAACTGAGACTGATGCAATGAGTTGACATAATGCTGATACATAGTGTATGTGCATGTGAGAAGAAATTGATCCCAGACATTTACAACAAAATGTGCTCAAACTGTCACCAACATACTTCTCCGTAACCCAGTTCTTCTTCGGTGGTGTGTTGTTTTATTAACTTTCCCACTGTCTTACTGATTATCTGGACTCTATTTTAGGCTCGTATATTGTCTTTTCCTCTCGGAGTCCTATTTCTTTTACTGCTGCCGTGGCCTCATTTAACAGCTTTTGTTTTATTTTCATAACTGCCAATTATTGCAATATTATGTGTGTAACATCTTTTTAATGATGACAGTAGCAGATGCTACTGCACTACGCTGTAATTAATTACAGTGTCATCTTTGAAGACATTTGATTACATTCTGACAATATTTTTAGTTGCTACAGGTCTCCATGTCACTCTCTGCCTAGATATAATATTGTTGCAAGTTAAACATCATTTAGTGAGTGTTATACAAATGTTTTAACATAATATCAGTATTCTGTCTTTGTATCCGACGTCTTTCCCCTGGGTACACACTGAAGCGGGGAGAATGAAAGGTGAAAAAGTGGAGAGAACGTTGGATCCTGTGCTTTTTATAAATGCACCAGAGGCCACAGGTGTAAATATACAGTCAGAGAACCATGCATAAACCATTTCCCACACATACATGTGTACAATAAGAATGTGTGGTCCACACATTGTTACATTTTTACAGTTGAAAAGTTAAAACGGTAAACATTTTAACAAACAATTGCCTATTTAAATGTAGTAGCAATGATTTGGCATTGGAAGAAGCACTATTTCAAATGGAAATTCTTTACCTGCAAAGTAAATACAAACTGTAGTGGAGTAAAAAGAGAGTGCAGTGGAAGTATTAAGCAATTACTAACTTAAATAAAAGATATAATCAAAAGATATTCATGTTTTGGAGCAATTTGCTCTCAAAATAAACATTTCTTTTCTGATCTCCATTTCGATGGAGATACACGGGGTCTGACTAATACCTGGAAAACAATCAGTCACAGCAGTAGACTATGTAATGGAACCCAGTTCACTTCTCCAGCAAATAGCCCGAGCCTTAGTAACGACCTAGCAACGGAGATGCTTTCTAGTCCCTTCAAAGTTTATGGAGATCGTGGAGTTTCCCAAACTGAATAAATAGCGCACATATAAACACTAAACTGCTTTGCTAGTTCAGTCTTGTAGTGACTAAGATATCTGCTGAAAGAGATTTTTCCATGGACAGATTTGGCTCCTCAGTCCGTGAATTTATTTTGAAGCTAGCGCCGTATCAGAGACTCACTGGCACAGCTGATGGATGATGATCCAAACATTTTCAGTAACTCCACAGCGTTGTAAAGTCCAAAAGTCAAAATGTATTGAACAAAGATCGATGCAATCATTTCCAAAATGAACAACATGTTTTTGTCAGACCTGGACTCAATGAGGACTGAGATGCAGAGTAATAATAGTTCAGGCAGATTTTATTTAAATACTTCAACCTCTCAGACAGAGTGACAAACAAACAGGCTATGAAAATTAGTCTATGAATTCTAAAAAAGAGAAAAAGAAAACGGAAGATAAAACTATTAATGAACAAAAACCACTCTGAAAAGGGAGGAAAGAAATCAGTAATCAAAGAGAAAATAAATCAACAGAAAAATCTCTCCACTAGGAGAAAAAACAAAAGGCTATGAACTATAAACTCAAAGTGCTCCAAAAGGGAGGAAAAACTAAACTCTGGTCTAGAAAAACTAAAATAGACGCACTCCTAAAACAGGAGGCTCAGCTGGACTCTATGAAACTAAAACAACAAAAATCCCTCCAAAGGAGGCTAACAAAGGGCTATGAAAGAAAACAGAACTACAATGCTAAACTCTGAAATGTACAAACAAAAAAACACTCTCAAAGAGGCAAAGGATACAGGCTTACATCGTAAAAAGGCAAAGCAAGGCAAGGCCAAAACGTGGACTATGACGACTGGCTGGGATGCACGACATGAACGAGACACTCTGGCACGAGACAAAGGGAGACACAGACTATAAAACACATGAGGGTAATGAGGAACAGGTGGACACAATCAGGAAGACACTCGGACCGGTGACACATGAGGAAGGGCAAGTGACCTGAAACGAGAGGGGAGTTAATTTTCAAAATAAAACATATTAACAAGGTTCACACCTGTATTAACCAGGTACACACCTGTATTAACGAGGCGGTCTAACAGCTCCATAACACAGAATATTCATTAAAGAAAGCTAAAATTGTAAATTCAGATGTATTACTTTATTAAAGTTGACTTGCAGTGGACTTATTCGTATTTGTTTACATGTTCTATATTTTCAGGATGTGACAATGTGGAGATGGCGGAGTAATATTTTTAGTGATGAGTCAGGTGTGCTGTCATGCTGATTTGAGCACATTCTAAATGTCTAGTTGACCAATCAGATTGCTTGGTCGGACCTACTTGTTGTATAACAGCAGGTAAACACAGGAGGCAGAAACTCTGCAAAGCATGAAGCCGAAGCGCTGCCCACTTCCTTTCGGCACCCATGTTAACCAGCTGGGCTGACTGTGACGGGCGTTCTCTGAAGCGATAATTTCAGCATCTATTCTATTTTCACCGCGAGCTGACAAGAAAACACACTGATAATATATTACAAGTATTATAAATTATATATTAAACCATCTGATTCTGATAAATCATGAATTTTGCATCATGTTCTTCTCAGCTCTTTTTGTTTTTTTCTGTCAGAAATGCATCTCTGGTGTAAACAGCCAGGCTCGCGGTGCTTTTTGCTATTGCTTCTTGTGTGTCCTGGGCACAAAGCTCCTTCTTCACAATCAGTGTCTGCATTACTGCTGACGGTGTGCCTGCTCTCACCACCTGCAAGGCAGTTTGATTTATATAGCATAATGGGCTAATGTGCTTTACGTATAGACAAATCAAGCAGTAATCCTGTGGCTGTGAAGTGAGGTCAACACCAGAGTGCCAAAAACTGCAGTTCCTCAAACAGCCACTTGAGTCTGGCTCCAGAAGTGAGTCAGTCTCCATAAGTCCCCATGTTAAAATGTCACAACTTCACAGCAGAAATAAACATGTTTACAGCCTGGTACAAAAAACAGTTTGGGTCCAATTTCCCCGTTCATGACAACTGTACTGAGGGTGAATTTATATACAACTCACCTGTTCAGATTATATTAAGGCTTAAAATTATGCAGAATTAACTGTGTGACCACTTTTGACAGGTGGCTGCTGTTACAGGTGGCTTGTTTGAGCACCCAGGCTTCATTCAGCTCTTCATTAGCTCGTTCTGGCGGCAGAGGCAGCCATGATGGCAACGACCAGAGTTACCTCACTGAGCAGCTCTTCAGAAACCTGTGGGTGAAGTCACAGAGACTACGTCCATGTTTTATTCAGCCTATGGTGAAAATACAAGAACAAACACTAACAACTGCTCACCCTCCAAAAGTCATTGACAAACCACAGAACCATCCCACGGGAGCAAACCACACACAGAAACAGACGTTCTGTCTGTTTCTGTGTGTGGTAAATGTTTTCAATTTACTTGTGAATGTGGTCACAGTAATAACAGATCTCAGGCCTGTTATTTGTTTGAGAGAGAGAGCACCTTCACCAGATCTGGATCTTATCTAACTGACTGTGTGAAATTTGGGTGTAAATATTGGTGGAGCACAAAGGAGTATTGATACAAACACTTTATTAAAGGTGTGCTTGCATCAATTCATAGGTACTGTGGGAGTGAATGTGCAGGTGTGCTCAGTTCACAATAATTGAGATGTAAAGACAGAACCATGTGTGTGTGAGTCTGTATTTATGTTTCTGCTTTTAGCCTTGAATCTACACAGAGTTTTATGTATGTAGCCCTGGGAGTGGCGCAGCAGGGTTTCTGTAAGAGTTACAAGTTGCTTGAGATGATTCCTGGGCTAAGAAAGGAGGTGAAGTGGGATTAAAGGATGAGAAAGAGGGAGAGGAACATGCAGAAGAGTTCAGCAGTATATGAGATGAAGCGACATGGAGCCCTTGGATCAGAAAAAAAAGAGTTTGCGAGGTGAAAAGGTGAGCGGTGTATGGTTGTGACAGTGTTATTTTTCCTGTTGAAGTGGGTGAGAGCAGACATGCATGGAGATAATGGCTGTCTCATCCATTAATGTATGATTCATAGACAAGCAGAAGATATGAATCGATGCATCAGCAGCCTCTACAAAATCAAGACAGCAGAGGAGTGTTATGTTTCCGCTGACAGACGCCGGACTCTGATAACCTCTAAGAACCGGTGGAGAATGTTAGAGGGGGCGCTGCCCCTTTTCTCTTTTTTATGAGAAAAACAGAAATCCAAACACAATGCTGGACCTAACTCTGGACATCAACCTCTCGCCACTGCAGTTATACATGTATTCAATCCACAAAACTGGAATTATTCTTTAAAACTGCACTAACCCCTTTACATGTTTTATCCCTTATGCTGATACTGACAAACGTACAACTCTGCAGTTCCTCTCAACTTTCTGGAGCATTTTAGCCTTTAGCAACTAAGCTAGTAACTGGTGACCATAGTAGAGAATTTAGCAGTTAATCCCATTTTGTTTTAAGAAGTTGGTGAACACCAAACCAGAGCTTAAAGAGAGAATGAATGCATGAATGAATTACGATTTAACAGAAACATGACGTGAAATGAATGCTTATGTTGCTACATGTCTGTTGAATCCCAGATAGCATGGCAACATTGATTCAATGTTGAAATTCCATCAGAATCATCGTTTTTGTTGAGGTTGAATATTCAAGGCTAGATAACATTGAATCAATGCTGATAATTCTTTGATACATTGATTCAATGTTGGTCTGCTATCTGGGATGTGTACACACATATACAGATGCAGCAGCCTAGGATTGCTAGCTGGTGCATTACAGGCACTTGTTTATCTGATTGGAATCAATGGAGTTTACATTATATTGAGTAAATGTATGATGGCAAACCCACATCAAACTTTCCACCATGTTTGGTTAATGGGAGGCAAAGCATCAGACTGTCATGAGTGAGCTTAAACAACTGTTCTGACCAATGGAAAAGCAGGAAGCAGGTGATTAGCCCGAACATGAGCAGGGTCATGCATAAGGATACAAAAGGACAAAGGGTTTTTTTAGCCACATTCTGTCAAAATTGTTTGAAAAGCTTCTTTTGAAACTCAGCAAGAGACTGCGTCATAACTGGAGTCCACTGTAACCACTGTGAATCTAATCTGACTACGCCTGCTCCGCCCTCTGAGGTTTAGATGTCGATGTGACTCGTGTGTGATCATGGATGATTCTTGAATAGAAATAGAAATGCAGAACCATGACCATTTTCAATCAGGCTCTGATTGCAAGATACCTAACATTTGTTTTACATAGTGCTTCATGTAGCCATCAACAGGCAGCCATCTGGCAAAGGAGGCAACGAGATACTACTGCGGTGTAGCATACAAACTTAAGGAGACACAATTTTTATATGACTGTACTGTCAGAGTAAGCAATCATGTCGGAAATAACACTGTCAGTGTCTTGATGCTGATTTGTTTTGTAGAGGGATGATTTGCTGTGTTTATATCAGAATAAGCAGAAGAATGGATCGCGTTCATGTTCAAGTTGGAGGCATTAACATAAGGAAACCCTTATACAACATATATGTATACCTATACATTAAGTAAAAAAAAATATATAAAGATAAAGATCAAACACTAGAAGATATAAATATACCTTCTCAACAGAGCGACTAATGTGCCACAATCTGCCCTTGTCTTTGGCAGTGGCAGCAGAGCAGCAGATACTGGACATGAGGACTCATGGACTCAATGATAGAGGTTTAGAAGTGCACCATCATCATTGTCTTTGGCTGAAGGTTGAACTTCTTCAGCTGCCATAGGAAGTACATCTTCTGCTGGGCTATGATGGTTCCCAGCAAACAGAAGGACTCCACAGATTCGTCTAGGGAGTTACAGGGTGATGGGGGCAGATGGGGCCGGGTTCTTTCTGAAGTCCACAACCATGTTCATTGTGCTCTGAGTTGTTCTGGCTGCATCGCTTCACCAGGTGGTCAATCTCTCACCTGTAGGCGGATTCATCCCCATCAGAGATGAGTCCAATGAGGGTGGTGTTGTCTGTAAAGGAGTTTGACAGACTGATGACTGGAGGTGCAGCTGTCAGCATACAGGTACTGACTAGAAAATATCACAGCTACAGGCGGATGCGTCAAATGACAAAGCGGTGTGCCGAGTAACTTACAGACACATCGCATGCACCTTCCAACTTCCCTTCACTGACACATGGCTTGAATCACATCGAAATGGGTTAAATCTTAAAACTATGGACTCTTTCACTACACAGTGCAGATAAACACAAGGTTTCTTGTTTAGTGTTTGCTGTTTTATTTTGTGATTCTCCCCTCGTTTCCTGTAACTTTACTTCCTGCCTTTGTTGTGTTTCGCACCAATTTCTATTGTCTGTTCTGGCCTGATTATTTTTCACCTGTGTCAGAGATGGTTAAGAAAAGAGAAGCCGCACTGAAGAGTTACTATCTGTATCTGTCACATGGGCTTATCCACTGCCAGCAGCAGATCTATTGACTCCTATCTGTCTCTGTCTCAGCAGCAACACAAACATCTCTTCTCTCTATCGTTGCTGAATCGTGTGTCTGTTTCACCAAAGATGATCTATAAACAACTCAACTAAAAGTTCAATAACTTCCTGAATCGTCTCTGGTACAACACAATCTGTATTTACCATCCAAACGATGGTCAGAACAGTTCCAAACAAGGTTTGGTACATGATCTCATTGAATCTACAGCAACAGGGAGTGATGTTCACTGAGGTTGCAGATAAACGTTCAAAGCGTGTTGCAAACAAATATGATAAAGATATTCTGAAATCATGTTTTGGGAGGTCAGAAGCAAGATTAATAATTCATTAGGGTACAATGACATCAGGAAATCTGGATATATATTCAAATATAAAGTCTGTCAGATAAATGTGAAACTTGTAAAGAAACTGTTGCTGATGTGTTGTAGGAAGTTTAGTATAGAACAGATTGCAGATTGTGGGAATGGATTGTTGGGGATCTGTTGGACTTTAATATTCAATATAATTTTATTATGAGATGATGATGTTACACACTCTGGTGCAGAAGGGGGTGCACCTTTAATGTTATCCAAAGAAGAAGAAGTTTCAGTGGGTGCATCCACAGTTCCCTCACTTTTATCTTCATGTGTCTCGTCCCTCCCTCCGGGGATTCATGGAATGACGCAAAGAAACCACGTGAAGAGAGAAGAGGAAAGCTTCACATGAAGGAACATCTGTTTCTGATGACGGCAGTGGCCGGATCAGCTGATCACAGCTGGATCAGCTGATCACAGCTGGATCAGCTGTCAAGTTGGCTTTAACAGCTGTACAGACTTTAGATGGAGTTTGCCTGCACACATGCACTGTGTTAACAAAGACACACTTATATCAGTGTCAGAGCAGCAGCAGGTAACAGGATACAACCTGCATCATTTCTACTGATACAAAGTGTTCATATTATTTATTCATTCCTTACATCTGTATTTATTGATATTCAGATTGTGAATTTATTATCGAATAAGAATATGACTGAGGTTTCTTTTGAACAGTGGAAATTATTTATTAGGCGAAACGTTTCATGGAAAATTGAAATGACGTAACTCATCAAACTCGACTTATCAGCTTCACATTTGACTGAATGGAAACGATGATAAATGACATAATCTCCTCTCTGAGTTTAAATTCTATCATAGTAAAAGTTAATGGGGGAAATGACAGATGATGAAAAGAAAAACTCTTTCTAATAAATAATGAATGATCAGCGCTCTCTTGTTGTTGAGCTACAAATAACAGATTTTTAACTTGGTGAAGAAAAATTAAATATAACCGTTTGGACTTCAATCTGTTTTGACTCTGGTGTAACAGTACAGTGATGTTATGATGTATCACATCAGTCAGATCAGATGCAGTGTCTAATCAATAACTGATATCCGATAAGATGTTGTGTCAGCTTTCCATGGAGATTTCTGTGATGGCTGCTCTCATGTATCCTCACTCAAGAGAGTTTAACAGCCAGGAAGATGGCAGACCATCAAATAAGGAGTGAGAAAATATCAAATAAGAGAGTTGGGATGCACCCCATGTGTGAAGTGTCCCAGCTCACCCCTTGTGTTTTTTTGGCTCATCTGTGTTTTCTTAGACTTTTCCCTGTTTTTTTGTGTCCCGCCTGCTTCTTTGGATTTGTTTGCTTGTGTTAGACTGCTTTCCTGGTTTTGACCCTTGCTTGCCTCATCATCCCGTAAGCCTTGTTCTCTGACTACTCTGTTTAATAAATCATTGTTGTGTACTAGCTCTGCCTCTAGCATCTGCATTTGGGTGCTTTCCTCTTGTGTTCACTGTTTCCCCGCTTGTACAAATGTAAGTGTATACAGTAGACCAAGAATACAACAGTACAACTCTCTGTTAAGATATGATGTTTATGTGCACGAGAAAAAGATAGTGTTGTGTTGTATTATTGTATCATAACCAATGATGCTGTTTGAAGTGTAACTATTGGATTTTTTAAACCACTTTATAATTGATCATATGTTTGTAAAATCTTAATCTGCAAAGTAACTAAAATGAAAGACATCGTTAGGGCCGTTAGGGACATTATTCAGAATTTTCCTCTCACATAAACATATAAAAACCAAATGTATTCACATACTATACTGAAAACTTCTTACATAATATAGTGAAAACCTCTCATACAATATACTGAAATGCTCCCTCTCACACAACATACTGAAATCTTCTCATAAAATATACACTCTCATACAATATACTGAAATTCAGTCTTTTGTGTGAGAACATTTCAGTATGTTGCGTGAGAGGTTTTCAGTATAGTATGTGAATGCATTTGGATTCATATGTGTATGTGAGAGGATAATTCTGAATAATGTCCCTAACGGCCCCTCATAGAATTCACATCCAGTCACATCTTTCCATTGACTTCATATGCAGTCATACAGCATCTCATGTACTGAATGTAAGCTAGTCTACCTTGCTAGCAGCTCTGTGAAGCTGTAGTGCTTTGCTCACAGTGACTAAATGCTAACATACTGTAACACAATCGATGCTTAGCAAGTATAACATTTACTATTTCCATCATCATAGTGTAGCGTGTTTAGCATGCTAACATTTGCTAATTAGCACAAAGTACAGTTGAGGCTCATGGCAATGTCATCATTAGTGGAGATATTTACTTACAAACTCTTTTTATTCTTTCATCCTGATGTAGGGGCTACATAAAAAGTCAGCAGGTCACAAATTCTAGGATTCAACTTTGGGAAACAAATGTCTGTACCAAATTTCAATGCAGTCATCCATTCTGTGCAGCATGATAACATTATGTGTGATTGGCTCCTGTAAACTTTTATTAACCTGTAGAGGTCAATATAGTCTTATATTATATGACCTTATTGGGTGACAAGAAAATTACTGTTGGAGATTTTAATAAAGCTTTGACAAGCATTCAGACAGTTAGCTTAGCTTAGCTTAGCTTAGCATACAGACTGTAAACAAGAGGAAACAGCTAGCCTGGGCATTTTTTTGCTAGGCACAGTGACCTCTTAGTCTATGCCAACTCTGTTTCAATCTAGACATTGTGGATACTCCTCTTGTGTCAGCTTTGCACTTTCATGGCTTGGCAACCAAGTGAAAAAGTAATAAATAGGCCTATGCAACACCTGGGTAGACTTTCAAAATAGCTTTAATTTCAAGAGATTTTAAGAGTTCTGATATGCAGTAAAGCACGTCCAAAGTCAGGTGACCTTCATTATCATTTAAGTTAACGTTGCAAAATGCTCATTGGTTAGGTTCAGACAAGAAAATTGGTTTGGTGCAAGAAAAGACCAAGTTTTGGGTTAAAATAAGTATGTCACGTTAGTTTAGCTAACATGTGTAAGTGAAATTACTTACGTAAACATACGTTACTTAAATCAGGTATTTAAGTTGATATACTGTATATATAAAAAGAAGTCAAGTAGTTTGCCAAGTAGCTCATCAGCTCTTAGTTCTTCACCAAGCTTCGAGTGCCACATGTTTTAGATAAGTCCATCATCCCATCAGACTTCATCCGGTGAATGTTAACAATCCATCAGGTAGTAGAGTGGCATATTTGTACCGACTGTGAAAACAAATCTTCCTCTGGGACAATAAAGACTATCTAGATGTTCAGATAATTCACTGGATAGGTGAAAAACTCTGACCTGCTGGTGGAGGAAAAGTCAGGAGGGGGGGTGACAAAGTCAGTAGGATTCAACCCCTGGGATTCATGGACGTCTGTACAAAACTTCAGGGCAATCTATCTAATAGTTGTTGAGCTATTTCCATCTGGACCAAAGTAATGGACAGACTGACTGACATCCCAAGAGCTGTGCAGCTATGGATAATGAATGCAGTGGAGCAAAAAGTACAATATATTGCTGTAAAAGTAGTATAATGTAGAAGAAATGAAAGCACAATTCCACACAATTGTACTTAAACCTGCAATAACTTGATATGGTTAACTTGTTATCAGGCTCTTTAGCTGCTAAATGCTCCACTGTGTTCACACAGTTACTCTAACTGTGTAAAGAGACAGTCTGCTGTTGCATATACACATCAGTGGACATCAACACAAACACACACTGGCTCGGATCAGTAGTAAAGGGCGGAGCAGTGGGAGGATCTGCGGGGTGTTGATGGCAGACGGGTCGATCGGCACACCTCTGACTCTCCATCAGTCTTGTCTGTGTCTCTCAGGCCACGTTCAGCACTGTGAGAAGCCCCGTGGGGTTTGGCTAAGAGCTGCCCATCAGTCAGCGCCGACATCTGAGACATCTATCCCGACCAGCTGCTGGCAAAGCAAAGTGCTCTAAAGAGAAGCACAGTCAGCCCAAGGTCATAAACAAATGGGCAAATGTACAACTGGAGAGGAACCGGACTGTCAGTGTGAAGACCAACAGTGCGACATAAAGGTTTATAACAATGGCAACACACACTTTTTTGGAGCTGGAGGCGCACGCCAAATCTTTGAGATTTACCTCCGATCAGCACTGGCATGGTAGTTTAGGGAAACACCGGGCTTATGTTTTATTCATTCTGTCTAATTCAGTTTAGTGTGTTAACAAATTAGTTCTCCAGCTTGTTGGATCCAAGTGATTTAAATTAACAGATTTTTCTTTCTCTTAGTCATCTATGGGACAGAGTAAAGCAGTGCAGAGAAAGATGGAGCCTGGAGGCGAGGGGTGGTTCTCCCGAGGCAGTGAACTGTAATAAATAGTAAAACCGAAGGGGACTTCCCGCTGTGAGTATGAAAAACATGACAGAGGCTTCTCCAGTCGTGTAGCAGGAGCAGGGTGTGACCTGAGAGTGACTTCTGTGATTCCCTCACTCTCCATCACGCACGTGATGTCCAATCGTGATGGACTTGATGTACACTCCAGCTGACATACTTTAATTTACTGCTTCCATGTCCTAATTTTTCAGTGCAAATTCAGAGTATGAGTTTGTTAAGAGGTGGTAAGAAACTCAGCAAACATGGGGTGTTGTTTAGCTCAGTTGGTAGAGCATCCGCCCCATGTACAAAGGCTCAGTCCTTGCCGCAGCGGTCCAGGGTTCGAATTGGACCTGTGGCTCTTTCCCGCATGTCATTCCCCATCTCTCTCTCCCCACATTCCTGTCACTCTTCAAGCTGTCTCTGTCAAAATAAAGCTCAAAAAGGCCAAAAGATATCTTCAAAAAAAAAAAAAAGAAACTCAGCATGATGTACTTTGCTGTGGACTTCATCAGTAGTTATAAATGTAGACGTTCCTGATGCATTTTTATAAGTTCAGGTCCCTGGGAGACACCAAAATTTCTCTTTCGCCCTCACTTGCATTTACTGATGTTTGGAGGCGATTAAACCTTCAGAGGAATTTATGTTGGATAAATTTAATAACAGATACATGAACCAAGATAAATTTGGCCACAGACTGGCTGGGTACAGTAAGGTTTCATGACTAATTGTAGGTGTGGAATGGGAATAACAGGATAAATAGCTTCCAAAGGGTGGTGAAAGGTTATTTAGAGGCTGAGATTAGATTTTCAAAAATGGAGAAATGTTCCAGACAAGACAGGGGCTGGAATATAGAATAAGGCTATTGAACACAGTGAATTTAAATGTAGAATTAGTACACTTTCTTTTTTTACAAAAATAATCCCTTATGGCCCACATAAATGTCTGCAGAGATCCTGTACATACCTCTGTTGTGTTTCCATAACTGGCAAATAATTTCCATCCTGCCTTTAACAGACGCAGTCGGTGTGGAACAAAGCAGGCAGACCTTCAAATATGAACTGTTGCACTCATTCAACAACAGAGAATAAATAATATGCATGATATTATACTGTATGATTGCCTGCTGTAAACATTCATTAACCTGAGGTCAGCGTGTTCCGAGAGTCTGAGGTTATTTATCCAATAAAGACAAAAAAAGACATTATTCTTAGAGGTTTAAATAAAGCTTTGGCAAACATTTCACCATTTAGCTTAGCTTAGCATAAATACTGGAAACTTTTCCGGCGAGCCTGGATATGTCTTTGCCTGGATACTGCTTCAAACTAGACATTGTGGGTACTCCTCTTGTGTCAGCTTTGCAAGTGCAGAGCTCGACCAAGTGCAATGATAAATATGCGACATCTGGGTAGACTTTCAAAATAAAGCTTGCCGAGAAACATTTCACATTTTATGAGTTTGGACATGCAGGAAAGCACGTCCAAAGTCAGGTGACCTTCATTATCATGGTAACGATAATAAACACAATATTAACACACGCTTTGAGTTAAAATAAGTATGTTTTGTAGGTAAGCTAACATGTAACTGGAAATTACTTAACATAAAATAACATTTGTTTCTTAAATTAGGTATTTAAGTTGAAAAAAAAAGTAGCCAATATTGACCATTGGTTTCACACAGGACAAGCATATTTTCCAAGTGTAGTTTTTAACAGTAGTTTACCAAGTAGCCCAGCAGCTCTTCGTTACTTCACCAAGCTTCTAGAGCCTCATGTTTTGGATGATGATGGCATTAAATAATGGCTGATTCTCAAATAACGGTCAGTTTGTATGTAACCATGAGCAAATAAAGGCTGGTCAGTAAGAACCCCTGATTGATATTAGACAACTATCTATAAAAGTAAGGCTGCAAGAAAATTCTGGATGAAATGTTGAGTTTCATATAACTGAACATTGTTCAGGGAAAAAAGGCAAGGTGGAATGCCTGACTGAGGGAACAGCTTCAAGCCACCCCCCACTCCCCTCTGTTTTCCCCATCTTGGATATCACTTTTCACCCAAGAACACTGCCAGTTATCTTCATTGGAGTGCATGGTTAAGCCAAGATACAGGACCACTGCTGGTCTTGAGCAGTGAGTGTCTTGTGACCATGAACCAACAAACTGAACTATAGCACTAGGATATAGTGATATATTGTTCTCCGAAAAATGGCCGTAACCTGGATGATCTGAAACACATGGTAATCTCTGGAAAGGTTAAGAGAAAGTGAACAATGATCAGTGGCTCTCCGTCAATGCTGTATCTGAAAAATATAAAACAATATGTCGGAACATGTGTGAGAGGCACTTTGGACAGTAATAAAAAAGATGTCCATCATACCGAATTGCGACTTGTTCAAATATGAGTGCAGTTGATCCTGGGATGTAAGATCCGAGTTTAATCTAACAGGAAGAAGAAAGACAGATCATTTTCTTCCAGTCATAAAGTAGAAATTGCCAGATCCTTGACATTACTCTTTAAATGATAAGTGGCAGAAAATCATTTCATTTAATGAAAAACAGCAGAAAGGACACATGCTGCTTCAGGGGAAACATCTTGTTCTTCTTCTGCAAGTCTTGACATATTTCAATAGTACCCTTTATATCACATGGTTAGCAATTAAAACAGAATAATTATGTTTTATCATCATCATATCTAGATATGACAGGATGGATTGTGTCAGATACAAACTAATCTGTCTTAAAATGATACTAAGCTTTTGTATCCTGGCAAAGTTTTGTCTCCTCGTAGTCTGCGTACAAACTAAATTCTTAAAAATATCTAAAATAGACATTTAGACAGATGATTTGACACAATTTGCATCTGAATCATTTCTACAGAATGACAGAGGAGCAGACAGTGATGGATTTACTGTACCAAAGGCAGCACAAATGAAGATAAGTCGTGCAATTACGGATATTTTAAACACTCTTCTTGTTTCCATTAGTTGAATAAATGAACTATTTTAAGTGCACTCAACCAGTCTAATTGGACTCTTGAGTGATAATGAGATCAATATGCTGCCTGAACGCTGATTATCATTTCTATAAAAGTTTATTCAGCTCACTTTGATAGTTGCTCTTCAGCAGGACAGATGAGTGCTTTTAAATGAGTTTAGTGAGAGGGTGAAGGTTTTAGGTAGACCATTAGGCCATCAACAGAGAACCATTTTCATTTGTTTTCTTTACCAGACTACCCATTTTCAGTGGGTACATGCCAGATTTATTATTTTTCGCTATGTCTTCCCCTTATTTATGTCTCATATAATTGTCAATGTCATTGATTGTCACGTTAAATCGAATTTTGCTGGAACTATTTCTCAGTGAACAGCAGCTCAACTTTGGAACGGCCTGTCGAGGAGATAAGGCTGAACAGCTGAATGCTTTCAAATCACTTCTTAAACTCATTTTTTTACAGGCAATTTGTGATGTCATCTTTTTATCTTTTTTTTATTTAATTATTATTCTTCAATGCCAGTAATGCCAGACGTGCCTTTTTGATGTCTATTGCTATTTTATTTCTAAGCTTTCTAAGCTCTAAAACCCAGTTTTTAGTTTTCACTATCACTCTGCCCGCTTTCTGTCTTTGTTTGTTTGTTTTTTTTTTTTTTTTACTTATTCCTGTTGGGTTGGGTTATTATCATAATAATAATAATAATAATAATAATAATATTATTATTATTATTATTATTACTACTACAGTTCCACAAACTATTTTTACATTTAACTGTTCGCTGCAGGTTTCTGCCCGTTAAGAGGAAATGTTTCCTTGCCACTGTCACCGAGTGTTTGCTCATCGTGGGAATTGTTGGCTTTATGAAAATAATATTGCAAAAAGTACGGTCCAGACCTGCTGTCTATGGAAAGTGTCATGAGATAACTTTTATGATTTGGTGTTATATAAGACTATATAAGAGATTGATCTTGAGCTCATCTAACTAGTTTTCAAATAACTGAGTTCCGTTTAAAATCAAACAGTTTTAAAGTAATCCACTGCCTCTGTGAGCTGTCACAGCCACTGAGTTGTCAGCTCTGTATTGGTGAGCTGGCCAAACTACACAATGACCAATTTCCTGTTGATTTTATAACACCTGCATGCACCTGACACTGTCATCTCACATAGTGCCTTACGTGTTTCCTTCTGTGCCCCCTCTTCATTTCTTCCGGTCCACCTGAGGAGGCGCCTCACAGTTTGTAAAGCTCTAATTTAATGACAATAAACTTCATGCATAATGAAATTGTGTTGGTTGTTATATGAAAGCTGACTGTAACTGAGCTGAATATATGAGAGAAATTAATTACAAGTGAAGGTGAGTGAAGATGACCACAGTAAAATGTGAAGAATAATGTTGCAGCAGTTGGTTATTTGTCTGTTGAAAACAGTATAAAACTGTAATGTTGTGGGGGTATGTTTTTTTCAACAGATTTACAGAAGGATGGTCTGGTGTTTCCCCTCTCAGGCCTCCTTCGGGAAGCCTCCTTACTCTTGGATCATTGGAAAATCCTTTATGATTGCAGTCCAGATCAACTTCTTGGTCATCTGAGCATCGACCGGGAAAAAGTGAGGGAAACCGGCACGTACGGGTCTTGTGGGGCGTGAAAGCCTTTCCCCGCATTCACTCTGCAATTTTGAACCTTCATTTCTCCTGATGTATGGGCATAGTATGAACCAGATCATTATTTTTCTCCAACAGAGCCTCCTCCATTGTTGTGGAGCCTTCATGACTATTCACAGACATCTGTTTCGGGGGGTATTTTAGTCTGGTTGATTATGATGAAACCATCAGTGATGGGAATGGAGGCTGAGATGGGAAAGTAGAAAGGAGGGGAGCTAAGTGAACATAGGTGTGAATTAATCATAGGCCCTGAAGCTACTGTCTGCCTTGGCTCCCTTAGCTCAGCTCACCATCTGATTGGCCGTGACAAGTGCTGTTGGCATGACGACTGCCATGCAGGTGTTGCCAATTGTGAGATGAAACACACCGGGAAGAAGTCTTCATTAGCTCGGGCTGTCTCCCATGCAGGAGCACTATATAAAGATCCAATTATGGACTAATGGAGCCGCTCACAGTGGCTCCTAATTGAAGATCAAGCCCCTTGCGAATAAATTGTCTTAAGAGAGAGTGCTGATCTGAGACAAGTTCATGGTCATGTGACCTGACGAGTGACTACTGAACAGATTTCCCTGATGACAGGAAATGAATGGACTGCTCAGTCATTTAACTCATCAGGTCAGCAACATGTACACAGTGCACTTGTTGAGAAAAGGTTTATGTTAACGTCATTTATACACTAAATATGTATCAGAAATGTGTATGTGTACCTATTTGAGCTGTAATCACCCTATGTGGTTATCAATATAGTCAGTGTCAAGCTTAGGGTTAGGTTTAGGGTTAGAGTTCGCATAAATTTACAGAAAATATTAATGTTTATGATAATTTGAATTGATTACTTTTCAATAAACTTTACAGCATTTAACAGTAACATGATGATGTATATCTTGTTGTGTTATTCCAGTTATTTTCAGTAATTTCCAGTAAGTTTTTTTACATTTTTACATATGAATGTAATAATCCATCTGTTGTCGTTCAATAGTCTGAACTCCTAAATGTGCCTTTGTGGAGTTCTGATATCATTTTTTTTTTTTAACCTTTGGATTGGCGGCTTGTATATGGATCAAGAACTTTCATGTCAAAAGGCTAAAGTCCACTTAAAGTCACGAGTCATTTGTTTTAAAGTTAAAGTCGAGTCTTCAGTCATCAGACTGATGCTTAAACCCCACCAGGCACGTCTCCGTCACATCATGGCTGCAACACTGTTTTGGTCCGTCCTCCACACGACTTCAAACCACATCAGGAGCGTTTCAGAAGAGTGTTTTGCCAGGCAGACTTTGTTAACTTGCTTAGATCTTTTCCCTTGGTTTATATGCTTCTAAATACGTAAATATGCTAGGTAGTTAAATTGTTTCTTTTTTGGCTGTTTTGACAGTCGGAGGTTTGCACAGGGTGTTTTATTTTGAAAATCGACCAAATTCTTTAAGCAAAAATAAATCTTGGATGATGGGTTCTGTTCTGGCCTCCAGGAAGAGCAGCGCCATGTAATGACATCGTTATTTGATGCACACTGGCGCATGACTTTTCCCATACTTTAAGTGTCACAACCCTGACAAAATTACTTGCATCACTCTCAGAATTTGATCCAATAACATCTGGAGAGTCTCATAGAGCCTCACGATTAAATCATTTTATCCCTGTTCAAGTTAGCGGAGGGCTGAATTGGGAATTAGCTGGCTTAGCCTGCAGAAGTATTTGGTCTTATGCTCTATGAGCTGCAAGATGTGGAAGCATAATAGAAGATCCAGGTTCTCATATGCCCAGAAGTCAATGCCACTGAGCAGCTTTGATAGGAATGAACAGAGCCATGTCTTCAACACTGCATGCAGCTCTTCTTACATATCTGTAGTTGTGATCATGGATGAGCCAAATGAGGGATTTTTTTTAAAAACTCGTGTTCTATAAGAATAAAGAGTAATGTGACAGAAAATAATGCTTACTGGGCTGTATAATCATTTGAATTGTTACGTTCATGAGGCTAAACCATGGCACCGCAGTGGCAGCAGCAAGCATCGCAGTGCCTTTCTATAAATGTTGAGCATGAACACTTTGGAAGACTTTGCAGTGAAAAGTGAGCGTGAAAGGAACAAAGGACCTGCCAGAGGTCGTTGTGGTGGCTCTGGACAGCTAGCATGAGAAGATGATAGGGATATGTATTTTTAAAGAAGAGTACAAAGAGACAGAAACAAAAGGGGGAGGAGTGCAGGAAGAGAGAGGCAAGGGAAAACCCTGGTGATGTGTATGCACAGACGAACCATGAGGCTTTACACTCTGCAATGGACAGCAAGGAGCCTTAGGGTCTCTCTGTGGGCAAAGTTACACTTATTGATTGAGATGAGAGAGCAAAAGGAGAAGACTGAGGATGGAGAAGAGAGAAAGAGAGAGAGACAGAGTGCAGCGGGGGGAATGATCACACACTCATTCATTGCGTGACTTGGGTATCAAGGGAAGAAACTGAGAGTGCTCCAGTTTTACAGAAGCAGTGATTCTGCGCTACACATGAAGAAAAGTGAATCCTGCTACATTATCCTGCCACAGTCTAACAGGGACGAGGGATTGTACTGAAAATGATTCAAAAAGAACAAATAATTGCATCAAACATGAATTTTGTATGTGCCATGGATCATCAGCTGCATTTGGGCACATACAGGAAAATAATCCTGTCTCTGGACCAGGGCTTGATTTTTCCTCACGACAGTTTTGCCACTACAGAGCAACCAAAAACAGACTCTTTTGTTGTCATAGCGATGGTGAAGGTGATGGTGAAGGTTGTCTCTTCAGATAGTACATCATTTGTTCACTTTTTCTACATCAGCTCCCAACTCCACTTTATTCCGCATCAGGAAGCAGAACTGAAGAGGGGAGTCACGTAACGCAGTGAAGAGGATGACTGCCTTATTTTTATCCGATATTTGCATTCAGAGATGGCATAACTCCTTGAAATCAGACGGGAGGTGATATACTTGGCTGTAATGTCGGGCACGCAAAAGAGTAGGAATCGACCAAATACAAGGCACATAGCCGGGGGCCAAGTTAGTGCTAGCAAAGGTGCTAACGTTGGCTCACCAACGTGTCAGAATGAAGACGGCGACAGACCATAGGAAATGTAGACGAGGACATTGCAAGCATTTTTACAGTTCTGAAACAGATTTCTGGTGAAAGTCTGGGGGAAATACGCAAAGCAACGCCATCAACAGAGGAGAAATAAACAACTCGCATGGCAAGAATTGGCAACGTGGAAGGGAGACTTGGCTTCCTGGAGGATGCAGAAGCCGAGCAAAAGGCTTGAAGCTCTTTGTGATAGGGTAGATGACATGGAAGACCGGAGCAGACGTAATAATCTGTGTTTTTATGGCTTTCCCGAAGGCTGTGAAGCTGGGGACATAATTGCATTCCTAGGAAGGACAATGTTCAGAGGCCTGAAATCATGGGCGTTAGGGTTTAGAATGTAAATACAACCAGTTCATTAATGCATGCTGGTTTTCAGAAGTTCTGCAATCAGCCAAACTGTTAAGGCATATTAGAGCTTCATTAACACACATCATATTGTACCTAAAGCAAATTGACTGGGAGCAAAACCAGAGCCGTCTCCTGTGTATTAGTGGGCACTCATTAATTGACGATGGTGTCTTAATATTTGCTGGTGCACAGTCTGGCACACCTGCCAAGAGGAAACAGTTCACTCTCAATATGTCTCAGGTATTAGATATTGAGTCTAGAGTCAGACATCTGATTTTTAGCCACAGTAGGCGTGGCTCTGTGAATGGTGTTGTCAGTCAGTTGGTCAACCGCTTTTGCCAAGACTGAAATCTCTCAATAACTATTGGATTTCCATGAAACCTAATACAGATATCCATAGCACCCAGGGGATGAATCTGAGGGACGTTTGTGGTCTCCAGCAGGTCAGACTTTTCACTAGTAACATATCTCAACATCTATTAGATGGATTGGTACAATGCAGAGATCTAAAGATTTTGTAGGACAAATCCTGACCACATTTTACATTTATGGTTTTGAGTAAAATGTGCATATATCGGATGGATTGTCATGAAATGTATTAGACAAATTCATATCTCACTCAGGGTGATTTGTAATACTTTGATCTTCTGACTTTTCATTTTGCACCATCATTATTTCTTGGTTCTGTGACACGAGTCACATTTCCACCAGCCTCAGCTGTATTTTATGTTTTGGTGCTACACTTGTTGGTGAACCTGGTAAATATTGCTAATAATAATACTAAATATCAAAGTGTACAGCCTCATGGAGCCGCTACTGTGACTATGGACTAGTTCTATGTCTCAATTTGCGTAGTTTTATACTTCTGTACCCTAAATTCCACCATGCATGGATGTGATGCATTCCGGCTGCGGGGCTAATTGGAGCGACCAATCTCAGTAGTCACCCTTTTGGCTATTTGGATGGCAATGTCCATTGTGAAAAATGGACGGAAGCTGCACTTCATAGAAGCTGTGGAACACCGCAATACACAAATGTGAATTGTACATATGTTTTATATTTATATTTTGGCAGTCAAGTGCACTGATGCACCTTCAGGTTGCTATTAGGCGAAGAAGAAGTGGTAAAATAAGTGCACAGCAGTCGTACATGGTGTACTCAAGTAGACACAGTCGAGACACAGCCCTTGTCTTAAAGGCCTGGATTCCAGTTTTCTAAGTGATGGGGAAGAATAATTCTGGGTAGGGTCTTTAAACATGTTCCTCCCCCCCAGCATCTCCACCCTGATAATTTCCAGTCCCTAACCACAGTGCGAAAGAAAGCTCCTAGCTCTCACTGTCACTGGAAATTCATGATGTAGTTTGGACGACAAATACAGCTGTGCTCCACTAGCTGAACCGCTCAGTTGTTTCCTCTGTTCGCTGTCAATGAGGTGACACCGCGGGTGAGGTGGTGTGTGTGTGCAGGAACAAAAATCACCCCCTGGAGACTGGATGCTCTTCCTGGTATTTTAGGTGAAAACTGCAGAGAGCACTGCGGAGACAGGTGTGGAATTTTAATGAAGCATGAGACAGAGAGACAGTCAGAGATGAATTTACAGAGCTCTGCACAGATGGTGGATGTTGAAAATGATATTTAGGTCAATAGTGAGATTGGATTAAGTATTCCAAACTCATTCAGTCATTGACCAGATAGCATAATGGTTCCAAGCTGATAAATAACAAGCATTGTGAGGGGGAGAAAGCACCAAATATATCCTCCTGGTATCCTGAAGGCAACAAAGCAGAGCTTGTTGTATTGACAGCTAAAAGTCAATATTCTCACTAGCACTGAATGAGCAATATCATATCCACTTCTCATTTGAATTTTCATTTCAAAGCCAGACTTTAGCATTGAAGAAGATTGAATTATTCACAGTCAATAACCTCATCAAATGCAGCATTAGTGTATTTATGATTTGAGCTCATCTCTGCATGCAAAAGTTCCACCAGTTCCATGAGTCTGTTCATTTCATAAACTGTTCATTTTGATGAATCAGACAGCAGGGCCTCGTTATTTTGTTTTCAGTGTATCTATTAATTGTCTAAGACACATAAGCTTTGTGTTGTCAGCTGACACTGACCGCCCCGCTATCACTGCTACCAGTTGGACTGCATTATTAAGGAGAGCATCATGAACAAAGACATGCGGAGGGAAAAACAGCGGGCCAATTTGAAGCTGTCTTCTTATACTATGTTTATCACAACCCTGTGTCGAGTCACCCAACAAATAAGGAGCTATTTCTGTCCTTTGCAGCCTTTTAGTGTTAGTTAGATCTGAAGCACAGCCCACTGTATTGTCTTTCCATGACAATATGTTTAAACAGAATAATTAAGTTTAATCCCTCTGCTATTTACCTTCAGGGAGTAAGTACAGACAATGAAGCAGCGATACAAAGCAGCCCTCGCGGCTTGTTTGCAGCACTAAATGTGTTGAGGATGTCTAATGGTCTGCACTCTGTTATATTCATATATTTATTCTGCACAACTAGCTCTAATCTTTTTGCGAGCAAATTGTTGTCCTATCTTGGAGATTCTCCAGCTCAGCATTATAATGAGTTAATATTGGATGTTACTGAAGCAGCTCCAACTGCTTTGATAGTGCCAGTGAAAGTAATTGGTGTTGAGGAAATAAGCGACTGTACGAGAGGTTTTTATTAAAGTTTGAGGAAGGGGAAAAAAAATGTTTTCATACATCAAGCTCGGCTGTTTTTCTCGGCTGCCTTCTGATCGTGGTTGCTGTAAAGGTGTTTGAAATGCACTGGGACTAATCGTGGCCTTTTATGTGGCCTCCTAGTTTACATCCGCCGCTTCAGTCGTCGTGTCTCATTAATTCTTGCGAAACACTCTGTTGACATCCAGAAAGTTGCTCATGATGGTGTCACCGTTGAACCAGCACCTATGACAACTCTATGTGATACCATATTATATTGGAGATTATGTGAATATATCTGTGTGAGCTGAATTGTGTTGGAGCTGACTAAATGTAGTTTAGTTTAATGTTTAAAGGACCAGTGTATTGGATTAAGTGGCATCTAGTAGTGCTGGTCACAACCGATGCGTGGTCCAGGTCTTACTGTGTCAAACATTTCTTGTAGGGGAGGAAATGTTTGTTCTTAGGTGGGGGGGTGTTATGACCCAGGGTCATAATTTAGTGTTTCTTGGTCTTGGTGTGTTTCTCTTTTCTGTGCTGTTGTTCCTCCCTGCCTGAAGAGGGTGGTGGTGCTACCACCCTTAGGCTCTCTCTCTCCAGGTGCTGTTCCTCCCTGCCTGACGGTGGTGCTACCACAATTGGTGCTCTCCAGGTGCTGGCTGCTGATTGGTGGATGGACTGGTGGAGCGGCTATAAATGGCCGCCGCTTGAATCAGTCACTCTCTTCTCTTGACCCTCCTCCCCAACTGCACCAGGCTATGTTGTAATATATTGTGATATGTGAAATTGTACTTGCTTTGACTGCTGATATTTTAGTTTTGCAGTCTAGGTAGTTGTAGGGGTGAGTAGCTCTTTTGGTTGATCTTTTTCTCCTGTTTATTTTATAGGGAGTCAGGTTAGAAACCTGTAATTTGTTTTCTTTGTTTTCGGCTAGGTAAGTTAGTTTTGGGTCAGATTGTTTTGTTTGTTGTTTTGGGCCATGCTCACCCTGAAGTTACGCTACCATACTCTCAAAATCGAATAAATGAGAATTTGTTGGACTGCAGCCCTGTTGCCTTGGTCATTCTCGGAGTGGGGAAAGAGGGGAGCACCCTTTCTTGTTGTGTCCGGTTCCCCTAGGCCGGACGTAACCCCCTCGCTCAGAATATGTGATGCTGGCCACGGCCGTGTTGTTGTTGCTTCTTCCACCTCCCGGCTAATCTAAAAAAAAATCTGCAAAGATGTGGATTATCGGTGAGTGAGTTGAGAACTGCTGCCAACTGTAGCTGCTGTTAGCTAGGTAGCTCAGTTAGTTAGCCATAACGCCTGGACTCTGACCTTCAAGGAGTGTTGATATTTACACAGGTACCACAGCAGGCACTTTAGACAGCTGGGAAGAGGAGGTTTTTTGGTTTCTTGGTGGGGATGCAGATGGGGTGCAACACCAGAATCGGGACCAGAAACGGAGCATGGCCAGTGGGCAACATAAACGGCCTTAGCCTCAATTAAAGTTTATGGTTACAGTTATCATTATTTTATCATCTGGGTCTGTCTCTATCTACCTCTCTATTTATCTATCTACCCCTCACCCCTTTCCTTCTCTCTTTAACTGCACCAGTCCCGATGGATGGCCGTCCACCAATAGGCTACGTTCTCCTAGAGGTGTCTGCCTCTTAAAGTAAGTTTCTCATTTCCACTGCTGCTGTTGCTCATAGTGGGAATTGTTGGGTCTCTGTAAATAATATTACAAAGACTACAGTCTAGACCTGCTCTATATGGAATGTTTCCGACTTCTATTGAATAATGTGTGCAATCTGAGTACAATTTAAGAAATTATGGATCGAAGTTTCTAGATTTGTTGCCACAAATCAGCAAATTGTGATTGTCAGTAATGCTTGGTCCTAATTACTAGCTGCACAGCACTTTCACGTTCATTCTGTGAGATTACACAAGCTGCAATGCTATGTTTTCACTCAAAGGCAATGTTCATAAACCAGTAATGAATATCAGATTAATGTTCCAACATCCACTTTAACATGCTGGCTGTGACAAACATCCAAACATCCGTGCTCTCATACACTCAAACAACCACCACATTAACTATGGACGGCCTAGCCCTCTAATCCAGCTGGCAGATTAGTCTGCGCCACTTGATTGTCAATTTTCTTCCAGCGTTTGAGTTCTTGATGAAGGCTCTTCATGTTTATTGATCCTGAATAGTGCCAGACATGCAATTTCTGTTGCAGTCGGTTCAGGCTATGCTATAATTGGTGGATTTTGAGTTTCTCTTGACTGCTCTGTCTACCGGTGCTTTAAGCATCTGGTGTTGTTTTCAGTCTCTCCTTCTATTCATGCAAAGGTGCTTTTCCTCTGCATGTCTCTACTCTATGTACATCATATACAGTATACAATATGGATAATAATATGGATCTCTTAGACCCCATCCCAACCAGGCTGCTCAAGGATGTTTTACCTCTAGTTAGCCCTTCTTTATTGGATATGATTAATCTGTCTTTATTATCAGGATATGTACCACAGTCCTAGATCCAGAGGTTTTAGCCAATTACAGACCGATATCAAACCTTCCCTTTCTCTCTAAGATACTTGAGAAAGCTGTAGCCATCAGCTGTGTGACTTTCTCCATAAGAACAGTTTATTTGAGGATTTTCAGTCAGGATTTAGAGTGCATCATAGCACAGAGACCGCACTAGTCAAAGTTACAAATGACCTCCTAATGGCATCAGACGAAGGACTCATCTCTGTACTTGTCCTGTTAGATCTTAGTGCCGCATTTGACACCATTGACCATCAAATTCTTTTACAGAGACTGGAACATCAAATTGGCATCAAAGGAACCGCCCTAAGCTGGTTTAAGTCGTATTTCTTAGATCAATCTCAGTTTGTTCACATCAATGATGAATCCTCCATGCATACCAAAGTTTGTCACGGAGTCCCACAAGGTTCTGTTCTAGGACCACTTCTGTTCAGTTTATGTATGCTTCCTCTAGGGAACATTATTAGGAATCACTCCATTAAGTTTCATTGTTATGCTGATGACACCCAATTATATTCATTGACCAAGCCTGATGAAACCAATCAGTTAACTAAACTCCAAGCATGCCTTAAAGATATAAAAAGTTGGTTGACCTACAATTTTCTGATGTTAAATTCAGACAAAACTGAAGTTCTTGTAATTGGACCCAAACACCTCAGAGACTCTCTTTCTAGAGACTTAGTTACTTTAGATGGGATCACCCTGGCCTCCAGCTCCACCGTAAAGAACCTTGGAGTTGTTTTTGATCAGGATTTGTCCTTTAATGTCCACATAAAACAAATTTCAAGGATTGCATTCTTCCACTTACGTAACATCGCCAAAATCAGATTGTATCTCAAGCGGATGCAGAAAAACTAGTCCATGCATTTGTTACTTCTAGGCTGGACTATTGTAACTCTTTGTTATCAGGCTGCTCCAATAAGTCTCTTAGGACTTTGCAGCTAATTCAGAATGCTGATGCACGTGTTCTGACAGGAACCAAGATCAGACATCACATCTCTCCCATTTTGGCTTCTTTGCATTGGCTACCTGTTAAATCTAGAATAGAATTTAAAATTATCCTCCTTACATACAAAGCTCTTCATGGTCAGGCACCATCATATCTAAAAGACCTCATAGTACCTTACTACCCCTCTAGAACACTGCGCTCTCAGAATGCTGGGTTCCTTGTGGTTCCTATAGTTTCCAAAAGTAGATTGGGAGCCAGAGCTTTCAGCTATCAAGCTCCTCTTCTGTGGAACAAACTACCATTTTGGGTTCGGGAGGCAGACACGGTCAACACTTAAGAGTAGACTTAAGACTTTCCTTTTTGATAGAGCTTATAGTTAGGGCTGGCTCAGGTCATCCCTTAGTTATGCTGCTATAGGACTAGACTGCCGGGGGACTTCTCTCTCTCTCTCTCACTCACTCACTCACTCACTCACTCACTCACTCACACTCTCTCTCTCTCTCTCTCTCTCTCTCTCTCTCTCTCACTCTCTCTCTCTCTCTCTCTCTCTCTCTCTCTCTCTCTCTCTCTCTCTCTCTCTCTCTCTCTCTCTCTCTCTCTCTCTCTCTCTCTCTCTCTCTCTCTCTCTCTCACCCTCTCTCTCTCTCTCTCTCTCTCTCTCTCTCTCTCTCTCTCTCTCTCTCTCTCTCTCTCTCTCTCTCTCTCTCTCTCTCTCTCTCTCTCTCTCTCTCTCTCTCTCTCTCTCTCTCTCTCTCTCTCTCTCTCTCTCTCTCTCTCTCTCTCTCTCTCTCTCTCTCTCTCTCTCTCTCTCTCTCTCACACCCTCTCTCTCTCTCTCTCTCTCACACCATCACCCCATACACATACATGTCTCATTAATGCATGTTACTAACTAAACTTCTTCCCTTCCTTTCCCTACCTTTCCCTTCTTCCCGAGTTTCTGTGCTCTCTCGTCCAGCAGGTTCTCGTGGATCGTGGCTGCTGCTGTGGTCCTGCACGACGTCCACTACATATATTATTACTGCCATTATTGCTACCATATCTCCATTACAGTTTATAGCTAGTTAATGATTTACTGCTGCTGTGCATCTGTGTCTTTCTATCTCTATCACAGGTTCCACTGCTACTGTAATCATTTTATCATTCATTGTCATTTTATCATTCATTGTAATTGTACAATATGTCTCTGTTGATTTGTTCTGTACACGTGACATCTATTGCACGTCTGTCCATCCTGGGAGAGGGATCCCTCCTCTGTGGCTCTTCCTGAGGTTTCTTCCACCTTTTTTCCCTGTTAAAAGGGTTTTTTGTGGGCAAGTTTTTCCTCACTCGAACCGAGGGTCTAAGGACAGAGGGTGTCACTCCCTGTACAGATTGTAAAGCCCTCCAAGGCAAATGTGTTTTGTGACTTTGGGCTATACAAATAAAATTTGGTAAAGTAAACTGAATATACATATATTTATTTACAGACAGAAAATGCTGCATCTTTAAAGAGGCAATCTGACATTTTATTTTTTTCTCTGTCCACCAGCATGAACTCCTGCCATGGCCATGTTTGTGTTTTGTTAACTTCTCACGTCCCACATTCTGAAATGTTTGTCTGTCTGCAAATACAGTTCACTCTGAAGGCATCAGAACTTCCTGAACAACTCCCTTTAAATTAAAATCTTAATGATATATATGAAACACGTGACAAAATATATTGGCATTTTCTATATTCTCTTTACTTTAGTAGAGTCGGGTTTGTTGGAGAAAGTCGAAAAGCTGCAGCAATTAGTGTTGAAGCTGACCTTGTACTGGTCATTTGTTGTTGTTGTAATACAGTGTATGTCTGTATTAATATAAAACTCAAAAGTAGATTAAAAGGTTGAATCACCCTTCAGTGATTCTTCATTCATTCTTCATTTGTAACTTGTTATAGCTATATATAATGCTGATAATACCATACCATGCCAATGTTTCCTTTTCGGCACTAAACACAAAGGCTAAGGCTGATCTGAGTGTCATTGGTTTCTTAGGGCATACATCAAAGTATTAACCCAATAGAGTGAAACTTTGACCTGATGATGTTGTTCAATTAAAAGCCGATATTACATCCTCTGGGGACCTCGGTTATCTGTGAAAATCATTATTGCAATTCATCCAAAAATTGGCAAGACATTTCAGTAAAATCAAAAACATATCAGCTAGTGGAAAAGTCAGGGAATCAACGAAGTGGTTAGAAGTCATCCTCAAGGGACCACGAATGTGTATAGAGATTTTATTGTCAATACACACAATATTTATTGATGTACTTGTCCTCTATATGTTTCAGTTTGGACCAAAATGTCGAGGGGTAATAAAAGATATTTGTCAGATTAGAAAGACGTTTACTGTGCACGTTAATGCTCCCCAGAGAATGAACCCTTTCCATTTTAAACATTCCATTCATTTAGCACAACCTTCAGACAAAATGTAAGATGTGTACAGACATTATCGAGGCAGCTATGAAACATGCTGAATATATTAGGACTCCCAGGGGGATAAACCCATTTTTTTCTGTTATTATATGTATCACATACACATCTGTTGCATGTCCTGGAGGCTGAACTTAAATAATATTCAAACAATACTTCTTGAGATGTTTGTTTTAGGTTTAAATGATCAACATGAATATAAATGACAAATGAGTATTTAATGCTTTGACCAAGTCCATCTTTGCTACTGAAAGTATTAACAACATTTTTAACAACTGAATGCAAGACAACAATTGTAGAAAACCAGTTCACATATTGGTGTAAAACTGTGTGGGATTGAATTGAAGTTTGACCCCATCTTTCTTAATATTTCGAATAGTCTGTGGATTATTAATCAAACATTTAGAGGTGGAAAACACAGATGACCTGCAATCCAGTTTTAATTAAAAGGCACACAAATGCATCGTCCTTGTACTGGTCAAAGCAGAACTCTAAAGCCCTTCAGAAGGCCATAACATTATCCTGCCATTCTCAGTGCTTAACCTTGACATTTCCTGTGCTGGAAATCCCTGCTGTGAATTCAGAGGATGCATCTCAGCACAGTGGGAGCTCTGACACTGAGCAGATATGACATGTCAGAGCTCCGTCATTGAGCAACTCCTGAAGATAAGGTGATTATTAATAGGTGACACAGAGGTTAAAGAGTTAGGATAGTTGATGTGGAGGAGTCAAAAAAAAAAGAGGAAAGTAAGACAGAAGTGAAATTGCCACTTGTCTATCTAATTTTACTGTTCAATTTCTCCTGTTCTTCTTGTCTTCATCTCTGGAATACATAGAATGTTGAGAGCTCTTTTGGGGATTGTGAGAAGTCATTTGACCTAGATGTTCCACCATTTCATTTTTCATTGAGAAATTGGTGCACGCTGTCTGATATACAGAGTCGGTCTCTTGGCTCCACTTTCTTTGTTTTAGTGTTTGCTACAAGTATACCTTGTCCTGTGGAAATTGGCACATACTGTGGGTGTGGTTGTTCTCCACAGTGAGATGGAGACTTCAGGTAATAATATGAGGGAAGAAATGGTTGGTTTGAAGGTTAAAGTCAGTGTAAAGTAATAATCAAAATGTGTTCTGAGTTTGTCAGACCAAAGAATAAAGTGTTATTAACCACCCAGCCAAATTTGAATGATTAAAAATATCGACAAGTTTTTGAAATTAATAATCGAAATCAGGTAAAAATGAATTCTCAGCTCCAGGACTGTGGGGGTGTGTCCTCTGAATGTGCTGAAGCCACACCCACTCCTGGGAGCAGTCAAGCCGCCATTTTGAAGCGACTGAAACGTGTCAGATGAGTTCAGAAAATGACATGACTAACTTTGAAACACTCTGAGCGAGATGAATTCATCTCCATCTCTCTGCTAGGGGTGCAGGGGTATGCTCAGGGTGGCCTCAACGTGTCATTGAGCCACCCTTTAAGGACCGCCCACAAAATCCTGGACTGAAAACTGGTGAAAACTGTTTGAACCTCTAACTCCACATTTCACTAATGTATGGTTCTTTAAGTCTTTTCACATGTTTTCAGCAACTATTTTCCAACATATTTAATGTTTTTTGAAAGAAATCTCAAAATTGCCTTTACACAGACTTTAAATAAAGATCTATCTTATTTAATCAAGGTTAGGGCTATATGGGTGTGCTTGATAACTTAACTTAACTTGGATCACAGACCTTGAACTATGTACATTTATTATCAGGACAAAATGTAAGTGTATAACACCAATTTAGCACTACAACATTGTCAGACACACAATGTCTTTATGCACATTTTCAGTTTGCAAAAAAACTTTTGATACCTGACTGAGGTGGAAAAGTCAACAACAAAATGGGACAAAGCACGGTTGTAACAGACTTATAAATCATGATGTACTGTACAGGAAGTATTTTACTTATAAGTCACTCGAGCTTCTGCTCAACTGGCGAGGCTAAAAATAGTGGCAGACAAAAACATCAGATCTGTGCAGAGAGATTAGGAGACTGTAACCTTCCTCAAATGTATAGAAGAAATAAATAGTATGTCATATTTCAATCATGTTTACTACACTGTTTGCCATTGACTGGAGCTTGTTTATATACATCATCTCATCCCTACAAGCTTTTTCATTTCAAAGCTTAGATATAAAATAAATTCATTTAGGGCATGACGTTACAGCATTATGTAGCAATTTCACTGAAAGAACACAGTGTGGGCTCTCAGTGTCACAACAACCTCCTACATGATTGTTCAGTTACTCTCTAATCTTTATTGTCCTTGTCTTGGACTGGAAAGTGCTATAGCTTACACCTCTTGGGCATTTTTATGGTTGCTTCCCATCAAGACCCCGTAGGCTGGAAAGGAGAGTGAATTTACCTCGACATAAAGATAAAGACACTCTCTGTACACCGCCACACACCTTTGTATCACATGCACATGGGTCACATATGGCTGAGGCTGTTCTGGTTTGATATGCTGTGCAAGCTGCAAGTTAATAATAAGTTGGTCAAAGGGCATGAGAGTATCTCATAACATGACACAAGATGCTAATACTCCAGCACAGGAGAGGATTTGGCAAGCAGACGCCATCTGGAAATCGCCAAACCACTCAGCATCTGATGATGGAAGGTACCCGTTCAGATGTTCTGAACACTGGGATTTATGACTACTCACACTGCAAACATTTGGAGTGGATAATCCACTGGTTCCGTACCATTTGTCAAATAAGTGCTGAAACCTCTCTTGAATCTGAATTAAGTCATCTGATAATCTGGTTGCAGGGGTACAGGCTTATGGAGAATAGTGGTGGAATAGTGGCATATGCCACAGTCGTGTCGGTGACTTGATTATCTTTGTGTTGTGTTATCGTGGCTTTCTGAAAGGCATCATCAAATCATTCATCTAAGCATACGAAGGATCAGAAGAACAAATAGGAAGGGTGTTAGGTAGCTCCTATAATGATGTAAAGTGGTTCTCCAGCCTAATAGCAGTGGACAAGAGGATTTCCAACCATTCTGTCTTCCAACTCCAACAGTAATCTGCAGCAGTAGCACAAGAGGAGCCTCTGGTTTGTCTGTCTTGAAGTGGAAGCTGGCCTACAGAGGGTAGACCAGCTCAGCATTGCCAAGAAATGGTTCATCATTGTTCTTAATTTGCTGTTTTGTTGAAAGGAGTTCCACAATTCTCCGGCTCAGATCTTTGCAATTAAAGGGCCCAGGGGGTGAAACAGATGGAGGCATACTGTAACTATAAAACAACAACAAAAGAATTCAAAAGCTCAGTTTAGAACATGTAAATATAACATCAATTTAGAACATGTCAGGAGCCCTATAACAAATAGCTGATTGGGGAGGCAAGTGAGATTTCAGTTTTCTTAGTCTTCTTCTGGTAATAAGAAAACTGAATGTCATGGACAAACATGGGAAAAAAACATATAATGTTGTGAGTAAGTGCAAAAAGGTGATTAATGTCGTTTGCTTTCGGTGGGTACATGGGGTGCTGGATACGCAATTAATGGTTTGCATAGAAATGACGTGATCAATATTAGATTTTGGTTGTTTATGTTGTAGAAAAACAGCTCTACATTGGTTATAGAGTGAGCAAAGCTACCGAGAATATGCTGTGGAGCCTTCTGTGCAACCCCAACGCCAGCTTTACTTGTAGAGATGTAGAGATGGAAGAAACTCCACTTGGAATTTGGTGATCAAAACTGGCAATGCAATACATAATTAAATGAAGTGGACATCAAGGCAAGCACCGAGTAAAATTTGTTCTGAAAAATCCATTAGAGTTGGGAGGACTCACAGCAAAAAGGAAGAAAGAGTTTTTCATTTTCAAGATGAGTTAAGAAGTGGAGAAGCTGGGGTTGGGAGCAGTAGGGGTGGCCCCTTTGATTTAGTTGTCAATTATACCACCGTTGGATCCATTATACAAAGTCAGAAATAGACTTCACTATTTCAGGAAACATACGAACACATGATAGTACTGTGCATGTGCGCATGGTCCATGAAAAGCTCAAGAATAACTGAGGACATTATCTCCAAATTCATGGAGATGCGGCCTGAGATCCCTAAATTTGAAAATCCGGCTTTGATTTTTACATTCCAGACTGTTTTTACTGTACATTGAAACTAATAGATGTAATATGGGTGTTACAATGGACCATGTGTTCAGAGTTGGTTCCAGTTCTGATGACGCACATGTAAGGAAAGTCCAGGGGTCAGAACTTGTGTTGGAGCTGTTGGTTGCTGTTGAGATTGAGCAGCCTGGAAGTTTGCTAGAGGTTTCCAGCCCATGACAGAGCGGTAGGTAACAAAGCAGCAGATATGGTGAATAAAAAGGCAGACATGGTATGCTAAAAAAAGGTACCAAAGAGAGACATAGATATGAGACACTGGGGCATATGAGTATCAGTATATGCAGAAAAACACAACAGCTGTGTGGCAGAAGGAGTGGGAACATGAATAGATTGTTATTCAGGGAGAGAGAGAGAGAGAAGGCATGGGATTGTTATGACTAAGACTGGGACACTGTGGACTAGCATGGGACATGGCAAGGATAGGCAAACATGAGAAAAGATTGTGTGGAACCTGCAGAAAAGAACAAACTGTGGAACACCTACTCATATCACGCAATTGTTGTACAAGGATAGGCAAGGCAGCATTGTCATGCTTCAGCACAAAGACAGTCACAGTGAAGGGCCTGCTTAATCCCACTGAGAACCATTCAAAGATTGTGAAAGCAGACCTTGAGTTTATCATTGCAGCAGGTTTATACCTGTGGAAACAGACATACTAAACTGGAACCTATATATATTGATTTTCCTTGTGGGTCCATGAAGAGCTAATTTCAGGATCTGTAACCAAAGGAAGCAGACTCTGGATTCTGTATGTAGTTCAAATAGTATTTACTAATCATGTTTTAGCTTTGGTTGCAACAGTCTGTGTAAAAAGTATATATATATATATATAGAGGTGGAACCCATCGGCTATCATCACACTGCAATTTAGCTTTTTACTTAGCTGCCTCGGCTTGGATATCCATTTTCCAGATATTCGTTGGCTACACTGGAAGCCCAGATGATGATGGATGACATCACCAGAAATGTTCATATGACTATATGCTTTCTTTTTTTGGTTGTAATACGTCAGTCTGCCTTGGTAAAATCCACTGAATGCAGCTACATCTATGAAAGTGACCTATGGCTTATTAGAATGGATGAGATAGATCGATAGAAAGATTGAATAAATGCCACTGAATTTTTAGCACAAATTCTCAGTGTGCCTGCAGACCACGCTGTGGTCATTTGAGTTGGCTTTGAACCTACACGTGATGCAAAGCTGAAGGGCTAACTCTCACACCTCCTGCAGAGACACCAAGGGATGAAGAGAAAAGAGGGGATTTAGAGCGAGACATGGGACACTGTCAAGAGCATCAGTGATCTTTGGTCCCCCGGATCAGAGAGATGGGGGGCTGTTTGAAGCGGGGGATTCACGCTGGGGAGGATTTGAAAGCCAACAATTGAAGAGGATGTGTGTTCCCATCAAGTGCAGTGCCGGTAACTGGTGTTAAACCTCTTTGCTTTTCAGGAACTCCTGCCTGGGCAACGGGGTTAGAATAAAGGGGAGTCAGATGGGCACAGTTTTTCAAGAAGAGGGGGGCATTTATAAAACAGACCAGTTTTCTAAAGATAGCTGCAGGTTATTGACCTGGAGATTAAATATAATGTAAGAGACGTAACCTAGAAGTAAGACATTATTTAGAAGTTATTTTTGTGTGTTTTATAGCATTCTGTAGAATGTCAATATTATGTTATTATAAAATTATGTCAATTAAAAACCTTGAATAAATCATAATCCTTCTGACAGTTGATAATGATGATTGAGATATCACAGTGACAAGGTCTGAGGGCGCTTTAAATAGCCACAGCCGTGCTCCTAATAGTTGTGCGTAAGGACATCTGTTCTGGTGCTGGTGGAGAACATCGCACAAGAGATACAATCAGTTAAAATGCACTTTTTCTTCTTTGCTGTTCTTCTCATTGACAGGGCTAATGGATTTTGAAGCAGTCACAAGTATCAATATGCACACGGATATTTAAGGGCTATACTACATCCATTTATAGCATACTGTGGGAGCGGAGTGGAGTGGAGTGGTCATTTACACCGCCACACACCTCCAAATGTTGTTATTAAAAAAAATACACTGTACACTGTATTCATTTATACTGTATTAATTTATGTATTTAGTGGTTGATATATGCCATTAAACTGTGGTACAGTGATTAATACAGCAGTAATACATTTTTTTAATTCGATAGTAATTATTTCAGTAAGGCATAATCTTATTATGCATTTGTCTGTCCGCAGTCCGCTGTGTGAGTAACGTGCCCAAAGCTGTGTCGCCGATCATCAAATACGTTCAATACTAAACTAAATATTCAGCCTGCATTGGTCTATGAATATGGGTGATTCTTATTGTATCTAAACAATATATGAAGAGCTTCTCTTCCAGATCATGAAATCCCTGTAGCCGCAGCAGCTTCTCCAGTCCCGGAGAAGTGCCGCGTCAGAGCGCAGTGCCATTACGCACGGCCATTCACTGTGTTTTACCTTCATTAAATCACCTGAAAACTATATCAAGCTAACCATACAGACCTACATACAGACCTCTACACAAAGCAGAGTGTTCCGTTAATAGTTCTGCTTTTTTATGTTACCAGGGCTCATCATAGCTGCACTGAGATATAGAATATGATCTATATCATTATATGCACTCTACTGAGATCTATCTAGTTTTAAATCTAGTTTTAAATAAGGCCTAGCTATTCTTACATCTTGTGTCCTTCTTAGATTGTACACAGGGGCTGTTGTGGGGCACTCCTGTGAGGTTGAAGGCATGCTGAGGTTGGCCTGATAAACAGCTGCCTGGCCTGTTGTAGTAGGTCTGCCACGATTAAAAAGGGAGCGAACTTCTTCGTCAGAAGAACGGTATTGGGCAGAGGTATCAGGAGGATTTTGGCCCGTACACGCATTCAACAGTGTGTTAATGATGTCCTCATTGTTTAATATTGCTGCTACGAGATTCCGAGCGGACTGACTAACTTTTTGCTGCAGCATCCACAAGTTACACAAGATGGCCGCAGGCACTGCAGTGAAGTCTGACGTCAGTCAAGTTTCATTCAATATATTCAAAGTTTCATTCAATATATTCAAAGTTTCATTCAATATATTCAAAGTTTCATTCAATATATTCAAAGTTTCATTCAATATATTCAAGGTTCATTCCATATATTCAAGGTTCATTCCATATATTCAAAGTTTCATTCAATATATTCAAGTTTCACTCCATATTGTACTGTAAATCGAAAAGTAGCTCCACTGACAAAGCATGCCCAGGTTTACAATCTTATGGAAGCTGTAAGATTCTATTGTGATGGAGATCCTGACCCACTGCGCAGAGTGGAAAGAGACAAAAACATTGTGAGTTCTAGTCTTTTGTTTTCTCAGAATCATTATCAGTAAACAGAGGGACTTACCCGGCTCTCACTGCCCAGACAGAGGCTGTTTTCTGGGGGACAGTTCGATGAAGAGTCAGCAGGAAGGACTGATCATGTGGCAGTGACTTTTACACATATAAACTGGGTGATTTTTTCTTTCTGCTGGCTCTCATAGCTCGTATCTGTACTGTTGTTTGTACTGAAATATATATTTGCAACAGTTTCAGTGCTATTTCCTTTTTTTCTGATGTTTTTTTTTTTTTTAAGTGTTGAATCAAACTTTGTTTTGTGTGTCTTTGTGTCACTTCGTCACTATCCCCACGTCTTTCCATCTATTTATTTTGCAGTTCTGTTTTTGCGCCGCTGAGCCCGTCGTGCCGCCCACTCTCGTGCCACCCTCTGCTGGGCAGAGACATTCTTGTTCACGGGACTTGTAACATGCATATTTCATGGTACTGTTTTCAGCCATGTCTCTGAGTGCACACACAGCTTTTAAGCTTTCGCCTGTCTGAAGGAGGCAGCTGAGAGATGCTGGCACGGGCAACGCTGACCAAACGCCTTTTTAATGATTGAAGACGAGCCTTCCTGTGAGGTACGGAGCAGTAAACTAACACTTCTCGGGCTTTCTGAAAGACTGAATTTGAAAAGATACGAACGCACTAGAATGTTGTGGTTTGCAACTTGCTATTATCCAATTGAACACATCCTTTCACGCTCAATAATAGATGCCAGCGAGCCATCGGGGTATCAACAGATGTCACCAAGCTAACAGGACGAGAGAGAGTCTTTATAGGGGAGGGAAGGAACCATGTTGAATGTTCACTGCAGCACAAAAAACAACGTAGAAGTTAACATATTTCAATTTATACATTTTACTTCTCCTGTGTGCTTGAATGAGTTTTCTATCTTACATTCATTTCTACAGCCACGCTCTAGGCCATATCAGTTTACCTCATTCCTACACCATTTCATTTTCAAAGTGAGCCATCCGCATACACACACCCATCAACACACACACACATACACACCGCTGAGGAGTTCAGCCTTCCTCGGTGGACTACACCAAATAGAAACAGAGGAACGTACATTAAGGTGCTAAGGGCTCACATTCACAATTTCACAGCTTACTTCTTCCCCAACAGCCAACTGTCCTTTTAACAAAGCCCAGGCCTTCTAAGGAACACATGTTTGCGGCCAAGTGGCTGCAGTCCAGTAAATAAAACATGGATCTTACTGAAGCACCTCCTGTCTCAGGCTGCGTGCAAATCCGGTGCAGCCAAATGTGAAAAGCAGCCACAATCCACAGCACAGGCATCCTCAAATAAATGTACAGAAAGATGTTTTTAACACATTTGCTTTGGATTTCATAATATACACCAGAGAGGCCAAAAGATTTTTAGTCTAAGTCAAGCTTTTAGCCCAGATTTATAGATTTCTGCAAAGAAATGAGTATGTACTTTATATCTTTGGTTGTTCTTGTTCATTACGGACTTATTTATTTCTCTGCACTGACAGTATATCATTATTTTAGACCTGATCTGTAGTTTGATTGGTGCAATATAATGTATCACTTTTAGGATATTGGAGCACACTGTTGTATTGGTTTGAGTTGCTGACATATGCTCAGACATGCTTGTGACCTCAGTAAGTGTCCCAGAGATAATAGGACTACATGTTGTTTTGTCAGTCTGGATCCATTTAAAAGTACTGTAGGGGTTTTCTGGACTTGGTTGGTCCACCTTAGCTGCGCCAAGCTGGGATGACATGTGTAGCTGCTATAGTCTCACAGCGGAGGATAGCAGGATGCTGTGGTCCTGCTCAGTAGCAAGGCCGGCCATGGCCCACATGTGGTGGTGTTCCTCAGCTGCACTGGTGACGTCTACTACTAAAAGTCTTTCTGTGTTGAGCTCTCAGTACTTCTGTAGCTTCTACCTGAATCTGTGTTCCTGTTTTCACACAGCCTTTATGTCACAGTTTGTTGATCCCTTTCAGCAACATTTGCTGGAGCTTTTCCAAAGCTTTCCACCACCTAACCAGGAGAATGCTTTTATTGTGAAGAGGTTATACGAATCATCAAGTCAGTGGAGGTTCATTAGTGGAGCTATTCTTCAAACAATGAAGTTAATCAGTCAACTTCAGGTTGAGGAGCAGGGCCAAACCTCAACTACACATCTAATCGCCCGTCAGGCTACCTATACCTGGCCTCCTCTTTCCTAACCATGTCCCTTCATCCCCTCTTCCCTCCTTCACTCATCCCTTCCTATTCAGTCTGATGCATACCTCTCCCACATCTCATTATAGGTATCATCTGGGGGCCTGCATGATCAGGTGGAAACACGAGTCTCCCTCTGCCCGGCCTCCAGCACATTCTCGCAGACCAGCCTATGCAATGACATCCTCCCCCCACGTTCTCCCTCTACATCCACATCTACATCCATTCACCCGTCCTTAACATCAAAACTTCACAAATTTCTTTAAAATGAAAACCTTTAAATGAAGCATTGTTGTGGTGTGGTTTCAGGTACACACATGTGGAACTCTGTGGTTTAAGTTTGAAATCTTGCACAGTCACAGTGAGTTGTCAGATGATCCACACCCCCTCCTTTTTATAATGCGGGGAGAACACAGCACTGAGTGTGCAGGAACTGTTGATGACTCAGCTGTGTAGCTGAAGAACATGAACATGTGGTGGGAATCAGTGTTAACATTAGCAAGCACGGCTAGCTCTGTCCTTCTGAGTGAAATACAAAGTTAACAGCATGATGGCTCCTTCCTAATGTCGAATGCTGGAAGAGGGACAGGCACTGTAAAATTGCAATGAGCGGAGCTAACACTATATGGAAACTGAGGGGGGGAGTGCAGTATGACATTATCCAGTTAGCACACCACAACAGCTGAAAGTGTGTCTCCCAGTGTGAGCGTATAAGCTGATATTTAATCCTGCAAACCAGCGCTATATGGGCCTGTGAAACCATCTGCATAATTGAGCTGGCACACACATGGTATGTTAGCTGTTTTCCAACCCCTGTGTCTTCTCCTGATGCAAAAACTGCAAGTGTTAAATGGCAAATGTGTTACAATTACAACCAATAAACAGATAAGCCTCACAATCTGCACGTTTCTTATTGTCCAACCACATAGAAATGTTTAATGCGCTGGCTTTAGGAGAGAAATGGCAAAGCCGTTGTGCGTTTGCTGCAGAAAGAGTTGCTTTTGTCAAGCAGCATGCGTGTTGGCTGGAGTAGGGTTCGACCCCTGACCTTCTGGTTGTGAGGAAGCTGTTCTAACATCTGAGTTTGCCCGCTTGCCAACAAAAAGGGATTTCCACGAGCCTCCGGTTTCCTGAGAAGTCTTATTAGCCAAACACCTGCGTGTCCTTGGCAAGTGTCACAGATGCATGAACGTGTTTCAGATCAATACATTTTAGTTATTAGGACGGCGCTGTGGTGCAGGGTGACGGCAGGAGCATCTCTGTGAACCAACAGGAAAGCTGGCCCTGATGGGAATCAAACCAGTGACCTCAGGTCCAGGCACATTTGGAAACACACTTTTCTGAAGAGTGTTGTACTCAACCGAACACCATACACCTGTGTGGAAAAATGACAGCTTTAATTTAAGCAATAATTATAGCTTTTAGACTATTGAAACATTGAATGGCAGCAGGAATAGTTGAGCATGGCAACAGTGACAGTATGTGTTCACTGTGTTTAAAAGGTGAATGTTTAGAAGTCTAGACAGCTGTACAGTTTCAGAGACCGTATGTGTGAGTTTGACGGTGCTTTCACACGAGTTTCAGGGTTAGAGCTCCGGAGGTGGAGCTAAAACTGAAACCTGCATGAGATGTTAGCAGAACCAACCAAGATATTTAAAGATTCATTGAGAAAATAATCTGCAAATGAATCCAGAATGAAAATAATTTCATGCTGTTACCCACAAAATAAGTCCAATAAAGATGAAGAAACTTTGTGAAGAACCATCCCCTAAATAAAGAGGTTCTTCAACCGGTCCTGGCTCCTTTAGAACCAGAGAACCTTTGAAGAACCGTTATTTTTCCGAGGGTGCTTGTAGCACTGCATTATGTAATAACGCCACATTATGTAATAATGTAATAAATTTTCACCTCATAATGTAATAACGACGCATTTTGTAATAATCTGCCACATTTTGTAATAAAATTCTTGAACGCAATATGTAATAAACTTTGCCACATTTTGTAAAAAGTTGTCACATATTGCATCAGTTATTACAAAATGCGAGTGTTGCACTTTTTTTATGAAGAAAATGTAATAATTTGGTGCATTATGTAATAAACCACCAAAATGGATGTCTTAATTAGAAAAAAACATTATACCATCAGAACAACATTGACTTTAAGCATACCAGCATGAATCGTTAATATGAATTCATTTTAAAAACTAGTAGGATGTTTCATTGGTCAAATTTAAATCAAATATAACTGTATTCATAGAGAATGTGTTTGAAAGCTCATAGAGACAAAAACTGCACTAAATGCGTGTTACTGGCACGAACATTATCGGTGCACTGAAATGTTGGAAGACATACACACATGCAATCCGGATTATGTTATGCAAATATTATACGTGATAGAAAGCAGACAAAAGACAAAAACAAATATGGAACAGAAAATGTAACAAATTTTGCCCTTTATCTGTAGTTATAGGACATGTAAAACAAACCCACAATATGTATGAGTGAAAAGTAGTCTACAGACAAGTGCTGACAACTTTTTCTCAAAATTCTTTTTTTCTAGCCAAAAAAGTAACTTGCTCAATACATTTGAAATTGTTTACTGTAGTAGACTTATAAAATATTGCTTTGAAGATAAAAAAAACAAAAAAAACAAAATCTGCAAGAGAATGTCATGTAGCTATTAAACTACAACAATGTACAACATGTTGAATGTTTTACAGCAAACCTGAACATCAACAGACTGTCTATTAATGCAGCTCGACAGTCAACAATGACTGCAGGAGACGAGCCACAAACATCATAATCATCGGGTCCGAGATAGAGCAGTTTCTTGACCAGACTGTGATGCAGATAGTAAGGATGCTCTCAATGGTGCAGCGGTAAAAGTTCAACAGGTATCAAGATATCTGCTGAAAAAGATGAACAGATTTGGCTCCTATGTCCGTAAACTTTACATTTATTTTTAAGCTAATGGCGCTGTATTTGTGGCTCATGTGGCTGATCCAAACATTTCCAGGACGATATTCCGTATATATGCTATACAGTATGAGTGTAGTGATGATATTTAGATAAATAATTTATAATTTACAGTTCTTATACAGGTGATGTTACTGACATTTTGTGTCATTTTGTGTTCATCACAGAGACAGCCTGAAGGAAAAAAACTGTTCTTGTGTCTGGATGTTTTGGCGTACAGTGTTCTGTAGCGCCTTCCAGAGGGGAGGAGTTCAAACAGTTTGTGACCAGGGTGTGATGGGTCTGCAGATATGTTACTTGCCCGGTTCCTGACTCTGGACAGGTACAGGTCCTGGATGGAGGGCAGGCTGACACTGATCATTTTCTCTGCAGACCTTACTGTCCGTTGCAGTCTGTTCTTGTCCTGTTTGGTGGCCGATCCAAACCAAACAGTGATTGAAGAGCAGAGAACAGAATGAATGATGGCAGAGTAGAACTCTGTCAGCAGCTCCTTGGGCAGGTTGAGCTTCCTGAGCTGGCGCAGGAAGTACAACCTCTGCTGGGCCTTTTTGATGATGGTGACTGTGTTGGTCTCCCACTTCAGGTCCCGGGAGATTGTGGATCCCAGAAACCTGAAGGTTTCAACAGCAGACACGGTGTTGTTGGTGATGGTGGGCGGTAGGGTGGGAGGGCTCCTCCTAAAGTGCACTGTCATCTCCACAGTTTTGAGCGTGTTCAGCTCCAGATTGTTCTGACCAGCAGACCAGCCGTTCAACCTCCCGTCTGTATGCAGACTCGTCACCTTCCTGGATGAGGCCGATCACCATTGTGTCGTCTGCAAACTTCAGGAGCTTAACAGATGGGTCTCTTGAGGTGCAGTCATTCGTGTAAAGGGAGAGGCGCAGTGGGGAGGGCACACACCCCTGCGGGGCGCCAGTGCTGATAGTCCGGGGGCTGGATGTGATGCTCCCCAGCCTCACCTGCTGCTTCCTGTCAGTCAGGAAGTTAGTAATCCACTGACAGGTGGAGGAGGGCACAGCGAGCTGGGTGAGCTTGGTGTGGAGGATGTCTGGGACGATGGTGCTGAACTACACGACAGCTCCATAACACACAGAATATTCATTAAAGAAAGCTGAAACTACTACTTGGCCTGTACTTCACTAAGCATACGAACAGCAACTGAGAAACAAAACAGATTGTTTAGAAACAACACGAGCTAACTCATGCTAATGCATGAAACATGATGATGGACCACCCTGTACCAATGGAAATGACCATTGCTGGATCAGCCGGGAGTCGGTGGAGGTCTTGACTTTAGTCTTTGGCGCATTTTTCAAACCCACACACTTAAGACATGAAGCCAATGCAAATATGCTAAAGTGAGTGTAATGAACTCTTTTATTTGTATTGATTCAGACTCTGACTGCTGCCTGTTATACAGGCTGAAACACATGTGCTGCCCAAACATATAATAGCTGAGGCAGTGACCTTTAGACGTTTTAAGTAAACTGATGCAGAATGGAAGGTTCAGGAAGAGTTAAATAACACACTGAGCACACACACACTTTGGACTTATTTAGTTCCCTCCTCTATCTTGGCTGTCCTGACAGAGCACAGAGCGAGGTGTGTTTCATTTTTGTCTCAGAGCAGGATGAGTGTTGTAAAACAGGCAGTGCTGCTGCTGGTGCTGGCGGCGATGGGCGTCAACGCAGCGCCGAGTCCTGAAGACTGTGACAGCCTGAATGTGACGCTGCCAACAAACCAGCTGCACAAAGTCAGTGTGAGATCATTTCAAATAATTTAATACTGTTGTCTACATGCATTATATAACAAAGCAATATCACACTCGAGGCTGTGCTGTTATGCTTAATATCAGCATGGCTGGGATTCAGTCGTGGATAATTGCAGTGTGCTGATATTCAGAATAACGGAACAACCTCCACCTTCTGCAGATTTACGGGGACTGGGTCATGGTCTGGTCCGTCTGTGACAATCTGCAATTCTCAGGCGCGCTAACGTACCTCGCCAGCTCTAAAATCGAGCTCCGACTCCTCCCTGACAACAACACCATCGCCTTAAATCAGTGGACCATGCTCCGGTGAGTGCTTATTAAGGACCGAGCCAGGGAACCTGGGTCCGTTTCTTTATTATTATTTCTCATAGAAACTTTACATCATGTTTCGACTGCCTCAGCATGAACATTGCGTGATTTTTATTTGGCACATTCGACCTGCCTGGCGAAAATTGCGAGATTCTATGCGTCACATTCAAGTCAGCCACTAGGAACACCACTAGGTGGCGCTATTTGTATGCAAATTTCCAGAGGTCCATAACTGCCGCATACTATGTCACACATTCATAAACCTCATATCCACGCGTTCGGGGGATGTAGCTGAGTCTCCCTAGGTAGGCCACGCCCACTTCCGCCTAAACTTTATTTTCGCTAGGGGGCGATATATGCGAAAAACACCGTTTTCCCACTCACCCATGCACGTTTGTCCGATTTGCACGAAACTTTGCACGTACACTCTGGAGACCGTACTGACAAAGTCACTAATGTACAGTATATTAAAATTTTGAAAGATAAGCGCGTTATGACGTTAGCACTTCCTGCCGATTTCGCATGAAAACAGGAAGTGGGTTGTTTCGTCACAATGGTATGCCCGATTCACACCAAATTCGGAGCAATGGTTTATCATGTCTTTATTGCGCATCCTGCACAGTTTCACACAATTTCAGGTCACCGCCACAGGGTGGCGCTCTTTCAAAGTTAACAGCTTATATCTCCGCAGCCAAACGTGCGATTCAAACGTAACTTGGCACGATGATTGCCCATGGCGCCCTGAGTCTCCCCTAAAAAGGGGAAAAAAAATCCGCCACTAGATGGCGCTCTGATGGCCGAAAACTCATTCTGCGCAAACCGTAATACTTAGGCATATGAGATTCACAGGACACGTGTAGCCTGCTGCCTGGAGCTCACGTACCAAAAATCGCGTTTCTAGTCCTTTTAGCGCCCCCTACAGGAACTTTAAAGAACAGCCCCGGAACCACGTTTCGCCGATTTCTACGAAACTTGGTGGGCCCATAGAACGTGCCAAGACGCACCAAAAACCCTCTTGGACCCATGGTCCAACTCCCACAGGAAGTCGAATATGTTCATTTCAATTTTAAATTGTGCTCTGCGTGACTGTACGTCGAAGAACGTGGCTGTACCATCGCCTCAAAGTTCACCGTTTTGACCGAATTATATACTAGTTCCATATGCTCCCCAACTGTGGCAATTTTTATACTGCTTCCATATGCTCACCCAATGCTGGCAATCACGCGCTGGTCTCATTACAGCCCACCAGATGGCGCCATTGCATATCAATTCAGCATCTGGATGAAACCTTAGTCTTTTACAATCTCTGAAACGTATCACAACATACACTGCTGTCACACACCTTCTGCAGATGAGTGCTTGGGACTCCTATCACGTGGGCTTCGGACTGCGGTGACGTTAGGCTTTCATTACGTGGTGCACACGTATCACGACGGCACGTATCACAGCCCGAGTTACGTGGGGGCTCGGTCCGCCTCAACGCTGCTTGCAGCTTTAATTATAGATTTACATCTTGTTTTAGGTCGGTTTAAGTCATGTGGCAGCTTGTGTTGGATTTATATTTAACCTACAAACATGAGAAAGGTCTTATAACTTCTCCTGTAGAATGCAAATTAGCATATATCAAGCTAATGTGATCATACCTCTGCCCTCTACTACCAAGGATGGAAATTAAATGAAGGGGTGAGGTGCAACAACTTTACCAGCAGCTAATGTTTATTGTTAGTATTAAGTTTGATAAAATGCTATGCTGACTTCATAACTCAATGAAATCTGGGCACAGACATGATAGACATATTTTTAGATTCAGAGCTTTCATACGAGTAAAAAGACATGTAGATGTGAGTGAGCAGGTTGTTGTGTCTTTATGTTGTATTGTGTTGTGTCATTTTCAGAGATAAGTCGTGTGCTCAGTACTTCTTCAACATGTCAAAGGTTTCCGACTCCGAACATTTCACACTGAACATCTCTGTAAGGAGTGAGTCACTCTGCACACTCATACTATGTTTTCTTTGACATTTGTAAACCCAGCTGAGAATAAGCTGGGAATTATGGCTTATTAGAGATCATTTAGTAGGTCTTAGTGGTTATTGATGAGGTTCTAGGGTCTCTGGGTTCTTTAGGAGGTTTTAATAGCATTTGATAATGTTCTAGTGGTCCATGAAGGCAGTACTAATGGTCATTTAGGATGTTCTAGTAGTTCTTCATGAGGTTCAGGCCATTGAAAGGGTTCTAGAGGTCCAGTAGGAGGTTTTAGTAGCCGCTGATGATGTTCTATTTCTTTAAGATGTTCTATTGGCCACCGGAGAAGTTCTATGGATCCCTAAAGAGGTCCTTGTATTCTTTCATAAGGTTCTAATGCGCCTTCAGGAGATTTTAGGCATCTGATAGGAGGTTTTAGTTGAACTGGGTTGAACACGGATGGGGGTAAAGAGACAGTATAGGCTTATCATGTATAGGTATGATGAAGTGTAGTATGGGGTTATTGTCATTCTGATCAGTATTATGATTCATGATTGTTATCAATATGACTGAAGCTGCCATCGTTCTTCTTCTTCTTACTCCTTGTTGTTAGCCGTGGAGGACAACGGCGACATCAGTCAGTACAACGACTACGCCAAAGTGACTTTTCTTAATACGTGCCCCGACTGTCTGATGATGGTCTACAGAGGATACGTGGGACAGTTCCTGCTCAGCTACAGTAAACCCAGAACACACATACACACACACACACACACACACACACACACATATTTTTGTTTAATTTTGAAAGTTCTCGCAGTTTATTGCCAACAAATTAAATTAACATAACATATATCTGTGTGTGTGTGTGTGTGTGTGTGTGTGTGTGTGTGTGTCAGGGAGGGAGGGGCATCATCAGGATGTTGAGCAGCTGAAAGCGTCACACAGCGATAATAAGAAACTGGCCGAGTGTTTGGGAATTCCTCATGCCAACGCGTTCAGCTACGACGGAGTGTCAGGTCAGTTTCTGATTGGTCCTTCAGCTTTTCACCAGACAGGAGCCAATAATGAATGAAATAATAAGGAGCAGATAAAGATAAATAAAGATTGATTGATTGATCCTCTTGTCTCCTCACAGATTTTTGTCCTAAGACGTATCCTCCTCCAGCGGTGGAGCCTGAGCAGTCCTGAGTGAAAACGTTGTAACAACATTTGTCAAGTGTTCAAAGTAAATAAAAGTGAACACTGAATTTGTCAAAAGAAATGTATTTATTGGTCTGTGTGACGGCCTCTCTCTAACCCTCCCTTATGCTTTTACCTCTCTGTAGCATCTTCCAGGCCGTCAGCTGGTTGGCTGCACCTTGAGAGGGTGGAGCTAGAGGATTATAAATAGGGCGGCCATCTCAGAAGCTCTCTCTCTTTTGTTCTGGCAGCCATGGGAAATTCAGTTTGTTTTGAGTTTGTTCCTTTATTTACCACACACACACACACACACACACACACACACACACACACACGCTCTACACCACTGATAAATAACATTCACACAGTTTAGGTTGTGTTATGTTTATAAACGTTTTTTTGCAAACCTTTGAGCCAGGTTCGTAACAGTCTGTAACATCATTAATTATTAATTCAATCTGAGTTTATTGTGTTTTATCTTTGTGAAAGTTTCATTTAAACTTTAAAATAAGTTAGTTAATTTGTTATTTTTTATGGCGAAAAGATGTAAAATATACAGAGAACATGTGATGAAAATCCCTCACAGAAACATATTTTATGTATTTCCAGAAGTTAAATTCACACTGATATGAATTGTTTCTTTAGGTTGAACTGTGGGAGGAGTAGTGCCCTGAAATTCCTGGAATACGTAAGAATAATAAGCATGGGGAATAGTAAATAGTGCACCTTGCTGGCACACTCAATAAATGGATAATAAAGCATGTAGAAATCTTAATGGATCAACAACAAAAGCTGAGTAAGGGCCGAACAATGACATCATAAGTCCCAGGTAACAAGTAGAGATGTCAAACTCGGATCCTTTTAGGGATTGGAATCTTTCTGAGTCAATCACTAAACAGATCCGGATCTTGAGTCATTTGAGTCATTTGAGTCATTTGTCCATAAACATATAAATTCTACCAGTGAAACACAAGCCCGCCTGTCTTAGACTACAATTAGGCTAAATAAATTCAAATTTGAGAGCTATTATACGAGGAGGGCAGTCTACTGTTTGTGCATTTGAAATATTGATGCAGGAAATAAAACTTTGCATTTTCATCTTATTAAAAATTCTCTAACATTAAGTATGAGGCTGTAAGTAGTTCAGTGTTTTTATTTAGCTGCATTATATTCAACTGACACAAATACAGTATTATATTCTCATAACTCAGTCAGCATCACTCATGCAACTGTAAATACAATAAATGACATCATAGAAATGTGGCGAATATAACATCATAATTACTGATGACAGATTATACTAACACATAATGCTGCAAATAAAATGCTGCTCTCACAGTGTTTAGGCTGTATTAGCCTAGCCTGTAAAGTTTATTAAGACTTAATTGAGTTAAATCAAGTGTTCACCTTGAGAAACAAGTACCTGAACTCTGAGTCATGAGAAAACATTCGAGATGTTTCTCTTGTAAACTTCAGCACAGCCACCGAGCGGCTGCAGCTCGGCTCCAACTGCAAACGGTCTCATCCTCGAGCGAACGCGGAAACTGTCTGCAACAGTTATCGTCCGCAGCAGAACATAAACCTCCATCACAGACATCCAAACATCTACATGCAACATCCTTGAAAGAAAAAGAAAAAACAGTCTAAACAACCGCTTCAGGAACTTCGAAGACTGTCTGCTGATGCCGCCTCAAGTCTTTTTAGCTGAAAGCGTTCACAGCTAAACGCAGCCAATCTGACAAGTGCCACGAGCTGACAGGCTGCGCAATAGATATGGTGCGTTGGAAGGAAAATGCTTGTTGTGCTGTAGAGTAGTTCCTATGTCAGCCTGATGAATACTGTGTGTGTTTACACACTGAGGCTCACGCTGAGTGCCAACCTGCTCCTCACACTGCGTCTCTCTGTCTCTGTCTTCACTCTCTGCTGCTGTCACTCTTCCGCTCCTCTCTTACCATTGTCATTTTGTTCTTCTAGTTTTTTTTTTACCCCTGCTCGCTGTGGTTCGTCTTCCCTTCTCCTTTACCCGCTTCCTCTCGCTCTCTCCTTCGCCCTTCATTGCTCTTCCTCTCTCGCTCTATCTCTGTGTTTTCTGTCAGAGTGATGCAGGCGCTCGGAGCTTCGGCCCCACTCATCACTGTGACAGCCACAACCGCCTGACAAGAGAAAACAAATTCCACAGCAAGAGCCGGATATTAATGGACTGAGCTGTTTTTCTTGTCATTCCTTTTTCTTTTTCTTTTTGGGTTAGCGCTCTTCTTACGCAAAGCATCCACACGCCGTGCAATCCACAAAATCCAGCAGTGGTAACACGAAATCCTGAGTATATAGCACACAATAAGTCAAAAGCAAATTAGAAGCAAACTAATTAATAATTAGCAAACATAGTAACTTAAAGTAAAGGGCTATAGGAGATAAGAAGTTGGTGAGAGCAGACAAAATTACTGATGCTGAATAACTTTTCTACCACAAAGGAACAGATTTTAAACCATTTTAATGCTACATTGACTTGTAATCAGGCGAATAGTCAATCTTTTGATGAAACTGGATCATATTTTATGGAAAAATGGGGTAATGCTCACAGGTAGCAGAGCAGGTGTTGGGCCTGGCAAGCAGGCGATGTAACCCGGCTCAACAACTGTTGTGGACATAATAACAGAGGAGAAGAGACGAAAGAGGAAGTTAACGGAGGAAGCTAAGAAGAGAAAGGGAGAGAGCGAGCAAACAAGAAGCTGCCAGACAAGAGTAAATCTGCCTTTTAGTCGTTCGTGAAATAAAAGGCTGAACTTGCTTAATGTTTGGCTGTTAGCAAAGCTGTTGACTGGCTGACAACAATTCACGCTCACATTCACACCTACAGGCAATTTGGAGTCACCAATTAACCTGCTAAGTGCATGTCTTTGTACTGTGGTGGGAGGAGGCTTGAGTACCCGGAGAGAGCCCACGCAGAGACAGGGAGAACATGCAAACTCCACAACCTCCCCAGCTGGCTGAGGAGTTTGAACCTTCTTGCCTTGAGGCAACAGCACCAATCACTGCACTACAATGCCACCCCTCAATTTTGATCTTAACTAATGTAATCATAACAAATACACATGTACAACTATCTATAGAAATAACAGTGGTATTACAACGAATCACAAAAATACACATTTCTGCATGATGTTGCTTTGAAGGGATTGGAAATGAAAGAATGACTATGAGGTTTGACAAAATAATCGTAACGCTCCCTAACAAGGTAAATGTTCTAGCTTCTTCCTGATCTTCCAACAACATCACACCAATCTTCACCAGCAGACAGAAGCTCAGTCATGGAGATTAGATCTGATGATTTTATCTGCAGCTCTTTCTAAGACTTGTTGTTCATGTTTGCTCAAAAGTTAAGCTTTAAAGTTAAAGCTCTCTTTTTATTTTCAGTCCTGAAAAAAAGAGAGAGCGAGTGGACCTTGAGTTGGAAGAATTTTCTCAAAAGTTTTATTTGCAAGGTCAAGAACCAACTTTGCTGCGGAAGATCTAACAGGTTAAAGTGCTGAGTTTTAGCTTTGATATGAGGACGTTCACCTTCAAGTCAAGTGAACAGAAACTCAGAAACCTTTTCATATGAAGTTCAAGTTCAAGCTCAAGTTTTCGAAGACCTAAAGTCATTGTGAAAAGGAAAAATCATGAAAATGTGTTTGCTGATCCTTTGCTGTCAGTGATTCTCTGCCACCTCTGTACAGTGACCTTTTTCACTTGGTTTGCTCACTCAGATGAATTAAGGACAGATGAATTACTGGTTCACACCGGGTCCTTAGAACTCTGGAACTATAATGAATGGGATTGATTGTAAGAGGATTTGTAAACATTTGCCAAGGACGTGGAGGTAATGATATCTTCAGAAAGTTTACGCCACACTGAATTCGAATCATATGTATCCTGTCTGTGTCCAGATTTGACTTAGGTTGACTTTGCAATTGGTGTCTAAAGGTGTCTCAAACTCATTGAATGCATTCAGAGCTATGGGCACATCCATTCCTGACTGTGGGTGCATTCTCAGTCACTTATTTGACATTTCCTCGCTCCTTGAATGAAAAGGAAATTCTTCTTGTCCAACATCTTACCGTCTGGCCATCCCAAAGGAGCCATGAGTGAGGATTCACAAGATGTTCAGCTGAACACCACACCGTATAAATATGTCACCCCTACATCTGGCACATTTGAACGACATGATAAATAGTGCTCTGTGTGTCCGTTTTCGTGTTTGAAATGGATGTTCAGATGTGCCCATGTTCAGAACTCCAAAGAGCAGCGAGGCACAAAGATGGAGATCCGATGTTTCAATTAAATTTTTCATGCACAACCTGTTTTGCAAACATTATGTCATAAATCTCACCAACTGAACCCTCCTGGTGTAAAATATTCGATTGTACAGCATTCTGCTATTTATCAGACGTGTTGGAGAAGCATGAAGCTCGTGTTAGAAACGGTCACGCTACAATGGTAATAACATTACAAGCTTTCACATGGCTGCCACATGTCATGTGTGGCATTAGCAGCTCGTTTCAAGAGCCGTCACAGATATGAACCAGACACATGAATTGTTCTGCATGTTACATGAGTTAAGTATTGTGTTTTATGGCTTGTAGTTGCTCTTCACTGACAGGTCTGAAGTACGTTGCGTTTAAGGATTTTGCTAGTTTGATTTTTTTATATCGTGAGTCTAACACTGAAACCCCACTGGGCCCGTCCGCGGCGTGTTGCGTGAGCATCGCGTATTTGGTCCGTCCTCCACGCTACGTCAAACCCCACCGGTAGCATTTCAGAAGCGAGCGTTTAGCCCCCCAGACTTTGTGTACTTGCTCAGATTTGGCCATTTTCCCGGTGTATGTTCTTCTAAACATGCTTCTACATGTGTAAATATGTTACGTATTTCATTAGTTTCGCTTTTGTCTGTTTTTACGACAGTTTGCACGGGGTATTTTATTTTGAAAATCCACTGGATTCTCTTTGCTTTTTCTGTGTCTGGCTTCCGCCCACTTGAGGTACTTTGTGTAAATTGATGTGTGCTGCTCGCGTCAAGCGTCAAAAATAGAACAGTCGTGTATTCAACGTGTAGCTGAGCGTCGAGACGCTTCTGGGACGCGTCTGAAACGGACCAAGGCAGAGCCGGTGGGGTTTGATACATTGACATTAGAATGGCCGCGTATTACTCGCAATGTGTTGTGTTTTATGTGTTCGGTCCTTGCCGTGTGCCACATTTTGCAAGAAGATGAAGAAATATATTAGTATTTATCAGGGAAAGACAAAGACTGCAAAGCTGATTGAATGCAGGTCAGAAAATGACAATCCCTTCATGCCAAGACGACCTGAGGTTCAGTTCACTGTTTCACTGTTTTCTGTCTGTTTTCTCGAGCCTACAGCACCTGCACTGTCATAATCAGCGCAACCACTGTCCGTGTACCTATAGAGACTGTATAAACTAGAATAAACCTTGTACTGACTTTGAATAATAAACAAAGTCATGGACTGACTTTGAATAATAAAGTTGCACAGTTGTTCAGTATGTCCAGGCATATTCACTTCACTGTAACAACAAGGGACACCTACTGTTTTACTAATATTGAACATGAATGTCTTGTGTTTGGCATCATACCAGGGATGCAATAAGTTGACATGTTTTGACCTCCACGGTTAAGTTGTATGGAGGAAAAACTGACCTCCACACAGGTGTCCAATAAATTAGACAATGTAAAGAGAAAACTCTTTATTGTTTTACATAGTTTATCACATTGTAGAGGTTTCAATGTATCTCACTGAGAAATCCCTTGTTTGACATCTACCAGGAGCTCAAGAGTCCAACAACAAGGACAGGATAGACGAGGGTGGAGGCCATGGCAGCCACTTGGCCATGGTTTTCCCTTATGCATGAGGGCAGCCCTTTATTGAGCCCCCAGTCTTGATGGACTTATGTGTAGGAGGAAGAGGAATCTGCACAGCCTAGCACAAGTAGTAGCACCAGCACACAGGCGTATGATCCAAAGAGACAATGGAAATCCAGGGGGACTTTGAGGAGGTGGAAAAGGATTTCCAACGAAAGACTGACCAAGACAACGCCAAACATTTTATATACTTGAAGAATTTGTCAGGAAGCCATGAATTTGTGACTTTGTTGATTGTTACTGCTGAATTATTTATTTATCAAATTTGTGTTGCATTCATACATTTGACTATTAAAACAGTGAAAAAGGTGAAGTTGTGGAAAACGCAAGTTTATTTCAAAAGGCTTTGGTCGAGTGAGTTGACCTGGAGACAGCGGTGGAGGCAGGCTGGTAGAGAAATGGGGAAAACACTAAAAACAGAAGCATAAGGGAGACGCATTTTAACATTTGTGCCTTTCTACATTTACATACCATAGCACGTACCATAATAGTACACAGGCTATAATGATTTTAACCACATCATTAACAAAGGTCTCGTCTTCTACAATGTGCACTGAAAGAAAAAAAAAAAAATCATCCATACTCCAATTTATAGAAAAAAACTTTATATTTTTACAGTAGTTTTCTGTTTTTTTTTTTTGTTTGTTTGTTTTTTTAAATTGTATAACAACCAAACAGTGTATTCGATTTTATTTAACTGTTAACTGTATTTTAAGTATTAACAATGACAGATTGCAGCAGATTACTCAATTTGCTGAATATCTGTAAAATAACAGTATTTCTCTAAAAAAAAAATACCGAAAATTTCAGTAAATGTATTAATTTATCCTTCCTTTTAAGGTATTTGTTTGTCATTTGACCATTTCTTCCCTGATTTTCTTTTTTACAGTGCAGCAGGTAAGACACGGCTGACTTAGTCTACCATGTCTCGTGCCATGTCCACCATGCTGCCGGACCTTTAACCTTCATGTTGTTAACCTTGTTGTTCATGTTAAAAGAAATCCCAATCATTCATTAAAGATGGCTGCTGAGAGCGTGCATGCTTGTGAAATCCACTTCAGATCTGGAACAGTGAGTTTATGGAAGTGTATTTGACTGCATACGGAGAAATGGGGAATTGGACTTCAAGTGACCCAGTTGTTATTTTCATTAGCAAATTTTACAGGCTTTTACATCACTCCAAAAAGCTCTGTGTTTTCTCTGCACAGTCTGTAAAGCTTTACGACCATGCAGATAACTTTACACGTATGACATTCTTTAATTGTTTATCATTAAGCTGGTGAACTTAGGGTCCTTCAGCCGCTGCCTGTATCTCTCAGATCCCAACAGAACCTCTGGATCCTCCTGTGGGCTCCAGCTTTTTTATGGTTCTCCATGGAGGGATTGCATTGATCTCTCTCCCTCTCATGCTTTGGCTAATTTTAAAAATTACCTGCTCACAGGGAATGTCTGAGACGGCGCCAGATGGCGAAATAAAATCTACACTTACATTTATTCTCTGTAAAACTGTCACTCTTTTATGGAGCTGAACAAATGAGACTTTTGGTACGTTGGCGTAACAACACCACTGATATTATTCGTCTTAGTAAGTGTTTCTAGAATGAGGACCATCCTCCCTGAATGTGCCAAATGTCCTGAAGCTTTTAGCTTCATGCACAAAGACTTTAAACAAATGTGACCGTCCTCACCAGACAAACGACGGCACTTACTTTGTTCCTGAGGAGCAATCACGTGAAAATTACATTAGCATTCAGTGTGGCTAGTGATGGATAGCTGGGGATTCATAAATTAGCTACAGTTCAGAGTAATTTTTTTCAGTTCTAAAATATTTTTGCAAAGAATGATCAATTCTGAGCATATTGTGATTAAAGTTGAATAACAGTGGGAAATTTGCCTTGGATGTCGGTGTCTGTAGTATAAAATCACAGCAAAATAACAAATACATTACTGCACCAAATGAACTGCCTACACCATGGCATACACACATTTCATCCTAGGTTTTGTTAAAGGTTTTAATAGAAAGGGGGCACAGCTGTGGGTGTGTCTATACCATATAAATGACAGCTTTATTATATTTTGCGGCGTAAATTGCGTCCGTGAATCCACCTGGATAGTCTCTGCTTCAGAGACATTTCAGGCTGTGGAGGTTTGACCGGTCTGAGTGTCTGATTGGCTTGCGGAGCGTGACGTGGGGCTCCGTTTTCCCAAAAGTTGAATCTGACTCAACTTCTCTCGCTGGTCGCCGGCGACATTTTTTGCGGCAACCCCTGCGTTGCGGGCTGCCGGCGTGGAAACGCACGACCCCCACTGAAATGAATTGAAAAACGCGTCTGGTTTGCCTGTCCCTGTCTGAACGCCGACTAAGTTGGGTGATATGGACTATTTGGTACTTATTAGCTAACACGTACTCCTAGAATGATTGACAATAAGCTAATGTCTTCTGGTATATTGGCCAATTTATCGGCCGTCTTCTAATGTCAAACAAAACGGTCTGAAAAACAGCAGCATGTATCATTTATTTTTGCAATTTTTGCAAACAGAGCTTTCACATATAAAACAAAAGCATGCATGGTTCATGCGTGGTTGAGCTGCTTTTGTTTGTGTCACAATGTGTTCAAGCAGGGTAACAGAACACAAGGAACTGGACCCAAATGCAGACTCAGAGGCAGAGCAGGTGCAGTTCAATGATTTAATAATCAAAACCAAGAGAACAGTGGCCAGGAAAACAGTCTGGGGGAAACAAATCCAAAGGAATAGGCAGGAAACCAAAGTCCAAGGTTCAAGAAACCAAAATAGAAATTCAAACAACACTGGGAAACAAAACACAAGAAATAACTAGAACACTTAGTACAAAGCACAAAGACACACTGGCAGTTGAGACAAAGGACCACGTAGAGGAAACCCACAGGTGGGAGAAGGATAACCAGACACAGGTAAACCTAATCTGGGCAGACAAAGAAAACACACAAAGGCAGGAAGTCACATGACAAGACACATGAGGAAGGACTCTCACAACATAAAACAGGAAATAACTAAATTCAAACTCCAAACCGTGACAGTTTGTGAGTTGCATCATTTCCCTGATAGTGTTTTTGTGGAAGGTAGAAGTAGTGTGATGTTGTTCTTAGTTTAGGGGAAGCCATGGGAGACTCCGGTTTATGTCATTTCCAACCAATGGGCAGGTATTTGAACCATGACCATGTCAGATAGTTAACACTTACATTAATCATTTCATTTTACAAAACTTCATATTGGACCGATAAATGTCATCCTGCTGGTAGAGACCAGAAATGACTCATGTGACCTGGATACAGGGTGTTCGTTTCCTTCCAATGGTCATCAGTCTTTTGTTTTTTTGAGTATCCAAACCTTTCCCTGAATTGTATCATTTTTCAGCTTAACTCTCCTGTTGTCCTTGGGGTCATGGTGTATGGCAATCGGGAGGACATTACAAGACAATCAAGACCTGGTAACGGTGATAGCAGATCAGAAACACTTACAGCTTTTGTGAAAATAATGCAAGTCCTTTTGCAAACAATGTTTTTTGTCTCTTTTTGAATGCATATAAAATGGGGAAGTGATATCTTAACTCTTTCTGGTGGTTAAATTGAATAATGATCATAATTTCTTTGTGATAGCATCATTTATTAATGGTAATTGACTCAGAATGACTGTGGTAATCATTTTATCCATGTTATTTTAGGAGAACATTAAACTGCATGGTGCCTCTTTTTAGAATTGCTCTTTTTTGCATCTCACCAAGTTTATGATCTAATTTATACAGTAATTTTCTGTGTGTTGTATCATTCCAGGCCACTAGCTCAATCTTAATTGCTTAAATTCGACATTTTACCAACAATGTTTCTACGAGAACAAGTTATGTTTACAAGTAGTGCAGCTAATGAAATGAACACGACAACACGTGTAGCTGTAAGTTCTCTTTATTCAATTAAAATCAAAGACAGTACAGATGGAGGAAAACCCAACACACTCAGCACACCATGTACAGAACATGAAAGCTCAGAACAGCATGTGTTCACTGTGGGGAGTGATGGAAGGAGTTTGTTATAGAACGCAGGAAATAAACACAATTTCATTTTTAAGTCCCAAGTGACAGTGATCTGGTTTCCAAGCAGATTGTGAGCGTTTGGAAGCTTGTTTCTTATTTAATTGACAAGAAGAAAAGCTGGATTTGAATAATTCATCGTGGTCATGACTATATGACGATGCTCTGTATTTAAATATGAGGTATACTCTCAGCAAAAAAAAAAAAGATATAAGTAATGACTGTCACACATGTTTCACATGACTACATTTGTTGCTATTTTGATAACATTTTGGCATTTGGCCTTGTGATGAACTGTCAACTTGTCCAGGATGTATCCCACCTCTAGCCCTAAGTCAGCTGGGGTAGGTTCCACCCCCGACAACCCTGTTGAGGATAAGCAGATACAGAAAATAGATGGATAGATGGATTTTGCTAATTGTTTGGCTTCTATAATTTGAAGCGGATGACTTGCAAAAACCAGATGCAGATGAGTGCTAGTGAGTCAGACTTTTGAATTTGAGTATAGGTTGGCACTGATGCAAACCTTTGTCAGACATCAGTTTTTATGCAGCGACAGAATTTTGGACAAAAAACATGATTATTGCCAAACTTGATTATTATCACACCAATAGGGTAGGAGGTCAATTGGCATTGTTTTATATCCTCGTGTAGTGGGTGGAATTTGCAACCTACGTGTTAATTTTGGTGACAGAAATAATATGGTGAAAAATGGGAACAAAAACAAGATTCCAGCAGTGAAGCTCCACTGCTTGGACCTGTATTAATGTATCTCTGCATGTGTTGAGCACAAGACATTTCTGAGGAGAGAATTGCTTCATTCTTTACATGACATGGACATGTTTTTATCTGCAGCGTAGGTCTGTCAGTATGAAAGGTGCCATTATCGGTGCCATTATAGCAAAATGTGTATGTAGCCTATATAAACATATAAGGAAAGTGCAGCAGTGCATCAATGCATTTACACAAATGACAGGATTTTAATAGCTCTTTGAGGAAGTGGAAAAAAATATATAAAAAAATCCTTCCAGACACTGTGAGGTGTTATGATTTGAAAATGAATTTGCATGTGCCTCCAGCAGGGAGTGATTCTCGAATTAAGACGACCACAACCTGCTAACTTCCTCGTCTACAGCTTGTGTTGGAGCTCTGAATGCTATTAATCTTTGAATGTCCGTCTGGATAAACAGCAGATGCAGAGTCTCGGCCCAGTGTTCAGCGGTCAGGCGGTGTTTGGAAAATCCAAGGCTGTTTTATTTAAGCTTCTCAGCTCTGAGATCCAGCTCAGCAACAGACTGCCTGGTGCATCTGAATGATTCATCTGTTGTTTGAAGGTGTAGTCGCACTGTTCCTGCTGTTTCTGCCAGAAGATACACAGAACATACAGTAGAGCCTCTGCACACGTTTATAGGTTGCTGTACTGTAAGTGCATGGACCACTGGGATCTCAGATGGCCATCTAATTCTGCATGCACATGCTGAACTGCTGATACCTCCTTTATCGTTCAGTCACACCAGCAAATCACGGTTTTAAAATGTCAAAGAGCTGTTGTCGAATTCAAACGTGGAGCGCTTTAAATCCCTCTGCTTTAACAAGCTGATTACTGGTGTCATTTGTGCCCTGTATAATTACCTCCCTGTCAAACACACTGCTCTCGCCCTCACATTTCTATTTTATTATTATGTTGTTTTCTTTTCATCTATTTCTCTCACACAAGCTTGGCATGGCCTTCTAAAAGATTAAGGCCAAAATAATTCCTCGGTCTACCGACTTTGCAAATTGGTCATGTCACTGAGCACTTCAGATGGTACTGAGTCAGCAGAAGGCTATGTGGAAAGAGGCGCCTTCTAACCTGCGCAAGCCAGGTTTCCAATTATGAATCAATGTCGCACACTTTGTAGTCCTGGAAGCACACAAACAGCCTCGGAGGGATGCAATTACATATGCTCAATATCGGCTCAGTTGACTTCGTGTTTGGTAGATTAACTGGAAGGATTGCAGTTGTTCGGAGGAAGACTCTTTCCCCGTCAGAACTTCAATATGAATGGCCTTTTGTGCTGTTTATAGCATTTAATAAGGAACTGTCAGTTCTTCAAGTCTAGTCGAGGGAGAATGTCTTAGATAAATGTTCATGATTTCTTGCATCTTTGTTTTTCTTAATGCTGTTGGAGAAAACAGCACAAATAAATAGCCCCGGAAAAAAAAAAGGTCCATTGCATTGATTGGACCAGTTTTTGTTTTCTACACTTTTTTATCTCTGTTGGCTTCCTTGTGAGAAAAGAAAAACAGTACACAAATACAGCAAACATTGCAGAAACATTGGTCCAATGTGCTCCCATAGGAAACAGTATGTATGTTTGAGTACACTCTCCAAGCAAAGACATTAATGTTGAATGTGCTGTATGTTGCTCCAATGCTGAAAGTCTGAGCAATAGGTTCAACATGAAAGCTGAGTCTGTACTCGTCCATAGCTGCTGTCTGCACCACTTCATAGAAATAAACCAAAACACCTTTCTCATATCAGTCCTGAACTATTTCCAAAGCTGTTTGATATTGTCACAATTTCCTGCTCCTTTGGATTGACGCTGAGAGTCACAGTCCATCAAATGCTTTCTGGGCTGCTGTGCTACCCTGATTTCTGAAGGGGATTTGAGAAATGCCAAAAACAAAATTACATGCATGTTTTGTGATTTCCACTGGTTTGGAAAATATATTTGCTTTTTTACTTTTTACTTTAATCTCACAAGTTACCAGACACTGTTACAGAAAACACAGCAGAATCAAGATGGAAAACAACCCTGCAAATATGATGGAAAACTCATCAGAATCAAGTATACCAGAGAAGAAAAACGACACTGTTGAAAAGATGGAACCACCAAAGCAACCACAGAGCCTGCAGATCCTTCTGCCCATGGTTGTGAGTGTACAACCGAGACAGAAAGTGAGAAGCAGCTCTGGATTTGTCACCATAGTGATGACAAGAGTAATGTGCAAGTGTAACACTCTGCAGAACTGTAGCCAGGAGAAGTGGGTTGCCCACATTAAGAGACTGGTAAACCAGACCATGGAGGGACTCACTGTCACAGAAGGTTTCTGTCCAGATGTCCACCTTCTGAAATTAATGTTCTAAATAAATGAATAGTCGACACATGTCATTATTATTTATAAAACTTTTGATACCTTTACTTTCTCTCCACAAACTGCAATTTCATAGGTTTGGACACATGGCTGGATTTTTACAAATACCCCTCCATTAGAGAAATAGGAACCTTAATAATTCATTATTTTTATATTATTTATTCTACATTTTGGACATAGGGCAGCTTATATTGCACTGCATTAATGTGTTTTCTTGACCTGCAGAGCAACGTAGAAATTATCATGCACATTGAACCACGTAGAGGACACTTTATCATGTTTTATCTATTTGCATTTTTTCATGTCCGCCACTGATGCATGTATGTGCATACGTGTTGTATATAATTCTCAGGTATCCACAAAGTGTAATCTTTAGCTTCTGGCCATTAGCGTAATGTAGCATGTAAAAAAAAAAATTAATTTTCATACACCAGCAGACTAATTTCCCTCATCATCGTGGGTCTTTAGACAGTGGTGTAAACACAGACAACAGATGCAGATGACTTTTAGTCCCTTGAAAAGTTCCTGGGATTAAAAGTTCTGGGTATTTTAGGTGAATCAAAAAGGACTTTGGAGTTCAGGAGTGCTACTGAACAGCACTGATGTATCTGCATTTTATTATTTTATTTTATTTACTCAGTCATATCACCCTTCCAAATATTTTGTGAGTATCATTTACCCGGTGTGCTTAAATTGCTATAACAAGTTTCTTCTGTTGTGTGGTAGTTTAACACAACCAGATGGTGGTATAGATCTAATCTTTCCCTCGGAGTAAGCTATGTTTCATCTGTCTGTAGCTGCTTTTCAATTTATGCATCCACAATTTGTATTTGTGTTTGTGCACATGCTGTTAAGCTCGAACAAGGATTGCTTTTAAGATTTTATTTACAAGATGCGACACGAAAAGACACTACAGGTGAGGTCCATCGGGGATCTTCAGGACAAAGCAGACACAGGCGTCAAAACAGGCCTCCAAAAATATAACAACAAAAGATCTTCAAAAGACGAGTAGGTTTTTCTGAGCTACTAAGTATGAAGTTACCGTGAAAGGTACGACAACAAACTGGTGGCGTCTGTGAACCGGAGTTAAATACTGCAGGAGCTGATGAGGTGAAGCAGGTGTGACAGCAGAGCAGGTGAGGATCAACGTGGGAGTGGACAGAGAATTAGGTCAGCCACGCCCAGCCTGCACAGACTCCCCACTGGCAGAGTGAGTTTAACGGCAGTGGGACTGACGATTTTCTCAATGGGAAAGGGTCCAATAAACCAGAGGGGAGAGTTTGCGGGACTCAGTAAGGAGAGGAATGTTTCTGGTTGACAACCGCACAGTCTGACCAGGTTGATAGGGATGGAACACGTGCTTGCTACTGTATCTCACACTTGGGCATCAGGGAAAGGACGGTTTCACTGTCAACAATTATCAGTGTTAGGCTTTAAGGAAGTGTATCTCTGGGAAAATGATGATATAAGACCAAAGATGTTAGTCAGAAAAGGGTCTTTGTATATTGTGTGTTTACAAGTGAGAAAGAGAGAAGAAAGAAAAAAAGTTAAGCTTTTTTTTTAGTTTAAGTGCAACATCTGTGCAAAAACCTTTTACCTTACCCACATGCTGCTTAAAGCTGCATCAACACATATGGGCCACAGCAGAAAACACAATATATGAAATATTACCTTATAATGTTGTTTAACATGAACATGTTGACAGAATTTACACATCCAGCAGAGTAAATTAGAGTGAAAAAGGGACTGATGAGCTGTGAGAGTGAATGACAACAGTAAAGATGTGGACCATGACGTCAAAACAATGAGCTGAAAGAGACTAAATTGCCCAGTTCAACTGAGATGAACTACAGAGTCAGATAATTCTCCATGGGTTCATCCATGGGACATCTTCCACATTAGATCCATGGTTAATATTAAAATTGATCACAACAGCTCTAAAAACATACTTCGCCAAAAACATCTGGGTATTTAGGTGTCAAATGCTCGCCTATGTTCATCAGCTAGTCTGTCTATTTGGTGCTGAGCAGGTGGTGTACAGTTTGTGGTGTCATCAGAGCAAAGTTGTAGTAACAAAGTTGAGGAGGTCATTTTGCCAGTTGAAAAAACAAAACAATGAGCTAAACTAGAAAGGGCACTTGGAAAGTGCAAGGTGTTTTGTTTCTAGGGTGATACTTGAGGTGGCCATTTAGTACTATTCGCTTTAATATTCACAGGTTTATGCATCATTGTTCCATGGATACCAGTGTTACAATTGATCTGTCTCGCAATGCATGTCTCTGATATGATTCATGTATGCTCAGTTTGTCATGCAAAGCAAAGAAGAAGTTGAAACAAAACTAAATGAACCATCTGTCCTTAGTCACATCCAGAGACAGTAAACACCAACTGTACATGGTGGTTATTTCCACATCATTTCCTGCTGCATGTTATTCACACGGTCTATATGTTCTGAAAACACATCATGTAGTTATGTGTATCATAAGTCGTTTTCCAAGATCTGAACCCATGAAGGTCGCTATGGTAAATAGCAATTTGCCTTTTAATTGCTCTGCTTGTTGAATGAGAGAAAAAAAAGAGAAGAAAAAACTGTTAAAGAAACCAGAAGACAAACATCACGCTTCATTTCCTAACATCTATCCCATGGTAGCCCACAGGCTCTTCCTCTCCATTTCCTACAAGACGCAGATTGGCATAAACAGCTCTGAACTGTAACAAAGCCTGTTATGCATTCTACAATCTTGCGTTGATGTTAGTCCATGCCTCTGCCACACTCCACTGACTACAAAATTGGAGCATGAACTGAAAAATTGCTTTGGGTACAGAGAAGTATACACCCAAAAAAAAAGAGGGGGGGTTGTGTGTGGTCCGATGTTTTATTCAAGCTGGACTCAAATTGGTGGTGAGATATGACGGCTTGTGTTGTTTACAAATCTTTGTCAATTTGTTAAGCTCAAAAAGAGCATGTCAACACGTTGGCTGTTCGTCTGGCAGCTGAAATGGCTCTGACAGGAATTTGGATTGGATGAAGGAGCAAGATGTAGAAATGCTCACTTTCCAGCAAGCAGTCATTCCAAAACATAGTATGTGCTTTTTAAGGACAAAATCTTTAGACAGACCTTGAAACTTTGAACCATGTACGCAGCTTTCACTGTAGTTGGTTGACACATGCCAAGGGCAAACCACGCCAAAAAAAACGTGATCAGTCATGTGATCACATTTGACCCGTGGCTTCCGAAATCTATTTGAGAAACCTCTGGTTCTGGGCTCCTTTAATGTTTTCAGCTTGACTCTTTGCCGCTAACTAGCTAGCTTTCACATTCTGCTATGAAGAGTACAAGAAGACACCAAAGTAACGTCAAACAATTCTTATATTTCTTATATGTGGCAGCGAACACACAACACACAGCTTTCAGCAACCTGAGCTTATATACACACTTTCTGGCTGACTAATGTAACTACCCCTCTCTTAAAGCTGAACCAAATGTTGAGCCATGTCTCTGGTTGCAAATATACTCATATACTGCTGATAGCCAACATGGTGACAGTAACACTCAGAAACACGCATTTGTTCCATGGCATGTAGTTTAACATGAAGAACCTCATAAGGGCACGATGGCAGTTCAACGTGGGACTATTTTACAAAAGGGCATTACAGCCACATGCCATGGCATCCATGGGAGTGTTCATTTAGCTGTGGGCTAATTCTTGCCCTACTATTTGTCACCACTATGGCGAATGTTTGATTTGGTTTAAGAACATTAATTACTTTGCAGCGGTGGTTGAGAAAAATGAATGATGACTGCCAGTGAGAAGCAGGAAGCAAACAGTAGACTCCAGTGTACAAGTCATATGGTTGACTAGTTTGTCTTTTGCAGTATCAAAATCACACTTCTAACGCCCACTGGTGGCCTGTCCACCAGTGAGGGGTACCAACTCTAACCCTGACTAAGCTGTTTTACTATAAAACTTTCTGCACGCTGGAGCTGGAGTTTGGAGTTCTTTTCCCCCTGCCCCTCAAACAGGCTGAGTCACTGCTGCTTCCTCTTTTGTCCTGACAGACAACAGTCATTACTTGCATAGTCTTTAGGTCTTTGTCAGAAAAACGTTAACAAAGGTTGCTTTAGTCACTTGTACAAATAAATGTTTTTACTTTGAAGGGATACAATGAAAAAAAAAACTTTCACTGAACTTAAAAATACTGAAAATCTCAACAGCACCGAGCTGCACCATGTGTAATGTGAAAGCGTGGGCTTGCAGTGACAAACCCATAGAGGTACCACTGAACTCAGCTCTGATGTGAGTCTGTTCTGAATCACTGTTTTGTTTTTTTAGTGAAAGCACCAAATAGTAGTAGACATAGTGGAGGATTCAGCAGCTAAAGAGACAAACTGGAGTTGGTAGAGTCAAATGAATGACAGTGTTGCTCTATGTTAGCTGGATGTGTAAATAGACAATTGTTTGCTCAGATGTTTGCCATACAAACTTCATAAGGTGATATTATGGTAACTACCTTGTGTTCTCAGCTTGTTCTGTCTCCAAGTGGCCAAATAAATCAATTAATGCTGCTGTGCCACCAGACTGCAGAGCAGCTTTTTTTTCCTGAAGAAGAAACTCATCCTCCCTAACTTGCATACTTTCTGGGTGTATACATGTATAGATAAATGTGTTTATATCACTGACAGTATAAAACATGAACATAGTCTCCATGACTTCATCCGCAGGTTTCTAAAGAGCCGCTGTGAAGCTCAGTGTGGTGGATCAGTCCTGGCTCTGACACCTCCCTACTAATCTAAAACTGGGCAAAGACGTGGAGGGTGGGTGGAGCTGCGGCAGGATGAATGAAGCCTGGTTGCTTAAATAAGCCACCCGTAACAGCACAATCAATCAAAGTGGCCATACATTTAATTAATTAATTCTGCAGGGGCAGGATGCCGAAGACAGGTGAGCAGACAAAGGTAGGCTGAGCATGGCAAGCGGAGCAGGTGAGCCTGGCAGGGCTGGAGGACGAAGCAGTAGTGATGGCAGCGCGACACTGAAGCTTCGATACGTGCTTCAAACCCTGAACTACAATTCCATAGAACCACTGCTTCGAAGCTTGCTTTGGTTCTGAAAAAAAAAAAAAAAAAAAAAAAAACACGTGACATGTGACGTCCGAAGCAGCAACTGCTTCGTTGCTGGAATTAATCACCTGACTGGTTTGCGGTCCAACCAGGTGATTCACTGGCACTGCCTCGTCTCGATTCTGACAGGTTGAGACAGTTTTGGTTTTGGGCGCCTTCAACACTTTAAAACCGCTCTAAACAATGCACAATTTGTGGGTTGTCGTAGTAGGTGTTGCTATTGATTTGTTGGTATTGCGTTTTGGATCATCATGGAGCCAGCCAGGAAGAGAGGTCGTTCTGACATGTGGGAACACTTCAGTCGGATCGCTCCTGATAAGGTAGGTGTGCTGGCTGTTTAATCTAATAAGTACTGTAGGAAAAGTAAAGTTACATATGCAACAATAACTGTCAGTACAGTAATATAGCTCTGATCTATCTCAAGTCTATATTAAGTAGCATTACAGTAAAATGTTGAATGATTAGTGTAGCCAAATTGCACTTTTATTTACAAATGGCTTTCTCTACAGGTCCGGTGCTTGGTGTGTGATGAACTAAAGTATCATGGGAATACTTCCTCCATGATTAGGCACTGCACTGCCAAAAGGCCAAAGCGGTCATTCAGAGAGTAGAGGCAGTGAGCCTAACTGCTGATATGTGGATCTCCATTAATATGGACGCGTATCTGGCAGTATCTGCCATTATGTGGATGACTGTGTGAGGCTGGCCACAGTGCTTTTGGGAGTGCTACCTTTCCTGCTGCAACAAGGTCTCTCATGGAAGAACGGGGCATTGAAGGTGATGAAGTGACCTCAATTGTGACAGATGCTGCAGCTAATATGGTTGCCTCTGTCATGTGTTTAAATCTAAGACATGCTCTCTCGAGAAGCTCAGAGAAGTGCAGGAGCAGTTGAATCGTCCAGTGAAGAAGCTTTTTCAGGAGGTGGACACGCTGGAACAGCACCATCCTGATGCTTCAACGCCTTTTCGAAGAGAGACAGTCAGTGGGGACAGCTCTTGCAACGCTGAAAACAGATGTGAGACCTCTGTCATCCCAGGACTATGAAACAGCTGCTGCGTGCCTGCAATTGCTTGCCCTGTTTTATCAGGCAACAGTAGAACTCTCTGAGGAGAAGAGTCTCAGGGTCCAAGGTTATGTGACAGATGACAAAAATGTTAATGTTGTACTTATACTAATATGAAACAATGGGAAAAATTAGCCACAGCACAGCTAAACTATTGGGACAAAACTTGGTGTCGGCAATGCAAAACAAGTTTGACACTTTGGAAAACCAAACTGCACTGACACTTTCGACACTGCTGGATCCTAGATTCAAAACGATTGGATCTTACGATCAAGTCCAGGCGCAGGCATCAGTAAAAGGACTGACTGCACAATGCTCGCAACTGATCAGGTACACCCAACCTGACACACCGACAGAAGAGCCCTCCACATCAGCTCAACAAGCACCAGGAAATATTGAAAATCATCCATGGGTAATGTTAGAGACAGTCAGTTGATAAAATCACGTAAAAAAAAAGATACAGTACAGTGCCTTGCTCAAGGGCACCTCAGCCATGGCAATCTCTTTTTTGAGCAGTGAGAGCAGGGATTGAACTGCCAACCTTGGGGTTATTGGACAACCCACTCTACCACTGAGCCATGGTCAGCCCCCATACTGGCTGAACCATCAAAATGTCTACCCTCATCTCTTTAAACTGGCAGAACAATTTTTATGCACACCAGCCTCATCAGTTCCTTGTGAGCGAGTGCTTTCCAAATGTGGAGAAGTCGTGAGCAAAAAAAGAAACTGACTCAATCCAAAAACTGTTGACAGAATAATGTATCAATATAAATCTTTGAGTGTCCCCCATCCTACATAATCACCCTCTGCCATAGGTACACAAGCACACCTATGTCATAGGTTTACCACCTAAATCTGTCATATTTTCCCAGCACTCTCCTCAATAACACAATACACACATTCATCCTCTCATCAATCTTTATTTGTGAATAGAATATAAGTCTTAGTGAGTGTGTGTGTGAGAGAAAGAATTTTCAAAACAAAGATACTTTAAATCCAAGGGTGATCGAAGCAAAGATGCTTCAGGACAAAAGGTCTTTTCTACAAAAGAAGTAGAGAAGTAGTTTCTCCAACACTGCTCACTGAGGTGTGTGTGTCGTGTGTATGTATGTAATTAAAAGCCTCCTGTCCACCAGCTAGCTGCATTGACGCTCCGAGTAATGAACCCATTTTCGAAACAATTGGCTCAAGTGGTTCAGTGCTTCACAAAGCTTCATTTGCCCATCACTACAAAGCAGACAAACGGGCGTCAAAAACAGGCATCCAAAAATAACTGACAAAAGCTCTCCAACTAGCGAGTTTCTCAAAGCTGGTAAGTGTGAAGTTACCGCGAAAAGTACAATGAACTGTCAGAGTCTGTGAACCGGAGTTAAATACTGCAGGAGTTTGATGAGATGATGAGAAGCAGGTGTGACAGCAGAGCAGGTGAGGATCAACAGAGGAGTGGTCGGAGAAATAAATTAGCCACACCCAGCCTGCACAGACAGGAGAGACTAGACAAACAGCAGGAAAACACAGGGAAATAGACAAGACTAGCAAATCCTAACACAAATAAATTAAAATGATACCTCAATATGAAACTTTAGCACTGCAGAGGAGCATCTGTGCTCATAAACAACACATACTGACAACCTGCCACCACAGCTACCAGATATATCTATTGCATAGTCACCTGGAACGATTTCTAATCTGTCCATGGTTGGTACACATAAACATATGACACACTTTAAACAAAAACTGTTTCCTCGCACATCTTCAACACAGACTTCAGTGATCAGTAAGTCTGAAACTTGTTTTCCTTCAAATCATAAAAGTAAATGAAGCACTGAATGATGTTTTTGTCTTGCAAAGGCTCACTCTGGCCTGAATGTAAATCGAGTGAAAATATAAATATGAAGCTGCTTCTGCATCGAAAATGTCACCCTTTAAAACTAGATTTAAAAAAAAGAAAGAATGTGTTCTGTGTAGCAGTGGAGGAATGGCACAATGGATGGAGCCTTTGGAAGTCATTACTTATTTACTTATTAATGGAATTTGAAATGAGACTCAAAATCTCAAAGGTGATTAATGGTGTTAATTCAGTCAGAAGCTTTAGTTGGCGATAAATATCATTTATAGCAGCGTGGACGGGTTGCAAGGGTAACACAGTCAGCACTTTTTACATATTGTGCATGATTGTCTTTACTGAGAATAATCCATTTCCCAGTATTTATTGTGGAATTGATGAAAGCATTAGTATTCTCTCTCTCACATATGACATCAGGAGAATGGGCGGGGAAGCTATTGGAAAAGTCTGCTGATGATTCATAATTGATGGGAATGCTTAAAAAATTAAATCAGGAAGAAGGGCCTTTGAGAAGGTTTCGACTCAGTGATCAATTTACCCCAGAAGAACTCCGATCTATGGAGTGTTTTACTGAAGTAACACCACTTGAATCATAATGGTCGCACTCGTCTGTGGCATTGGAACAAACTGCATTTACTATTTAAACACCGTACTGAAGTTTTTAGATGTTTGTCCTCATTGCTTTTATATGTCACTAAATACTTGAACTCAACTACATTTATGAAGCAAGTGTTCTTTTTATTAAACTGCATTTATTTGAAAGACTTAGTTACTAGTTTTTGTGCAGAATTTTACTCACAGAACATTTGTTGAATTACAGAGCATGTTCATTCATAAAATATTAAAATTAGACCTGTATTAACCAACTACAACAGTAAAAATCCCTTTACACTTTAATGCATTATTATTATGAATCCATGTAAAAAAAAAAAAAAAAATTCTGCTTCACTTTTAACAGTTCTGTTACTTTTAAAGCAAAAGGTCTACAGAGCAGAGATGTCCTGAGCCAATCCTAAGGAACTGTATCTGTGTTACACAGCAGAGGAATTGGACTCAAATGCAGCACTCGGGACGCAGGTACAAGAGGTAAACACTCTTTAATGGCAGGCAAAGGTTCGGTACACAAAAGTCCAATCAGAAAATCAGGCAAACAATCCAAAAGGGCTGAGGTAAAGACAGGGTCAAAAACAGACGAGATCCAAAAACCGTGAACCATGAATTTGCCGGGAAGAAACGCTGGAAAGTAGGACACAACGGGCACTAACAGTCTGGCACATGGGGGAAGAGAACAAAGGGCTTAAATACACTGGGAAATGAGCGAATCAGGCATAGGTGTGGGTAATAGGGGGCAGGACAAACACAAGGCGGGAACTAGGAAGCTGGAGTGGGCAAAGAGGGGACCAACTGTGATATTTCAATATCAGCAGTATCTGCTTAAAGAGGTGGGGCACACCCTGGACAGGTCTCGAGTTCATCACATGGATGACACATAAGAGACAAACAGCAATTCATGCTCACACACGAACCTACAGTACAGGCACTTTAGAGTCCCATAGGTGTTTACTCCACCCCAACCTGCTGGTGTGGTGGTGCTCACCTTTAAGACGGCCTACAGGGTGAGAGTTTTACTGAAGGTACAACCTTTATGGCTGGCAAATCTAACCAAACACTGCAGTTTCTCAAACGTCCACTTGAGGCTGGCTACAGAACAAGTCGGTCTCCATAAGTCCCCATGTTAAAATGCCCAACTTCACAGCAGAAATAAACATGTTTACAGCCTGGTACAAAAAACAGTTTTAGTCTATATAGCTAATTTCCCCGTTCATGACAACTGTACTGAGGGTGAATTTATATAGAACTCACCTGTATGCAGGCTTAGACTTTGATTGCGGGCCGGCCCACCTGGCAAGAATGGTAAGAATACGACCAGCAATGTGGCTGCGGCCAACTTGACTTGAAACAGCTGAGCTTACACAGTCCCAACATTTCAATCATTCAAGCAAAGTTGGTAAGGCAGGTCTTCACCCACCCCTTGACACTTTATGTGGATCCATGCCTATAATGTCATATAAAGCAAGAAACAATCAAATGAAATCAAGACAGAATGAGTTTGGATTGAAAACACTACTGAAATGGATAAAGGGCTGAAAAAGTTGAAGGTTTGGGGGTGGACTAGTCCAGAAAAAAGTATGTTCACTTCGACCATGTCTATATGCAAATGAGAATGAACAGTGTGTGAATGTTTTTTGATCGCCCCACTGAGTGACTTCAGCTCAGACACTGAAGTTGGCAAAGCTATGATGTTAAATGTCATTAGCGAAGAGCAGCGTGCAACAAAATGGGCTTAAAATCAACTGTAGCTAATTAAAGTCAACTCTGTGAGTGACTTGAGAACAGGCCAAAATGAAACTTATCTGTTGTTTTCTTAATGTGCTCTCAGCAGCCGGTGCCAAGAACTCACCACTGTACAACCAATGTGTTTTTTATTCATCGGCTCCAACAGAGTGAGACGTCACATCTCCAGTTAAACATACATTCATATTATATCAATAATTTAAGCTTGAAACATCCTCGGATCATGTAGATTGTGTAAAACATGATGTGTCAGACTGGCCTACGCCTGTTGTTTTCATGTGTCGGATGCATATTTAATCAATATATCAGTAAATTAGTATTGGATTGGAGCAGATACTCAAGAGTTACACAAGGACTGATCAAAATCAGGACTGAAAAACTTGATGAGGACATTCCCTATTGAAGACATCTCTTAAGTAAACTAAATCTAGCTCAGTTATATTTAATCACTTTATTATAGTATGTATCAGTGCATCCTACAGTCTGTTTATTGCAATGGCAAAAAAAGGGTAAAAATCTGTGATGTTACCTTACACTATAGTTCTTGATTGGCACATTACTGATAAAATCCAGGTATAACATACGTGAAGTAAGTAAGTATAACAGCGTAGGGCTGCAAAATACTGGGAATTTTCAAAGTTGGAAACTTTCCATTAGAATTAACAGGAATTTATGGGAATAAACCAGGAAGGTTGACTCTTAACAGGGAAAAAATATATATATTTTAGCATAATCTTGACTAAAACAACCAGATTTCATGCAGGAATATCTATGGTATTCCTCAATCACATGATGCACATAGCACACTGCTTACTGCAGGGCTATTGAGGCCATGCCCCCTACATGCACTGTACATTCCTCCATCACATGCATAGGTAGCTGATAGGTTAGATGCTAAATAATCTATATCTAGCATCATTTCATTGACCATTTATGAGGCTAAGTTATCATGATGCTAATTTACCCCCAATTACTGAATTACCCCCAATTTCCAGTTAATTCCCATTAATTTCCATAATTCCCATGGAAAGTCTCTGATGTGGGATATTTCCAAAATTCCCCAGCTTAACTTCCCATGGAAAGTTTCTGGAAATTTACTGGACATTTTTCACTAACATAACATTTTCACTGTTATGGTTGCATATTAAAAACAATCAAATTAGCAAGACAGATGACCAATATTGTTTTCAATGAGTTCATGCCATATTTGATTGGGAGACTCACAATCTGTGTACATCTTCAAAATGTACAGTATACAGTAAATGTAATGTATACAGTATGTACTAGCTGCATGTTTTTCCCAGTTATTTGGCTAACTTCGAACCCTGCATTGTGAAACATCCACTCAGAGTGTATTCAGAAGTGAGCTCAAACTTCAAATTTGACCTTTTATGGAACATCCAAGCTGCTCTACACTCTCGGTGGAGGTTGGTGGTGCTGCAGACAATAAAAAAAAGACATCTCCTTTGCATTTTTTAGTTCAGGTAATTCAGCTTTTAATTTACAGATTTCTTCTTAAAAGATGGCAGCAATGACATTGAAATTAACGATTCATTGTTAGTGGTACTTTGAAATATTCTAGAACATAATAACCATATTTATAAAAGTGGATCAAGTCTCTATAAAGGAAATGAAAGGTGAGTTAGAGCATTATAGTGAAGCAACCAATGTGTCTGTTTTGGTATACCAACATTATGGAAAACATTATAACCAAATTATTAATCAATTAATTATTATTTTCTAGATTATAGAAATGTGAATAAATTCCATAACAGAAAATAACACTTTGATTATTTGGCTGTAGACGGTGAAGGCAAAGGTTGGGTTATGAGGGTCATAACAGTTTTCAATGAACTTCCTGAATATATGACGGAGAAATTAAGTGAAATTCAATCTGGCACTGACCTGTAATTGTCAACTGTTGCTACAATGGCCACCATTTAGCTAGAGTTACTTAATGTTTTGGTTCCATATCAGTCCATAAATTAAGTCATATCCACTCCTGATCGCCTGAGTGTGGGCATGCATAAAGTTGTGAGCAGTTTGAATCTGAGGGACTTTTAGTGCCCTCGTGGTGGTAAAAATACCCCATTTTCACAAGTAAATTAGAGCAATGTCAGAGAAAATAAACAGATCTTTACCCCATGTTGTGACTCCACATGTTTTATCTCTGGGTGCCTCCAGGGGTCCCGAGCCCCAGATTGGTAACCAGTAGTTTAAAGTATCACTTTCCTGAACATTTTCCTATCCAAAGCCAGAGTTTAAATGAACATGACCTGTCCGCTGTGATAGGACTGATTAATTATGATTGTGTGTTTCCCTGTGTGTCGTCTTGCAGATTTAATTGATTGCTGAAGTCAAATTAATTCCCCCTGCCCTTGAACTGGTTTCCACCTGCAGTTATTGAGAAGACATTTTCAGAGAATGAAATATGAAATATTGACCAAACCAAAGATGAGCAGCAAAAAAAAAAAGAAAAAGCAAAGTGTCTCTCAACATCTCTGTTTCCATGGCACCCAGCAGCTTTGAACATGCCTTTATGAGAACACATTGATAAACGTGCCCCAGGCTTATTCTGGACTTTATTGAATTACAGTGTGCATGAGGAGTTTGTTATGCATGCCATGGTTTCCCCCCTCTCAGATAAAATATCGTCCAAATACTGAAAATTGTCCATGATGCACGGTTAGTTGAGAATCAAGATAAAAGCCCTCTGGCAGGAGGCTAAATAATAAAGTAAATAAAGAGTCTTGAGGCAGAGATGCCGATTGTCAGATGAGTGCATCACATAGTTGCTTTATCCGTCTTACATCAACTCATATCCAAAGACGTAGCTGATGTAGATGCTGCAATTCAAAGGCCACCTGCTGAAGCAGGCTCTGGGCTGCCCATGGAAGACTACCCATGGGCATGGACAGACAGTTCATGAAAACATTTGACTCACAACTGTACACTGTACACACATTTCATTCAGCAAAAACATAGAAAATGAAGCTCTCTGAATCAATTAAACTCAGTTTATTAGCTTAGCTCGGGACAATAACACTGTCACTAACAGGACAATAAATTCACACACTTTGTTTCAAAAACGCCCTGTGATGAACTGGCAACGTGTCCAAGGTGTACCCCGTCTCTCGCCCAATCCCAGCTAGGACTGGCTCGACCACCCCCACGGCCTGATGAGGACAAACGGTGATAGAAAATGGATGGATGGATATTATATATTATATATTAAAAATATTCCTCTCCAGGTGTAATCAGGTAAAGTTCAAATACACATAATACATGCTGTTGCACAGTAAATGCGGTGTGTGGTCAGAAACACGTAAAATCAGTTTAACAACATGTGAATTTAATGCATCTGTAGCTTATATATATGTTATGAAGTGTGTTAAAGCAACATATTTGTAACTTTTCTACAAAAAACAAACAAAAAAATGAAACTGGATCATATTTTATGGAGAACATGTTCTCTGGTTTTCCCTCTGATTTCCCCCGGCTGCTCCACGTCAACTCTCTGTGATTTACAGAGTTTCCTGATGGACAGTGAAGTAAATTGCTGACAACTGTAGCTGCTGCTAGCAAACATTAGCTCAGTGTGTTAGCCAGGCTGCCCAGACTGTGAGCTCAGAGCACTGGTGGGGTGTTAGTGTTTGTACCACAGGTGTTTTGGACCACCGGGAAGAAGAAGAGGAGGTTTTCAGGCCTGTGGTGTGGGGAAATGATGGTGAATGTAGCTGGACTGAGCAACAACTATGAACATTTTGGTAGAGGCAAAAAGACTGAAGAGGACGTTGAGCTATGAAGAGAAAAGTAAGTGAGCAAGAGGCCACTGGACAAGAGTAAATGTGGGACTGACTTTTAGTGGTTGGTGAGAGCTTGGTGAAATAAAAGGCTGAAAGACAGACGCCGAGCTGGGCTGACTGCTGTTGGAGTAAGTAATATTAGCTGGCTGCTATGTCTGCTGTTGTTGACCTTGTTGATGTTTGGCTGTTAGCAAAGTTGTTGACTCGCTAGTTTTTGATCATAAGTAATATAATGATAACATATACACGTGTACAGCTGTCCATATTTGCCACAGTAGGATTACACTCTGATACTGGGGGAAAAAAATCATAAAAATATCAATTTCTGCACAATGTTGCCTTGAAACTTTAATGAACACCAAACCAGGAAAAGGTGGCAAAGTATAGTGGGTGCTGATGTATTCTCAAACATAATTAAATTGAAATTTGTGAATAACCATGACTCAACACAGCCTGCTATCTAGACACAAAGAAGACTTTTGCCTTCAGTATGTTTACATCTTTTAGTGTGTCGGCCTACTAGGTCCCCAAAACTTCTTTCACACCAAACAATGCTGGTTTTCTATGTCAAGGTTATATATTTTGGAGAAATAACAGTGTATGGTGTTATTCTTTTCCCCAATATATTTGATTTTCTTTGCAGCACTCACAGTATGACAGTAAATTTCTTATTTGTGTACCTGAGGGAGAAGTTGAACAGGCCTGAGCACTGCTAAACTGCTCATGAACACACACAGGAACCATTTTATTTGTCGAAGAGGAAGCTCCCTTCCACACTCACACACACTCTCACACACACACACACCTGTTACCTTTGTCATCTAGCCTGAATGTGTATTGATCGGAAGCTGGGAGGTTCTGCAACGCCCAAATAGAAAGCAAGGGATTGATTTTGTGCCTCTTGTTTGATGGAGAGACAGCTGAGACGAGGGGGAAGTGTCGGAATTGGAGGAGGAACTTAATAGGAGGAAGGAGATAGTATCTGGTAAAAAAAAGAAAGAAAAAAAAAGATGGACTGTTGCTGTGAAGTTGAGAGAGAAAAGTACAACTGTGAGTTTAACATTGCTACAGTTAACATTGTGAGTCCAAGATGTGACTTTAATGCACGTCTAAGTCTCTAAGTCTAAGTCTATGAAGTCATATTTCTGCCTCGTTTGGTTTTAATAATGATGTCCACACTCATTTCATACAAAGTGACTTAATGTAAATTAAGGAATCAGACTCTAATTTAATCAGTTAATATTCAAATATTTTCTAGACTCGAGATCACAAGATCACGCGATAATCCTGAACATACGTGAGACCGCGAGATCCCGCGATAAACTGTGTATAAAGGAAACAACAACAACAAACAGCTTACTTTGCTTCTCCGACGTGGAAGAGATTATAAAAAGGATCTGTTGTGTCATACATTATTGTGTGTTGTTCCACTTCAACTATTTGTCTCTCGTCGTTCATGTTGAGACCCTTTGATCGATTGACTGCTGACCTGGTGCCACCGGTCATGACGTAATAAGTTGTGATAGGCTACATGAACTGCGTATTGTGTTTTATTTTGAAAGGGGGCGGAAGCGTATTACGTTGATTCTGCGTCGGATTTCCTGGTAGCCAGTTCTGTAGCCAGCCTCAAGTGGACGTTTGAGGAACTGCAGTTTTTGGCACTTCAGTGTTGGTTTCACTTCACAACCACGGAGGTTGCCGCTTGGTGCGGCAACATGTTAAAGTTAAAGCTTTGGTTTTAAAACAGATTGCTTTTATAGAAAAGTTTCAGCAGCAGGTGCAGAACAGGTGGAGAACAGGGATGAGACGGGAAGCCGTATATTGAGGCAGAAGAGTGTTTTTGTTATGATGGAGGCTTTTAGTGTTTCCTGTTGGTTTCCCCTCCCTTCTGTGTCTGTCTGTACACACACATATATTTGAGGTTGACAAGCTTTTCAATCTTGGGACAGTCTGGTGAGTTGATGCATCCTTTTTGTATAAAAACCACGAGTATGTCTCCACGTGACTGAAGGCTGCGCAGCCATTGGCCACCATGAGAGCCAAGCTCCATCTGTCTATCTGGTCGACCCAACCAATGAATCGCTGGCATCTGTAGAACCATTAACTATGCAAAAGTCCTGAAAATCGGTATAAATTTTGAATATTTAGTAGTCCTAACTTCACACAGAGCCCTGTGCGACCAGAAATAGGCTACATGCTCAGTGTAGGTGTACCCAAATGACACTGACCAGGCAACACACAGTTGGCATGCTGTGATTTGCTTTGGCTGACTACCTGCAATTTACCTCTGTTATTAAAAAGCTTGTGAAAGTGAAACTTTGTTCCAACGAGCATGTATTTCCTGTATCCTGATGAGCTGATATTAATAAAACAAATTGCTTCCTGAGACATTAATTTACCCTTTTAGAGTTTTCTTCTGAAGTGACATGTCCGTCCATTTACATGAATTCAGTGCCTAAGCGACACAACAGCAGTAAGAAGTGAAAGTATTAAAGAGGAAATCGTTTCTTTTATTGTTCTCCACTCACAGATATGAGGTGCTGGACTCAAACAGCTTTTAAATGCGTATTATTTGAAGATCAGTTCTTTTTAATTAGTGGTTTGATCAACCGCTTGGTCTCCGTTTTGCCGTCTTTATTGATGAGGACGTTAATATCGCAGGCGCCGTTGCCTGCATGATTTGCAGTGGGTAATCAAAGTGAGATAAATTAGATTTAAAAGCGATTGCTTTGAAGACAATGTGAGAGAAGAAATGATCGATTCTCCCTGAACCCAAACATAAATCTGTCAGTAGTATTTCTATCAGTAGTGTGGTGTAACATATTACAGCTCTGGCAGCCTTGACACCAGCAGATAGAGTTCCTGCCGGGGGGAGGATACAGATACAAATGTGTTTGACATTTTGTCACTTATCGATTGTGGATTACGAGAGCAGAGCAGGGAATAGAGTCTTGGCGAGGGGTCTGACGTGGGAGGTGGAGGTGAGTCCTCTTCCACCTGGGGGGGAGCATGACGTCAGAGGCTGTCACCGCACAGTGTGGGCTGCTCGTACAACCACAGAGCCCCTCGGCCGAGTGCAGGCTGTCAGCTGAACACCCGTATCAGAAATAGTATTTTTGATGGAGGGAGAGAGGGAGGCAGGGGTGCAGCTTACACTTGGTCTCCATCAATGACAGAGACAGATCTTGTGTAATATGTTATGTTGGACAATATAGACAAAGATTGACTGCTGTATAAACTCAGACACATGGAGACTGCAGACATAGAGGGGTTGAGGTCATCCACTGACAACAACAGTGGTGAGAGAAGTTTTACTTGAATAAAAGTGTTCCAAAAGTAAAGCATAATAAAAATAGTGCCTCAAACTTTTACTTAAAAAGTGTTATCAGCAAAATATACTCAACGTAAATGTAAAAGTATTCACTGTGCAGGATCTACGTTTTCTTAGGGCGTGCGGGTGGTTCCGAGCCGAGATTCTCTTGTTTATGTCCACCTCAGCCAGTAAACCATCAATATCAAGGCCGTCCTCCATGTTTCCACAGAGCACACTGGCCTAATCAAAGCTGTGTTACTGTTTCAGATTGAAATTAGCATAATCTATTTCCGGTTCGGATACTAATGTGCGTGCATCAGTCAGTCGGTTCAGAGATCACAGAGCTCTTTGTCTATACTTGAATCAAAACTCATAACGTTATCTATCCAAAGCGCTCCTCCTTCTGTCTATCCTACATACAAGATGGAAAAAAAACATTGTTTCATTGGTCAATAAGATTCTAAATGCTGACTGCAGACAGAGGAGAATATGTTACTGTCTATGACCTCAAGGCCCATGCGTGACTCTGTGTAACCTAAGGATAGAGAATTCCATCAATCATCAACAATCATCATGTAACAATTTCTTTTTTTTTTTTACTGTGAGCTAAATGGGTAGAGGTGTAATGTAGCATAAAGTACCTCTGATTCATACTTACAGAAATGACTTTTATGAAAGTTTATGTTTCTTTACTGGACACAATGCACGTGATTTTCACCCCCCTTTGTCTGGACCTGAATTTCGATGCCAGAATTCACAAAAGTGTCCGAGGGACTGCGAGCACACTTTCTTCATCCTTTCAGACTTCCACCTGGGGCGCAGTCTTTCCCAGACTTTGCTCAGATGGTTATCTGTTATTTATAGTAATCAGGCAAAGCAGCAAGTGGGTGTCAGGGTCTGTCATGTGTCAGTTTCCTGTTTTATTTTGATAGTCTTGTCTCTGTGTTATGTGTCAGTTTCCTGTTTTATTTTGATAGTCTCTGTGTTCACTTCCTGTTCCCCTGTGTGATTACCTGTCCCCGCCCTTATTTGTTTCACCTGTGTCTCGTTATCCCTTCCCTCCTGTGTGTATATAACCAGTGCTCCCCTGTGTGTCAGTGCCAGATTGTCTTGTCTCCTAGAGCAGCATTCCAGCGTTTCATGTAAGAGAGTTTCCCCGTGTCTGATTGTTTTGTTCCTGGTTTCTGAGTCTCAGTCTCCTGATTTTGTACCTCCGCCTGTCTGATTGCCTTTCTGGATTTTGACCCTTGGACTGAATTAAAGACCTTGAGAACTGATTATTGTCTGCCTGCCTGTATTTGTGTCCACCAGTCTCTGTGTTCTTGATAGTGGGTGCAAGAGGAAGCTTTAGCTCTCCTAGAATAAGTCAAGCTCTTCCTAAGCACACCCTGCCATGTTCCTTTGTTGTATTTATTGTTTTAATTATTTATTTTTTATTTTACCAGAATTTTTCTTGGCTGGCTCTATTTAATATATTTGAATAGATAAAAAAAGACCTGTCAGCTCTCAACCTGAAGTCTGCTGTGGTGTGTCTAAATGCATAGATTGTTGTTTAATTGCCATTTGAAGACAAGACAAGAGAAACATAACAAAAAGTTAAATAATGAAATGTGTATGAAATAGAAACTCGAGGAATTAAAGAAAAAACACAAAATTACAGACAACAGCAGTGAAACAGTGTTGTGAAAATGAGCTTTGAAATCTGGCCTCATGGCACTTCTCACCCCTCACAGCCCAGCACTCTCTCTCAGACATGATATGATCATCATCATGTTTGACCAAAGTGTGTTAGAGTTCAATTCACAAGTCCAAAAGATGAATATGTTATAGTTTAATTTCTAATTCAAGCTGCATATTAGCTTATGAGAAAGGACGTGATCCATCAACTATGCACACAATGGGAATGGAAAACCTTTTGAATTAATAATGCTGCCCTGTATGTAAGATATGCTGACTTACCTGTTTCCAAATGAATACTGCTTTTAACGGCAGGTTACAGATAACATAGTGCAAACAAAATCTCACAAATCACACCGTGAAGCCATGAACAGGATTTATTCATGCAGAGATAGAATACTTAAGGACGAGGCTGTGACTGACTTCATTGTTTTTATTTTCTTTTGCTCATACTGTATCTATAAATGAAACCTGACCACCTCATAATTCATCACAGCAAACATCATTTGTTTAAGGACATTTGTTGAACTGCACATTAATAAAGCAGAGCGACAGGCCCCGCGCAGACTCATTACACAGTGTGCATGGCAGGACAATCTAAAGTATTCATTATGTGTGAGGAAACTGAATCGTATTTCCATTCACTACAGCTGTGCAGTATATTCTAAGGAACAGCAGGTCTTATGTAAAACATGTAACAGAAGAAACTGAAAACACTGATTTAACTCTGTATGATCATTTCCTTCACAATAAAAGAAATGTTTTATGATTTTATTTTGAAATTCTAAACTGGTTTTGTTTTGAGTGTGCCCAAGGACTCTTTCTATTGGTCAGTCAGAATCATCAGGTAGCAGCCATGCTAGCAGCTTTGAGTCTGCACTTGTTGACAAAGCTGCTTTAAGCTAAATGCTAAAGTCATCATGCTAACATACCCATAAAAGCTGTATAATGTTTGCCATGTTCACAGTGTTAGTTTAGCATGTACACATGCTCATATTAGCTGATTAGCACTAAACACAAAAAACAGCTAAGCCGTGTTGCCAACTCCTCAGTAAGGAAAGTAGCTATTGGCTGTCCTAAAAGTTACTAAATGACGCCATCGCCTAATTTGCATAATCAGCCATATGCATGTATTTGTAACAGACGCTGTAGGAGAGAGAAATAACGTCGCCAGAGAGACAAAAATTTGTAAAAGGCACCCTAAATATGTTTAGAACTACAAAATGAACTTTCTTCTGGGATCAGCCAGCGGCAGCTTCGCGCATGTGCGATTCATTTGCTGTCTGGATGTAGAGGGGTGAACATGTCCTGCTGTGACTGCAGGTGGGAGGGTCTGCTGCATGAGGACTGGACCACCTGAGAGTGCAGCACCCGCTGCTCGTTTAGAAGACAATATGTGCTTTCACCTCAAGGCCTCCAAAAACACCAGAAAAAGTCGCTAGATTTGTCGCTGGTCGTGTTTTTTTAAAAAAAAGTCACCACAGGGGTCTGTAAAGTTGGCAACACTGATTTCTAGACAGGATTCTACCACTCCCCAAAAGGACACAAACCATCTTCATTGTCCCCTGGTGGCCTGATGCAGTATAGGTCAAAAACTTTGTCCCCTCCATGTTCGCAGATGGGATGTGGGCAAAACCAAAGTACACATCTATTTTTCTTTTTTTTTTTTCCCAAAGATGTTTTCTGTGTATGTTCAAGTGTTCATACTTCTGTTTTGTTTTCATTAGTTATTTGATGCTGTGAACCAAACATGAAAAGGAGGTTTCACACCATGAATGACAGCTGAGTCCTACTCGTAATTGAGTTGGAGGATGGCTTGGCTTGACTTGGCTCCAACTCCAAAGCTCCAAATGACAACACCAGTGCAAGGTGGCTGCGGCTGTATACATGACGTGTTGGCTTCATTTTCACTGTGTACTGTGTCAGGAAGCAATTCATCTTGAGGGGGGCGTGCATGTTTGTACCAAACATGTTGACATGTTTGAATCAAAACTACATGCCAACCTCATGATGGAGCCTGAGGAAAAGTCAGGGGATCACAAAAATCACCACAAAAGTCCTCACGGCAATCCATCCTATCATTGATGAACTATTTCACTCTGGACCGCTGTGGTGAACCGATCAGCCGACTGTCAGTTCTTGTTTGTCTGTTTTCTTGTTTCTTGCCAGTTTTTTTCAGGCTTGACCAGTGCCTGAGGCTCCGTGCTTTGGCTGCTCTTTGGGGTTCAGCCATGGAAATAGAAATGACACAGCCACCGTCTTTATTTAGGGATCTTCCAGACAAATACCACACCACCGGTGGCATGTTTGGACTTGGATTGGCAGGGAAAATGTCATCTGTTCGCTCTCATTTTTAATATACAGGACAGGAAGCCACCAACACAGCCTGAGTCAGATTCAAGGAAAGCACAACACAACATGGAGAAGGAGTGTAAAACTTGTCTCTCGTATGTCCTTACAACATCATTCTTCTTTTCTCATTAAACATGCATATGTAGTAGTGCTCTGACAAGTGGCGGATGGGGATGTGTGACAGACAGAAATCTAATTTAAGCGCTAGAATGGTAAACACAAGTGTCATTTATGATAAGGAGAAAGAAAATGTATAGTAGTATTATCTCAGCAGGAGGTATTAGGATCCTGCAGACAGTGTTGGGGTTGTGACAATGTGATATAAACCAGTACAGGGGACAAAATTTGCTTCCCTGAAGGCTTGCAATACTTGTAATGGGATGGTGTTTTTATGAAATGATTTCTCTGCGAACATCTACATAAGCCTATGTGATAATGTGACCCTATAAAATGGACTGCACTGAAAAAAAATCTTAATACTAGATACAGTATTTTCAAACCAGTGGTCACAACTGAATTTCACGCACAGTATATACCCAGGCCACCTTTAGTCCCTCTTGCACAGGTTTATATGATTTAGAGCAGTGCTCCTCAACCTGGGGTTGCAAAAAAATCTGCAGATAGCTGAATGGTTGTGATTAATAATATAAGTGAAGTCAACCCCTTAATGACATTCAACACAGGGGACTAGAGATCCAAAACACTACAGGATACTCAGGCCAAAATGGAAATAGTTGTTGTTCTTTCTGTGGACAAAGCCTCGGTCCTGTTTGATTTTGGTAGCTTTCACGTTATATTATGTTAATCCATGAACGCAAACAACACAACATAGCTTGCAGAATGGCAAAAACAAAGATATGACATTCGACTCATATGTCTGTTTAGGTCCATTTGCTGAACAAGATGTGGCCTTCATTAGCAGATGGAGTTCTCATGAAGATGTTTTAGTGACCTAAATATGGAGTGTCAGTCATGTGATAATAGGTGGTTGTATTGGGGTTGATGGGCGGTTATTCATAACCACTTAGTTGATAACAACTGAACAATTAATTATAAATACACACACTCCATCTTCTCACGAAGACGATTGAAACGTGGCTGTGTAGAAAATTGAAGTTTTGTGAATTTGAGAATGTATTTACTGTAGTGTTTTGGATATATAAATCCAGTAATATCAGTTAATAAAAGTGAAAAAAAGCAACAATAGTTGCTTTTTATCAATAGTAAAGCCTGTTTAAGAAAAAATAAATAATGCTCACCAGCAGTGACCTCAGTTCAATGAGTATGATCATGCTTTCAGCTCTCTAAGTTAAAAGCAGCAGAGGTGGCATTTTCTGGTGCATCTTACCACCTTTCAGTGCACTGACATTTGGCATCTGACAATTTTTGGAACCTTTTGAAACCAACAATATAACAATGCTGTGTCCACTTCAGACAGTGATTGGTAAGGCGCGTGGATGAGAAAGTTGGCAGGGTTTGAACTTCTCTTTCAAGCTCTTTTGTCTTTTGCTTCACGTAACTACTTCTCTCTTTTTTTCTCCACGTATAACTGAGTGAAAAACCCTGAATGCCCTCGAGCAGAGACTATCCAAAAGTGGGCACTCTTATCATTCTATAATTAATCATGTGGCAACTACAAAGACATGCAGCAGAGAGTGGAATGCAGCCAAGAAGATGAGGGCAGGAGTGTGGCCATTGAGAACAGATATACACACTTTGTATGTTGTACAAACTATTTCATTTCAAGCTAATTAAACCATTTAACCAATCATGAAAGCTAGAGGACTCTGCACTTCAAACTCATAGAACTGGAGTAATGTAAGGTAACAACAGCACTATGTTTGTCAAAGTATCTGCTTCTTTTGAATATATGTCAGCTACTATAAAAGAAATCAGACAGTGATGTTGCACAAACAGAGATGAAGCATAAGAAGTGTTATAATAAATGGTAAATGGGCTATACTTATATAGCGCCTTTCTAGTTATGAGAACACTTATATGTACATAGTGTAAAAGCACTCTGAAGGCATTAGCTGCCATGCAAGGTGCCAACTGCTCACCAGTTTTAGGAGCTAACCATTCATATGCATTCACACACTGATGGCACAGCCTTCAGGAGCAATTTAGGGTTCAGTATCTTTCCCAAGGACACTTCAATCATCTGATTAGTGGACGACCTGATCTATAAAAAAAGGTGCATGTCTCTTTTTGTTGTTTGCATTTGTTGTAAAGTTGAAAAGCAAAGGATACAAAGTGAGACGTGTCTGTTCTCTATTCGTAGATAAATGTAGTGAAAAGGAGAATGTAGTGGGTGGAGAACAATCAATTAAAATCGTAAATTAACACAGAATGATCACAGAGCAGATTTCAGGCAAAGAAGTACAAATTACTCTCCACTTCCGCGAGGAAGCAGTGCTGCTGAGACTCGCATGAAGGCAAGAGGTTAGCAGTGGGTTTCCTCTATATCTCCTGTCTACATCTACTTAAGTAAACAGCTTTTAAAACCTCATGTGAAGTGAAATTAGGACATATGAGAGAGAAAAAAGGGGTCCATAATTTTGAAGCTATGAATTCTCAGAACTGAAATTAACTTTCATAGAATTTATCTAAAAGCACAGAATCATTCAAATATGAACAACATGGAACATCCAGTGATTTTATACATTTATCTATAGTTCTCTTTCATCCCTCAGGGACAGCAGACCTCATCAAGTGCTTCTTTCCTCCCTCCCAAATAAACTAAAAGCATGCATAGTGCATTTTGTCAAATAAAAGAGACATCAGTAAGTGCTACCATCAGTTGCTGAGATGTTTTCTGAAAATCTGGATGTTCACCCTGTGGAGGAATAAGGGCAGGGACTCCGACAATAGTGGAGAGTTTATTCCATGCACAAGCATATGGTCCTCAGAAGCGAATGGGAAAAAGAGGATGCAATGGTCATGTAGAAGTGTGGAGTTTGAGGACTTTGAGGTATGAAGGAGCAGCTCATTTCACTGCCCGGTAAGGAAGCATCAGAGCCTTGAATTGGAGGCAGTGTAGTAAGAACCAAAGTGGTGTAAGAAAACTTAGGGAGGTCGGACACCAAATGGGTAGTTGCATCTGTTTAATGACAGATGCAGCCGGTAAGAAATTAGTTTGGATGACGTCATGCAACTGGATGTGCACCTGGATCACCTCCCGAGTGAGGAAAGACCTAGAAATAACCAACAGGAGCAGTCCTACTGCTGCAATATATTCAGAGAATGCTGAGAACATCTAGGCTAACCCCAAGGTTCCTCGCTGTCTGAGTTGGCATGATCAATGTCGTCATCATCATTTTCCAGATGGGGGTTTAGACCTCTTGTCATCCACTCCAAGTAAATATGTGTGCTTCCCCCTGACTATTTAATCCAGTTTTCATCATTATTGTGCTGACAGGAAAAGCCATTTCAGCGATTGTATGACAGTGGCAAACATCTTGCGTAGAGGTAGAATAGGATGGGATCCAGAAATGAGCTTTGTGGTACTCCTGTTTCCAGGCTGCATGGTTCAGAGACCAGTCCTTTCCTTGCCATGTGGTAGGAATGACCCATCATGTGGGAAGCAAACAGAGACTGCAGAGACTGAGAACCCCAGAAGACAGACCCAACATAAAGAAACATACGCTGTTTCTCTCGAAATTGAAGCTGAAATGTCATCTCATTTTCCAACAACGTATACATCTTATAGACAAAAACTGTAATATTTTTCATGTTAATCAAAGAATTGTGATTAACCTTGTCATCTTTTCCATGATAAGACTGCAAGGGTGTTGATGTTGGATGATTCTGTAAAACTTTTTTTCTACATCTACACTTGCTATGACACGAATGCTGTTGCGGCAAATAAACATTAAGGCTATGTTCAGGCTGCTAAAATGCTTAGAGAAAAAACACTGTTACAGTAAAAGAAATAAGAAAATATATATATATATTTGCAGGTCTTTGGTCAAAACACTGTTTAAATGTTGGACACTACATGCATCCACCACCCTAACCTCCACACCCTTGCTTTCCGCCTTGCTACTTAAAGCACACCCTTAACAGTGAACAGTCACACTGGACATAAATCATGAGGTCTGGAAACAACAATGCAACTCAATGTAACTCCCAGGGATAATGGGCCAGGGGCTGACATATGCCTACAAAGCACAGATTGGCGCTGAACCAATTTGAATCACTTGAATCTAAAAAAAGATAGATGTTCTGAAAAATAATAGGACAAAATGCATTTTGCATTTCAACATTCAAATCGTTTCTATATCTGCATTCTTAATCCATAAATATGACATCTTTGACCAGTGTGTTACATAATAAAATAGATTACCCAAGTAAATGTGTCCAAAAAATGGGCCGCAAATCTGCATTTAACAGGAATGGTTGAAAAAGCTTGAGAAGTAGCAGATAGTCATTTATCAACTCACTGAACGGGGTAACCCCTGCCCTATTTTGCTTTATCTGCATGAACCATAAAATGGAGCCAAGAATCTTTTTTATCTTCACAGAAATGGACAGCTTCATAATTTCAGCGTCTTAACATAGACGGGGGTGGGCAGAGAGACAAGAGGAAGGTGGGGGGGTGGGGGAGTCCTCCTTAAGTGATTAAAACAAGAAACTCTCAAGGGAGGCACGCTCCCTCTGACAAAGCCAAGAGCCAGGCAACAGGCGTTCATTTCCAGCTGAAAAGAAGCATAATTGGTCATTTTCAAATTCGTTTTAATAATTAAAACATGATTTCTGCCCCCAAAGAGATAATATCAGTCTCTCAAAGACAAGAGTGAAATCCAATTTTCCTTTGGTCCACCGGGAGAGGGCGGATAAGCGAAGATGCAGACTCTGTTATTAAAAGTAGAGCTGGCCTCATTTCGGCACAGGCTGAACTCTGGGATGGCAGAGATGCCGACAATTATGGCCCTGTTGTCGTTTGTCATGCGGAGTGTTCACTGGGGGAAATTGAGTTGAGAGGACCTGTGCTTTATGGTCACATCCATTGGTGAAGTCATTCTTGTGGAGACTTTAGTGTTGCATTGTATTGTTTTTTTCTGTAAACAAACAATATCAACTTGATGTTTTCCACAGATAGACTACATCATATTACCTTTCATGTATTTCTAACATAGAACATGCTTTAAAAGAGAAGAGGGTTTTCCTGCTCCACTAAAACTTCAGACTGCTTTTAGCAATGTGTAGAATCAGCTTTATAGTATCTGTGAGGTGTGTTGCATGTTTAATTACTATTATTATTCTGATCATATTTGTATACCCTGTAGGTAACACTGACTGAAGCCAAACCTATTATTGGTTACTGACAGACAAGGTCATCGATCTGAGTCCGATGAATAATTGAATAAACAAGATGCAAAATACCACAGTGCTGATGGAGACCGGCTCAATAGACTTGACCGAAGTCTCCTCTGTATGACTTTATGGCAAGCACAAGAAAATAATGTGAAGTTCATAGAGAGCTGTTTTTTTTCTTGCTTTTGTTCTGATTTTCCAAACTCTGTATTTTCATAAACATCTCCAATGACTTCAACTATGTAACCTTTGAAATAAAAAAACAAAACAAAAACATATTTAGAGTCTTTGCCCCAACAGCCTTGTTTGATGTGGTATGACCGATAGCTTATACGGTGGCTAATGTTCATGTTAGGTATTAGCAAACTAACTACCATTCTAATTTTTATTCTCCCAGATAAATAAAAAGAACAAAAAACAAAACAATTGTTGTTAATATGTTCATTAAGATAATAAATATACTAGATGAAAAGTTAATCTTAGTGTTGTTGGCCCAATAGATGCATTTAGATGAAAAACTCATACATTTTTAAGTGAAAATATAATAACAATAATAATGATAATAATAATAATAGTACAAGTAATAATAATAATAATGTGGTGTGAATTTCCACAGTATATGAAAAAGTTTGATTTGAAATAATGTGATATTGTTATTGAATTAGCTTATTTTACATTTCTCAACAGCGATACAACAGTTTTGGGACATGAACAAAAGTGGTGTTTTGTTTTTTATCTCAAATTGTTTAATAATTATCAAACATCACATGATGCATTTTATCTTATATTCAAATTCAAAAAATATTCAAATACATTTTTCCCAAATATGGTTTCTGTCACTGTCACTGATGTACAGAGGGGTGATTAAGTGTCTTAGTAAGGTGTTGGACTACCACATGCTGCCAGGACAGCTTCATAGTGCCTTGGCAGGAAGTCTGTGAACTGTACTCGAGCACCTTTCTTCCAAAAGAGACACCTCATGCCCAATAGAAAGGGGCATTGTCATCTTTGAACAGACCCCTCCCATCAGGATAAAGGTGATCACTCAGAAAAACTTTGTATTGACCTGCAGTGTCAGTTCTTTCTAAGCAGACAAGTGGACTCAGACCATGCCAGCAAAATGCCCTTCACAGCATAACAGAACCACTGGATCCCCTCACTGCGGGGGTTCAGCTGTTCTCTTTGTATGCGCCACACATCCATTCACCCACTTGGTGAAGGATGACTCATCTGGTGAAGGATGACTCATCTGACCATATCACCTTCTTTCAACTCTCTGCAGACCAGCGTTGGACCTGAACAGTCTGATCACCTGAGGTTTTTCCTTACTTATCATACAAATGCTCGAACATCACAGTGATTGAAGGGATATTTTGGCTTCATTTTTACAGAAGGTGGAAGTGAACATGCGTCGTCCATCTCTATATACATGGTTTATGGTTTGACAATGTTGTTTTATGAGTTTGTATATGGAAAAAAAAATATTAGTGTGAAATGAGCATTAAGCTGTGCATTCCATTATTGGATATTTCTGTCAAGGAACATTCTGTGAAAACAGAACTGTAAACATGTTTGAGGGAAAATCCGATGGAAATTTACTTATGCATGATTCATAAAGGATAAAATGTCATTTTATGAGGAGAGGTCTCTCTGATTATAGTTTTACATTTAAACTTTTTGCATACCTCGAATTACAGTTTGTCTGAAATCTTAGATAACTTTAGAGAAATAAAGAAATGTGGCAGGTTGATTGCATTTTTCTCTTTTTTGTACAAAGTTTAACTCTCATTTCAAGGACAGTTGAGTTATGTGCTTATTCACTGTGTACCTTCTACAGACCAATAAAAACTATTTTAAAGTACTTTCTGAGCATTTAAACATCTTTATTACGGACAGCATAGAGATGGCAGGGGACGGGGAGTCCTCAGCTAGACTCAAAACAGAGAGATGTTACAACTTACTGTCGTCATCTTAAGCCCCATGGAGGTGTCCTGAAACAATGAGGTCATCTAGTGATGAATCTTAGAAAAGCTTCTCTTGTCCATCTATATGTTCTTTTGGGAAACTTGCTAATATGAGTCCTGCTAGCCTTGCTAGCATCCGAGCTTGTTTCCTTGTTGTGTCTTCATTGTGAATCAAATCCAGTGGACCATTTTACAGCCAACATTTTGACTCATCACAGCAGGGAAAACAGGAGTGGAACATTAGCATTGTAGTAATAACTTATTAACTTATTCAGGTCCAGTTCTAGAATATACAGACTTAGGCTGCATCTAAAATTAGTTTGGGTGCATTAGTAGCTGGTAAAAGCAATGAAAAATCCAGGTGTTACCGTACTGAGTGTGGGCCGTAATGAACAGACTAAGCTAGAATAGCGCTGGAAGAAGTTGTAAACAGTAGTAAGTATGAATAAGGTATGATGAAGGGCTGTTATGACAGTGATGTTCATATGACAATGACTTCAGTGTTATCTAATTATTATTTGGTGAATAACATTGGAATTTCAACTGGGTGCAAAAAATTTAACTGCGGGTGTGAAGCATGCTTTTGCATTCTCGTCTTTGTGTTCGAGAAGTCCAAAAAAAAAAAGATCTATTCAACTTCTTTTTGAATAACCTCTGCTGTGATGTAAGCTGCAGCCAACAGTTGTGTGCTGCCCAGCTTGCTGAATAAGGAGGAATTTGAGAACATTTGTGTTATTATATCGACGCACAATAACTGAAATATGGACATGTTGTGACTGAAGTCTCACGCGCTACGCATAAAGGAATGAAAAGTCGGCAAACTTTTGCTTGAATAGATAACTAAATCGAACAATTGATTTTTATTTTTCCTCTGTGTTTGACTCCAGCTGCGTTTTTTTCATTTTTTTATTTTTTATTCTTTGCTCCTTTGATGTACAGAACGTGACGTCAATGGAGGAGCAGGGGAGCATGAGAGATACTGAGACTTTTCTCTTTTTTTCTGATTAAAGAAAATGAACTATTCTATTGGTTTTCCTCTTCATCAACTTTTTAAAAAAAGTCAATACAGACACCTTTGCTGGCACTCAAAACCCGACTACACCTCTCTATGTTTATACGCTATCGATTGAAGAATAACGGTGTCTGTCAAGCAATTAAGCATGAAAAGGGAAACCTGGGCATTTTCTTCCTGTTAAGTGAAGAAGGCACCTCTTGTGCATTGACAAGCTCAGCTGTAAGTATATATTTTTTTAGGACGGACTCCCTGTAGCAGATGGGTTATGTTCATTTTTGTTTGAAATAGCAGGGATCATTAATTACTCTGAGAGCTCTCTTTGCAGCTCCCCCAGCGCATTACAGAGTCTAATGCACATACCGAGCTTAACTTGGGCCAGAACCTATTTCCTCGTCACTGCTGTTCCACAATTATGCTAATCACGTCGTTGAGTGACGCTAAGTCTTTCCTTAAACTGTACATGATTGGTGACATTAAGATACACCCGTCATCTCGTCACGGTGCTGATGGTAGGCTCGTCTCTTTAGCCGTAGATGTAATTATCTGACGGTCTAGCTCCGTGTTTGTCATTTCAAATCCATGTATCCTCACACTTTGACTGACAGACGCTTACCCATCACTCATTTCTAAACCCTCACCTCTGCCGACACACACCCGGTCTGCTCTTCCTGTCTTTTCCTTTCCTGCAAGTCTTCCGTGCTCCATCAATACACCTCGATTCGGAAATCACTATGCAGAAGAGGTGTGCTTATTTGCTGATGCGGCAGTGGGGGTATTCATAAACGCACGATCACCTTTGCCGAGGACAAATCCAATCTCGGCCCTCACCCAATGCATGAGTGATTTTAAATGGAGAATTATATGCAACTCAACCTGCGAGTCAATTTGTTCAGAGAGGAGTGTATAAAGATTTCAACTCGCTGGAATTATACTTACAGACAAGGACAACCTTAGAAAGTTGTACGATATGAAATGTTTAGCCTGCAGGCTCTGTATAGAGCTCTACATTCATGTTGCCCCTTGTTGCATCATTGTTGCCTCTCATCAGACACTAATCCACAGATCAACAGAGTGTGATGAGCCTGCTAGAAGAATCCAATATTTAAAAAAACTAAGGAGTAATACTGACCACAGTGTGTCGTCTGGTGTGCATGGCTGCATGGTGTCACTTCACTTCTCTCTGTAGATTTTTATACACAAAGGTTTTTTTGTTGGTCTGCTTAAACATTTCCAGATAACAACACAGACAATAAATGCATCCTTGTGTCCCGATCAGATAATTGGCTGTAATGATCCATAATAACATTTGAACAATTCAAGCAGCAATTTCATGGATCAAGCATCAGTGACACAAACACAAACACCCACGCTCACATTTTAAAGCCTTTATTTATGTTTGAACTTTTAAAATATGAGTTATGAGAGCATTTGTCTGTCCTTCTTCTGACCTCTACCTCAGAGCTGTGACCTCATAAAAACAGTTGGTCAGTTTTCATGACGTCAAACTTGATGTTTAAACTTGACGTTTCAGCCTATGAGTGATTGTGAGGGCTGCTACAGTCATCTATGTCCGGGCCTCACTGATTGCTGTACAAAAGCACAACTTTAGAACTTTATTCAGTGATTTTGGTGAAACTGGATCAGATTTTATACACAATATATTTGCTGCTTTTCTCTCTGTGTAAATCAGAGAGTTGAAGCTGAGCAGCCAGAGGACATCAGTTTCCTGATGGACAGAAAGCTTTAGCTAAACCACTTGCTAAAGTAGCTAACTGCTAATTAACTGCTGCTAATTGAATCTGCTGTTAGCAGGCAACAGACCCGGGCTCAGCGGGCGGACCAAACCAGGTTTAGAGCACAGCCTCTGAGCCCAACGGGGAATACTAATGGAAATATTGCCAAGTAGCAAACGGCTAACTTTCCCTTTCACACATAAATACAATAAAACGGCCTCTTCTCTTCCACCTTAGGTGACACAAGAATTTGTTGCATTCACCAATCCTCTCGTAGACTTTTCCACGGTGGAAATAACATTTTACCATCTGGCTTAACTCAATCTAAGTGCTAACACAATCGATACTACAATCCAAGAAAGCTGGCAACAATACTAGTAGTTTTAGACAGGGTCAGCTAAGGCCTAGTAAACCTTATCAAGCTGCAATGAGCCTGACCTAATTAAGATTTTTCTTTTAGAAAAGCATGCAGGATGGTCAATACCTGTTGAATCATTCTGAACCAAGACCTCTGCAAGCTTGAAAACAGCGACATTTGGGGATTTGCTGAGCTTATTGACAGCAGATAAATACTGGATAGAACTTCCAGGTCTGAAGTAAAGTCTGTTAAGCTCGAGCTTTCGGCAGAGCACTGAACCCACGATGCAGACCACAAACAGGAACTGCTTCGAAGGTTTTATTTACACGACGCGGCACGAAAAAGACACCACAAGGCAAGTCTAGGGAGGAATCTTCAGGGCAGGATGATGAAGACGGGTGAGCAGACAAAGGTAGGCTGAACATGGCAAGTGGAGCAGGTATCCAACAGGCATCCAAAAATAAACGACTAAAGATCTACCACAAATAAGCTACTTAAAGCTGGTAAGTATGAAGTTACCACGAAAGGTACAACAACGTACTGGCGGCCAGTGTTGCCAACTCCTCAGTAAGGAAAGTAGCTATTGGCTGTCCTAAAAGTTGCTAGAAGTCGCCAAATAGTCTGATTATGCAAATAATCATGCATAATCTACCATGTGCACTGCCATGTGGGCTGCCTGTGAGTGCTTTGGGACGGAGGTGGGACCCACGGCAACACTTGGCGCTCGTTGAGAAGACAATACGTGCTTTCACGTCAGTCTCCAAACGTCTCCGGCAGAAAAAGTCGCTAGATTTGTCGCTAGTCGCTTTTGAGAAAAAAAAGTCACTAGAGGGGTCTGAGAAGTCACGCAGTTGGCAACACTGCTGGTGGCGTGAACCGGATTTAAACACCAGCAGGGGGCAGCTCCATTGGCTTTAAAAAGAGGTCAGATTACACTTAGTATTAAAAGGAAATGGCACGATACATCTGCCTTGACTTACGCCCTCAGTTTCTTCAGAAGTTTAAAGCCTCAGTCTCCATCCATACAGCTGACGTTTTGGTTTGACATTGTGAGAGCTGGGAAGTCAACAGCACTCTGCAAGGAGGTTAGACAGGTTCACCACGTTACAGCCACAAAGTGATAATGACATACCCATTATGTTCAGTCGACATGGACCCTGTGATAGCTTTTGTAAGAACCATTTAACCTATTTCATAAGAATGATGTCGATTTAAGAGCCGTTTCTGCACAGCTGCATCAATTCTATCAATACTAGCTAAGCAGGAAGATGACGTTCACATCCACTAAGCCCTGATTGGTTGATTGTTTTGTCCAACCACCGGAAAATGCTGTTAATGCGTACAACACCAACACAAGAGCCCTGTGAATCAGTGTTTTCAAATCTTTTGAAAATCACATTTTCATCCCCCTATATTTAGAGTTTCAAGTTGATTCTCTCACTAAAGTGTCTCTGAATATTGTCCTCTGATTGTCTGTAAAACCAGTCCAGGTGAGAATTAGATGAGTTGATAAAAATGTTGAATAGTCTCAGAGGCTCCTTCAATTATTGCCATGGGCTCAGCAATAAACTTGTTAACGAGGAGGGAGTGCAGCAAACAGTTTGTCCTTTCTTCTGGTTGTTGAATCCAGATACAGCCTGAGAGACAGACTGCAGACACTCCAAGTGAAGAAAGATGGAAGCTCTCACTCCTCTGAACCTGTCACCTGTATTACAGGACAAGTCAATGACTGTATGAAATATGGACCTCATATGTGTGACATCTTCCACAGTTTCTCCAATCATGTTGCCTCAGTTGTCTGGTGATGCCGCTTTGCACTTTACAACATCAGAAAAATCAGGCCTTACCTAACTCAACATGCTACCCAACTCCTGACACAAGCTGTGGTCATCTCAAGACTAGATTACTGTAACGTCCTTCTGACGGGCCTCCCAGCCTGCACAGTGAAACCTCTTCAGATGGTCCAGAACGCGGTGGCGCGCCTGGTCTACAACCAACCCAAAAGGTCACGTTACCCTGCTGCTCATCGAGCTCCACTGGCTACCTATCGCTAATGCTGACTACAAAGTTGTCTCCGGTACTGCACCTAACTACTTGAACGCCCTTATACAGACATATGTTACCTCACAACCGCTGCGCTCCTCCAATGAACGACGCCTGACTCTGCCACCCGTTCGTTCAAGGCAATCCAGACTCTTCTCATCTGTTGTTCCCCGTTGGAGTGTCCCACCAGTTCCTACCTGAGCAGGGGTGTCCCTCTCTACCTTCACAAACCTCCTGAAGACCTCCAGCTCTTCAGAGAGTACCTCCTCTCCAACACTACCAACAACTGGACATGCTAAATTTATGAACTTTATTGTTATTTTAATTATTTATTATACCTTTATGAACTGTGACAGCACTTACTGCTGCACTTTCTTATCGCACTGTACTTTGATTTTTTCCCATCTCTGTAAATTGCTTTGGATTAAAGCGTCAGCTAAATGACTAAATGTAAATGTATATGTAGTTTCTCTGACAAACAACATGTAATGGCACCCACCTGTCAATCAAAGCGGCCATATACAGCCTCAGGTGGACGGAGGCCATGGATCTTTACCTCATTGTGATTTTGGTCTTGAGAAACACGAACACCTCTTCTACTGTGGAAGTGGCTGTAAATTCAGGGAGTCTTCTTGTCTGTGCAGCTGTGCAGTGAAGGCAGCATGTCAGCGGTGCTGGATGTGTACACAGTATGGTACAGGATGGATGTGTTCACAGTACACTTGATACTGTTCTCATCTGCTTTTGACATTATTTTCAGTCATCTCCACACACTGAACACTGACAACACCAAATGTCTGCAGACAGTGATGCGCTTTGTGACTGCTACGTAATAACAATACCCACTGACATTTCTATCAAATGTTTTGTTTTTCTTTACAGAGCACAGGTGGAAACTTTCCTTCCACTTGTCTTTCTTATATGCTGTGTAGATATGACAGGATACTATGAACAGTAGTGGAACTGGGCTGGCACAGAAGTCACGATTATATGAACGTAAAAAGGGGTGTGACTAGAACATAAAGGGCAATTTTAGGCACCTACAACATTGTTACTTCCTCGCACAAGGGGTATAGGGAAGTAACACATTTATGATCAGTCAGCAATGAGCTCAACACACAAGAAAAACAAGCCGCCCTGAGTCTTCGGCACTCCAAGTTTAAATAACCGGGATGAATTTTGCATTGCAAAAGCAGTGGCCAGACCTCAATGGGCCACTGCAGCGCAGAGGCTATGCGCTCATATGCACCAAAATAAGAGTCTACTTCGGTCTCCCGAAATGTAGGCACTAAAGCAAAATGCTTACTAATATCAAAACGGCTATTAGGTGAACTGGTGGAGGAAGGAGACCTACCTGCAGCACCCAGGGAGCCACTTTCCCTCTCTGGGACTTGAGCTCCAGCTGATGCAGCGTCACGGCTTTGTCGATTTCCAACTTTTTTATTTCAAGCTGGTACTGTAGCTGTGCCTGTCTCGCCTGGGCTTTCTCCTGAGCCTCCTCCTGAGCCTCAAACTGGAGACGGGCAATGCAGACTTTCAACCTTGCCTCATCTCTGGACCCAGTACTGCTGGATGAGAGGGGATCATATCGAGGCAAGGTGAACAGCGTCTTCAGCCTCCCACCTGCCATTTTCTCTCCTCCTCCGGCCGCCACAGCGCCTTGAGTTCCACCTCAAGCTTCAGGCTACCCTTGCCTTCGCTTAGGGCGCCATCCTCCTCAGACACGGATGTCCATCTCCGCCAATTTACCAACAACCAACAACTTCTTAAGCATCTGCCTCGGATACGTGAGGCCAAAGTAGACAGCGATTTGTGCCAAATCATCTTTTCTACGGTTCTCAATTTGGCCGAGCGATGGATTGTTTACAAAAGTCTCTAAATCAAAGGTCGCCATTTTTTTTTTCTCAACAATTGACAAGGGGTCACAAAACAATTCAAAGTTTCAACAATAAATCTCTTTGTTCTCGGGTTTCTTTAAAAAGATCCCGGACGAGCCCCCATTTATGTTACGTCCTCGCACAAGGGGTATAGGGAAGTAACACATTTACGATCAGTCAGCAACAAGGTGGGCTCAACACAGAAGAAAAACAAGCTGCCCTGAGTCTTCAGTGCTCCAAGTTTAAATAAATGGGGCCCTGCCAATTGGCGGTTTGGGGAGGATGCCGCGCCAATCCTGGTCCTGCACCCCTCGATGACATGCTGCCGAACATGACCCCGCCTCCGGCAGTTGGGACCAATCACGGAACGGCAACTGCACACCTGTTTTTACATAACAAAAACACTACACACACAGATATACAAGGGGGCGAGACAGTGGCGGCCGTAACAAACATGCATTGAAATTCAGGCAGTGGTGGGAGATCAAATAATGTTCAGTCTGTTCAGTTTTCTGCAGGTAAAGTAACAAAGACCAAAGTTAACCCAAACATATAGACAGAATACAGTAATGATCAGTATCAGAGAAGGTAACAACACTGGAGTAGCAAAGTGAATGTATGAAAGAATGAATCCGCTTGGACCGGTGATCAATGCCGTGCATCTCGCTCTCTGAATCCGTTCTGTCTCCATCTCATCACCCTGTCTGTCACTCTGCTGTCTCAGCTGGCTTCTTCTTGCTGCTCTTATTGAAAAGCGAGGTTACTTCTGCTGTCTGTCTCTTCATTTTTTATTCCTCTGACCAATGCACAATGCAACCTTACCTTTATTATAGCAAGTCTTTGCAAAGTTAGCAAAATACATATGTCATGTGATCAAGATGTTATGTTGTGAAGTTACCTGTTCAACTTATCAAGCTATGACAGATGTGTCTGTTGTTAAAACTCGACGCAACTTATCTAATTAAGTGTAGCAACGGGTTAAATGTCGCATCAAAGTTGCAGAAATTATTCTTGGAAATTATTGTTTGAAATGTAATGCACTAACATTCACTAATGAGCAGCGAGTAAATGTCTCGCTGACACGATGTGGGCATGAACAAACATATGCTCTCCAATTTATCTGATAAGAATCATTCATTAATTTGATTTAAACCGATGTGACTCAAAATGTAACAAAGCTTCTTTTTTTGTGCCTCTGTTTACTTACAGAAGATAACTTCACACAGTGCATAAAAAATCTAATACTGTTTTTATATTTTTATCTCCTGGCATGCTCGAGGCTCTAAACTCTGCCAAAGATACAGTCACAGATGGAATAATGAAAGCGTGAAAAAGCAGCCTTCCCTCTGATATTATTATTTTACCTGTAATTATTTGTTGCTTTACTAGACTTGCCAGTTGTAAAGTCAAGTCTCCAGAGGCACTAGTGTGTGTGTGTGTGTGTGTGTGTGTGTGTGCACATCCCAAGTGTATTGTGTTCCCATCAAATTCCATTTTTTACTTTTTTACTAAAGGGCAGTTTTAAATGGGGTTGCCGATCAGGTTCATGGCCACCCATCTGCAAATCTGCGGTCAGCTATAGATAGCAATGTAGGCAGGCAGAGTGTGTTTGAAATGAAGAAGTGAGCGGAGTGAACAAAGACAGGATAACAACCTGTCAGAAGACTGAAAAGACTGTCAGTCAGGAACACTTATTACACGACCTAGCTAATCTGTTTCCTGTCCATCTCGGACGTGTGCTGTAACCAAGGGAGCACAATGCAGATTGTTATGACTGTGGTCATAGTTTTGTAGTCTGCTGTGTTTGTGTGTGGCTTTGCTTTTCCTTTTCAATCACCTATGTAAATAGAAATGTGCCATCCCCAGAAGAGGATTGGTGGAGCGAGTCCAGGCCCTTGACGGTGATTGGCTGCAGCAGGAAACCCCAAGAATATATAAGGAGCCATAAGGCAACCAGCACTTCCTCATCCTCCTCCTCTCCCAACCAGCCACACGTCCTTTTGTGAAGTCCTTCGTTCTAGATTGGAAGTAGTTTTTGTTTGAATAGTAGGGGTGGACTGCCATTTTAGTTGACCTTGTCTTCTCCTGTTTTGTTAGCTAGGGAGGTAAGTCTATTGTCATTTGTTTTCTGAGGTTAGTGATTTATTTTCCAGGTAGAATTGTTTTGGTTGTTGTTTTGGCCTCGGTCCACCCTGAAGCTGATACCTTAGTTATTCGATCTCTGTGAGTTTTGTGAATGAATCCTTTTCTTTTCATTCAAAATCTAAAACTTGTTGTACGTGGCTACTTGGGATTCGGGGAAGATGGGGCCCTTTCTAGTTATGCCCTAGGCACCCCTAGACTGGGGCGTAACAAGATCCTTCTGTAGGGGATCTGCCCTCATAAAGGATGGAGGATGGAGTCATATTTAAACACTTTGTTGGAGTAGTAAAAGACATTTTGTGGGGTGGCTGTGGCTCAGGAGGTAGAGCGGGTTGTCCACTAATCATATGATCGGCGGTTCGATCCCCGGCTCCTCCAGTCTGCATGTCGAAGTGTCCTTGGGCAAGATACTGAACCCCCAAATTGCTCCCGAAGGCTGCGCCATCAGTGTGTGAATGCTGTGAATGGGTGAATGAGATATGTAGTGTAAAAGTGCTTTGAGTGGTCGGAAGACTAGAAAGGCACTACAGAAGTACAGTCCATTTACCAATTACTATTTCTTTGGCCTGTGCATGAACACTGTGTTGAAGGTGTTACATGTTGACCTCTGTGGCTGTGAAATGAAGCAAACTGTAGAAGCAGCAAAAACTGCAGTTCCTCAAACGGATGAGCAACTTTCTTGTTTGAACACCAGGCTTCATTCAGCCGGCCTCAGCTGCACCCAGAGAGTCAGGACTGTCAAGATGGCGACGATCGGGGCCACCACACTGAGCTTCACAACAAGTTTTCGGAAACTTGTGGGTGATGTCACGGAGACCATGTCCATGTTTTTATACAGTCTATGGTATTGGCTTACTGATATTCCAAAAAAAGGCAATGAGTACTATCCAATCAGAGGCAGAGGAGAGCGGGTTATGACTTTGTCCTCCTGGGGAAAAAATTGTATTCCTATGGGGAAGTTTTCCAAGACAAAACCGCACATTTCAGTGTGTCCTTTTACTGTGACCAGTCCAAGACACAGCATATCGATAGGCCACACCTGTCAGGTGGATGGATTATCCTGGCAAAAGAGAAGCGCCCACTGAGAGAAAGAAACCTTTTATGTACAGAGAAGAAATCTTTACTTCAACTCATGAAAAACAAAAGTGTTGCATTTATATATAAGTGTACGTCAGTGTGTCTGTGATGGGTCATCTTGAAAGCCAGTGAACAACATATTTTGTCTGTTAGTTTGGAGGACTTGTTGGTATTGTGACATATTAGATGCAACTCCTATTTTTGTTAATTTTTTTTCAAGAGCCTGCTTGTGGATCAGTTAGCGACTGCCACAGTGGGCATGTAAAGGTCCAAGTGCAGATGGCTCTATTATTTTATGTGGTGTTCTGCTGCTTCACGCAGTATTTCCTCTTTGATTTAACTGCACTTGAATAAACGTTGAGGTGTGCAGACTAACTGCAGACAGATGAAATAATAAACAGCACTGCCGGGCAGGAGGCTAACCAAATTGTTGACTTCATTAATTGAGTACGCTGTCAAACAGAACAGAGAACCGACTAACAAGAAGCAGTGCTCAGTTATAGTGTGCGGCTACAGCAAATACAAAAAGCAAATACCAAACAGAATCCTTCTACAGTCCTTCAAACAGGTTTATGCAACATCTCATTATCCAACTGAGGTCTGCTAATGGATGTGACCACTGTTTTGTCACATGGAGACTATTTCCTCACATGTAAAGGCATTGAGAGAAGCAGGACCTTGAAGAGAGACCGCTCTGGCAGCAGTTATGACATACAGTTTCCCCGAAGTGATAATAACAACCCTGATCCTAGAACACACAGTACAGGACACACAGTATCATATATTTTGTACTATATATATCACTGACAGATTGACTGACACCTTCGTTATAGCACTAATCACTATTTACAGTATTATGTCAGTTTCCACACATGAGCTACCATGAGTACCTCCAACATCTTTTTTTCCCCATTTGTTTTTGTCCTAATCTCTGCTGTCTGTTTCCATTGTCAACCTTTAAATGTTTGCTTTCCTCACTCATCTTTGCGGAGAGCATATTCAGTTGCAGCAGATGAACAGGAACTTTCCATCACCACTTCTGAAAACCACACAGATCACTGATGAACTTATCACTGTCACTTTCCAAGTAACAGCCAGTGGAGTCTGTGTAAAGGCAATTCTGACATTTATTTCAAAATACATTAAATATGTTGGACAATAGTTGCTGAAAACACGTGAAAAGACTTTGAACGATATATTGCCGAAATGTGGAGTGAGAGGTTGAAACGGTTTTTCACCAGTTTTCAGTCCAGGATTTTGTGGGCGGTCCTTAAAGGGTGGCTCGATGACACGCTGAGGCCACCCTAAGCAGAGAGATAGAGATGAATTCATCTTGCTCAGAGTGTTTCAAAGTTAGTCATGTCATTTTCTGAACTCATCTGACACGTTTCAGTGGCTTCAAAATGGCTGCTTGACTGCTCCCACGAGTGGGCGTGGCTTCAACACATTCAGTGGACATGCCCCCACAGTCCTGGAGCTGAGAATACTGCTCATTTTTACTTGATTTTGACACCTAATTTCATAAAGTTATCAATTCAATCATTCAAATATGTCTAATAACACTTTCTTCGTTGGTCTGACAAACACAGAACATATATTTATTCTTACTTTACACAGACTTTAACCTGTTTGCTGCAGTGTTTCTGTCCTGTCCTAATATTACACACGTCTGGACTACAACCCATGGGTTCATCTCCTTCATCAAGTTGTGGTGTATTGGCCCACAGATCTCAGGGGAAATGTTTTATTAAAGGCCTCTCAAAACAGAAATATTAAAGGAACAACAGTATGAGATTGTTTTTCAAAAAACTATCATTTGTTTGTGAGCATATGAAGCAAGCCACACTATATACTGCTGAGAAAGGGTTTGCTTGCCCATCCAGTTTCATCTTATTGTCCTGTGGTTCAATCATCAGCAGTGAAGGTGGTCCTGTTTTTAATAGCAATTATACACTTGACCAAAAAAGCCTAACTCTAAGTCCACATACTTGCTATTGCTGAAGGTATAAGGTACATCTCATAGCATTCCTCAGTAAATGTAGTTTGCTCAGTTGTCAAGGAGAGTCCCATGACCCAAGTATGGATTGATGCTTATTAGTCTCAAATTTACAAAATGCGGTGACAGTTTTTGTCTGTGGCCCATGGGGGCTAATTGCTAATTGACCATGTCTGAACACATATCTGTGTCTGGTTTGCAGTAGAACGAAATAAAAAAAAAGTTGTGGAAATACCTGAACTGATGCTCATTGTACAAAGACACCCCTCTGGGAAAATGTGCTAGACAAATTAGAGCTTTTTGGGAAATCACACCAACCTTTTAAGATCATTCAAGAAAAGAACACCATGACACTCAGTGATGTTTTGAGGTTGTTTTGCCACCTCAGGCATCGGGTGCCTTGAATCTGTGCAGGGCACAATGAAATTAGAAGACTATTAAGGCGTTTTGGAGCAAAACATACAGCCCAGTCTCAGAAAGCTGTGTTTGAGTCGCAGGTCATGGGTTTTCCAGCAGGATAATGATCGCAAACCAACCCCATGAAGCACCTAAGAAAGGATGAGAGGAAAAACAAGTGGGCTGCTACGACTCTAGATGTGACTCCAATTGAACATCAAGAGCTGACACTTGCAGTTTGGAGACGGCAAACATCAAACCTGAGAGAACTGGAGAAATTTGCTCACGAAAAGTGCATCAAACTAGCTGTGGTGAAGTGCAAAAACCTTAACAACCTGTGTTTGAGTTTACAGGCAAGGCTGCTGGGATATGTGTATGTGCTGCAAGTGTGTGAGAAAACCCTCGGCTGGACGTCTTCAGGTCCTCTCACACAAAGCTTAATTCTTCTTCAATGAAACACTCAAGTCCAATGAAGTTCAATGCAATACAAATTTACCCTGTTTCAAAAAGATCACAGGACAAACAAGTCTGCATTCTCTTTTATTCACATTCTCCTCCTCTTGTTATTAGCAAAATTCCCTCCTGCTGGGTCTGCCTGTAATTTTACTCTTACCTTCATACACCATTATTTTGTACGTTTGGGTACCATTCTCTCTCTTTAATGGTGTTGACCTTCTTCTGGGGAATTCTGCTACTCCTTGTATACAGCTGTGTCTACATTTCTCAGCCTTGCATGCTCCAGTAAGCAGAGCACACTCTGTATTCCCTGACACCATTGTTTCTGACTGTGCTAACACTTGTAGAACAAAACAAAACATCTTTAATTACACTTGAATGTGTGATTAGCATCAAGAGCTAATATACATATTAGAAATTAGCATAAGAAATTCACATTAGCGATTACTGTAGCGTAGAAAACTAGCATTAGCTGTTATCACCTGACAGTGAAAGTGTATGTGTGTGAAATAGCAAATCATTAATGGTCAGTTTAAAGGTTGGTAAAATGTTTAGTAAAGGTTTTTGCGAAGTTTAGAGCAGTGATTACAGTCAAGAGCGGTAACAGAGCTGATGCACACTGAGTGAACACCAGTTTATGATATGAACAGTGTTGCTGTTGCTGTTTCATTTTAAGTCAGCAGTATTAGGGGTTGCAAAATTCTGGGAATTTTAAAAGTGAAAGTGGGAAACTTTCCATGGGAATCAACGAGTTATAATGGGAATAAACCGGGAATTTACAAAACTGAAGTTTGGCCCTTAACCTTGAACTTAAATATAGTTGTGGAAAATATATTTTAACATAAACTTGACTAAAACAACCAGATTTCATGCAGGTACACTTGAATATCTGCTATTCCTCAATCACATGCACATAGCACACTGCTTACTGCAGGGCTATTGAGGCCACGCCCCCTACCTGCACAGGTGATTTCTGTACCTGGACCACACTTTAGAGCCCAGAGCACACAGAGACTATTGAAGACATTTGAGCTCGTGGACTATATAATATTGTTCAATAAAATAATTCATACTTGATAAAGTTCTACTTACAAATAAATCTGCTAAAAACAAAATGTTTATATTTAAAGTTGGATATGATACAGTTCATTTAAATGATCATTTTAATTCCCATAAATTCCCATGGAGTTTACAATTTGGCATAAAATTCCCTTACCTTAACTTCCCATGGAAAGTTTCCAGAAGATTTTCTGCCCCTTTGCAACCCTGGTTACAAAAAGCTTCTCTCACCTGCTGACAAAACGTCAGCCATCTTGGATGTTAGTTATTTACACTATCACAAATGAATAAAACGGGAAAATACTTCAAAGTAATTGAGAATTATTCGATTCTTCCCCAAATGCAGATTAGATTTCTATTGCAAGAAGGCGTTACAACCAAAAAAGACTCACGATGGTGCGTAAACCAGGGAGGAAACCAGAGGGATGGGAACTGTGTGACCCTAATGTAACTGATGCTCACTGCATGTCAGCTGTGTAGATTACACTTAAATACAACAATCAGTGACCTCTGACATGAGTGGATTTATGAGAGAGGTATAGCTATAATTTACAGCCGCGTGACACATCCAGTCAGGGTGAGAATCACTGATGGCCTTCGGGACCTGACAAACTGCAGGATGTTTGCAGGTAATACTAATACTGTACTGGTTTACCGCTGCCACTGAAGAGTCTGAAAAGTCTGTTTGTGTGTGTGCGTGTGTGTGTGTGTGTGTGTGTGTGTGTGTGTGTGTGTGTGGGTGGGTCTGTGTGAGAGACAGAGAGTGTATTTTAATGAGATTACTTCCTTCACTTTCCAGGATGATGTTTTTAAAATTCAAGCAGCAATGCAGGACTGAGTGCCGATACTGTAAAGTCATAAACCTGAGAAGCCTTAATCCTCCCGGCTAGCCTATCTCTGTGAGTTGCTCATTATAAAGAATCAAAGATTAGAGACATGCAGTACCTCTGTGCCGTTTGCCACACTATTTTCCATCTTCCCTGAATAACACCTATTGATCCTCTTATGTCTTCCTGTTCAGTGATCTTATTAGCCTGATCCCCCCTGTTTTGCCCTGTCCACCACAATCTCCTCCAGGGTCTGCTGCTGTTTTTATTATGCCACTATCATCATTACAATGGCTGTGTCTTGTTTTCTGAGCTGCCGTTCTCGCTGTTTACTCAGCTTTTTGCCAATTGTGCCGTGGTTTGTATGTAAAGTCTAATAAATCTGCTTCAGAATCTTCTCAAATTTTGTCCTTTGATTTATGTCAAAATGTCATTTGCCTTCCGAAACTACCCATATGAACATTTTCTGATGGAAAGAGATCAGTTCAAACTGTGTCTACAAGCAGTTTCAGACTCTAAATGATCCGACAACCACTTTGTTTGAAGCATACTGAGATATAAAGTGCGGGAGCAGAGTTTGTTTGGTTTGCCAACCTACTCAGCACAACCCATCTCTCCCTGCGTATTCTAGAGAAACTCTTCGCCATCACTAATGAACTGAATATGGACGGGATCATTTACATGTCTTGCCATGCAATGGGAAAATAGTAAACAGTTGCATGTCTGTATCCCATGGATAAGTGTCTGGATTCTTGTCACCCTCATAAAGAGAAAGAGAGAAGGAGGATATCAGCACACCCACATCTTTGTGAAGAACACTCATCGCTCATTAAAATCAAAAACACAGCCGTCATCGAGGCCGCTTCTTGTCACTCTCTTCATTAGAGTGCTGAGAGCACAGATGGGGAGCTTCATGACAAGCCACTAGCAACCACGACATCCCATCACCATGGAGAGAGGGAGGAGAGGAAGCATTTATCCGCGGTGAAGAGCTCCACCGAGGGCGCCATTAACGCTGCACATTTGATTGCCTGTGCACTTCCTCTCCCGCTGACTCTGACAGGTCGCCGTCCACGTCTTGATTTTTATCACGGGTGTTGCTGCTAACTCATCTGTAGTGGCTTCTCCAATCACTGTGTGAGATTGGACAGCTTGATATTGATTTAGTAATCAGATTTCTGGCCTCTTATGTTCAAGAGCCCCGGGAGCCCCAACCCAATGTTCCCAAGTTAACTTCTGACAAAACCTACACCTCGAAATCATGCTGAGGCCCACAGGGAACCGTGAAAGCTAATACTATTTATTTACTTGAAGACACGTTAACTTTCTTTTATCAAACTTGTCGTCTTCGGCCCCAACCAATGCTGACTCCAGTGACATCACTTAATTACACTGCACAGAGCTCCACATGGAGACACTAAACGCTCCATACAACTTTTTTTCATATATTTTTCATAAACTCAGTCCCTGGAAACACAAATTTGTAAAATCAGGAGAACTAATATCGTATTCTAACTAACTAATACCTTACTGTATCAATGTGTAGCTAAATTCATATTTAAAATTTTAAAAATGACACGAGTCTCCACCAGACGCCTGACGAGATGAGACATGTCATTCACAAACTAAACGAACGTCAGAAGCCGGGTTAGGTCCCAGATGTTTGCCTCAAAGTTTCTTCAGCTGCTTCGGCTTTGGAGAACGACCTACTTGGCAGCACTTCACTGATGGAAACATGATCCAGGGAACTGACCCAGCATGCCTTCTCTCCCCAATTTTACATTCACAGAGCAGTCTGCTGTTTGGAGCTCACATTTGAATCCAGATTTTCTAAAGGATACCGTCTGTGCTTGAGCTCAAGGTGTCATCCCCGTATGGTGTACGACTACAGTGTCATGTGTCATGTATACATACATTATGTATACATCACACGTACAGGGTGAATCTAAACTGAATGACACAGGACACAATACTGCGACTGCACTGCTGTATTTAAGTTAAAAGCCTAAAGCATGACACCACAAGGAGTGGAATCCATTTTTGAACAAGTTAAACATCAAAATTTAAACCAATGATTTTTTCTGCTTTGTAAGTTAGTGTAGAGTCAGGCTTTAGCAGGAAAGACATGCACACAGCTGTGTGCTTAAACTATGTACATACATAATGCAGGTGAGGCTGAACCAAAACAATTAGCCTAAAAGACACAAAACAGGTCCCTTTAGCTCGGGGAACCATAGAGTCAGATGTTAAATCCTTCTCAGCTCGTTAATAACATTGTGCTATGTTTTGCATATGCAATGATATATGTATTGTCCAGTTACACTTGCAAAATAAAGCTTGCTCATTTCACATTTCAGGTTTAGGAACAATTACTAGATAGAATGATTTAAAATGAGTGCACTGTAGCTGAGGGACATTTTTGGTGCTGTTCAACCTGCTGAGAGTCAATGCCACTTGGCACAGCTGCGACACGTTTAATCCATGCTGCAGGCACCAGAGCTGATCACGGCCATTCTAGACAATAATTGTGATTTCAACATCGCAGCATGTTTCAGATGCGTCCCAGAAGTGGCTCTGCACTCTGCAGAGAATACAGGACCAAGTTAACAAAGTCTGGTGGGCAAAATGCTCCACTTGAAGTATTCTTCTGAAGAATGGATCAAAACGGTATCGTGGCTGCGAGCCCGGTGAAATCCACCAATAATCTTGCAATTTGTAAACTTGTAGGTACAAACTGCCTCCTCTTCTTGAGCATGAACACATATTATATTCACACTGACTCCACGGCCTCACTTGTAAACTGATTGCCATGTGCAGATTAATAGGCAGTCAGCTTGGTTGCCCTAGAAGTTGATCCCTATGTAGCCTTATAGGGAGTACAACAGCCCCCGTACAACAGCTAATCCAGGGAGCTAATATCTGTGTTTACTTCTGGCTAGACTCAGAGACAAGAGGTTGAAATGATTTATGTAAAATTTAAGTTTATTTGGGAGTCTTAAGATGCTTTACCCTATGTACATTGATTTGTTGGAGTTGCGTTTGCTGCTCCTGTGTCACCTCTACAATGGAGGGAGTGAGTTCAGAGTTATGACCCACAGTCAGAATGGAAACAATTACAAACCCACCCATGACCTCATCAGAATTACACAAGCAAACATTTTAATGGGGGCCTACAGTCTAACCTGTGTTGAAGCTTCTCTACTATATTTCCATCTCCAGTTTTCCCATGAATGTAGGTTACATTGCCTTCATATGTAAAGCACTTGGAGGCACACTGGAGCACTAAAAGATAATGTGTAGCACGCTCACTGTGCAAGAAGAAGATTCCCATTCATGTCTTAGCATTTAGAACAGTATGGCAGGGGAGCTGTACAGCTGTGCTCTGGGAATATTTAGTTTCCAGCTCTCTATCTGCTGCTTTTTCAAAAAAGGACCTTCCTCTGTCTTCTCGTCATACTGTATGATGCACAAGGCTGAAACCCAGGCCAGTCCTCATCTATTATAGAAAAACACACAGGAAATCGAAAGAAAATGCATGACCCTGCAGTCTAACTAAAAAGACAAGGGGTGATCGTGGGTCATCTGCCATGTGCTGGAAATGCACATGATGGAGATGTGTTGACCCGCACATACACTGCAGAATTCCATCATGTAGCTGAAGTTAAAAGTGAGGGAGACTAAATCTTTACCAGGAGGAGTGTTAAATAATTTCTGCTCTCTTTCATTCATGCTTTAGATTTCTTCAATTGAGGCGATCCTCTGGAAAAAAACCTGCACTCAAATCAAATCAATATTTCATGTAGATCACAACATCGGGTCCATATTTGAACCTTCCTCTGATTTTGTTTTCATTCAGAATCTAACTAGGTTTTCTGTTAACATTCCAAATGTGCTTAAGGACTCAGCATGTGGAAGATGTATTACAGACTTTAATTGTATGTATTTATTCATATTATACAGAAGTATGACTAAATAGTCACCTTAGTAAAATGCTTTTTGACATCCTAACAGGTTAAAAATCTGGCATTTCACAGAGTTAAAAACAGGTTTACAGGTTTATTTCCACCTTCTTAATGTTGAGTTCAAAACTGAGAACAACCATTTCTCCGGCAGTTTACTTTGATGTATTTTTATTGACTATCATTCAGTCTCAGTTCAATCAATCAGTTAGTACTGTTATTATTATGTCCGTTGTATTATTTTCCATAAATTTGACAACAGAATGTTGGAACGTCACTACCATGAAGGACAGGGAACACAGAACATCAATAAAAGGGTTTACTACACAGCTTTGTTGAATACTAACTCTTAATGGTCAATTATGGCATTCTACACTTGGTTATCTCAGCAGCTATAAATAACACTGTTGCTATGAATGCAGTTCTGATCATAGACTCTGGAAGAGCACAGTGAATGCAATATGAATATTTTTTAAATCTTTGAATCAATAATTTGACAGAAAATATTGATTTCTCTTGCGAGTAGCCGTGTAATAAGTGGGATGATGTACAATGAGCGTGGTGGTGCAGGACCCCGATGCGAAGTGGATTAGTCTGTAATCACCCTGAAGGGGTGATAATCGCCTAGCCTTTATTATATGCGTAGAATCAAATTGCTCCACTTTAAGGTGGAGGAAGTTAAGTTGTAAAATGTTGCCATATATCTGAGTTTCAGAAGGAACATAAATCCAAACAGGGTCCAGTACATTTATAGACAGAAATACAGATTTCAGCATCTGACAAACATTGTTCTTGACAGGTTCTGTCCAAACCTTGGCTGAAGGAGTGCTGAGGGAGGGCTGCCTTCTCTTGATCACTCTTGAGCGATACGTGCTGTTGCTGCTACCCAGCACAGTCTTACTACGAGTGTTCAAAAGTTCTGATGTGGAAGTTTGGCCAATAAATCGAAGTCTCAAATCCAGCTCCTAGCACAAGAAGCTGTCAAGCAAATTAATCTCCTGCTAAGCTCCTTGTCAGACAGCTTTCTGGCAACAAGAAGATGTAATATGACACAATGTGAAAGATTTGTTTTGTCAGAATTTAATCAGGAATTAATCAATCACAGAAGTATGTGTTTAAGTACTGTTCTGCACGATTTCTTACATTTTTCTAGAATTTTCCCTGAAGAAAAACATAGCTTTTGTGTTTGTCATGTGAGTGCTTTGTTTGTTCCTTTATTATTAGTGTATATTGGAGCATAACGTTTGTTCAGATGCAAATTTGACCAGGCCTTTTTGCTGTATGTGTCTTTGAGCCACAAGCAACCAATGGATTGACAGTACAGATTTCTACACACTGACTGTGTGTGTGTGTGTGTGTGTGTGTCTGTGTGAGTGAGTGAGTGAGTGAGTGAGTGAGAGAGAGAGTGAGAGAGAGAGAGAGAGAGAGAGAGCGCTCAAAGCGGCTGATTTCAAGCTTGTGCATTCATAAAGACAAACATTTTTTGCTCAAGTTAACAACGTCTAAACTTCGACAGATGTCTCTTCACCTCAGTTCACGCCACAGAGAGTACATCTGCGTCTGCTTTACTCCGTTCACTTTGTATGCATTCACGCTCCCCTTTTACTTCACACTGACATAGGGTCAACTGGATCTTTTGCTTTCTGTCTCCATTCACCCGAGCCGTATCCCAGGAACTGCTTTCATTCTACGAGCAGATGCAGGAGTTACTGTGCCCTTTATGCAGAAAGTCATTGAGTGGTAGTGTGAAGGCTGGAGCGGTGGCTTGGTATGTGACCTTCACACAGGAGGTGAGAATCTGAGGTCAAAATTCATAATAACTTTTGCTGTTTTACAACCAAGTGTTATAATTGCCTAACCTTAACTTTCGTACATTGTTGTTAACCTTTATTTAATCAGGTCATTTCCCCTCAACCATAGTGTATTGACCGCTAACGTCTCCTGACCTTAACTATAATCTATCTGCCATGTGCAGATATTGTAAAAAGAGAAAAAGAAGAGTCTTCAGCCATTCTAGCATCTCTGTGCGGCTTACTGCTAACATGCTTACAGTGACAGTGGTAACAAGTTGATGTTTATCAAGTGATTACCACTAAGCATCATGTGTTAGCATGCTAACAGTTGCCAATCACCACGAAACACAAAATATGAACCAAAGTTTTGGACAAAGTTAAAGTTTGATCAGAGGATCAGGTTATTACAGTTGATCCTGAGGTGAACATGTGTACCACATGGCATGACAATCCATGTACTAGTTCAGAACCACAAATGTCAGCAGGTGCTGGTGGCATGAGAAGACAAGTCGTGAAATCTTTGAGGATTTTGAATTGTTTTACATGAATGGTTTGTCTGGAAACAGCATTGAGAAATCCAACAAAACCATTTTTTAATGGAGCTGCCAATGGTAACTATTTTAGAGCAGTAATATATCAATATTTCTACATTTTTGAGTCAGATGACTGTGTGAAATATAAAGACGGTCAAGTAGTGATGACCCACTGAGAATTATCTGCAGCTCTCCTCATCTCTATGTACTGTTTTAGCATCTTTCAGCTCATCTTTTTTGGTTTTAGGGTCTACGTCTACTGTTTTGGTATGATTGCCCTCATCAACTTAGGGCTTTACAGCAGCAACATGCAGCTGTTTTCAGCTCTGTGCAGTACCTGATTAGCGCTAAACAGCAGACAGACAGTTAGCGACCAGCTGGTGAACATAGTACAGCATTTAGAAGACGTATAATTTTTCTCAGGAGATGGTGGAGAAAAGCTAAAAGTCTTGTGAATAGGTACATTTTGGCCAGGTGGGGTTAATATGATTCCATATTATGTTAATGTGTTAATGCTGCCCTCACAACAGCTTTAAACGATTGTTGTTCTGCTTCCCCCAAGAAGCAACAAACTGTTTTATATTGATTGCATGCTCAAAAATTCCAGAAATTTACAAGAATTCTCTTTTTCACAGAATCCTATTAAACAGCATGTAAGTACACAATAAAATGACACTAATCATTAAAGGCCATACAACATTCTCTAAGGGGATTATTGCCTCTTTAAGGCAATTTCAATGCAGCTTTTACAAACTGTAAAATAATCCTCCATCACAATACTGCTACAGTATGTTTCTGTGTCTGAAGCTGCTGTTAACAGATTATTATGTGCAGACTAAAATACAAGATAAAACATTTCCCACAGCTTTACAGCCAACAGCCTCAGTACAGAACTCTGAGAACCACTTATGCCTGCTTCATTAATTATAGTTACAGTCTGTGTCAGGGGAAGTCACTGTAAGAGAAGCAGTGGTGACTGATCAATTACTGTAGTGTAGAAGGCTGTGGTAACCATAGCCACCAGGTGGGTAATTTAATTCTAGGCGTGATGAATCACCATGGCCTCTTCTACTTGTCATATGACTCTGACGAAACAATTAACCCAGTAAACCAGTTAGCTGTGTCTGCTTTAATGACGGTGGGTCGCTTCATCAACTTGATAGGAAGTGGTGCAGCAGGCACAGCACAGACTGTTACTGACAGAAGAATGTTTGGACAGCTAAAGAGTTGCATCAATATACCATGAATGAATAAATGTATTTTGGGAATTCTTTTTTAACTCGTCAGAGCTGTGGCTGTAGAGATGGAAATGTTGAGTCATCCACCACTTTAGACCAGACTAAAATTGCTTAATGACTGAAGTTTGTACAACATGTTTTCTAACGTCATCAGAAGGCATAATTGTCCGTAGCTCTTCAGAATGCCTACACTTAACCTTTTACGAAGCACTTATTGAAATACTTGGAAATTTAAAATTTCAACCCTGGAGAGTTATTGGTGGATATAAGAATTTAGAAAGAAGAAAGAAAGAAATATTTTTTTATTTTTTGACTTCTTTAAAAAGTTTCAGTTTTAGGCTGCAAATCAAAGTCAAAGTCAAAGAAGTAACCATATACAGTCACTCGCCCACCTAGGGTAAAAAAAAAAATATATATATATATATGGAACATTTATTTCCAAATTAACAATCAGACATATACCTTACGAAACTTATGACACTTACAATATTTCAACATATCACGCATGTGATACAGTGCAAAAAATGTTAGGGTTAGGGTTAGAGTAGGATCCATTAGAGGCCATAGCAACGCTACCTGTGACGTAGCCTGACATTCGCTGATTGGCTGGAGAAAGTCACGTGATTCTGCTCCTTTATTGAAAGACATGGGGCACCATTTTAAAAGCCCGTGGAAGTGACCATATATGGTTCCTCGCCCGATTAAGGGTTAAAGGTCCAGTGTGTCAGATTTAGGGGAGCCCTACAGAATATGGCAGAAAAAATGATCAGGTGATTATATATTAATGAAAACATAGTTACATTTTTGTTAGCCTTTTATATCTAGAGATGTGCAGGTCATCTTTCATGGTGTCCAAAATGTTGAACCGCCTTGTTTCCACAGTACACCAGAATAGACAAACTAAGGGCTTTTATAGTTCAGTACAGTACAGATGTGCTTTGTTTTAAATATGGGTTAATAGTGCACATTTTCAGACAGTCTCTCCTGGATGGTGTCATAGCGTTACATTTAGTTAACGCTATGACGCTATGAGAAATTGTGTTTTAAGAATGAAAAAATAGGGCTAGAGAGAAAAGTTCAAATCTTGGCTCACATCCAGAAGAGCTGCAATAGGAGCAAGTGGCAACCTCTGTGGCTGTGAAGTGAAGCTGTGCAGAAGTGCCAAAAACTGCAGTATCTTGAATATCCAGCTGGCTACATAACAAGTCAGTCTCCATAAGTCCCCATGTTAAAATGTCCAACTTCACAGCAGAAATAAACATATTTACAGCCTGGTACAAAAAACAGTTTTGGTCTCTATAGCTAATTTCCCCGTTCATGACAACTGTACTGAGGGTGAATTTTTATACAACTCACCTGTTCAAATGATATTAAGGCTTAAAGTTATGCTGAATTAACAGCGTGGCTGCTTTGATTGACAGGTTTGTGCCGTACAGGTAGCTTCTTTAAGTGCCCAGGATTCATTCAGCCCGTCTCAGGTACGCCGATGATCCACGTTGCTGATTTTTAGATTAGCCAGGAAATGGAAGAGGCAGTACAGCCAACATGGCAGCAGCCAGCACTGCAGATCTTTATACTGTCAGTGGTCAGGAGTAGCTGGAATCACCCAAAAGGCTTCTTCATTTCTGGCTGATTGGTGTGGAGTCACTGCCATTTAACATCTGGAGGTCAGGATTTTGTCCGTACTTGCTGAATGCTGACTTGCTGAAGAAGTACAGGTACTCATGAAGGTACTCTGAAGGTACTTCAGGTACTCTGAAGTACCTTCAGGTACTCTGAAGTACCACTACTATATATTGGTGAGAGCTAGTCCAATTCAAGCACTACATTACTGACATCAAATTTGCTTAATAATTTCACAAATGTCACTTTTCCACATCATAATCAGATGAGCAGAGAAAACAGTTTGACTTTAGATGACCTGTAAAATTGGACACCTGTTGACAGTCTAATGTTTAATAGACTTCTTTCTTGCTTTTCTCAAGCAGCTCCAGCTTCGAGATCAAAGTAAGAGTCAGAGAATAAAGGTCAAATCTGAATTAAAATCGAAGTGTTCCAGGCAAAGGAATGTTTCCTCTGATGCTCCTTCTCTCTGTGTAAAAGCCCTTAAGGTGATAATTACATCCTCTTGAGGAAATCCCATGAAATGAGGAAGAGATACAGAGCTTTGGGGCTTCATTAGCTTTCATTCAAGATGGAAAGTGATATTAAAGATGAGAAGTGGCAGCAAATACCAACTACAGATTTAAATTGAGTTGAAAGCAGAGGGAGTTTGGCATTTTTAAAGTCTTACAGCACTATCTGTGACGACGCCATTTTTAAGCGATGTATTTCACACACACGGAAATCCCTTAACACTTACCACAGCCCTCCAATTTAAGTTCTGTAACTATAAAACTGTCAGAGGCGACACTATTGTTGTTCCTCAGCCTGACATTTTCCTTCCCCCGCCCAGTCTCACTCTTGACCTTCACCACAGTACAGAGGCCCCCCTGCCGAGGGGATGCAATATTCTCTATAGGTGCATATCAGCTGCCAAGAACGTTTTCAAAGGTTCCTCCCACCCTGAGCCACCTCACCTGCAAACTACAAAGAGCAGGCATTTTCAATCACAGGTCTCAGATGCAGTGGCCTTCGTATTCATGGCCCCTGGGCACTCCTGCACATGGCTGACCCTTCAGCTCAGTGGTGGGAGCAGTTCAAAGCCGAGCAGGGACAGACATATCTCTCCAGCTCTCATAAATACAACACACGTCCACGTTAACCCGCGTGCAAACGCTCGCACAGCAAAAAGCAGAAGAGCAGGCCTGAGCCACTCAGGCTATTCTGAAGACGTCTGGGTAGAATAATTACTGCGGTTATAAATGGTGCTGACAGATTTAGTCAAACACTTTCTCTTTGTTGATACTCGCTAATGATGATTTATGATCATGGACTGTTAATGCACATGCAGTGATTCATCACAGCCCTAAAAGCTGCAAGACTCACTAACTCAGATTATTAGATTAATATTTTATAAGAGTAATTAGGGCAGCATGGGCTGGTTAGGGAGCAAATACTAAAACACGGCTGAGAAAAGGCAAATAGAAGTCACACTTTACAAAGATAAGCTCCATTTGGGGGATGCGTCCCCAGTAAACAATTAATGTATGATATTAAAACTAGAGTCTTATGTTGGTTGTTCTGCAAACATCTTGGTGCTATGCAACATCGATACAAGTCCTACTACAACAGCAATTAAATGATCAAACAAGAGTTTTGCCAGATGATCTTAATCACTTTGTTCACTGTGGAGGGGGTGTGGTGCATCAGCTGCAGAGGAGAGGTGTGGAGATGGCTCAGGAGAGCAGCGCCAGGTAGGGCTGTGCGATACTGCAAAATCTGGTATCGATCCAATACCAAGTAAATACAGGGCCAGTATTGCCGATACCGATACCAATACCGATACTTTTTACTACTACCATCTACTTTTGTGTAGGGGAGAGCAATGTATCATAATTTATTAAGTGAATGCATAATCAATATGCTAATACTTGAAATACTAAAATACTAAACTTGAATTTTCATGATTATTTAATAATTTTGTAAGTTTTCCTTTAATTAATCATGTTTATGATGATAATAAAACACAGGACAAGGTTTTCAGGCAAAAAAAAAATACTTTTATTAAGTAACTCAGAAATGTTTATAGAAAACTTAAAACTTAAATTTCCCTTTTGGGGTGGTAATCTGCATTTGCAATTAACAAACTCAAGACTTTTTTTTTTTCAATTTGAAATGTACTAAGTAAGTTGTGCAAATAAATAAACAAAAGAAAGTACTCCTACTGGCTCTCTGTCTTTTTGCCCTCCTGTGTCCTAGAGATTATCCCCTGAGGGTCCCATTTTGGGACCTGTCCCCTTGTTGAGAACTACAGATTTATAGGTTTTTGTTCAGTTTACATTTTTCCCTTTTATTGAACTTCTCCTCTCACTTACTAACTGACCTGCCTTGGAGAAAATCCTTTCTGCTGGTACAGATGTTGCAACTACTGTCAGGTGCTTTTTTGGCAAGCTTGCTCAGAGAGGGGAATGTTGGCTCATTTGTTTTCCACCAAAGAAGTGGGTCTCCATCCCGTGGTATTGGCTTCTCTTCTGAATACCGGCGCATTTCAATAAAGGCATCAGTTCCAGGTGTGAGATGTTCCTGGGATGCAAGGAGGGAGTCAAATTCTGCCCATATCCCACCTTTTGCTGCAGGTGAGCTTGAGGTAGTTGCAGGATCAGCTACTGAGACAGAGCTGGTGGCAGAGCTCGTGCTTGGTTCAGGAGCTGACACTGAGGTCTGGTTCACTGACTGCATTTCAGTGATCAGTCGTTTTTTCACAGCTTCAACATTTGCCATGTCACGGAACCCGAGGTTTTTAAATCTTGTGTCCAGGAATGTGCTGACAGCAAGACCATAAAAGGTTTCAATGGCTCTGAAACGGTGCTGGCATTGTGATGACAGCTCAGCAGCTAGCTTGATACCTTGGCTCTCATGAGTTGCAGTTGATCTCCGAAGTAATGTAACCAGGGGTATCACTTTTGAAACTGAGGCATGTTTCTCTGTTGATATCTCTTTTGTGACTTCTTTGAATGGTCTCGGGGCATCAATGGAGAGACTAACCATGGACCAATCTTCCTCACTCAAGCACAGTGAGCTCTTTCCACAAAGACAAAGTACTGTAGTAACGGCTTCCTTTTGCTCAAGTAGTCTCTCAAACATGTAGAAGACAGAGTTCCACCGTGTTTCAACTGACTGTATCAGTTTGTGTTCTGGTAACTTCAGTTGTTTCTGAATTTCTTTGAGCCTCTCTGCTGCTCTTATGCTGTGGTGAAAGAAGCTACAATAGCACTGCATTTCTGCTGGATGTCAAGAAGATGAGGGAGAGCCTTAATGGAGTCTTTTACCACTAAGTTCAAGGTGTGCGCAAAACATGGATAATGTGCCCAACCTGCTTTGCGTACAGCAGCAACCATATTGGCACCATTATCTGTGATTACAGCATGAACTTTGGCAGTTATGCCCCATTCATCAGTGATTCTTTTTAGTTCTGAGCAAATGTTGTCAGCACTGTGTTTTCTTGAAAAACTACTGGTTTCTAAGACATATGCTTGCATTTGCCAGTTCTCATCAATGACATGGCATGAGACAGTTAAATAAGCCTCTGTGGCTCTTGATGTCCACATATCAGTTGTGAGGACAACACTGTTTGCAGCATCCAGAACTTTTTTCACTTTTGAGCGACACTCTTCATACAGTGCTGGTATTTTCTCTCCCATTAAATTTTTCCTACTTGGAATCTTGTAGCGATGATCGAGTGTCTTTACAAAATTCCTAAAACCCTCATCTTCAACCACAGACACAGGTTGTATATCCTTAACGATCATTTCAGCAAGACTCCTTGTGATATCCATAGCTTTTGGGGAATCCTCTAGGTGAAATAAAAAATTATTTAGTCATAACCTTATAACCTGTAACCATGTGCTTAGCCTAAACATAGGAATACTAATGTTCCTTTGACAGTTAACATAAAAGATTTATTCAGCCATATTCATATTTCAGGTTTGAGGCATAGCTATATCTTTTTGTAGGTAGCATATCTATTTTTCAGTTCCAGTGAAATAATTCATTTAGTTTTATTTCAACTGGCTGAATATATTCCCTATGTGACTGTCTGAATAGTCTATTAATCAGTCTGCTAAATTACTGTGATGACCAATTACACTGAAAAATAACATTAGCCTATCTAATGCTGGAGATGACTAAATCTTACTTTCACTTCACTATAAGCTACCTGGATATTGTTGCCCATGCTGAAAAGCCTCTGCAAGGGACCTCTGTCTCCGTGCTGGGGGTCTGCTTTCCCTCTCTTCCTCCTTCCATTTGCTCTGCAGCTCAGAGTTCTGGTTGGGGTGTGTTTTCATGTGCTTATATAAATTTGTGGTTTGCCACAGTACCGAATTTGTTTCCTGCAAACATCGCAGGTTGCAGTGGTTTGGTTTTCAGCTGTAAAAAAGCTCCAAACGGCGCTCCTCTTCCGCTCTGCCATCGTGCAGCCACAGCAGTGCGCTGCTCGCCTCGCAGTGAGTGAGTGACCCCTAAAATACACTACATGCGAAACGGCTCCGCTCCGGAACGACAGCGTACTCCGCCGTCCGCCAACTCACACATGATTCGTTTGTGATGCACACTGGTGCGGCTCCGCTGGACACCGAGCGTCGCGAGAACGCACAAGATCTCGCGAATTCACGCATAATCGAGCGATAGTGCCGGCTGTAGTATCTTACCATCCACTCCCATTGCTCCTGCAATGGCATTCCACGCCGCATCTTTTTTGTTGGTGTCCTTATAAAAAGGATGTGAGGTGTCATAAATGATAGGTTGATTTTGAACCTCCAGAATCAACTTCTCAGACGCCTGAAAACCTCTGACCTGTTGACTCCAGGTCGGCCCCGCCCATTATGCCGTATTCTTGTAATGAAACTCGATCCATGGTGAACACGGAGTATTTTATTTTGAAAATCAACCGGGGTTTTATTTTGTATTTTGTAGCCAATTTCCTTCCCCGCACAATCTGCTCTGTGCTGAATTTATGCGCCGTGCTCCGGCGTCCGGAAAAAATAGAATCGTTCCGGAGCCGTGTCGCAGCGGAACCGGAGACTGTGTGAGCTGACACATTGACTAAAATTGAAACGTATCTGCTCCGCCGCTGCGGCGGAGCCGTTCCAGAGCCGTTCCGCATGCAGTGTATTTTAGGGGTGAGTGTAGCAGTGGAGGGGGGGAGTGGAGGAAAGGGGAGGGGCTAATTGAGCATGAGTGAAGTGAGAGAAGAGCGGTGTTGTACGGCCAGTCGGTCACTCTGTAAATGCCTGGAGTTGTACAGAAGAGAAACTGAAACTTAAGAATCAATCTCATCACACAAGTATCGATCAATACCCAATACCAACGTTAGTATCAATACTATCGATATTTTAAATCGATCCGTGCCAGGTGAGCGTGATTTCTCCCCGCTGGGTGCTCATCAGAAGCACATTTTTGCCCCGCTTCGGGCAGTACGACACCACGGTGTGTGTCGCTGTGAATCCGAGGATGGAGGAGAGGGCCTCTCTCTTATCCTCTTATCCTCAGGAGCTCTAGGGGAAGCTCCGGTCTGTTTTTTCGGAGCGTGGCAACCAGGGCGATCTTTCTCTCTAGCAGCTCCTCTGCCAGCCCGAAGGAGGAAAAAAAATTGTCACAGGTGACAGTTGCTCCACTCAGGCCCTCCGTTATCTCCAAGATGACCCTCTGCCCTTGGTTGCGCTCTACCCGAATGCCCGAATGGTGGTGGCATCCAGGTCCGCTCCATCCGTGGATCGTCCTCCTCCCATGTAGGTTCGTGTACAAGATCTATCATCGCCGTGGTACCCAAAATAAATCATCCCGCTTTGACCCAGCTCCCCAACTCTGGCGGGGTGGGTCCTGGGCTGTGTTTCCAGTCCCTAACCGGAGGCTGGTACTGGAGCGTCCTGGCAGCTGTCGTCAAAAGGGTCCCCAGTGGATTTCGAACTATTTCCTGGACCTCCACGAACTGCGCCCGCTGGTGCTGGTGTATCCAAAGCTTCCCCACCGTCCGTTGAGTCAAAGGTGGAGCTGGTATCCCGGATGGAGCCAGCCCCCAGGTAGGTATTCCTCATCTTCCTCCCATGCAGTGTCCTGTATCACTCTCCGAGGTTACGGAGGCGACCGATTCGTGATCCATGGGCTCGGGATTGGGCTCCATCATCGCAGTGAGCGCTTCTGCTGTATTGTAATGTTTCGCCATCGTGCCAAATGAGAAACCCTGACCTCATTTGGCAGTGTCTTTTGCGCTTATGTGTAACGTGCTTCACCAGCAGCTGCAGGTGTGTAAACAAAGCCGCTGCCTTTTTTTTTTACTCTAACTTTCATGTGCTGGGAAAGGTCCTGTGTTTTCTTAATTTCAAAGTTGTGCAGGGCCCCTTGGTAGATGTGTGTTTTACGTATTTTATAACAAAAAATGTCGTAGTGCTTTGAACATTTGCATAAAAAAATACACATGAAACAGAGGATATGGAAAAGTTATGGAAAATGCCACGTCAAAGCTCGATGCGCTTTTACGCTTTCGGTCGTATGGTAATGCAACGTGTGGACACGTGCACGTGCACACACACACTCACATGCATACATTCCCACACACACCTACTCACACACCCACACAAACTTAATGCCTCAGAGTTTGTGTGGAGAGAGGAGGGGGAGGATATAGTGCGAGTGCCCTCTATCGGAAAAAGCAGGTAGCAAAGGTTTCCAAAGTGCTGCACAACAAGATAAAACACAATAAATAGATAACATAATAGAAGCACAATAAAAAAGATGAAGTAGACAATAGAAAGATAAAAATAAAATAAATAAAATGAAATAAATAAAAATGCACTGCCCACACAAGATAAAAATATGCATGTATACACATAAAATAAAATCAACACTGTACATGGTGTCAAAAGCCAAAGATAAGAGGTGGGTTTTAAGAAGAGTTTTAAAATGAGACAGAAAGGAGGCCTGTCTAATGTGCAGCAGCAATTCGTTCCAAAGTTTTGGAGCTGTAGCGGCAAACGCTCGATCCCCTCTGAGCTTAAGCCTAGCTTTAGGCACTGTCAGGAGCAGCTGGTCAGCTGACCTGAGAGATCGGCTAGGAGCGTAGGGGTGCGGCAGCTCAGAGAGGTAAGGTGGGGCAAGGCAATTCAAGGCTTTAAAAGCAAATAAAATCATTTTAAAATGAATCCTAAAATGGACGGGCAGCCAGTGAAGTGAAGCTAAAATAGGTGAAATGTGCTCATACTTGCTTGTGCCAGTTAAAAGACGTGCAGCAGCATTTTGTACCAGCTGAAGACGAGCAATGGAGGACCCACTAACCCCCTTATAAAGTGCATTACAGTAATCCAGCCGAGTGGTCACAAACGCGTGGATTACTGTGTCAAAGTGCTATCTCTGAAGGACTGGTTTAATTTTTGCCAGCTGCCTTTACTGGAAAAAGCTAGACTTCACCACAGCTTTAATTCGGCTGTCAAATTTAAGGTCTGCGTCCACTTTTGCCCCCAGATTGTTCACAATTGGCTCGCGGTACTGTGCCAAAGAACCCAGATGACCGGGGGGGGGGGGGGCACCGAAGACCATGACTTCAGTCTTTTTTTCATCAAAATTCAGAAAATTTAAAGACATCCAAGCTTTAAGGTCGTGTAAGCACTTTAGCAGTGGGTTAACAGAGTAGGAATCAGACTCTTTGAGGGGGACATAGATCTGGCTGTCATCCGCATAGCAGTGAAAACAAATGCCATGTTTCCTGAGAATGGAACCAAGTGGGAGTAGATAGAGAGAAAATAAAAGAGGGCCAAGCACAGAGCCCTGTGGGACCCCACATGAGAGAGGAGCAGTGGAGGACACAAAGTCATCAAGGCTGACACAGAAAGCCTGATGTGTCAGGTAGGACCTGAACCATTCCAGCGCTGTGCCACTGATGCCCACCCAGGTTTTTTTAACAAAGGCTGCACAACTGCATGTTTAAAATTTACAGGGACCACTCCAGAGGACAGACTGCTATTAATAACTGTGAGACAAGATGGCCCAACAGTGGGAAAAACCTCCTTAAAAAAAATCGGGGCAGGACAGTATCATCTGGAGAACCTGAGGGCTTCAAATGACCCACAATCTCCTGCACAAAGGGCAGGGTCACAGGCTCAAACGTGTCCAACACCAGAACAGGGGACAAACACTGAAGGATCAGAAGCAGGAGGTGAAAGAAGTGCTCTGGTAGAAGTGACTATCAATGAAGTAGTGAAGAAAGTTCTCACACAGCAGGGGAAGCCTCAATTCCAGTCTGTGGTGCATTCAGAGCAGAGCTGATAACTTTAAACAACACACGAGGCTTATGACAGTTTAACAGAACAATATCAGAAAAATATTTTCTTTTTGCCTCTTTCACAGTGGATTGGTAATGACGCCAGCAATCCCTCAGTATTTGAAAAGACACTTGGAGTTTGTCCTTTTTCCACTTTCGCTCAGCTCTTCGACACTCCTGTCTGGCAGTGCGGGTTGTTTCATTCAGCCAAGGCTCTGATTTAGCTTTCTGCTGCCTGGTCTTTAATGGAGCTGCAATGTCTATGGCAGTTTGACAGGTGATGAGAGCCTCTGTATCCTCACACACAGACTCAGGAATGACGCAGTTCTGACTGAAAACTGCGGAGAAGTGAGCAGCAGTGGAAGGGTTAATAACTCGACATCTGCGAGCAGCAGCGCGAGGTTTAACTGTGTGACAGCAAACAGCAGCTTCAAAAAGTACAGGCATATGATCCGAGAAAAAAGCGTCACAGACCTCCAGGTTAAGAACAGGCAAACCATAAGATAGAATAGAATAGTCTTTATTGTCATTGTACAGTGGGGGGGTACAACGAAATTGAGGGTGCTCCCACAGAGCCACCGTGCACCACAAAAGGATAAAAAAGAAAGACACGTGACATACTGACAGACACAATGACAAGTAAGAAAGAAAAATTTGAAAAATTAGACAAAAAAGAATTATAATAAATATACCGCAAAAAGGTAAACTAAAAAAAAACTCTGGAGGTAGTGCAAAAGAATATACATACATTTAAAAAAAAAATATTTACAAACGGATTTAAATATAAAAATGTGCATTGATATCAAAAGGTTTAAAATGAGGAGTGGCTGTAAACATTAGGAGAAGATGAGGTACTTAGTTGTTCCGGGCTGTTGGGGGGGGTTATCTGTCTGTGAGAGGGTGAGTGAGGTGAGTGAGTGAGTGGTGAGTGAGTGAGTGGTGTGTGTGTGTGTGTGTGTGTGTGTGTGTGTGTGTGTGTGTGTGTGTGTGTGTGTGTGTGTGTGTGTGTGTATCCGTGGGTGTTAACCGTCCGGATGGCCCAGGGGAAGAAGCTGTTGGACAGTCTGGAGGTGTGGGACCTGTGTGTGTGTATCCGTGGGTGTTAACCGGATGGCCCAGGGGAAGAAGCTGTTAGACAGTCTGGAGGTGTGGGACCTGACTGACCTGTAGCGTCTTCCAGAGGGTAACAGGTCAAACAGGGGGTGGGCGGGGTGTGAGGGGTCTGCTGTGATGGCCTTCGCTTTTCTGAGGCAGCAGGATGTGGAGATCTGCTCCAGGGTGGGCAGAGGGCAGCCGATGATTTTCTGTGCAGTCCTTATGACCCTCTGCACCGCCCTTCTGTCCTCAGCTGTGGAGCCCGTGTACCACACACCGGCGTATGTGAGCACACTTTCCACAAAGGAGGGAAAAAAAGGAATTTTTTTTTTTTTTTTTAGAAAAAAAAAAAAAACGCCTTCTTCACTTGGGCCCTGATGTTGGAAGTCCAGGAGTGGTCAGTGGAGATGAGGGTGCCCAGAAACTTGAAGGTTTTGACAGTTTCCACCCGTTCTCCATTTATGAGGAGGGGGGTGTGGTCCTGTCTCTGCTTTCTGAAATCCATAATGAGTTCTTTTGTTTTATGGACATTCAGGGTCAGGTTGTTTGCTGAGCACCAAAACAACAGTCTCTCTACCTCTGCTGTTGTTGTTGATAAAACAAGATCAAGTGTGTGACCACGTTCATGTGTAGGCCCAAGTACAGACTGCACGAGATTAAAAGAGTCAATGATGTTTAAAAAGTCTCGCGCCAAAGGGTTTTCAGGGCAACACACATGAATATTACAATCTCCAACAATAAGGACCCAGTCATATTTTGGCATAATATCAAATTTTATTTGTATAGTCCAAAGTCACAAAATACATTTGCCTCGAAGGGCTTTACAATCTGTACAGGGAGTGACACCCTCTGTCCTTAGACCCTCGGTTCGAGTGAGGAAAAACTTGCCCACAAAAGACCCTTCAGCCAAGAACACAGAAAAATCTGTTAAAAAGTCGGACCGTTATATTTGGGAGGCCGATAGACCACAGCACACAGCACCGTGTGAGAATGCCACTCTTAAAAACAGTCGCAATTCCTCCTCCTCGGCCGGACGTCCGAGGAGAGTTAAAATAGCAGCACTCATCAGGTAAAAGTTCTGTGAAGACACTGGACTCACCAACACTCAGCCAGGTCTCGGAGATAAAGAGGAAATCCAGTTGCCGTGATATGAAGAAATCCTTAAGGATAAATGATTTATTCGCAAGCGATCTGGCGTTTACCAGGCCAAACCTGGCAAGAGCTGGTGGGTCAGGGCGAGCAGCTGACAGGGAGGCCCGACACAGAGGCCGCAGGTTCCCCAGATTCACTCCGCGCCAGCAGAGACAAGGAGAGCAGGGTCCACGGGCCTGGAACATCACATCCGAGCCCGGTACCAGCCAGGCAGCGACAGGGTCCAGCGAAGGTCGAGAGATACAAAGGCGAGGCCCCGCTCCATAGCCACCTCGATCAGGGCGTACCAACCCAGCCCTCAGCCTCACCAGACGCTACGCTTACCCCGGCAACAGTGCCGTTTCCGCCACAGGGTGGCGCTGGAGTGCGGCAGAGGTATGTCGGGATGTCCAATAGGAAAGAAGGCAGAGTTTTTTGTCCATAATAATCAAAGTTGACAAGATTTTTGGCGGAGATTCTCAGATCTAGCAGCGATCATACACCAGCAGAGTGTTGACGGTACGTGCAACAAGTGTTACAAGCAGCACAAACACACACAACAGTCAGAGCAGCTGACAGCCCGCCTCACACACTGGCACCATCTTGCATAACCAAAAGGCGGCTGGATGTTCAGGCAAAAACACTAACAAAAGGCAAATAATCCTCAGGCATAAAAAACAGAGAGCACACAGAGAAACGGGGCCAGATACACACAGACATCAAGAACACAAGACTCACAAGAAACCAAGAACGGACAGACAAGGAAACAAAGGAAACACAGGAACTAAATAGACCGGACTAATGAGAGACAGGTGAAACACATCAGAGGCAGGGGCAGGTGCAAAATCAAAAAAAGGCGGGAAACAAGACAGGAAGTAGGACAGACAGGGTGGAACTACAAAATAAAACAGGAAACACAGAAACAAATTCAAAACTATTACACTCATGGACCTATCATAGACCTCCTGTCATGGACCGATCATGGATCCACCAGCAATTCCAAGTGATTTAATCTTCACTTCCCACTCTAAAAGCACTGGAGACAGAGAACATCAAGGCACCGTTGATTCACAAATTGTCACCATATCTGATCAATGATCTTTCTGCCTATGTTCCTTCAGCCAGTTAGACTTTGAAGCTGTTCTTTAAATACCATTAGGGTCCTGTTCAGATCTACTACAGCGCTACCACCACGGTCACCCCCAGGATGTTCCAGGAGTGTTCAGACTGCTGGAGAGGTGTCCTGGGTTATTTCCTGTTTACATGGGCCTGTACTTAATGAAGGTACTTCATATAAATGTGGACTAATCACTGAATTTTATCTTTATTGCAAACCTCAATAAATATTAATGTACAGATCCAGATGATCTCTCCTTATTGAAATACTTACGCGTGTAAATTTGATGCTTCAGAGACAGACTGAGACACTGCTCTCATGGCCTGAAATGGCACCAGATCTTCACCAGCAGCAATGATGAAGCCGGAACACAGCACAGCTGTATGATCATTAGGGGTGACTGCTCAAGTTTTTTTGCCCCACTGAACTTCCCCATGCTCTCTGAGCAGATTGCAGAAACATATAACTGAGCAGTTGAATCTAAAAAGCACTTTCTATACAACAAGCTGGCCCAAAACAGCATGCATGTTATTCTATTCTGAGGATTTGAAGCATTCATCATATTTTGATTGCACTATAGGAGGTATATGTGGCTGCCATATATATACTGTACATCCCTAACCCCCAAAACTAACTGTGCATACTTATATACATTATACATCTCTCTACATCTCGTTAATTTGCCATAATTATCGCTGGTACTGGCCTTATGAGGCGCTAAAGCAGGACGACATGATGAGGTTGTTCTCTTTTATTTCTTCACTTCTCTGTTTTTTATGGCCTAATTAGGATGGTCCTGGGGGAGATCCCTCTCTGCTGGCACACAGGAAACAGAGATGAGGGGGGAGAGAGAGAGAGAGAGAGAAGACAGACAGACAGAGACAGAGAGAGAAAGTGAAACACATGGGATAGAAGAGGAGCTGTGGGAGAGGGGGATACCACAGAGGAATAGAAAGATGGATAGACAGTCGATACATAGGAGGCATATAAGGAATATTGGTGGAGAGGAAGGCTGTGTGTGTGTGTGTGTGTGTGTGTGTGTGTGTGTGTGTGTGTGTGTTGGGGTGATACAGTGCCCTAGTTTCTGGTTGATGTACTCTTGATTAAAGCATTTCATCTCAGCACATGAAAGTACTGGAGGAACCTCAAGGGGAGCCAAAGCACCTCCTTACCTTTATCAAACTACTATCTATCAAACCATGTCTGGGGTCAAAGGTGTGGCCAAGGATGGAGGGTTATTAGACACAGATACAGACTGACAGGACACTGTTATAGTCGGCTATACGCGGTATACAAGGAGAAGGTGGAGAGTATCATTTAAATCTGTGGTAACTCAGTTTTTGGGCCCCTGGAGGCATCACAACAGTCTGCGAACACAACATGTGGTCTCCTTACAGGAACTGTGGCTAAAAACTGTTGTATTAGTTTTCATTGTTTGTGGCAGAGTCTGCTATCCATGCTCTGGATTCAAATTGCCTTTACATGCACAATGGCTTAACAGGGAATTATGTGATCTCATTAATATCAGTAGCTACTCTGCTACAGCTGTATCAGAGCTGTATGATTGTTGCTAAATTGTTCAACTGTGGCTTTTATTGTTACAGGAAACATGATGAAGAGGTACAGTAGGTGACCATGATCGTACTTAACAAGACATTTAGTTAAAAAATCCTTAGTTTTAAATATTGCATTAATGAACAGCCACAATTCAAAATGTTTGTTTGGCTGCGCTGGAAACAAAGACTTTGTTCAGACTGCATACAAATCACATCTGTTACTCAAATCAGATATTAAAGACAGACAGACAGATCTTAACCCTTTATAGGGCACTCATTGAATTACTTGGAAATTTAAGATTTCAAAATATGTGGAACATTTCTTTCTAAATTAACAATCAGACATACAGTATATCTTATGGAACTTATGACACTTATTTCAACATATCACGCACGTGATACAGTGTAGAAAATGTTAGGGTTAGGGTTAGACTGGGATCCATTACAGGCCATAGCAACACTACCTGTGACGTAGCCTGACATTCGCTGATTGGCTGGAGAAAGTCATGAGAGACGTGGGGCACAATTTTAAAAGCCCGTGGAAGTGACCATATATGGTTCCTCGCCTGATAAAGGGTTAAGACATAACTGCTATTTGTAAGTGTTCTGATCAGATTTGTGCATCACCAAACTATCTTCATCCAGGGAAATCCCATATGATTTTCTGCTGCTCAAACTGTCTAAAATCTATTTATTTCAGTTTAATGTAAATATGCCAACAAAAAAAAACAGATTTGGGCTGGCAGCCTGAACAAAGGCAAATACAGGAGCTGCTTCTCTGTTGCATCTGAACAACTATTGTAGTATTACTAAATGTGTTGCCAAATAAACCAGGACTGAAACCTGTAGGAATCTACTTTACGTGTTCAATGAGCTGCTTTAAAGAATCCTCTTTTCTCCTGCTTAGAAAATTTGGTTGGTCTTTGCCCTTAAAAGAAAATTACAATCTATTACAACTATGGTTGTCTGTTTGTAGTTTCAGCCATTATTTCTGTCAGTAATAACAACTGCTGAGATGTGGGTACACAATGACGCTGCTAAAATGAAATTCAGCAGGACAAGATTGGCGAGCAGTCACACATCAGACAGGCTGTAAACAAGATGACAGTTTAACCAGATTATCAAAAACACTATTTGGAGATCAAACTGTGAGTGAGCACACCTGAAATGTATGAATATGATGTTTATCACCAAAAGGGTGGGGTGCCCAAACGTATGAAAATAAGTTTGCAAAACAGACTGCCTGCTGCTAGTCTTCTCTAATGGTGGGGCTATGTTGTCAATGCATCCTTCACCTTTTTGGATTGCAGAAGAAAAGAAGACTGTGGTGAGAAAGTGCACACTTCACAAATACTTAAGAGCAGCGTACACACAATATGATGAGGTGAGTTTAAAGCCACTGGAAAACGTCATTTAAGGTGTTATGTACATAATCGTAAGCATCTAAACAGTATTTTCTTTAAGTTTTTTGGTGGTTATGCCCAGACATTTAATATGCAAATAATTCTGCAAACCAATAATAAAAAATTTAAATCTCAGTTGTCGCACAAAACAAAATTATGCCCTCACTCAGTCTGCCTCAAAGCCAGTCAGAGCCGAAACAAACCGACTTCACTACACTTTAGTGTAATGAATAAATTCATAAACTGTCAAGGAGTGAAATATTCACACACCTTTAAACACATTTTAATTAAAAAAAATCACCAAAATGTCTTGGTTAGTTTTTCGCTGTTCCAACAATCACCAACTCTGGTTTGGTTGATATAAATCTTTAATTCACCCTCAGTTAGGTGTGAAAATATTCTGGTAAAATTACTGCTTGTGCAAACTGAAATGTCATTGAAAGTGACGCAATCTGGGTGAAAACTATGATACTCTACCTGTTTTATTAAGTGAGAGTGAGCAGTGTGATATAATTGAGACCAATTGCCTCAATCGCCAATGCCTGGTTTGGTCTGAATAGGGCCTAATGGTCGTGAGTAATGACGGATAGAAGAATGAGGTCAGACGGGAGAACCAAAAACATCTTTTCTTTTAGTGCTCTACTGATGCTAGCAGCATATACGCTAACCTATTTATCAGCCGCCGTTGTTGTTTTTGAGCAAACAGTCACTTCTCAGGCATGTCGTCACTCACATTTAAACCATGCCCATAGCTCTTTCCGAAGCTGACAGTAGCTCGCAAGTGCAAGCACAAAGCTCATCAAGATTCCTGTGTGATCTTGCAGCTGCCTGGCAGAATGTCAATTAATTCTCCTGCAATGTTTTAGTGTAAAATTTCAACAGAATTGTGCTATTATGCATTGAATTAGAATGTGTCTTGTGAATAAAAGGATTTTCTTTTGCTGGAAAGTAAAAAGGCTGACAGAACAAAATGGAAGAGGAGGTGTCATTGTTTTGAATTGACGCCACACGTCACTGCCTTTAACTGACCTGTACGAGTGATGATGTTTTAAAGAAAAGGTTTGGGTGTAGAGTATCACCACAAGATTCAGAGTAATGCAGCAGTGTTGTGAGCATGTTCATCTGTGTGTTTTTGGCCTTGGGGTGACAGCTGGAGGACGAGACCTCGGTGCAGAGTCAAACCAATTACCACTGTGGGATCAGGTGAAGAAGCAGCAGCTAACAGTCTGCATGTCTCACACAAACACACTGTGCAACAAAGAAATCAACAAACTCATAATGCATTCAATATGTCAAAACACTGACGAGGTTATATTGAGGTTAGGTGTTATATTTCAGTGTTGGAATGTATACTCTAAATCAGGGGTAGTCAATTATGATTTCAGGAGGTCTGGATAGAGAAAGTTTCCTCATGTTCAGGTCTGCAGCATCATCATGTTTAAGTTGCATTATAATTTACCGTAAATTTCGGACTATTGAGCGCACCTGAATATAAGCCGCACCAGCTAAATTTTAAAAGAAAACACATTTTGTACATATATAGGCCGCACTTGAATATAAGCCGCAGGTCGGGATCAACACGGGATGAACATGCCTGCATGGTTAGAAAATAAAACACAGCACGAACACGGCATCAACACGGGATGAACATGCCTGCATGGTTAGAAAATCGGCTTATAGTCCGAAAATTACGGTAGTGTCTTCTTCGGTGCATAATCTTTCCCCACATGTCTGTCTCACTTTTGCGTGTACTGCTAGAGAGTGCCCCCCGGTGGCAGTAAAAATAATAAATTTGCCGCACTGTTCCGCAGGGTTCAAAGTGTGTGAAAAAAGTAGCGGCTTATAGTCCGAAAATTACGGTAGTTATACATTACAGTTATTTTATATATATTGAAACAGCATTGTCATTGTATCAACATCTGCACTGTGTGAAGTCAACGACTCATCAAACAAAGAAAGCTATAATTCAACGTCACATCAACAATATTTATTTTCACACTCTGGAGAGCTACATACAATAATAAATAATACATAAAATAAAGAAAAGTCAAAGCAAAGTCAATTTGACATTCAATTGGCTGACTTGGCTGCAATCTTCTGGACTAAAACTCGTTTTTTTTCCTTCATTTAGCACACGCCATGGCACATTGACTCGCAGTTTGACCTCTTTCTCTCTCTTGTCTCCTCACTCCTTTATATTTTTCTCTCCGTCACTGTCACTGCCACTCTGTTCAGTGAAGGCCCGCCCTACCCTGCCTGTGATTGGTCAAGGTGAGGACAAGAATGTCAGCCAATCTCAGTCCTCATGCCGAAACCCAACCAACTTGAACCCACGAAGGCAACGAGTACTGGCCAATCAGAGACAGGTAGGATGTCCCTTTCGCTGAGTAGCGGTGTAGAAACACTGTCAGAAAAAAGAGTCGCCGGTCAAAATGTAATCTCCACTAAAACTGAATAAAACTCAATGATATGTCATTTCCGGCTCTGGGTCCGGACAGGACAGAGAATGGGACTGGACCCGGACCGTGGTCCGCCCATTAGTGACCTGTGCGCTAAAGCAAAAACAAAGAGTCCATCTTCTGGGGGAGTTTTAATGTGTTTAGTGGATTCTATGGCAGTCTGTCAAGTCAAAGGTCAGAGGTGGACACCCAAAAACATTTGGTATCATCTGCATTTTCCAAATTAGCTATAGAAACCAAAACTATTAGTTGTACCGGGCTGTAAACATGTTTATTGCTGCTGTGAAGTTGGACATTTTAACATGGGGACTTATGGACATGTCTAGTTTATGTAGAGGCATCAGTATTCATTCATAACCAGTTAACCTCCTTGTAGTATATTTAAGTGTTTTTGTTTGGTAGAAAGTTGTAATAATTTCACTGTTGTGGTAGCTACCTTAACAAACCCAACACCCCCTATGATTCCAGTCCAAAGTCAGTCCACAGCATCTTGGATACAGCACTGGGTGATGGGGCGCTCCAAGAAGAACTGAATTTATCATGTTTCCTCTGACTGATTACACTTGATGGATGCTGTTCTTGCACTGCCGTACACCTGTTTTAGGTTGATACTTGTGTGTTTTTTTGCTTTATATCTTTCTCCATTTTGACTCTGAAGGCGCAGTAGTGTTGAAACATTGCTTTGTTTACACTATTAAAGGCTGTAAATCCATCCGTGTGCTCCATTCTTTTTGTCCCTTGGAAGTTTGCTGTCCTTGGTCTGAGAAGCGCCTGATTCAGCTGCATACTTGCTGGAAGATGTAGCTTTAACACTCTGAAGGAGGATTCTGCAGACTTTAGTTGAGATATGTCTTCTTGTGTATATGACATTTTATGATGGATTTCAGTAGATGTATCTGTGCCTGTTTTACCTGCTTCTTTTGAGTACTAGTACCACATACTGGCAAAAGTCTATTAATACCGAATTTTTATAAAGTAGCTATGCTCAGCTTGCTTTTAGAATTGCTTCTTCTCCATGATTAGCAGCAGATCACCAGCCTCTCCATTCATTAAATGTAGCCTGCTCTGGGGGCCTCGAGTGCCTACTGTGAACTACTGGGACTCTTCACCGAGCATGGAGGAATTCAGTTAGGATGCTATGCATAATGAACTAAAAACAAGTTCATGGAAAAACACATCCACTAATTCGTCATGCTTCCCCTCCCCTCTCTCTCTTTACTACCCCGTCTGACTGTTAAATTATTCATTGCGTTCCATTCAAATAGTCCTCCCTTGATAGCCATCATGTCAATCTTCAGCGAAGGACTGCCGGTTGTATTGGGTTCCTGGAGCCGAGAGCTCTCATCAGTTCATCTCGAGTGTCAGGAGAAAGGTTTACACTGTGTGTGCCAGTGTGTGCATGTGTGCATGCAAACATCCAGTAGGTACAGTACACCAAGACATCCAGGCTTACAGGCCGGATGGGATCGATGCTTTTCATCATGTCCTGGGAAAACATTGATTTCTTTCATGCTAAACTCTTTGGACAATTAGTGTTTGAGAGGGAAGAGATTGTGTGAGAGCAACAAGGAATACACCCGAGGCCCTGAATGCTTCCTTACCTCTGCTAGTGAAGACGATTCTACATAGGATAATAATAAGCTAAAGGCCAGTTTTTTTTAAGTGATTTAAAAATTGTTACAGGACACAGGTTATGGAAAAAGACTGTTTGAGATTTGAGTATTTTCAGAGTCTTGACCTATGACCAAAACTCTGTCTTATCGGCATTTAGCTCCAGAAAATTTTGTGACATCCACTTGTGGATGTCTTGAAGGCAGTTTAGAAGGTTGCCTGCAACCTGGAAGTGATCAGATGGATCACAGCTTAGATATAGCTGGGTACCGTCTGCATAAAAATGGAAATTGATGTTGTGTTTCCGTATAATGTGACCTAGAGGAAGCATGTACTGTAGATGGAGAAAATAACTGGACTTAGCATTGAGCCCTGAGGTACCCCATAGTGAACAACATTTATAGAAGACCTGGCATCAGCGATTCCCAGAAATGCCTATCTTTTAGATATGACCTAAACCACTTGAGAGTTGTGTCACTGATACCCACCCAGGATTCTAGACGGTCTAAGAGGATCTCATGGTCAATTGTGTCAAATGCTGCACTTAAATCTAAGAAAACCAATAGATGTATGGCTGCTATCGGCTGCTAGCAATAAATCGTTGAAAACCTTGAGCAGTGCAGTCTTGGTAGTGTGGAATTTTCTAAAACCAGATTGAAAATTTTCAAAGATACAGTTATCTTGAATAAAAGCTAGCAGTTTGTCTGCTACAGCTTTTTCTAAAATAGAAGAAACCTACTGGGCCAAACACATTGTGATTACTTTATGTATACTGAAGGCCAAAGTGATGGCTTAATATGTGTCATGTGATCAAAATGTCCAAGTGCTTGTAGCTGCAGACACATAATGAAGTATAATCTATGAAATGCTGTAAAGACATCAGGCAAGGATACATTTTGAGAATTATTCAGCTTCTTTCAGTGTCTCTGTTTGTCTGTGTGACCAAATAAGGACTGTAAAGACAGGGGAGAGGAGAGAGACCTTGCTCACCAATAGCAGAGGAAGAGGGTGTGACGGTAAATACAGGCGGGAGACTGTGTTCTGACCTTGTAGCTGCACATGCACCTGTTTGTAACAAAGGATGATTCAAAGCACAAAGGCTGCAATGGAACCAATTTTTATTCAATCTTGTCTTCACCTCCCCAAACGAACACAGAGTTCATTGCTTGCAAGCGATAAACAATCCTTCAGAGTTACACAAAGACAGATATTTTTGAGTATTTCATTGCCCTTCATCTAACCCTAACCAGACACAACAAGATTTCTGTTTGCAATCACAATTTTGGTCCTCGTCCAGGACTCTTTATCTGAGGTTCTCATAAGACCTTCTCACAGGTCAGCTGCACATAGCTGGAGCCCAGCCGCTCTCATAACTGACATAATAATTGTAACACAAGGTCCACTTCCTTTCTTTTTCTGGAGCTTCAACCACTATGACATGCCCAAACTATGGATTTTGTGATGACAGCTGGTCATATAAGTTCAACACTCAGAGTTACATTCAGTTGAATCCCATACAAACACAAGATGTGAAGAATAAATGTTCAAACTATAAACTTTTTTTTTTGTAAATACATTTTTTTTTTTAACTGACTGAATGATGTGGAATGCTTAAAGAAAACTCCACGGGTAAGGTTCATTGGTAACAGGTATAGTATCATGATTTTGTATGAAAGTGGTGTCCTTGAAAGGCTCAGTTGCTCACAAATAAGTATGGGTCATGGTTCAACACTTTTTCCAACACACAGTTTGAATGAGTTTATGAATTTCACCATTTACAATCCATAATAACATTTAAAGATTCAGAGAAATCTCTGCGCACAAGGCGCAAGGCCCAGAACCAACATCGAAGACCTTTGACCGATCAGGCAGCGCTGCATTCAAAACCCACACGATTCAGAACACTGTTGTGGGTAAACAGTTCATTGCTGCATCTACAAGTTCAGACTCGACCATGTAAAGAGAAAAACAGATACCAACAACATCTAGAAACATCTCAGATGGACTGATGAGAAGTGGAAAAGTGCTGTGGTCTGACGAGTCCACACTTCAGATTGTTTTTGGTAATCATGGCTAAGTTATCAGAACATCTAGCATTACCCCGAGCTCTCTGCTGAAGAAGGGCAAGAAGTCAGTTGTCAGGGAAAAGTGTTTAAACGATTGCTGTGGTCTCTCCATATGATCAGAGACGACATGTTGCTAATGCACACGTCATGCTTTCCTCTGAGGTGTCAACCAGCTAATGTGAAATGAGAGCGCGGGCCAGCCAGCCTCACTAATAATGAATCATACATATAATAAATGGAATCAGTTGTAAATGGATCGGCTTGCAGCAAGATAACCAGCGCTAATTTATTCAACAGTAATAATCATCTAGTGTGAAATTAGAGCAGCAGGAGGGGAGACAGGGAGCTCAGTTGAGGGAGGCAGAGACAGCACATCCCAGCATTCTCAGTGATGATGTGATGTCATCCACATAATCCCTGAGAGGATGGAAAACTGGTGTGGAGTGTGACTAGACTGGTTTTTCAGACCTTGAAAGTGGACATCCTTCTGAGTTATGTTGTACACCCAAGCTCCTGGACTCTGTGGCTCTGGGGACCAACAAACAGGTCAGAACCAGAATGGAGGGTTTGGGCCATTATCTTTTTAGCAACACCTTCTGCACTCTGTGTTAATTTAATTAACGAAAACTATGATAAAAAATGTAAAAGGACAAGACATCGACAAGTTATAATTAGATCTTTAATAATAGAAACAATGACACAATTTACGTTTTGTTTTCGTTGATGAGACAAGACTAAAGTCAGAGGCCAGACCATCAAAGCACCAACTTTATGTAAATGGCTGCACACTTTTTTTTCTCCACTTTTTTTCATTCACTCACTCACTGTCGGTTGGGCACTGAACCTGCAACCTCGTGGTAAAGGGAAGTTCAGTGTTGGATTTTAAAAGTCATAGATCTCAGCCTGCTACAGGTTTCTGTGTGCATTTTTTTGGCATACTATCTACATCAGGCATGTCCAAAGTCTGGCCCAGGGACCAATCACGGCCCGCAGTCAGACTCCATGCAGCCCACAGCTTTGTTTTTATAATGTATTATTTATGGCCTGTTAAGATTGTCAGATACTGCATGGCTGGAAGATTTGGCTTCTTTGATTGACATAACGAAGCATTTGAATGTGCTAAACGTTAACCTCTAAGGACATAACTGCTGGTGTTATATATCTGTAGATGTGACACAAAATATTACTTTCTCAATGATCTTGTGAAAGAGAAGAGCAAGAGTGAGACGTTTTAAACTTAAATGTTAACAGACTTTGCATTACTCATAATAAGTCATGTTTAAAATGAACATGATCTTAAGATTTGTATCAGCTTCATTCAGTTTAACGTGTTCCATACAATTTATTCTGTTATCTGACTTCAGATGTGAAAGAAAGGAAGAACTGGTTTTTAGATTTGTTCACGCCTGATTGGCTTAGATTTGGTTACATTGCCATTAAGAAATGATAATTGTGACAATGAAAATAAAAATGTTACAGAACAGTGCATTTGTATGTAACTTTTTTGTTCACTTTTTTCATTTTTAAATTGTCATTATTGGCCCCTGGGCATCTTCACATTGTCCAATCTGGCCCTCTTTGAAAGAAGTTTGGACACCCCTGATCTACATGTATGATCATATTGACTATGGAAAGAAAGATTTTAAATTTTCCATTCATTTATTTTTATTTTTAGTCTTTTTTTGTAGTTTATCCTGATGAAATCAAAGAGGAAAAAAAAAAAAACAAACAAATAGAATGAGATGTCCCATGATTTACAGAAACTCATTCATGCTCTCTGTCTCGTCTGGTCTTCCCAAAAGCAACCATTAGACAACTCCAGCTCTTTTAGAATGCTGCTGCCAGATTTCTAACAAGAACCAAGAGAGCTGAGCACATCACTGCTGTTCTTCACAGGCTTCCAGTTACTTACAGAATAGAATTAGATAATAGATAATCATTTCTGACCTGCTGAATTAGAACCCAGTGAGGTTCTTATATATTTAAGAAAGCAGTCAGCTGGTAGAACCTCGAGTCAGAGAAAAAGTGAAGCTGTTTTCAGCTGTGATGCTGCACACAGGCTGAACAAACTTCCTGATCATCTCAATGCAGTTTTATTTCCATTGCTGCATTTGGGGTGAGTTACAACTTATCACTGCAGATTTTTCTGCTCAATTTGGTCCATTTGTAATAATTTCATGTTATACGTTTTATTTTAATTTCATCAAACATTCAATATCTCATTTTGTTCTATATTAAAGAAGCAACAAAGAACTTCCATTTTGTGGTGACTCTGGCGACCCTGTTGACCAAAGTGTGTAGTACTATCATTTCTGTCATTTCAGTAGGTCAGATAGAAGCATCGGTATTAAAGACTGTTTCATAGCCAATTAAAAACTTTGTTTTCATTGCTTATTGTTTATGATTTAAATCAAATTAATGTCAAACTCAAGGCCCTAAAATATGTCATATGTCTGTTATTAATGGCCCGCCGGTAAATCGCACTCCCACCACTCATCAGTCTTCAATTATGGCCCACTGGGTGATTCAAGTTTGAAACCCCTGATTTAAATGATGTTCTAAAGCTTACTTTGAAAGCTGCCTTACTTTTTGTTCTTGAGCTCCTTTAAACATCCTTAAAACATTTTCTAAAGACATTTAAAGGAAATTTGCTTTAATATAGACTCCAAATGATGAATAAAACTTTTAAAGCGACTACCAAAGAGACACAATAAAAGCCACTGATGTTATTACATAAAATGATTTGCTTTGCACTGGGTCATTTTCTTGTAATATTTGCTCTCAAAGGAATATAGTCTGAATGCACATTTGAGAAAAGGTCAGTGAACAGCAGCAACAGGGTGGAGGATGTGCTGCATGGAGAATCAGGCTGGAGGACAGAGGCTGCTGCTGCAGCTACAGTCTGACTGATGAAACAGTTCAGTCATCAGGACATATTCATATGCTGATAGAGGAAAGGGCTCAGTTGATGGCAAATTGCCTTCGGTCCATACGTTACCTGGAAACTACGGCTCACACACACTCTTATGGACAGAGATATACACACTAACACTTTGAAGGAAAGAGGCCAAAACTTTAAATCGGTTAGCTTTTTGATTTCTTGCAGGGTCAGCAAGCCTGCGCCTCCAAACCTTTGATGATAAATGACCATCCACTCACCTAAAATGGGAATCCTCTCAAAGAATTGCGGTAATTGACTCATTTTTCACAAAGCGATTGAACAGAAAGAAGTTTCCTCCTGACAGGACGGCAGATCAAACGAAACCCCCAGCCAAGGACATCTGCAGCCGTCGCCATAATTGTCACTGCCTCCGCTGACTTATACATGAACAATATGTTGTGTGGGCTGCAGGTCCTTGTTGCAGAAGCGAGATAGAGCAAAGAGGCACGGCACGTTGGTGGCCTTGTTGATGGTGATTGTTTGATGCTGGTACATTTCATTTATGTTGTTTGAATGGAATCATATCTGAATCCCATTCGTTTATGCGCTTTAGTCGATTTATATACATTTGACTCAATATGATAATAAGCTGCAATATCTTTGGCTTGTTTTATGGCCACTTGTGGACAACAAGCTGTTAAAACAACCCGTTATGTCCCTATAAATCTGTTATGGTGAATAATTTAATGAAAAGTTGTCTAATGACACATTGAGTAGACACAGACTGACATTACCTGATTACTGTAAGTCCTATTTTCACTCCTTTTAGCTCTGTTTTTGGTCTTTACCAACTCCTAGGACAAATATCTGTCTCTTTAGCTGCTAAATGCTCCACCACAGCTACATTTTCACCAATTAAGTGTTTGGTTTTTTTCGGACTGGAGGAACTTTTTCATAGTTATAACCAAGCAGCAACCTCCATGTCTGAGAAGTGAAGCCATTGTGGAAGTACCAAAGGATGCAGTTCATTGAATGTCCGCTTGAGGCTGGCTACAGAATGAGTCAGTCTCCATAAGTCTCCATGTTAAAATGTCCAACTACACAGCAGAAATAAACATGTGTACAGCCTGGTACAAAAACTGTTTTGGTCTATAGCTAATTTCACCGTTCATGACAACTGTACCGAGGGTGAATTTATATGCAACAGCTTAAAGTTATACAGAATTACCAGCATGGCCACTTTGATTGACAGTGGGTGCCATTACAGGTGGCTTATTTGAGCACCCGGATGTCATTGAGACTGCCTCAGCTCTACCCACGATCTACCAAGATGGGGGCAGCCAGAGCCACCACACACTTCACAGCTTCACAGCGACTCTTCAGAATTCTGTGGGTGACGCCACAGGGACTACATCCATTTGCTATACAGTCTATGGTTGTAGCTCTACTCCTAACCCTAAAGCAACATTATACAGAATGACAACCAAAAACTACAACTTCAAAATGACTACAGAAAAGAATCATCACCACAATGTTATCACTCGCTTTAGTAGTGACTGAACTGCATTAAATGGCAGTGGTGCTTCTATTATTGTGTCCACCCCAGCACTGGTGCACATATAAGGTAAATATAGGATACACATGTACACAAAAGACATATAGTTTTAAGCATGTATGCACACACTTTGCATATTCAGAATAGAAAGAAGCTGTTAGAGGCAGACGATGGAAGTGGAGCATGACAGGGAAGCCCGTGGCGACCTTTGCAGTTCCTGGAAGCTCAGTTGCCGGCAGCTACTTTAACTAATGACCCTCGGGCCCTGAGAGAGTGAACGGCCCCTCTCGATGAGCTATGCTAGTACTGGAGGGTCTTGTGGGAATCCTTGGTTCAGTGATTTGGAGTGGGAACATCTCCATTGCTCCGATGTAGCCTGCAGCATTCTGCAAAGAACGTTAGCCATGTGAGTTAATTCCTGCCACCACCTCGCCCTTCTAATTACTTTCGATTTGAGCGATCATTAATCTCGTTTTTCTTTTTTTTTTCTTTCATTCGTCAAGGTGGAGTGGACTCATCGCACATGCTGATTTTCTCATCCCATGAGAAATCCTGTCATATGTCTTTCTTTGGCAAAGCCTAACAATGCTTCAGGGGTGAAAGAGGCAGCACAGGCGTCATTGATTATGTACACTGAACTGGTGGCAGCTTTTATCATGGAAAATGATATCCTCTCTGTCACCCTGGGGGGCTCTGTACAGTTACTGTCCAGGGATGAGAGCATGATGAATGAAGACTTTAACAGCAAGGAATACCAGATTGGAAAGTTGTATTGCATTGTCCATTTGAATATTTGAGTAATTCTACAGTGGACAGGCTCGTATTTCCAGGAAATTTCTTTGACCTTCCATCCTTTTCTTTTTAAAGTCAAACTCTTGCTGAAGTACATTATTAATTATTCGAAATCATAAAAGAGACGAGCAATAGCTCCTTTGGAGTTAATTATGCACATAACATTCAAGCTGCATCAGCTCTGAGCCGGTACAAGCTCTTTATTTTATACAGCCACTGCTCAGGAAGGCAATATTGTAAAAGTGTTGTTATGGATACTTCTTTCATGGGAACCTTTTGATATGCACTAGGTGCATATGGAACTGTTTATTATCATAGTTGCATATGTGACTAAATGCAATGTAATACTCTGGATTTCAGCTCTAGTTTTTATGAGGTGATAAAAGTGTTATGTGTGGTGTAGAAAACCTTTTACATGCAAGTTTTCAAGTAGTAAAAATGTGCCACGGTGCACTGTTTATGACTGCGACATCTCTCAGATTGAAGCTGCGCTGGGATTCTTGTCATGTAAGAGACTCAAGTCGTCAGCCAGCACAAACGTTTTGTCAAAGAATGAAGCAGAGTACAAGGCTGCAAATGAAAACCATACAGATGGTTCAACAAGTGCTTTAATCACATTTCGAGACCTCAGTTACAAATTAGAGCAGTACGGCCGATTGCTGATTGGCATTCCACAGGTCATTCATTACCGTGGAATACAAGTGGCGTCCTACCAAAATTACCTCATAATGTATAATTACAAATGAAGAATAAAGGCTGTTTTATGTTTATCGGCAGAGATTTAAAGAAAGAAATTGTGCAAAGAGTAGAGAGTAATATCTTTTAAATGATGTGAAACCCTGCTGGCTATGTTAAAAGCCAATCCAATATTTTTGACTCAGCTGACCTCAGACGGTGTCAGTTGTAAATTAATGACACCCAAAGGCAGTTTGAGGAACTCCACAATGGAGAGTTTTTCCGTTCAATCGCTGCTGTAGAGGTCAACTTAGAAATCATATCTGTTGTCAAATTTCCTGTGGGCAAACAGATTTCAGACCTGAGAGAGGCTGCTGTCTGTTGGGCTCAACTCCTGAGGGTTCCCCCCAATGAACACAAGGTTCAGCAGGCCAGCAGACCTCCCCCAAGGGCACAACCCAACACACACAAATCATTGAGTCATGGAACACACATGCTGCAATGCATCAGGTAAGTGATAGCATTACCAAGTGGAGGGGTGGGCCTCAATGGAGGGAGAAATCAATCAGCACAGCTGGGAACAGCAGAGAGGAGCAGGAGCAAATAGAACCAGCGGCAGTGTTGTAATGAGCAGAAGGATGAGGATGTTGTTAAATGAACATTAGTGATGGTAGCTGATTAAACGGCGTGCCAGAGCAAACATAATGTTTCATTTTGTGACTCAGCTTAAACAGATGTTACCACGTTTGGTCAGAACTGAGTTCAAACCAGAAAACGACTTTTTTGGAAATGCGGTATTTAAAAAACAGCATGTGGCATTTGTAGCAAAAGTCAAAGTGCAGTAACTCTGCTCTGCCTGTGTACAGACGCTGCTAGAATTATACCAGGCCAACACTAGAACTGTCAAGACGGGCTGACTGACTGTTCTTGACCTTTTCCGAAAGAAAAAATTACACAGTTCTAAAAAACTGACATGAACGATTTCTGAGCATTTATACCCCTGACCACCACCTCGGCCTTATAGACCACATTTATCATATACAGAGTAGAGCACAATGTGACTGCTCATCAGAGGGAGTCAAACACACTTCATGATATATTTTATGGAGTCAAGAACTCTAATTACTGTATATATACATTTAATAATTATCTAAAATGAGGAGACTGTTTAGTCATATGACTGAATGATGATCGTATTCACCCAGCCAGCCAGGTGTGTGTCAGTCTAGCTTCATACTGCATACAACGAGGCTGTGGTTTTATTACATTTGACCTCTATCACTTATCCCTGTAACTTTTTTGTTTTTTTTTTGTTTTTTTTCTATTGCTATTGGAGTTTCCTGGAAATTTTTGTTATAGTTTGCAGCAGTTTTTCTTCAGTTCAACAGGTTTTTACCTGTTCAATGCTTTACTTTCAGTTGCCATGACAGCAGTGATGGGAATGAAACTGACTATGTTTGATTTGAACACCTATTGGACCTCTTTCTTATGATGCTGTCCCTGTTTTTCTCCGTCAGCGGCCTGTAGGATGACATCATAGAGTATGGCGATGCTTTTTTTTAAAGAGAAAGTACCTAAAGGTCTGGCAGACTGTTGTGGCACCTGTAGGCGGTGCTAGAATGCTGGTGGTCCTCGTGTTAAAGCTAGCTAGGAATATGGCAAGGGCTAGTTTAGCTAAAGCTTCACTAGCTTGAAGAATATTTATTTTGATGAACCTGCATCCAGTTCAAAAACACATTTGGAAGATCCAAAGGGTGAGTGCAGTCAGCCTAAAGTCTTTAAACCTGTTTTTCTCAACTTCATAACTTCTGTTGTTACTGATCTCTGCTTTTGAGGACAGCACATTGATCTTTAAACCCAACTTAAATTTAAGGCGGGCCTAAAAGATAAAAAATACTTTATATATATTATGTTTTGTTTAATGAATGTCAAGATATCTTTGTTTACCACATTTGCATGTGGAGGTGTTGAATATTTTCAATATTATAGAGGAAGGTTTATATTTATGCACATGGTGTGTGCATGTGTGTGTGCAGTTGTTTGTTCATTTGTCCCTCAGGGTTGATTGACACTAAAAGATTTTTTTTTCAACTAATTAAGCTGCTATTGTAGCATCTTTGGATCAAGGAGCTAGAAGACAACCCTGAAGCAAAACTGTGAGGGGAGTTTCGGCCCCTGATCTCCTACCATTTGTGTGGGCTGATTTAATTGAGTCGACATCATATCAAAATCTTGCAGTGTGCATTGCCCCTAACCTGTTGTCTGAGTGTGTAGAGGTCCTTAACACAACAGATGGAGCTCCCAGGGTGTGGGTTTCCTTTTAATTACTTTGCCTCAATAAGCAATTTACATTTGATAAGGTGGCTTACAAGGCCCACCAATTAATTCTCACAAATCCTTTTTAATTAATGGGAAGTGGAATTCAGGGCACATGGAGGAAATTGATTTATAGCAGCTACTACACAAAGTATTTAACCTCACAAGCCATAAGGAGCCTAACTTTCAGTTACGTCGTCTAGTCTATCAATCGATCTAGTATTTGCCTATGTTAGACTAAACTGACAGAACGAGTTGGTCGAACAAACACAGGACTTTCACCAAGACTGCTATTTGTGTCCTGTGTAAAACCCAAAGTAAACATTGACTTATTTTTAATACATAATGGTAATACATAATATAACTTACAATCTTTTCCTGAACCTAATCAAGTAGTTGTTGTGCCTGGTGATGGTTCGAATTTACTTCACTGGACGTTGTATATTTATTCTTGCTTATTCGAGCACTGACCAAGCAGGAGAATTTAAAGAGTTGGGAGTGAGAACATGTGGAGACTGACAAATCCCAAGTCAAGTCCAAAATCACCTGGACCAAAATCCAGTCTTAAATCAAGGCCAACATTTCCTGAATCCAGTCCCAAGTCAGGACCCTTGACAATACCAAGTCAAGGCAGACAAGTACCAAATCAAGTCTTACGTCACCAACAAAACCTGAATCAAATCCCAAGCTAAGACCAACAAGTCTTAAATCTTTTTCCAACTCAAGAGAGACAGTGAAGTCATGAAAAACATGTTTCAAGTCAATCCAAAGTCAACGTTCCAAGTCTGTTACCAAATTACAGCCGAAGTCTGGAATCAGGTCCCAACAAACCAAATTATAAACCATGCAAAGGCTTCGTTACTGATACTGAGACTTCGTTACTTTGAACTGTATAAAAATATATTGAGCATTTGAGGGTCAAACTAATGCAGAAATAAAGAATATGGAAGTTTATAGCTGGATTGGTTTGCATGTTTTTTAGAAGGTCAGAAAACAAGTAGACCCCCCTCCACCTTGTCTCATACACACCCCACTGCCCTCCCTTTGAGTCCCTTGGAGTTATCTCTTACTCTGTGGATTGATGAGTTTTCTTCAGCCTGGTTGGCCAAGTGTAAAATCCTGTGTAATACATTCCTTTTTAATTTGGGTCGCCACCAGTCGCTGCATACCAATGCATCCTTGCAAGGCCTGCGTGTAGGTGGCTTTTAGTCCTTTTCTGCTTCATAAACCCTCCCCACCCAACTCTGCTGACTAACAACCCCTCTCAGTGTCTGACTCACATTTAGATTGCTCTATCAAGTAAATTCTCTGCAGCTGTGTGTGTGTGGGCCTATGTGTGTGTTCAGGTTTTTTCAGTCCACAACCTATCAACAATGAGCAATTATCTTTGTTATTAAATTTTAAAACTATTATGGACACAAGTCATATGAATTCTCTCCATGGTTTGGTCTTCATATTAAAATCCCAAATGCCCATTTTGTTTGTGTATGTGTGTATGCACATGTGCTGAATACTACCACGGTGTGCTGGAGAGGTCAGGGAAACTTGGAAACAAGTGAAGGGAATGAGATCTTTGACTTATTAGGTAACTTTGAACAGTGGTCACTGTGGCATTGATTGACACATTGATTTTTACTTAATTTTCTAAGAATCTGTTGAATCAGTTACTATGATGAAATCGTGACTGGAAAGAGACCACATGGAGGAAGGAAAGGAAGGGTGCGTGTCGGTCATGAACGTATCGTTCAATTTGAACTAATCTTTTATATGACTCAGGAGTAATGAGTAGTCTCAGTGAGTGATTCGTTCATTTTCATGCAGTACGTTCTCTCGCCACATGGCAGCTGCATAAGCTCAGTCAGGACAGGAAACAGAAATGATTAGTTCACGACTCAACTATGCATCCTCAAGTCTGAGTCTATTGTTCACTTGTCACATGACAGGCAGTTCAGGCTGTGTGACGAGCAGTACACACAGTGGTTCGTTCATACGGATCGGTCTCTCGTTCATTTGTCATGTTTGCATCGTAAGTGATCCGAATCAGTAAAAAACTGAACTTCCCAACACTATGTGTTATCATCTTGTTTTACTTGCAATTAAAGTACTGAAATGTTCATCTGTGACACACTAAAACATAGTTTAACAGAAACACAAGCAGAAAAGTACAAATGGGAAACTGACTCAATAATGTCAGAAATATCTACCAAAGTCTACTAACTTTAGCTACCAGTAGCCTTCACAAGCTACTGGTGATCCTGAACCAAGTACGGCTGTAGCAGCCAAAGGAGCACAAGTACACTGAAGTGTTTCTTAATATATTGATTTATCAATACAATTATTTTATCTACTTAATTATTTATTTCCACATGTATTCATTTCTGTCCCGTCTTAATGATAATAAATCAGATCTGTCAATGGTAGCTAAACTGGCAAATGAAAACCGTCAAGTCCTAATTATGTCAACACCAAAAAGTCTTATATCCAATCCCGAGTCAAGACAAGTCCTAAGTCAAGTACCAAGTCAAAATGAACGGCAGACCTTAGTTATCCAATACTCCCACATTGATTTATTTAAGTGTTTTTTTTCTTCTTTATTAGCCTAATGATGGTTTCCACTAACACAAGCAAATATATATATTCTCTGTCTTTTAGGCCTATGTTACCATGTCTCATATGTCATAGTGATTCCTTTGAGAAATAACTGATTTGAATAAGGAACTATATAAATTAGGCAATTAATTTATGTATTTTTTTTTATTTTTTGTATATTATATTTTATTTGTTGTGGTATTTATTTATCATTCATTTTCAATTTATTTCTAGCATCGATCTATGCTTTCCATACAACATGCATGACTTTTTACAGAAATACAAATATTAGCCAAGCACAGGTGTATTTACTTACAGAAACAAAGAACTGCAGCTGTGAAATGAGCTGTGGTGTGAAGTCTCCAGATGTTTACAAGTCATTAGAGCCTCCTCAGCTTAATATCAAAGAGAGACAGACAACAGAGAAGACCAAACTCCAAGTCATGCTGACAGATAATGTTCATACTTATCTGTTTCTGTTGATCTACTTCCTCTTCTGTCTGCTCTCTGTGTGTTTCTTCTCTGTCCTTTTATTTCCCGTCTCCAAAGTATAATTAGATTGATAATTGTTCAGGCTTGTTTGGCTTGTTCACTGTCGCCGGCGATTTCCAAGCTGCAGGTTTTGCCCATTATAGAGTTATCAAGGGTGAGTCTCCCTTTGTGCCAACTGAAAACCTGATCTATGTGAAGGCAGAATGGAGCATGTATGTTTGTTCATTAAACAGTATTTAATACACAACCCATGAGCCCATGTGTACAAATACATTTGGCATTACTCTTCTGACTGAAGATATTGTCTCTTTTCATTCCATGCATTTTTTTTCCTTGTCAAAACCTGTCCCTGACATTACCCACAATGCAAATGGTCCACCAATAGTTGGTAAATTAAAACCCATAGTAAATGAAAAAAAAAAAAATTGTCTTCGTATTTTTTCTGCGTTACCCCTAAATTCCTCTAGCAGGCTAAACGCTTCTGGAACGGGTTTGAAGCCGTGTGGAGGATGGACCAAATCAGCGTCGCAGCCACAACAACGCAGAATAATCCAGTTATCTGTCTGTATTTATTGCTTCATGACTGTGATGTTTGCGTTACTAATCCCACACTATCCCAACTAGGGTTGCAAAGGGGCAGAAAGTTTCTGGTAAATTAAACTTTCTGGAAACCATGAGAAAAGTTAGGCTCGGGAATCGAAACTCCATGGGAATTATGGAAATTAATGGGAATTACCTGGAAACTGGGGTTAACTTTATCATATTGAAGCAAAATATGACAATGTTTTGTCATAAGCAGACATCTATGTCAAATAAAACAATTAAAAAAAAACATTTCAACAAATTTATTTGTAAGTAGAACTTTATCAAGTTTTAATTATTTTATTGAACAATATTATGTACTTCACGGGCTCAAATGTGTGGCTTCAATATTCTTGTGCTGTGGGCTCCAAAGTGTGGTCCAGATTGTAGAAATCATCTGTGCATGTAGGGGGTGTGGCCTCAATAGCAGATATTCATGTGTAATTGCATAACATCTGATTGTTTTAGTCAAGATTACGCTAAAATATATTTTCCCCAACTATATATATATATATATATTTTTTTTTATTTTTTTTTTCCTTTCCTTTGTAAGCAGATGCAGTAATCCAAGGCTTTACCCTGTAGACCACAGATGTTCTCACTGCTACTTAATCTGGGAGGTGGGTATCAGTGAAGGCAACATGGTCTTCATTTGCCTCACTTTCTTGACCTCCATTCCCCAACTATATTTAAGTTCCTTGTTAAGGGCCAACCTTCAATTTTGTAAATTCCCGGTTTATTCCCATTAATTCCCATAAATTGCCGCTAATTCCCATGGAAAGTTTCCAACGTTGAATATTCCTGGAATTTTGCAACCGTAATCCCAACAGATGGAACTCTTTTGCCCATGGAACTAACCGAAGAAGATTTAAATTACTCTTTGGTTCCTGGTTGAAACACAGGTTTATTTCATTAGTTCCTAGAAAGGTTCTCTGTCCCGTTGGAAAGCACCCGGTTATGCCAAATGGCCAATAAAACAAGCTCATATATACAGGAATTATGTGTGCAATGGATCATCACATTATTCCCTGTATAAAATTTTATTTCTTCCTTTCATGAGCAGTGAACCCTCACTCCGATAATGTGTTGGAGGTTTTAGGTTAATTTAAACTGCAATAAGCACCAATTATCGTTGATTTAATCTCTTTTCCGAGCCTCTTCACTGTGACTGTATCTTCTTCTTTGCCATATTTCCCTGAAAAACTGTTCAGCCAGCATAAAAACTGGCAGTGTATCAGTTTACTGGTGTGTAAGATTTCCTTCACTTCAGGGCATGATGGTAGCTCACCTGGTAGAGCACGTGCCCCATGTACCCAAGACCTTACTGCATTGATTCCAGCCTGTGGCTCTTTTGCTGCTTGTCACCCACGCCACCCTCTCTCCCCCATTTCCTGTCTTCACTTCATTTCACCCATGGATAGATTTTGAGATATAGGCCACAGGTGCATAAGAGGCCCTGTGCAGGACAGGTACACTCACAAAGCCAAGTGAACAATAAGAAAGAAATTGCCAGTATCAAGTGACCACATGGATGCAGACTTTTTATTTCCTCTAGCTGAGAAACCAAGCCAGTTAAGCCAAGCCAGCCAAGTTATTTCTTCTAAAAGAAAGAAATTGTTTTATTTTCCACCCTAATGTGGAATTGATCGGCGTATATGAGCCTAATGTGAACAAACATACTGCTAAGAACAGAATTTATTTGTTTGTCAAAGTTTGGTACAAATCAAAATGATCAAAAATGACACCATGATGTCACCATGGTATGTGCATTTTCATTTACATTCAGTCATTTAGCTGACGCTTTTATCCAAAGCGACTTACAGAGATGGGAAACAATCAAGGTACAGTGCAATAAGAAAGTGTTAGTGCAGCAGTAAGTGCTGTGACATTCTTAAAGTGGTAGATTTATCATGTCCAGTTGTTGGTAGTGTTGGAGAGGAGCAGTGATGGGAATAACGGTGCTATAAATAACGGCGTTAGTAACAGCGTTACTTTTTTCAGTAACGAGTAATCTAATTGATTACTCTTCCCATCATTATAACGCCGTTATCGTTACTGCCAAAAAATGGGGTGCGTTACTATGATTGAAGGCAGCTGTTTTTCATCAGACCAACTAGATGCCGAGCGGCAAAGATTTTTTTGTTCCTCCTTCCTTGGTGAGGGTGGGGGCACGAGACAATCGCATAAATGATGACGAGTGGCTGAGGTTGAGTAAAATTCCATGGTAAGCCAATCAGAGGTGGAGTTGGGCGGGTGTTGCTTACACAAATTGTCAGACACACAAAGACGACACAGGACATTCACGTGAGTCAATGAGAAACAGGAATGGCGAGCCCGAATAGTCCAAAAATAGCCTTCTTTAAATGGAAGTATAGTATAGTATATATCATAAATAATTGAACACGCACATGTATTTTAAGTTCCGTCAAAGAGGGGTGGAGGTGGGGTCCAAATTCTTTGACACGTTTGAGCATTTAAAAAATTACTTGAAAGTAACGCAATAGTTACTTTTATAATTTGTAACTCAGTAACTACTTTAGTTACTTTCTGGGAGAAGTAACTAGTAACTGTAATTAGTTACTTTTTTAGAGTAACTTGCCCAACACTGGAGAGGAGGTCCTCTCTGAAGAGGATGGAGGTCTTCAGGAGGTTTTTAAAGGCAGAGAGGGACGCCCCTGAACTGGTAGGAACTGGTAGTGCGTTCCACCAAAGAGGAACAACAGACGAGAAGCCTGATGAGCAGTGGGGTAATGTGACCTTTTGGGTTGGTTGTAGACCAGGTTTGGCTGGGAGGACCAGAAGTTCAGTTTCTGAGAGGTTCAGCTGGAGGTGGTGTGCCTTCATCCATGTGGAGATATCTGAGAGGCATTTGGAGACCCGTACAGAGACCGAGGGGTCCTCAGTAGAGATACACTGAACAAGAGTCTCAAAGAAGACAAGACGTTTTGGGGACTAATAATAAAAAAAAAAACATCATACTGTCTTACTTTCATTTAGCTGAAGAAAATGATTGGCTGTTCAGTATTTGACATCCTCATGACTGAAGATTAGGTATTGTTTGCTCTATTTCAAGAGGGTTAGTATAGTAGGGAGCGGGAGGCAGGGGCGTAGCCATCATTTTAGAAGTGAGGGGGACAAATTGTTCAGAGGTCTATTGAGTTATTTATCATCCTCTCGCATTCAATTGCACCTCTCCTTAGCAGCTAAAGAACCACATAACCACAAACAGCACAGCACCAAGGAACCGACTTTAGTTCTTTAAAATGATATACTATCAAAATCTAAAGTCAAAATCCAAACTCTAAAGCTGCCAAACTCTGGTTGAGTTGACATAGAATGACCCTGGAGCATCTACAGGGTGAGTAGCCAGATAATTAAGTACCAAATGACAACACTGAACACAAAAAGTTCTGTAAAACACCATTCCTGTTTAAAATTATCAGCACCAAAATTGAATGGAAGTGACAAGGTAACAGGGTAATAAGCCACATCATTTAATTTAATGGCAAGAAGTGACAAGTGAAAGTGACACAACAATAAACATATCAAAATTAATATGTAGCTATTTTATCATTTATTTTATCATCAACTATGACAGCACAGATTAATCAATTAAGAAAAATGGTATGACCTATGCCTGCTGCCTAATACAGTAGTCAAATAATATCTGCAAATAAATAAATAATAAACAAATTTTAAAAAGTCTCTTTGAAATTACATATAAACTACATCTTTAAACATCTGTGTCAGTATTTCCCTTTTGAACTAAGGGAATCAGAGGCTACAGGCTCTACTGATTAACTATATTATGAAATAATATCATCAGTTCTAGATTTCTTTTAGACCCAAGCAGAAACAATAATAAAATCAAAATAAAATAACAGTTGTATTAAGTAAAAAGTAACTAAGAGTCTTTGTTGATGATCCTCTACAGTTAAATAACTGTGATGTTAATGTTTGTTTGCTTAACTAACTAAATTGACATCTATTTGTCATCTTTTAGCTAAACATTATCTACATTCAACAGCATTACTCAACTTACACGGTTTGTTTGGAAAAAACTGTCTAAAGTCTGTTGCCTCTTGGCTGGTTTGCTGAACATGTTTATACAGAAGCACTGCCCAGATCTGAATCACACCAAAGATACTCAATACAATATTTAATAAACCGTCTCTGATCACACGACAGCGGTGTTTGTTTGCCGCCTTAGCTCCGCCTGCTCATGATGCGTTTAGAGGTGGCTCGGAAAAACACGTTTCCACATGTTAAAAATGAATTGAGTGGTTTTAATGGCTGTAAAAAGTGCGGGGGACAGAGGGCACAGATACAGGAAGTGTGGGGTCCCTCGCGTACCCCGCATCCGCTACGCACATGGTGGGAGGTAAGTATAGCTGTGTGTGTGTCAGTGATAGGAGATGTTGAATCTTCTAAAAACAGAACCAAGTGAAAGCAGTTTTAATAAAAAATAAAACAAGGCCTTGGATGGCGCCTTGGGGTAGGAGACAGTAGCAGAAGACAATGAAAAATTAACATTACCTGATCTTTGTTGTGGGTATGATGCCAAAGCCTTTCTCTGAACGCCGATCACAGTCCAAGATGCAATGGTTGCAGCAGCAGAGAGGTCCAACAAAATCAAAATGGCACAATCTCTGGTGTCAAAGGAGAGCAGTAGTGGTGTGTCGGTCATGAACAAGCCAGTTCAAAGAGCCAGCTTTAAGTGAACAGTGGTGGTCATTAACAAAGCACATTTACTTGAGTCCTGTATTTAATTAGGGGTGTGTGTTTAAATAGAAATTGAAAATGTCAATAGCTGTTTATTTCTATGCTTAAGTTTTTATAGGTGTTTCTATCTGCTTTGTGTAGCAGAGTGGTTCTGCAAGCAAGTCGGTGCATTCATTGGATGGTTTCAGAGAGTGTAATTGCAATGAAAACAACTGGCTACAGCAATTTATTGATATTAGAAAATGTACATTTTACTTTTAAATATTTCAGTACAAAGGATGTATTGAATAATTGAAGTGACATGTGTACACATACAAATCATAAGTCAAAACAGCGCTAAATTTGGCTGAATTCTAAAAGGTATAATGGTAACATAAAGAGCGGTTTGGGAGCCGAAAGAGCCGACTCTTCTTGGTGAGCTGAGCCAAATGATCTGACTCATTAAAAAGAACCAGAATTCCCATCACTAGACAGCAGTTAGTAATTTCTTACTTAGTGGAACTGACTGTGGTACATACTGAAATCTGACTAGACTGACTAAAAGAGGGACGAGTTGTAAGAAGAACAACTTTAACCAGGGCCTCAGATAGAAATAATCATTTTGAGATTGTTTGGAAGTTTTCGACTACAGATGGATGTAGGATTGGTCTCGAGTTTAGGTTGAACTAGTGGTGTACACCAACAAGAAGCTCCTTGACTTATGCATTCAAGTCCTATCTGATCATAGCACTCCATGTCTATTTGTTCATGCTGTCTCTTCTGTCCCTGAGGCAAAGTTATCTGGTTTCATTGCTAGTCCAGGGGAGGAGGGCTCAGGACCTTACCTTCCTGCTAATCTTAGGCCTCAGATAAGCAAAGAAGCAATTACCCCTTATCAGGGGGCCCCAGGGGGAGATGTGGAGGAGGATAGAAGTCACTTCATATACAGAGGTGTTGAGTTGCGGGGGGTTGATGTTGATGGGTTATTAGTCATTATAGCTATGCAGTCCAAAATCTCCTTGACCTGATTGTCTTAATTTTTTGTGCTCAATGTAGAGAGATGTAGTTAGGCCAGAGGGGAAGAGATGGTGGACGGAAATGCTTTTATTCTGAAAGAAATACTGAGGCAGGGACATGAGGTTTCTCTCCTATACTGCACTTTTTTTTTCTCTTGCTCATTTGTCAAAGTCCTTCACAGCTTCATGCATAAACACACTCGATACACACAAACAGATGTCTTCATTTGCTTCCAAACCGCCTTCATGAGGTGTGTGTGTGTGTGTGTGTGTGTGTGTGTGTGTGTGTGTGTGTGTGTGGAATGAAGGTTGTTGCTGAGTGAGCTGTTTTTTTTTTTTTTTTCCACTGTGCCACCCTGACAGGGGCCGCTGTAGCTTGAAGAATTTGTCTTCATTCTACACCAAGGCCCCCCCAAGTCACTCTGACATGCACTGGGTGCAGAAACACGGGATAAGTCATGTCTGGATGAACGGAGCAGGCTGGATAAATAACCTTACAGCAGTGTGTATGTAGTATATCTGTTTCGTTTCATTTTACAGCAGCAGTCTATGGTTATTTCTATCAAGACTACTCGTTAATAACTGATTAAATCATGGTTCCTAATGAGTCCATTGACTAGAATGGAGAAAAAATATCAGCTGCTACAACTTGAGCACCTTATTTTTTAGCTTATACTTTATTATTTATCACCATTAAAAGTATGCAGAATCAGCTATTAGTACCCTACTGTTTGCGACGCACCAGTGGATGTACAGACAGCTAGCACAGGATTACATTAATACTAAGGAAAACTTAAATACATGATCATTCTCAGGTAAGCTCTGAGGTATTAAGGAGCATTCTTTCTGATGGTTTCTCAATCGGACATCAGAGATAATGATATTCTCAGAAGGTGTAAGTCACTCTGAATCAGATAATATGTGCATCACGTAGCCTGTGTGTTCAGATTTGATTTGGTTATGACTCTGAGGAGCGGGATATTTGACGCAAATTGTGACAATAGCCTCTAATAGTTTGAAAGTAATTGAATTGCCTCCATGAGCTGTGTGTATTGATAACTACAGTATCTAACTTTCTGTTGTTTTTAGAGCACCTGCCTGCATCTTTCCCTCTCACACTGTATATATGCCTCCAGTCTCTCATTGGTAGTAAATAAGATCTCAGCATTGAACTTTGTGAGTATTATTACTAATGAAACAAGTCTAAACAAAACAGCCTAAACTACAAACAGCATGTTAAAACAGAATTTTCCTTTAAAAAAAAATAAAAAAATAAAAAATAGGGAGACAGATTCGGTGTCAGTTTCAGTGCAGGAATTTTCCAGTAAACCAGGACGTGCATCCCAAACAGATCCCAGCATTCTTTGAAATCTTTATATATCTTTGTTAAAATTGCGCAGCTGCAAAGTTCTTTTTCAAAGTTGTTTCATAGATGACCTCGTGGAATTCCCATTATTGCACGACTTATCTGGAGACACAGTACAGAGCTTTTCCTAAGCCTTAGATTAGCCTTTGGCAGGGATCTGCACCACTCCCACATTTGTAGTCTAAGTTAAGACTACGTGCAGAAGCTACTTTATTAAATACACCTGTACAGTCTAATCCAACCCAAATCCCAAACACCAGCTCAGCCATAAATTCTGTGATATAATGTTCAGTTTTTTTTTATAGACGTGTCTTAGCATTGAGGATGCATTTTAGGATTTGGAGGTGGTGCTGCATTGCAAAAAATTAGAAGCACTTCTCAATGTAATGTAGTTCAGTCCAACACCACCTTTAACCATGACTGCAGTTCTGACCATATATTAGATTTACACATACATACATTTCCAATTATTTCAACTTCTGTATGTTATTAACTTCATAAGAGTAGAGTTCAGGCTGAAATGTTTTAAACAGGTGTACTCAATAAAGTGACCAGTGAGTGTATATTTTTCTTATTACTAGACCAAACCAACAAAGTGTTAGTCCATGGCTGCATTCCAGTACCCATACTACCATATGCCAGAGAAATATTTAGCATGTTAAATGCTTTATGCCAAAATACCAAGACGCCTACTGCATGTATGCAAGCCAGCATGCTTTTATGGCTATTCCTACCCACAATCCTCTGCTCAGCAGTAGATGCATCACATTGACTGAGCTGTCCAGAGAGCACAGACAGATAACATTCAAAGCATTTTATTCAATTCAGATGTGTATGTAATGTTTGTAACATGCAGTATTATATTCACAACAGTAAAATTACAAAGTAAAATCAGCACAGCTCTGTGGGTTCACCTCTGTCTCAGGCGAGCTCTGCGAATGGTGTTCTTTATTTCTCCATCTAAACGTGAAGTGATTTAGCACGTGTTCCAAATCGCATACTATTTTCTAAGAACATTTACATTACATTTAGTCATTTAGCTGATGCTACTTACAAAAAAGGGAAACAATGAAGGTACAGTGTAACAAGGACATGTTAGTGCAGCAATAAGTACTAATCACATAGAATCAAGGTCCATTTGTAGAGGGGGTTAGATTTAGCATGTCCAGTTGTTGGTAGTGTTGGAGAGGAGACCTCTGAAGACCCAGCTCTTCAGAGAGTACTCTGAAGAGTAGAGAGACGTTCCACCAACGAGGAACAACAGATGAGAAGGCCATAAAAATGTCATAAATATATATTTTTTAAAAGGCTCTTTAATTTCTTAAAGCAGCTTGGGACTGCTGCTTTCAGACAATTCATTGAAACAGGAGCAAATCATACATTTATTGGAAACTATTTTCAGTGGCGGATTAATCCACATTTGAGTCAGTGTTTGTGGCAGCAGGATGTGTGTATGTGGGACTGAGTCAAAATAAACTACAATGTGTGTTCATGGTAATGAAGAAACATGTCACCCAGTGCAACAGTGTGGCTCACTGATGTGTTTTTAATAGTTTTTGGACAGAAAATGAGCTCTGTGGCACAGAGGAAGAAGAGACATCAGGCTTTTACACACACAATACTTGTTAGTGGATACAGTCACTGTTGGTTTGACTCTGCAACATTTGGTTTGTTGACAAGAAGAAAAATCACTAGCCTCAGCCTCAAAAAAAAAAAAAAAAAGTTTAGTCCTGCTTTTATTCATGAGTTTGATCTCCTAACTGGTGATCCGGCATATTAACATGTGGACCGAGCCATTTCTCAGTGTCCAAAAGCTTTTCTCAGAATGAACAAACAGGAATGCATTTCCTCATAATAATGTGAATAAATCTTCCTGTTTCTACCTTCAATATAAAATATGAGGCATGAAACTCATGTGCAGCCCAGTGGAATAAAACCTGTGTATAATTTTTATGTTGATGAAAGTTCCCTCTATGTTCTCATATGTTTCTATGCATTATACACAACTATGAAACTATGCACACTGACTCAGCCTGAAATAATTCTGTTTTATCTGTCTGAAGATTAATGCGGATGTTTCCAAAGAAAGTATTACAGTAATCAGTGTAGAGAAATGTTTTTTGTTTCATCTACAAGAATGCCTTTATTATATTTGAAATTATTCAAATCTATCTTGATTTGATGCTCACTATGCCAATAGAGGCTTTGTGGTTTCCTGTAATCCTCCAACCTTTCCGTAGACTAATCCGCCACCTGATTTATGTGTCGCAGTATCAACTGGATCTGGACAGAATTAATTTCTCAGGCTGACGTGTCTAATCAAATATTGATGCCTCATTAGGTGATTATTAGGTGGGTATTGATTGGTCTGAGAGTTGAAGTTTTCTTTCAAATGTGCATTTTTTTCCACACGGGCAGCCTTAGAAAAATCTAGTGGACCAACAGGAGATAACAGAAATCAACATTTTCCAACATGCAGGATAAAGAATGTGTTTTTCTGGAGGAAGGCATTGGGAATTTACTCAAAAGGTTAAAAATGCCTCTGCACATGAAGGGTTAACCTGAGCATTTGCTTTAGAGAAACCGTCTGCGTGACTAAAACTAAATCTGCTATCGGACACTGTAATTAATGAGTGCAGCAGAATGTATGTTGATCCACAGGGGCTGCATCCACTCCTCTATCATCCATATCCCACCGCTGCACTCTGTCCAATACTGAAGTCCCCGTGGAGCGGTTCCAAATCAATCACATCGGCGGAACAATTATCCTGCTCAATCACATCAGCCAGCCGATCACCTTAACACATCTGAAAGCCAAGTCTCACACACACACACACACACACAACACAACACAACAATACATAACGTCCATCTGATGGTATGTGAGATTAGACAGCTTTACTTCTATACCGTTTATTCAAATCGGTTTAAAATGAAACAAAGGAGATGCAGGTCTCTTCTCCAGCTCCCCTGCCTTTAGCATCAGGGCTGTGATAGTGAACACTAATGGCTTTGTTTGCCATGGAAACCAAGAGGAAGTAAACAACATGCTAGATGCATCCAGATCAAGCCCGTCGGCTGTCCTCTGCGGGCGAGCGCGTCAATGAGGACGAGGTGAGATGCACAGATAAAAGCTGCAGGTCAAAACACTGTGAAGTCCTAAATAAAACCTGCTTATCACATTAGAGCCAGAAGGCTTTGATTACTCGCTGGAGTAGTTAACTGAGTTCCATTACATATAGGTGTCTGACGTGACTGCTTGTCATTAGTCAGACCCCATATATCTCCATGGAAACACAGAATTACCCCACAATATGAATACATTTGGATTACATGTTTAATTTAGTTGGTATATTTTGCATAATCAAAATATTACATGAGTGGGTGTGTTGTAGAGGGTGAGCTTTACAGCACACCCTCTCATGTACAACTTTGGAATATTGTTGGGGGGGATGGTGAGATTATTTGTACTATAATGGTTCACGGGTCAATAAAATGTAACATTTCCTGCAGATGTTTTACTTTTTAAAGCCAACCAGGACAAAGATTGTGCATTAATCCACCAACAGAGTTTGAATATATGCATATGTAAGGAAAAAAGCCAGGGGTTGAAGAGAGGTCGCTTAAGGAGAGACATGATGCAAAAACACTGCATGATGTGAAAGGGATAGTTGCTGGATAGATGCCGCTGTTCTGAAAAACAGGAAGTGAGTGATTATAGTTTGGCCCATTTACGAACACAGTCTAGTCTATGACACGCTGCTCGTGGAGGCAGTTATGGTACTTTGAAAACCTTCAAAAATACTCGGCTGCTGCAATTTGGATCAGAAAATATCGTACTCTTTCTCTGAGTCATCACCCAGATTTGAACAAACACGTATAGTTTCGGCTTCAGTGAGACTTACACTGTCTGAGGACTGTGCATATACAACCATAAACCCATTTACAAATCATAGGGGGGGAAATGCTCGTAATTATTCCAGGACCTGCACTACATAAAAATCATCATGTTTTCTTCACAGTCCAATCCAATCATAGTTGTCTGTAAACCCATGGGTACTTTGTAAACATGAACTGCTAATACTTAATGCATATTTTTAATGCTGCCAATGCCAAGATGTAAATATAGACTAAGCAAAAACATAAAAAAGGAAAAAAAAAAAAGGTCTTAAACTATAGCCCACAGTCCACTGTCACTGTCGATGGCAGGAAGTGTTGGGTCTCAAGCATAGCAATGTTGGCCAATGTTGATCCACCACTCCGTCCAGACTGAAATAACAACTAATAACAACTATTGGATGGATGAAATGTACAGTCATTCATGGTCTCCAGAGGATGAATCTCCCCTGACTTTTCCCATTTTTTAGTGTAATGTGTCTACAACTATACTGGACGGATTGCCATCAAATTTTGGTTCAGACATTCACATGTTCACCTCAGGATGAATTCAAATTGTCACGGAGGGGTGAGGGGGGTGGGAGTTCAGGAGTGGACGCAAATGCAGGCACGGGTACGTACACAAAAGCTAACTTTAATAACAAAACGCTTGAGGGGACAGGAGCAGGGTGGAAAAACAAACTAAGGAGTGGCTGGTGGTCCAGGCAGAAAAAACAAAAAGCAAAATGCAATAACTAAAAATCAAGAACCAAACTGGGAACGGAGGCAAGCTTCAGCAATAACAGGAGTGTGCAGACACTGAGTGAAGACAAAGAGGACAGACGCATTCAGACATATAACAGACAGACAAGGAACAAAAGGAAACACAGGAACTAAATAGGCATGCAGGACACCAGGTGAAACTAATCAGGGACAGGTGCAGAATCAAACACAGGCAGGAAAACAAGGCAGGAAGTAAAAGTAGACAAGACACAGACAGGGTAGAACTACAAAATAAAACAGGAAACAGAACAATCTCAAAACTGTAACAAAAATAACATTCCCAACCACTGAAGTCACCACCACGGCTGTTGACTCTGAGTCTTGTTTTACACGTAGCATATTCATGCATACAGACTCCTGTCGTCATGGTTCTTATATTCCTTCAACTCAGAGGTATCTGTGGTGGGTAGAATACTTCAAATTGAGTAGATAGAAAAAAAAAAAAAGTCCCACAACACATACAGTACTGCTGACATTCCAAATGATACTCTTTCTGAGCAGTCTGCCTTGTTTTGACAGTACAAATATATGTGACACTGGCATAAGCCTGGAATGAAAGGTTCATGGCTTAACATCAAACAGCATCAGCAGCAAATTAAAACAGGAGCAGATGAAAAAAACTGAAAAAATGTAAAAGTTAAATCAGAAATGTCTCTAATATGAGCCTGTTCTTAATTCTCTCTCTAATTTTTGAAGTATACTGTATGAAGGCCACGATCTGAGAGTTAACAGACAACGTCAAAGGTGATCCAATGTGCAAATCTACATTTACTGAACTGCTGAAAGACCTAAAAATATAGAACATGTAGAACAAAGTGTGCGTGTGAAGGTAGTGACTAAGTGACATAAACATTGTTAAAATCAGCATCAGGCCTTGTGGGGAGATGCTTATGATTAGTAAGCTTTTTCGTTCTCACTGTGGGGGAGAGACAGGGGTGACTAAATAGATTTTTAAATATTAACACCCCTCAGGGAAGGATTTCTGCTTCAGCATTTTAACACTATATTCAGCATTTTAACACTATATTCCTCAAGACCCAAATTTTACATTCTAAGTATCCAAAAAAGACGTCAGTGACAGGTCATTCTCTGATTATGTTTTGTTGCCAGCAGAATCCTAATTGGAAAGCAGGACAGGTTCTGTGATGCTGTGCAAGTTCCCAAAGCTTACACTCTGCGAGCAGTCTGGGCTTCACAATGGCAGAGTGTTGCCCTAAAGGGGCTGGATGGCAGGATGGGGATACTCCAGTCGAAGCACAAAACAACAATTGTGTTACAGAAACCAAAACCAATAGAACATTGTAAGACAAGCTGAACACGGCCTCTGAAGAGTTGTGAGAAAGAGAGCTCGCAGGGGAACAATGCTCCAGAAATGTCTGTGTGTGAATGCACATACATGCTGCTCTTTCTTCTATGACAATGTCTTTGTTCTGTGTACATGTGCAGCCTCATTATAAAGACAACTCATATGAAAGCATGGCACAGTCTGTCCACTATTATCTTGACAAAGGCGTGTACGCGCTGACCTGTGGCCCTCGCTGATTGCCTGTTATCGGGCCTGTGCGCTCCTCTGATGCCTGACTCTAATCAAAAGGAAATCTGACGATGAGTTGTCCTCTGTTAGGGCTGATTTGATATATATCAGGTCACCTCACCTCTTCCCTCTTAACATCCACTCCACCCCCACTGCAAAAAAAAAGAGGAAGAAAACTAATAATTGAAAGTGAGATAGCAGGGGAGGACCAAAGGGCAGAGAATGGTAGCAGCAAGCACTTCACTTGGAAATAAGGCACATCCAATCCTGGTGGAATCAGAAGAGCCGGAGCAGTATTCTCCTCAGCCCTCCCTCTCAATTTGTATTCAAAGACTCGAGTTGTGTTGCTCAGACGAGAGCAAATTCAGTTTCTCATATGGGGTCTCTCCTCTGATGCATCTTGCACCAGCTTTAAAATGACCCCTATTTCTTACTCTGTGCACTCAAAAAGAAAGAGTTGTGTTTGAGTTCCACATAGTGTGGACGCCGCAGTGTTTTGTTGAACAGGCTGACGTAGCAGCAGCGTTTTCGAAAATTGAATCTATCAAAGTAAAAATAGAGGAACAAGTTATTCAGTCCACAAAATATTTACTCAGCGCTTCCCAAACTGTGTGGCACGGAGTTACGACAGGGGGGAAGGCTGAGTAAATACTTTGGTACAGCGCTACAGCATGTTTTTTTAACAACTGTCAAGTAAACATTTAGCAGACGATGATTCAGCTACAATAGCTCCAAACATCACAAAAACAAAGTAAGTAAGTAGTTTTCTTTTTTTCAGGCTTTGCAACATAATTAATTACCATGATGTGACTGGTCCGTTAATTATGGTCACTCACTTTATTGAGATCAAGACAGATCCTGATGCATCTTGTCCAACACGATCTCACTCCAGCCTAGCCATAGACTGTATAAAACATGGATGTAGTCTCTGTGACGTCACCACAGGTTTCTGAAGAGCCGTTGTGAAGCTCGGCGTGGTGGCTCTGGTCATCGCCATCTTGGAAGTCCTGTCTCTGCCTTTTGCTTCTCAAGTAATCCAAAAATGGAACAGGTGAACCGAGGGTGGAGCTGAGGCGGGCCGAATGGCGCCTGGTTGCTCAAACAAGCCACCTGTGACGGCACCCACCTGTCAATCAAAGCACCCACACTCTTAATTCTGCATAACTTTAAGCCTTAATATCATTTGAACAGGTGAGTTGTATATAAATTCACCCTCAGTACAGTTGTCATGAACGGTGAAATTAGCTATAGAGACCAAAACTGTTTTTTGTACCAGGCTGTAAACATGTTTATTTCTGCTGTGAAGTTGGACATTTTAACATGGGGACTTATGGAGACTGACTCCCTGTAAACAGCCTCCATGTGGGCGTTTGAGGAACTGCAGTTTTTTGTACTTCCATTTTGGCTTTACTTCACAGCCATGGAGGTTGGCACTTGAGCCTAGCCAGTGCCCCTACACTTTAAAAAATGACACCATGGCTACTTCTCTAGCGTCATTCATCATTATCATCATGCCTACTGTTATCATGTGGAATGTAAGATCTCTCCCTAATAAGATGGAGGAGCAACACTCTCTGATTCAAAAAGGCCCGGCAGCATCAGCCAAGAACGGTCATTGTATTTGAGTTCAAATGTTGCTAAATATTATTTGGTGCATGGTGGCACATGACATCACCTTTTTCCAACTGTGCCACGCCCACTTTAAAGCAGTGAGAAAAGCAATGATGAAAACACAAATCTGTTGTATACAATAACCAAAATGAGTTATTGTACATGAGTTACGTGTTCACGTACAGCCCCATATGTCAGAGCAAGAAGCTGATTGATGAAATTGGTTTTCAGAGAATTTAATGTTAATTGTGAACATGAACTATTTAAAACAAATAATTTCAGTCCAAACAGTAGGACAATAAGCAGAAAAGATATGCTGTTACAGCATGTAAAGATTTGTGTACCTGCAGTGACACATTGTAGGTTTTTCCAGCTGTAGGCAGCTGTTACAGCCCACCATTCTCCCAGTGTTAGTGGTCATTAGTTGGTCCTTCCCACACATTAATTATTTCATTTAATGATTTATATATTTTGATTTTCCCTCTCAGCTTTGTCTCATATGGAACATTTTCTGGTTGTCTCTGACCCAGAGAGAACCAAACAGACCTTTGAGAAGAGTGGGTTGTCAGTGGAACAGTGCAGGGATTTGGGCAGAAGGTTGATAGATGAAAGTGCCATTACAGGTCAATTACGACTCATTTGAGGTTTCCACCGCCGCTGCTGGCATTACACAGCCAATTGCACAGATGATGGCTGTAATATGAAATAAGTGGCATTGAAGGAGATGGGGGGGCTGTCTTTGTGTCACCCAAAGAGCCAGCAGGCGGAAGTCAGCCAGTAAAAGAGGACAAAACATAAGGAGAAACACTACCTGTGGTGTTATTAGCACACAGTTCTCTCTGCAAGGACATTTATTCATTTGTCATGGACCCGCACAGCAGTACAACTCAAACAGCATAGCTTGTATTAAGCCAATGAAATGTTGAGACTGTTAATGACTTCACAATATGCCACAGTTCTGTCAGTGGCATCAATCTCATGATGGATATTAATGAAATATTAATCAAGAATGTATCACATGATGAATATGACCACTACCTTTACATAATACTGCTTCACCTGAAGACAGGTGACATTTTTACTGTTGTATGCAGCGTGACACATCAAAGTCTAGACTTCAGAATTGTAAATGGCCTGTACTTATATACACTGTTGGCATTGGCTGCCATGCAAGGTGTAGCGTTAGACATTTCTGCAGCAGTCTATCGTTAACACAGTCACTGAAGTGGTTAGCTAGCACTTGTATTCACCGGAGAAATAGCACAGACTCCATCGTCTCTTTGGTCTGGGAACTCACTGACCATTTATTCTGCGCATGCTCACAGTAACATCCTAGTGCACGCATGCACGCATGTTTTCATATGACATCACTGCATAGGCTATTTAACATGACTCATATTATTAAATATGCTTAACACAAGGTGCCAACTGCTCATCAGTTTTAGGAGCTAACCATAAATACACATTCAGATACCGATGGCGCAGCCTTCTTGAGCAATTTGGGGTTGGGACATGCAGACTGGAGAAGCCCGGGATCGAACCACCGATCATGGGATTAGTGGACGACCCGCTCTATCTCCTGAGCCACAGCCACCTCTTTGTATGTCATTGCTGAAGTCAATGCAAAACAACTAAGGTCAAGCGAAAACCATGTGAGCTGAACACAGACACTGAACAATCTAATATTTTAAAATGTTGCAGAATGTATTGGTAGCTTGGAAAAGTGAGGAATACTGTGTGGAGCGCTTCTGTCACATTTTGGTTTGAAGAGTGGACCCCAATGCAGCAAGGAGGTATAGTGAGCAAAAACTTGTGCAGTACGACCTGACAATGGGACTAAATATACAAGACAGGACAACAAGACACAGGTGAAACTAATGAGGGTGGAACAGACAATCATGTCAAGAACAAAAATTACACAAGAGACAAGGAGAGGGGAGAATTAATAAAAAAGGAATGATTTCACCATAAACCCAAAACCACAACAGCTTTACATTCTACTTATTATGTTTTTCTCTCTCTCTCTCTCTCTCTCGATTGAGATCAGTCATCATCAAGGATTTTCCAATTCCTTAAATCCCCGTCTGTAGTCTCAGTCTGTAAGTAGACAAGGAGAGAGGAAACGCAGCTTTAACTTACGAGGAAATCTTTTTTACTGGATGGCTAAACCCTCTTCAATCGGAGTGTTTATTGCCTGGTCAGATGATCTGACGGGACAGTAAAAGGAGCGACTGGCTGTTGTGGAAACAGTTTTATTGTGATATCAACATGATTTGTAGTCCTGTAGATTAGGCAAATACCTGTGGAAACAGGAATGACTGCACCGACGGCAGATCTAATGTTATTCATATGTAGTCATAAAATAAAAAAATATTCTGCATGTGGTATCTGAATCATGAATAAATCATGACGGCACTCTCACAATTTCATTTATTTTTTTATTCATCAGCCAGAAGGCTCTTCTGATTTTCCTCTTTTCTTATTTAAATTCCAAAATATACAGCTACAGGATCACAGGTACAGTATTATTATGAGCCCTATGATATTATCTTGAGCTAATAGATTTCATTTTGAATCCGCGTTATCGCTGTTTTTTCTCACATTTCTCAAAAAACATGTTTCATTTTCTATTCGTCGTATTTCTATCAGCTATGTTCTATGACATCCTCAGGTCCTATTACAGCATCAGATGTCGGGTGGGTTTTTTTTTTGTTTTCTTTTTTTTTAAATTAAGACTTACTGTTACTTATTTTTACACATTTGATAGTTGGCATTTGACAGTCAAGATGCTGTGCATCATTAATAATCGTCATCTCGTCATAATGACACTGGAGTGGGTGAGGATGTCTTCTCCTTTCTTCTATTTTCCCCCATTCTCCCAACTTGGAGAAGGAGTTATGAGTGAGGGAAGCGAGAAGCCTCGTTATCCACATGGAAAGCACTCATAATGTGCTTAACGGGTGAAGCAAAAGGTGAAGCCGATCAGTCAAAGCAAACTTTGTCCGAGGGCAGAGAAACTTCAGACAAGTCTAGAACCAGCCCCCTGAACGGCAGTCGTGGCAACAAAAGTTCAAGATGAGTCCTCCACAGAGTTACTTTCCTCACTGATCTAAAAGTGACTTAACTTCCCTGAAGATCCCTCAAGGTAGTTGCTCTCCACACCTTCAGCAAAGATAGGGTGTGCTTCACCCTCACGGCATTGTCACCAACGACAGTCGTTTGCATCATTGCTGCCAGTTAGAGGATCATCTGCATTGCTGCCTCCGCTCACAGGGTCCCTGTCATTTATGTCTCCTTGTCATTGCAAAGCCAACCCCTACACTTCAACCTCGGTTTTACATTGCCTGGTTGTTGCCAAGACATGCTGGGTGTTTGAATCTTGGGTCTCCTTTCATGACTGATCCTTTGTTCAGTCCAAAGGGGAGTTTGGGACAAAGGATCAACCCCACAGTCCTATCAATCTCAAGTTGCAACAAATCCCAAAGCTTCTCCTGTACATTAATGGACAGAAGGATTGCTGAGGACAGTGGTAATTTTGGTTGGGGTAATGTAGCGCTGGGGGGAGTAGGCATGTGGGGAAGCCTCCCATCATGCACCAGGACAATGGAACTATGGACAAAAGTCTCATTTTATTTGTGTTCCCTGCCATTGATAAAGATGCTGGTCACGGTGAAATCTGCTTCCCTCTAAGTTCTGCTTTTCCTCACTGTAGAAAAATGTGCCAAAGCTTGTAATACATAGTCTACTCTTTGAGAAATTGATTTTTTTTGCCAAGTTATCTCTGCCCTGACATGATAAAAGATGGAATTGATCTCACCTCTTAAAAGATGTGCACTTATGACTCTTTTTAAAGCTTTCTACTTATTCCAGCACCTCAGTGGATACAGTACGGACATATGATCATCCATCCTGATGTGTAAGAATGGTAGGAAATGTGCAGGAGAGGTCTGAAGAACAGGAGAGATTTCCATGGTCTCTAAATAAAGGTATAATATTAACATGCATACACTGATGCATAGATTTACTGAGGGGATTGACAGATGAACTGATGGTTGATCCCAGCAGTTAGGAGGTGAGCCCTTCTCTGCAGTGTGTTATTACACAACATGTGTCCTCTCTGTGGGAAGTGGAGCTGTCTACAGATGATGAGCACCACTGACAGAGGAAGAGGACACCTCTAACGCACTGACTAAGCAGTCAGTGTCTCAGCTTGAGACCTTTATTGGTAGTCAAGAGTCACTTATTTGTCTGTGCTAGTTATATAAAACAATTCTGGTTGGTTGTGTCTACATTTATGTAGAGCTGCTGACAGGGCAGAATAAAAACACCCAACCTGAGCTAATCTGCATTAACAAAAAAAATGTGTGTCATGTGGATAATAATCACAATCACACTATATTTATGGACTTACCTTTCCGTGTCTTTAATCATTAAAATAACACCCTTTAAAGGTATGCTACATTTATCAAACGTGAATGATGAATTATGAGTTTGCACAACTAAAACTTTATACAGCTAACACGTCCCAAGGATAAGATGTAGCCTGATAGAGATAGATGAGTATTAAGGTATAAAACTGTGGCTATTTAACAGGACATTGTCTTTGTCCTTTTAGTTTTCTTTGTTCATAATGACAAACACTGAATTAGAGGACAGTTTGACCTGCAGAGCATCTGGACTAACTTTTATTAGCAACTGCAGACATTTGTTGGATTGTTTAAGAACCTTTTATGAATGACTTATTAACATTTATAGTCAATGATGACCTATAAGAAAATGACAATGTCTCAGCTCTTAATAACTGACTCATTAACAGTGACCTGATGTTTAGAATCCTTTAATAATTACATTTACATTGATCCAAAGTGACTTACAAAAAGGTAAACACACTGGTACAGTGTGACAAGGACATGTTGGTGAAGCAATAAGTACTACTCACGTAGAATCAAGTGACAGTTGTAGAGTGGGGTAGATTTAGCATGTCCAGTTGTTGGTAGTGTTGGAGAGGAGGTCCTCTCTGAAGAGCTGGAGGTCTTCAGGAGGTTTGTGAAGGTAGAGAGGGACGCCCCTGATCTGATAGGAACTGGTAGGACGTTCCACCAACGAGGAACAACAGACGAGAAAAAGTTTGGATTGTCAAACTTGAGTGTACGGGTGGCAAAGCCAGGTGTCGAGCAAAGGGGTCGGGTGGCAGCATGAGGGCATTCAAATAGTTAATAATTACTTACTTAAAAAAAAAAAAAAAAGTTTTTCTTGTTAATGCCTCACAGCAGATCTATAAAGACGTGAGACGTGGGTGTTGCAATCAGCAACTATATCACTAGATGCCACTGGGCCTTTAATTGAACTCACATGTACTGCTCTTGCATTTATTATTCATCCTTGTGCATAAATATGAAATAATTTACCTTGAAAACTGTTCATTAGGCCTGCTTTATTTCAGCGTCATGAAGGCGGCAGGAAAAGTGTTGTATTATTCATCAGGACAGCATGGAAAATGTCATTTTACTCTCCATCAGCTACCTGCAGCGCAAAAACAAAATAATGAGTGTACATATTTAATAAAAGTAACTGCAGTGGCACTGAGGTCTGTACCTTCACTTTGACAGTGTGCCTCACTTAAATTGGAGACAAATACCTGCCAGAGAGTCTAAAGGAGAGACGTCTAGGCCATTGTACAGACAAACTACTGCAGACTGGATCAACCTGTTCTTTTTCTCACTCACTAATCTGATTATGATTGTCACATGATTGCAGAATGTGTTTGGTGTCTAGGCTTTGGTCTTTGGTCGCACCCACCAAGGAAACACTAAGCTCAGCACAGCAGGGAATTAAAAGATTCCCATCGAGGGTAAGATAGGGTGTATGTAGGACTTTTGAACTGCTATGTGACCAGCAGCGGTAATATCAAGTGACTGCATTTCGAGTGCATGTGGCAGCCCTCTGGTTGCTCCAGAGCACCGACCATGAACCAAAACATAGCAGTTCAAGTCCAGCCGCGGACGTTTGATGCATGTCGCTGTTCAGCTCCCTCTTCCTTCATTCCCTGTCATGTCATACTGTCAACTGTCTAATAAAATATATAGGAATGAGTAGGGAACTTGTTTCAGTAGACTGGAATTGCTTTTGAGAGAAGTAGCAGAGTCCAGTTAACTGCGTGAAACTTTCATGTTTTATTTCATAAAATTAGTGGCAGTCAGTAGAAAAATGAAACATTGACTCTCCGTGCTTCAGCTTATTTAATTATTTATTCTTATGATATTCATCATATTCTTATAAATTCTTTTGAGAAGGAGTTTTCAGACAGGGAGCAACTCTCCACCTGCACTCCTCATGTGAATAGATCAGCGGTGAAGTGCTCTGTGAGTAAACGCCAGGTAACCATGGAAACAGCTTCTGATAACTACTACATCCTTGGCAAAACAGCTGCATTTTCTTGTTATTAGCAACATATTAAAATGTATTTTATAGAAAATATTTATCTTACAGCTGTGAGTTTGGTGAATCTATAATCAAACAATATAACTAAATACTTTCAAATTAGTTCAGGAAGTAGGTTTAGACATGACTGTTATTGTGGATAGCTAAAATTTGCAAAATTAGCACAGTCATAAAGTTAAAGCTGTGTTAAAATTGAAACATTCACCTGATACATCCAGTCTTGCTCTGATGTTCTGCCATGTGAATGTCCTCCTGTTTGTCCTGATAACTGTTAGTTCAGGAAACTCACAAACCACCAGGATCAGTCTGTCGTCTACCTGACAGTTCAGGACAATTCACCTCCTGTGTGGACCAATGACAGTTTAAAGAATGGACGGAGCCTGAGTGATGTCACCTGTAAGTTTCCGAAGCGCTGTTTTGAAGCCGAAAAAATCCATCCAAGCAGGTGGCTGGCTGCCACCATGTTGGATGTACTGCTTCTTCCACCTCCCTGCTAATCTAAATATCAGTAATATAATTAATTATAATTCAAATTAATATCATTTAAACAGTGAGTTAAATAAAATTCACCCCCCTCACAGTAAGCTATAGAGACCAAAACCGTTGTCTGAACCAGGCTGTAAACATGTTTATTTCTGCTGTGGAATTTTAATACGGGCGCTTATGGAGGTTGACTCACTTCCAGAGCCAGCCTCGAGTGGCCGCTTCAATTTTTAACACTTCCGCGTTGGTTTCATTTTCCAGCTTGGTGTGTACACAAGCAAGACTACGGTTTCACGGGATCTCGTCAGGTTGTCCACACATTCCGTCCTGCCTGCTCGCCACTCACTGAAAATGAATTACAGGTGTGTTAATCGCTCCCTGTCTGAAATGCCATGTTTTTGCATGTGAGTGTCACTGCACAAGTTCTAGGACCATTTTTATGAAAAACATTCCACAGATTTGTAAAACACAGAGTATATGAAAGGATGGTGTTCACACATGCTGGACAAACATTACACAAACACATCTTTCCACAGTTGAAGCACCGCTGAAATATGAACAACCCGCACTGGTCGCCTTAACAATCACTACAAATCTTACTAAACTGGATGAAATGAACTTTCATCTATCAGCACATTTCAACACAAAGACAAATAGCATAAAAAACAAGCAAATCAATCAATATGACTTGCCTAACAGTGAAACACAAACCAATACATACATACACACGAACACATCCACATCCACCAAGGTAACACCCTTCCTAGAGCGGCTGTGGTTCAGGAGGTATAGCAGGCCGTCCACTAATCAGATGATTGTGTTTCGATCCCCGGCTCCTCCAGCAAGACACTGACTGAACCCAAAGTTGCTCCCGATGCTGCCGATGTGTGAATGTGTTTGAATGGTTAGCTCCTCAAACTGATGAACAGTTGGCACCTTGTATGGTAGACAATGCCGTCAGTGTATCGATGTGTGTGAATGAGATATGTAGTGTAAAAGCGCTTTGAGTGGTCGGAAGACTAAAGGCGCTATGTAAGTGCAGTCCATTTACCATCCTGCTGCTGGTGGCATTGCTGGCTCCACTTAAACATATTTCAGCCGTGCACAAACGGCTCTCGAGCCCAATGCTACAATAGCTGACATTTTTACAACTTTTTTTTTTTTTTTTTTTAACGGCTCTTCTCTGATTAGCAGTGATGGGAATAACGGTGCTATAAATAACGGCGTTAGTAACAGCGTTACTTTTTTCAGTAACGAGTAATCTAATTGATTACTCTTCCCATCATTATAACGCCGTTATCGTTACTGCCAAAAAATGCGGCGCGTTACTATGATTGAAGGCAGCTGTTTTTCATCAGACCAACTAGATCTCTAAGCCGAGCGGCAAAGATTTTTCTTGTTCCTCCTTCCTTGGTGAGGGCGGGGGCACGAGACAATCGCATAAATGATGACGAGTGGCTGAGGTTGAGTAAAATTCCATGGTAAGCCAATCAGAGGTGGAGTTGGGTGGGTGTTGCTATAATCCATGACATTTTATTGGATGCTCGTCTCACTTTCCCACAGCAACGTTAAAATAGTTTCGATTTGTGTACTGTGGATTTCTGTTCTGTATTGTATTAAGTGTCCATTTCATTATAATATTCAGATTTATCATAAATAATTGAACACGCACATGTATTTTAAGTTCCGTCAAAGAGGGGTGGAGGTGGGGTCCAAATTCTTTGACACATTTGAGCATTTAAAAAATTACCTGAAAGTAACGCAATAGTTACTTTCCAAAGTAACTAGTTACTTTTATAATTTGTAACTCAGTAAGTACTTTAGTTACTTTCTGGGAGAAGTAACTAGTAACTGTAACTAGTTACTTTTTTAGAGTAACTTGCTCAACACTGCTGATTAGCAGTAGCTCATTCCATAGACACTTGGCTTGGGAACCGGAGGGTGGCCGGTTAAAGTCCACTATGGACCGAAGTATGGAAGGTGGACTGGTAGCTGGACACTGCCGAGGTCCCCTTCAGCAAGGCACCGAACCCCCCCAACTGCTCGCAGGGCGCTTCTCTGGGTAGCTGCCCCATCACTCCACCATCTCTCTCCACATTGCATGTCTATGAGCCCTTTGTATGTGTGCGTGTCTATGAGCCCTTTGTATGTGTGTGGTTGTATTTCAGGTTAAATGCATGTAAAAGAAAAAAAACTGAGTGAAAAAAGAATTTTAAGTATTACTTATTATTATATTATGTTATTTATAATATTTTTCAACCCACGAATGACTGTTATTTATTTCTCTTTCTTTCCCAAACATACACAATGATACACTTTGATATATATATATATGTGTGTGTGTGTGTGTGTGTGTGTGTTTGTGTGTGTGTGTGTGTATAGTGATCAAATGATGTTTTTATCATTATAACCATTATTTCAGCCTTTAATTTACAGTATGTATTATATATCATTGTATGTTTCTATCATGTGTCATAGCTGTAAAGTCACTATTGTTTTGTTTTTTGCACTAAGAAAAGTGTTCCAGTGATCTGATGTGGCATGACCTACACATCGTACTTACTTTCAGGGAATTTTAATGCCATCCGCCTTCTTAGCCAGCAAACCAGTGGTGCCTGTAATTCTTTGGCTCCACCCAATGAAATTCAAGGTGGACAGTGAGCTTGAATTGGTCTGCACACATAGAACACAAGTGAGACTCTCAACTTTGGATTGCTCTGTTGATGAGGAGAATTGCTCTTCACTCCACTTCATTAGCTCAACTTGAAAAGTCACAGCAGCAGCGATTCCTTCTTTTGCATCCTCACATCCTGTCCTTAATTAGGTATGATTTAGATGTCGTGTAAGTGTAACTCATGATTTCCGTATGCAAAATTCAGCCCAGATGGGAGACAGACTTAGAGAACTGGGTCACCCACTTCCATAACTCCAGAGTGCATCAAATTCCTCCAATACATAACTCATGGCTCACATATGTGTCACCTGTAGTTGGGGACTGGATGGTGGAGGGTGCTTGCCTCAGTTTGGACAAAAATGTGGACGTCATCCCATAATTCTGATTTGATCATTTTTATATTCATATGAGAGAAATAAATAATTATACAAAAGTAAGTGCTTGCAAATGTAACATGTAATCCACACTGTGAGTGTCATCCAATGTCATGAACATGAAGCACACTTTTACACTTTACACAAGTTTATTGTTGTAGATAGTTTTAAAAATAATATATATATATATATATTAAATACCATAAATTCCATTTTGGCACATTATTCAGCAGCTTATTTGAATATCACTCAGCACAACACCAGTTCCTACCAGATCAGGGGCGTCTCTCTGTACCTTCAAAAACCTCCTGAAGACCCACTTCTTCACAGAGTACCTCCTCTGCTAGCACTAACTGGACAGGCTAAATAGATTTACTATGTGGGTAGTACTTATTGCTGCACTAACATGTACTTGTCGCACTGTACTTTGATTTTTTCCCTTTTTTGTAAGTCGCCTTGGATAAAAGTGTCAGCTAAATGACTGAATGTGGAAGCTGTGTGGTCAGTACAAGAGACCTCATTCATGGTTAGATGTCAGTGGCTTTCAAATTAAATTCTACAGAAGTTGGGTTTTTGTTTGATTTTTTATGTTTTTTTGGTTTTGGTAAATGAAGCAGTACAAATAAAAAAAATGATGAGACTTTTTTACGGCACAGCTCTGATCATTCATAAAGAAGGATCAACAAGCAACACAGAACCAGACGAATGATGCAGGCAGACAAATAGCACTAACTGTAATAGGAAAAGAGACAGCGGTGATCGTGAAATGACTGAGTCCATTCTGGCTGCGGTGCAGCCACCGGAGCTGAAGCCGCAACCAGCAGCACAAAGCAGACTGAGCTGGCCAGAAGTCAGACACAGAAACAGCACAAAGAATCTGGTCAGTCCAGGCAGACAAAAAAAGGAAACAATTTAATTACTGACTCATGGTAGAACACATAAAACAGAGGAAAAACTAAATCTGTGAGGGCACAATACTTCTGACACTTCTCGAGAATGGACCATAACATCATTGCGCAACATCACAGAGCCATGCGGGTGGAATCGAGGTGTAAGCAGGAAGTTAGTTGGCTTAGCCAGTGGAAGTATCTAATGCACATGATCTCAATTGCCAGGGAAGAGTTCCCGTCCTCATGTTCTGGACCAATGCGGATGCGAAGTTTGCAACAGCCTGAGAAATGTTTTTATTATACTCTATGTGCTTAGGTAGAAACTTTCATGGGGATGAATGGGGCACCACTACATCCATGTCTCATGTATGTATGTCTCAGCATAACTTTGCACATCTTAAACCAGCAGCAGATGTCTCATCAGTAACGTAACAACTTCATAAAAAAGCAGATCATAAAAAATATCTCAAGCAAATAAAATCAGCAAAGGACAATAAGTCAATACAAATCAAGTGAAATCAGGAAAAGCTCTCTGATAAAAAAGAGATTAAATGGAGGGCAGAGATTCTGCTGACCTGATTTCCTCAGGCAGCTCGCTCCATAGCTTTGGGGTTAGGACTGGAAATGCTCTGTCACCTCTATCTTTAAGCTGCACCTTGGGATAAAACAAAAAGACCTCTGTCCAGATCTCAGGCTACGTGCTGACAGGTATGAAACTAAGAGGTCAGATATAAATCATGGAAAGAGACCATGAAGAGCCTTAAAGGTCCAGTGTGTGGGATAGTGGCATCTAGCAGTGCATAGGCTGATTACAACCTGTCGCCTCACCCTCTCATTCCTAGTGAGAGAAACTAAGTTGGCCACGAAACATCTGAAAAATGAATGCCCCTATTTAGAACCAGTGTTTAGTTTCGACATGGAAGAGGTCATTAAAGGCACAATATTAGGCCAAAAAAAAAAAAAACACATAACAATTCTTGTTTGAGGTGATTATACACAAATATATATAACATGATTATGAATATCATATTCAATTTCTGCCATATTCTGTAAATAAAGTCCTCTAAAGTCAACAGTAAATCTTAAACTTAATTCTAAAACATACTGGGAGACAATGCAAGGAGGCTCAACCAGGAACAATGTGGTTTGTTCTCTTCTATCTTGTTAAAAGCCTGGCAGCTGAGTTCTGTATCATCTAGAGCTGAATGATAGATCTTTGGATGAAGCAGGTGAAGAGGCTGTTGCAATAGTCCATCAAATAGTCCTCAGAGGTGAGGAGATGAAAAGCGTGTAAAATGGTCTCTTCTGTTTTTGAGAAATAAAATAGGTTGTATTTTGGAAATATTTCTAAGATGATAAAAACAAGACTGCACAAGTGATGTTGTGTGCTGCTCGAAGCTTCAATTACTATCAAACCAAACGCCAGCCAAACAGGCTTGATGTGTTCCAACTGGGAACCAGCAGATGGTAGGATTTGTTTTGCTATGTGCTGTGAGCCAATTACAACAATCTCTGTTTTGTTAGACTTAAGCTGCAGAAAATTTTGTGACATCCTGTTTTTGACATTGAATAGGCAGTCATGTAGTGAACTCAGCCTGTCAGGGTGAGTGGCTTTAACGGACAGGTACATCTGCATGTCAATGGCATAACAATAAGAGGAAACACCAGGACTCAAGGGAAGCATGTACAATGAAAATAAAATTGGTCCCAAAACAGACCCCTGAGGGATGCCATATTTGACAGGAGCAAACATGACTTTTGGAACCCTCTGTTCAACAGGTGTGAAAAGAGCCATTTTAAAGCTGCACCAGATATTCCTACCCAGTGCCTCAGTCTGTCTAACAGAAGGCTGTGACTAACTGTGTCAAAGGTCCAAAAGATCATCAGCGGCCATTTAAAGGTCACTAGTCACCCTGAGAACAATGGCCTTAGTGCCACGAGGTTTCGAAAGATGGACTGAAAATGTTGTTGTTTTCTGCTGTTAAAAACAAACACTTGGACATGTATCTTCCTAAAGTTTTTGATAAAAAAAAAAGGTAGTTTGGAGAATTGTCTATAATTTAGAGGGAGGGTCGGATCCAACCCAGGTTTCTTTAAAAGAGGATGTACACAAGTGGTTTTGAAGCAATCTGGGACAACCATTAGATAAAGAACCTGACAGCAGACAGGGCCCAATAGATTCAACCATTCTGAGAAAAAAACTTAGTTGGTATTACATCAACTTGACTGGAAGACACTTTCATATGAGATACTATTTCTGAAAGCTCAGACAGGAAGATAGGAGGAAAGTGATTTAAAGTGTTGTCTGGTGGCTGCTGCATATTAGGGTACGTGCCATGAGCTGTAAAGAAGCTCTGATGGACTTTATCAGTGAAATAAGATAAAAAACTTTTCACAGTCAGCGTCACCTTTAGCTGGAGCACAAGGAGTCAGATATACCAACTGATCAACGGTCTTACAAAAAAATATTGATTTATGCTGATAAGCAGAGACAAGTTCAGAGAAATATTGTACTCTTGCATTCTTTAGCATATTATTGTATTGGAGTAATAACTCCTTCATAGCCTCCGAGTGTCCTCTGAGATTACTTCTTCCATCTCTGCTCTTCTTTCCTATACTCTGATTTACAGCTAATATTATGTTATCCAAGACTGCTTTCTTTGAATAGACTTTGACCTGACTTCAAGAGAAACATTTTTGTTCAAAATGGACGTACAGACAAAGTTAAAGTTTGTCCATTTTTAATATGATGAAAGTGTAAAGAACATTTGACACATGTTTTCATTAAAGATGTGAAAGCACATAGAGTGGGGTTGGACAATGTTAATGCTACCTATTTCACAGGTACAAAGTATTCATTTGTGGTCAACAGTCATCCATCACAGTCATATACACTTCAAGGTGGAAATTCCACAGTTGCCAACAGTTACATATGTGTTTGTACATAGATGTGCTGTTTAAGGTTAAAGCATGTGTTCATGTTTAAAGAAGGCTTGCAGAGTCATTAATGTGAATATTAACATCACCACAAAGAACATTTGTCATTTTCTGTCACACATTTTAAATAAGTGAGGATAAAAGTTCAGGGAGTTCTCCTAAAAAGCTGCTGATGGTTTAAAATCAGATAAATTAAAATCATTATGATTCAAGTTGAACAGGAGAACTTTAAACTGGTGGAATTTGATGCCCTTCCTGAAGATACTCACATGGCAACCACTGTGACACTGGCATACTATTTCTGGATGTGCTAAGACAGTCATAGTGTGGACACAGTGATCCTGCATTTGTAACCAAACATAAGCTGGCAGATAAAAGCATTTGAAGTTTAACTGCAGATTTCTATGCAGAATGTGAAGCTATTGAGCGAGGTGGAGAGTGGCAGTGGCAGTGGGGAAGAATTCCATTCAGTGACTGATTTGTCATGTGTGTATAGCTGTGGAGACTGCATGAAGAATGTTTGCAGCATGGTGCCCTGTGGACTGGGGTAAATACCACCTCTGTTAAAAAATGATGCATGCTTCCAGGAAAGATTAAAATTATCGATTAAAACTAAGTCCTGTGAGGACTGTAGCCATGTGTTGAACCTGAGCAGCCTGCTAAAATACCCTACACCTTGATGGTGGGAGGGGATCGTCTACGAGTAATTTAAAAAGACTGTTTACAGGAAAAGCGGTGCACTACTTGCAGCAGGATTGTGAAGAGGGCATGTGCCATTGGTAGTATGCCCCTTCTGGTTTGGAGGCCTAAATTGGAGAGCTGGCTGGAGCGGGATGAGCAACATCGTGAGGAGAGGGCATGTTGTTGAGAGCAACTGTCAACAGCAGAAATGGATAGCTTGGACGCGCAACAAGATGCCATTAGATTCTAGATGTGATAGGATGATGCCGCTACTAGCGAGTAGGGGGAGTCCAGGATGGAGAATTTGTTGGTCAGTTGGAGGGCCTTCCCACCAAGGTTACTCTGAAGGGCAACAGTCCATGGTTCTGTCTGAAGCCTGGGCAGCAGCGACATTCAGACAACACAGTACAGTCAAGTCCAGTCCTTTGGTGGTTGTGGTGGTGACATCGGGGCCCATAAGGATCAAAAGTCAAGTCCGGACGGTGAGGTAAGTGGAGGCATGACTTATTAGGTCCATTTCTGGTTGTTGGGGAAAGAGAAACAGCTATGACCAGTAAAAAGTCATGACAGGGGTAGACTTAGTTGTAATAAACAGGCAATAACACAGGGAAATACTTAACCATAAGGGCTCCACAACGGGAGAACACTACTGAAAGTAGACTTGTAGCACTACACACAGGAGGTACTGGGAACAAGACTTACTTACAGACCCCAAAACTGGGCCTGCTGTGATGGATCAACTTCTGGTAATTAGGTTAGCTGAAGTTTTCTTACACTTGGTGGTGGTGCTATTGTCCACTGTCCCAGTTGGCTAACTATATCCCATGCTAAAAACAAGGTGGGTTGCAGCAAGCTATCCCAGCTAGGACACATACAGACCAAGTGGCAACTTCCATGGCTGTAAAGTGAAGCCAATGTGGAAGTACCAAAAATTGCAGTTCCTTGAACAGCCACTTGAGACTGGCTACAGAAGTGAGTCAGTCTAAATAAGTCCCCATGTTAAATCTTCACAAATAAACATGTTTACAACCTGGTGCAAAAACAGTTTTTGTCTCTATAGCTAATTTCCCGTTCATGACAACTGTACTGAGGGTGAATTTTATAGAACTCACCTGTTCAAATGATATTAAGTTATGTATAATTACCAACATGGCCAATTTAAATTAGAAGGTAAGTGCATTTGTAGATGGCTTGTCATTCAGCCCACCTCATGGTCCACCAGTGATTCATGTCTTTTTGCTGATTTTCAGATTACCCGGGAGTCGGAAGAGGCAGGACTACCTACATGGCATACGCTGTCCAATATTTATACTGTGATTGATACAGACCTAAGATCGGAACATCAAATAAATAAAATATTTTACTACTGTATATTAAAACATGATAAACAACCAGGATCTAAGCGAGTGTAAGAAGGTAGCTACCTGTGCAAAAAGGTCAGTTGTTGACAAAGCTTCTGATGGTGTCGATGTGTTCTCAGTTTGTTCCTAGATAGAAAGGTTAGGAAAGTGGGGACAAATCAGTTATCAAAACCAAAAAAGGAGCTTCCTAAGAGCCTTTTGAGTAGTGTATACTAGATGACTAATGTACTATTTTAAGAAAGATTTGAAGATAATTTGGCAGCATAACAGCAGTAGAAAGAGAACATGCAGGATATGAAACAAAAAAAAAAACATTGCAACTTTGTTAAAGAGTGAAATTTAATATTTAACATCAGTATTCAAGAAATTTACATCAGAAATACAAGAATGAAATTCAAGACTGAAAGACAGCAGCAGAGGCAGTAGTCAACTTATAAGCAGAAAAGTCCCTTGTGTGTGTGTGTGTGTGTGTGTGTGTGTGTGTGTCTCCTGAGGCCTGTAGACAGGTAAGCTTTGCAGCACTGAACTGTTCTGACAAAGTCATTGCTCATTCTGGTTGTTTGAGCCCTGTGCCCATTCCCACTGCCAGAGATGATGTCTTTGTTAAAGGGCAGGTTTCATTAAAATTGGAACAAAGTCATTGCTGGCAAAGATTAAAAACCCAAGGAAAGGATAAATAAAGCTTTGTTGAATAATGCAGCAAATGAATAATTCAGCTGTGGGAGGGGGGGTGCTGTGTGAAACAGGAGACTATCTAATGTGGAAATTATGGATGGTTTTATTTGTTTCTTTTCAATTTCAGGCAGCGGGTTTTCCTGCACAGCATCCAGGCTGACGTGTGATATGACAGGCGTTTGGAATGTTTTTCATTACATAACTAGCATACAGAGTAAAGGCTTGTGTTTTGAAGTCAGGCATCAAAACAGTAGTGGAAGTCAGCGAGGGATTGACTAATTAACCCAACGGTTTCAACTGCAGCGGATGGAAATGGATGGAGAGAAAACGCCCTCCGGTTTGCGCTGCACAAGCTGTCTATTTATACCACTTTGAACTCCACTGATTTTGAAATGTGTAACTGTGTAGTAAAAGAGGATGAAGGTGAGGTTGATTAAACACCAGTGTGTCACTTGGTGTCAGCTTCCCACTGTCTTGTGATGATAACCCCCCCCCCATTGTGAAAAATGTGTTCATGAATTCAGAAATGTGTTGAGCTGCTGTGCGTGACACGGAACCTACACTAGAATATAGGTTACATCTAACACAACTTGGTTACAGCAAAGGCCAGGCTTAATAAAGCAGTTGCCATGGAAACTGTTGTCTTTGCCATGGCTATATTATTGTACAGTACTGTATGCTAGTTCCTGACAGGATGATTTCTCATTGTTAGTGTTTTACCATAAGAAATATTAACATCCTCTGCACTGTACTGTAAACTTTTAGCATTTATATTTTCAAACTGTGTTACAATGTCTGACTTGTGAAACCTTCATTTTGTCTGCCATAAGTTAGGTTTGATCTATAAGTTACAACATTGTATTAACCAATGTAACAGATATCTTTGAGTGCACCCAAAGGAAACTGTGCGTTTACACAACTACAGTAAGTATGATGGGTCAAATTGGAACAAGGAAGTCAGTCTATAAACTGGATGTTGAAATTGGACAATTTGGGTGATAATTGCTTTAAATTTCTGTCCCAAAGTAAACCACAAAATAGTCTGTCTTTGCAAAGACTTTTTATTAAAAAATATCTGTTCACGTCTGTCTTAATACAAGGTCAGTCAGGTGGTCATGTAAACACTGAAAGAGGTTTTGCTTGTTGGAATCATTTTCCGCTTCATGCTGCACATTACTAGATAACCTTATGTGCTTTCGATGTGAATTTGTGTTTGTTTGTTTTTTAGATAATTCATTCTATTTTGGCATTTCTGCTTTATTAGTCAGTGGAGGCAGGGGAGAGATAGGGCATTAATTTATGGAGAACCCAACAGCCAATCGAAAGCAGGAGGAGTTTACCATGTAGCGTTGTAGCATTCTGCTGTTTACCAAGCAACTGAAGATGTAAGAGAGACTGATCATTGCTGTGATGACCTTTGCCTAGAGGGAGCTCAAACATCAGCCTTGCGATGTGCACAGTGATAGCTGAGCAACCTGTGATGCAATTTGAGTGCTCCTGTACACCTACACCAGGTCCTTCACAGCCCCTGCTGATCCAACAGCACCTACAACACCAGAACCCCTGCATGGGATGAGCCGACTGTTTCATCCTGAGAGAGGACATTTTCTGATTTTGATGCCTGGGTGATCAGTTCACTTTACAGCCATCAGGATCAGGATGACTACTGTGGATGCATCAAGGCAGCAACCCTGAAGAGACTTCCTTTCAGAAAGAAGCAGCTGCTACGGTGCTGCATTGAGTAAATAGTTTATGAGGTCAAGTTTGGGGATGAGCAGTGTTTTTTTCATTGGAATATTTTGAAGTGCAGTAAACACTATAAAACCCCCTTTTCTTGTTTCTCTCTCTCCCTTTTCCCTTCACTCTTTTTTTTGTTCAATTACAGGAACCAGTGGGTCTCTAATCCTATAGAGTGATGAAGATATGGCTCCCCACACTCGGAGTCTAAACTCCCTCCTGGTTCCCTCCCATCTTTTTGCCACTAGCCAACATCAGTCCATCTCTGAACTCCTCCATCCATCTACGATCCCGATTTCTTCTCTTATCCCTTGCCCTTTCGTCCCTTGACCCTCATCCCTTCATCTCTCACCCCCTTCTGCTTGAGCTTCAGCTTGATTCACCTTGATCCACAAAACGCAATAAACCTGTCCAAATCTATATCCATGTTGCGTTGTCTTTTCAAGTATTATTTTAATATATTCTTATCCTAGTCAAGACGTACTTCAAGGTGAGACTGCATGACACTCTCACAGTTGTATTCTCCCTTGTTTTGTTTTTTTTGTACCCGCCTTCAACATCTGCATCTGGTTTGCCATCTATGCAACAAATTAGGGAGAGCAGAAAGCTTCCTTTGGTTTGTGTCCATTTGTTTTGGTTTGGGGATAAGAAATAAAGGAAAAGTTAAAGTTATTGGTGGTTGGTAGACTTCTTTCAGGTACATTACAGCCCGGATTGAAAGGGTTCAAGTTCACAACACGATGTCCCACGAATGGGTCATTAGGTGACACTCACACACCACCACACCACTCTGCAGCTAATTGCCACAATGCCTGATTTGGTCTAAATATGGCCTTAGGCAGGTTCGGACCTCTCTTTCGACAAGGAAAGAGCCTCAACTGAAAGAGTCTGAGATAATCATGGGTCTTAATATGTGCAGAAATACAATTCCCAACCTCTCAGTGGTGAAAAGTGGAGAGATAGAGGATTCTTAGAGGGGAGCTACTTAAGGTGAAGTATGGTAGTAGTAACAGTCTCTGTCATGTTAGAATCAGTACAGCAGGGGTTCTTCCTTGTTCTGTTAACAGGTGACTGTAAAAATGGAGTCTAACCCAGCTAGTCATGTTCTATGGCAATGCTGGGCCCCATGGAGAAAGACAGATGTCTCAGAGGGCCAAACCATGGGGAGCTTGAAGGTTGAAGGAAGTCCTAGACAAGTCTTGAATCACTGAATATCAAAGTGAAGGGATTCAGTGAATCTGTGAGTTCATGTAAAATTTATCCCATTTTGACATGGGTTAAACATACTGTTCTGTACTGTATATCTCAAGTATCTGCACTGTTGTGGAGAAATTGCTGAAGTCAAAAGTCAATGGTGAGGTCAGGAGGGAAGAAAGTGTTCAGGAGCCTCTGATGTCTTATGCTGTATTATTAATTGTCGCTTGGCCAAGGAGAACTAGAGACACTCTCATAGTGCATCAGAAGTGCCTGAGTCGGTCTCACATTCTGCCGAACTCATGCTGGTGGATAGACTTTAAACCCCAAGATAACACCACAAATACTATACGCCCAGAATTAGACAAAGAGAATGTATTTACCCATGCAGGTGTTATTGTCAGCATATTCTAGTCTGGAGACACAGATGTCTGTTTACGCAGATTGGAATGTCAACGGCCAGCTATCTATTATGTCCAGGAAGGCAGCAATAGTCTCTGTGGCCACCACAGTGTTTCAGATAGACTGGCACCTACTGTTCTCAACCAAAGCCAAACAACTAATACTGCCGAGGACCTCAAGGCCCACACGTGACCTCGTGTAACCTAAGGATAGAAAATTCCATAACATGCACCATATTAGTAATCAGCATTTATCCTCTAAAGGCACAACAATTAGATTAAAGCTAATAAACAACTCTGACCAATGGCCACAGAACTTAAAGTCTGAGCTCATACCTCACATAGTCTGAACGAAGACACCTGAACAAGGTGGCAAAATCCAACTAATGCTACTAATTCTTGCTTCAAAATAAATGACTTGACTGGTGTCATTTTGGGTACTTAAAAGATATTTAAATGTGATATTGCATCGTACACATCTTTATTCCTTTTTAGCAGACACTAAGAAAATTCACATTTAAACTGCAGCAAACTAAGCTAACAGAGTACTTCAAAGTGTTGAGTTTGTCTTTTCCTGTGTGAAGCCCTTACTGCTGTTGCACAAAAAGTTGCCAAAAGTTCTCCTTTGCCTTTTTAATTTCAGTGATGCTGTCTATTTTTCCTGTAATATTTTATTCTCAGTGTTATATGTGTACTGTACAATGTGCTGCTGGTTGCAAACACCAAAATTTTGTCTTTAGATGTCTGTTTTCTTTGCAGCAGATTTCTGGCTGATGCCTTTGGTCTGTGTTTCAAAGTCAGTTCTTGCCACTTTTATGCAACTGGTTGCTAAGACCTATACCATGATAACTTGGCTTGGGATTGGGTTGGACTTAAAGACAACGGAAATGACTTTCGCAAACTGTTGATGAATGAGGCTCATTTCCCAAATATGTACATGTAAATGGAGGTTAAATACCATAACCAAGCGCCATCATGGACAAAACTATGAGAATACCACCAAACTTTACAAATACACGAAGTTCCCATCCACAGCAATTTAGTTGCTATAGATTTTGGTAGCATCAAGGTCTACATGGAATTTCAGTAGTGTTCGGTTTGGCATTTTTTTTGTGCCAAAGAAATAATCAAATTTAACATTCTGATTTGACAGCAGGATTTATTTTTCCCATTCGAGCTCAAGATCAGTTGTGGAAGTTTGCAAAAGTTGTATTATTCAGGTAGCACAGTACATGATGTCCTCCTGGAGAGAACAGATCGTGAGGACTTTTTATTATCTCATCTGAGAGCTGGCCCAGTACAGTCAGCTACACATAGAGGGAGGGATCCCTTTACAGTAACCCAGCTGTTTTTTTTCATCGACTGAATAAAATACACTGCACGGAAAAAGATGCATGCCTGCCAACTGCAAATAGATGGAAATCAGACAAACCTGCGGAAAATCACAGTCTATCCATTAGCTATACCCGCTCATCCTTGATGCTCGCGGGCGGGTGGACTGGAGCCAATGCCAGAATATCACAGTCAAATGGGTAAATGGATAAAAGAAGCGGGAAACACTGTGTTTACTGTGTGAAGTTAAGGTCTGTATAGCAAGATGGAGGGGATCAACTGCTTCAACATCAATCTCTTGAGAATTAGGCATGTTGTTGTTGACATGTATTGCTTTAGCTGAGTACCTACCCCATCCTCAGAGGGAAATCAACATCTATCACACAAACAAATCAAAGACACCCTCATGTTGAATACCACTCTGTGGGGACAGAGATGAGGCATTTCTGACAAGAACATATGAATAACAAGGTTTGGAAAAAGGCGTTTTGACAAACATTTAGGGATTTGTACGTGCATCAACATGCAGAATCACGTTCACAATTCTCTCAGGCTGTTTCAGATCACACACACACACACACACACACACACAGATCCAGAAGACTGCAGTGGTCAGGCCCTCACAGCTTGCTTCAAAGCCTGAGCCCAAAGCCCCCTGAAAGCACGCCTAAGGCTACACTGGCTGCAGAAATCCCTCTTCAGCCCCCGCAGAAAGAAAAAAAAAAAAGCAGACCTGCGAGTCGACTGTGGACTGAGTCACCTCTCTAAAGACATGTCACATGATGTACATCGATCCACTTTGTCATGAATGAGGATTAAGTATATCAGAACCTCGTTATGGGAAATTGGATGCCATATGGGCATAGTAACTGACTGAATGATGAATTGTGTAAATATGAGAAAAGTAGCATTAATGAATAAATGTAATCTGCTGGTATGAAATGGATACTAAGTGGGCTACATACCTATAGATCCCAAAAATGGCTGATATGAAATAAATAATATGACATGAAATAATGACGTGAATAAAAATAAATATGTAAATTAACAAAATAATTGTGAAATTACTTTATTACCTTTTTGGGGGGGGCTGGGGCTACTATTACACGACAGCTAATATTACACGACAGTGATGTGGTCAGGCCAATAATAAGTTAAAGCTCACCCTCGAGTGTAGTATTGCGATTATACAACAATTACCAACTTAAATAAAATATATATGGAGTTTCCCAAACTGAATAAATAGCGCACATATAAACACTAAACTGCTTTGCTAGTTCAGTCTTGTAGTGACTAAGATATCTGCTGAAAAAGAGATTTTCCATGGACAGATTCAGTCCGTGAATTTCACATTTATTTTGAAGCTAGCACCGTATCAGCGACTCACTGGCACATCTGATGGATGATGATCCAAACATTTCCAGTAACTCCACAGCGTTGTAAAGTCCAAAAGTCAAAATGTATTGAACAAAGATCGATGCAATCATTTCCAAAATGAACAACATGTGTTTATCTAACGGAATATTCCTGTTCAGTACATATTAGTCCACTTTTAGTCTTCAAAAACAACATTTTCTCTGAACTTACTGAACTGTTTGATCTCTGATGTGCTGCACACAAACGAGGTTCACACCTGTATTAACGAGGTTCACACCTGTATTAACCAGGTACACACCTGTATTAACCAGGTACACACCTGTATTAACGAGGTTCACACCTATATTAACGAGGTTCACACCTGTATTAACCAGGTACACACCTGTATTAACGAGGCGGTCTAACAGCTCCATAACACAGAATATTCATTAAAGAAAGCTAAAATTGTAAATTCAGATGTATTACTTTATTAAAGTTGACTTCCAGTGGACTTATTCATATTTGTTTACATGTTCTATATTTTCAGGATGTGACAATGTGGAGATGGCGGAGTAATATTTTTAGTGATGAGTCAGGTGTGCTGTCATGCTGATTTGAGCACATTCTAAATGTCTAGTTGACCAATCAGATTGCTCGGCCAGACCTACTTGTTGTATAATCTGTCATAATAACTGACATTATTTGAAATAAGAATAATGTCACAGGGAAAAGAAAATTATGAAATAAAACACATGAAAATGTATTTCAAAATAAAAGCTGTAGTGAAATTTAAAACGAACCTGAGATAAATGTAAATTTAAATGTGTACAGAGAAATCAAAGAAATTAAACATATGTAGTAAAATTAAACATTTGCATAGAATTTAAATATGTACAGAGAAGTTAAAAATGTGCAGGAGTTAAAACTCTGAAAGTTAAAAAATGTGCAGAGGAATTAAACATTTGCATAGAAAATAAATATATAACTGTGTTAAGTTAACCCGTGCTAAACGTCTATACAAAAACTATATAAAAAATAGAAACTAACTAGAAATAAAAATGTTTTATACAACTACGGTATAAACTATATTAAAAATATAAAGTGACCGTAGAAGTAAAAATGTTTTATACAACTATAAACTATATTAAAAATATAAAGTGACCGCAGAAGTAGAAATGTTTTATACAAATATGAGAAAGAACTACAAATGGGGAGGACTGTGTGCAATTAAATTAGGCTGTAAACAGATGAATGAAATGAATGAATGATTGAAAGTCACAGTCACCACATGTAGCAGAGGTAGTCAGACATGGCAATGACAGAGTGTCCAGGAAGTAGTGCAAAGAGATTTGTCCATTGTCTATTGTGTCTCCTGCCATGACTGAGAGCTGTTGTACAGTCTGATGGCCAGGGGGACGAAAGAGTTCTTCAGTCTGTTGGTGGAGCAGGATTGAGACAGCAGTCTGCCACTGAAGACACTCCTCTGCCTGATGAAGGTGTTGTGCAGAGGGTGGTGGGCGTTGTCCAGTATGGACAGCAGTTTGTCCAGGGTCCTTCTCTCTGCCACTGTCACCAGAGAGTCCAGCTCTGTGCCCACCACTGAGCCAGCCCTCCTCACCAGTCTGTCCAGTCGGGCAGCGTCGCTCTTCTTGCTGCTTCCTCCCCAGCAAAACACAGCGTAGAAGAGGACGCTGGCCACCACAGACTGGTAAAACATCCGCAGCAGTTTTTTACAGATGTTGAAGGACACCAGCCTTCTCAGGAAGTACAGACGGCTCTGTCCTTTCCTGTGGACAGTGTCCATGTTTGCTGTCCAGTCCAACCTGTCGTCCAGCTGCAGCCCCAGATATTTGTAGGTCCTGACCACCTCCACATCGACCCCCTCGATGGACACAGGTTGGAGATGTGGCTTCCTTCCTTCTGAAGTCCACCACCATCTCCTTGGTCTTGGAGGTAACTAAACAAATAACTAAACAAAACATATTGCAGGTGACGGGAACACAAAGACGAGTCATGGAATGTAATAAAAGAAAATACTACAAATAGCCACACTTTCAGTCACTCTCTCCTCTTTTCGTCTTAGCTTCCTACGCCAATGTCCACTTTGGTTTTTAGCCTCTGCCATTACGTACATAAAGGCTGCTGTACCCCGTTACATTTTCCACTTGTCAAGCTCTTCCCGCCAGAATTCCCTTGCACCGTGGGCCTGAAAATCTCCTCTTCCCCCTGGTCCAAAACGCCTGTGGTACAAACACTAATTCCTGGTGCTCTGAGCTCATAGTCCTGTCAACTGAGCTAACAGCAGCTACAGTTTGTAGAGTTTTATTTTACTGTCCGTCAGGAAACTCTGTAAATCACAGAGAGGTGAACAACTTTCCCATGTTTTTTTTTTTTTTTGCTCACACTTCAAAATAAATGGAGCTTAATGGTTATATTATAAATCTTTGCGAGTATGGCATACGAGTGGAGCTAACAGAGAGGGATCTCAAATGATTGAGGACTGAACTGCCTTTAGTCAACCTTCAAATCAGATTTTGGAATTTCTGCCTCTCTACAGTATGATTACATTTTAACAGCTCTGTGCATCGATTATACTCAACTGAACTTTCTCAGATATTACAAATGTTTGAAAGATAAAAAGAGAAAATATTTTATAAATAACGCTAAAAGAAAAAATGCATTATTGTTGGATGTTGAAGTTAGAGCTGTTAAAGCACCGGCCCAAAAAGCCACCCAGCAGAGAGCATGACTTTATATCATGAGATTGAATTTATTCAAAAAAGTTGAATTGAAGTTCAGATTATTTTGTCTTTTATACTCATTTGGTCATAATGAAAACGAGAAATTATAATGTTTCTGCAGTGACAGCACTTCTTGTTCTCTTGTTTTGGTGTTCACCAGCACCAACATGTGAATTTTTGGTACCAACTGACAATATAATGTGATCATAAAGTTTGTTGTAATCACTTCAGTTCAGCCTGGCCAGCCTCATCTGCACAGGCTTTTATCCGGCTGAAGGCCAATGTTGATACCCATGGCTTTGCTCTGAGTTGTGACAGTCTGGTCATCTGCCAACACCAAAGCTACAACCGTGAAAGCTTTAGGGGTTAAGCACCGACCATAAACTGCAACAATTCAACCCTGTCTCCGACAAATTACTTTTGTATATTACTAAATAGTTTTCATAATTATGTTTTAGTGTTTCTGCTTAGATTATGTTCAGATGTTTCTTGAATTGAAACATCTCATTATATGTTTATGTAATGAGCTGGACTCTGATCTCTAGTTAGGTTTGGTAACAAAAGCACTTAAGGCAAGGTCAGAGAAGGACTTTGATTTTGTTAACTATGCTGCAGTATCAGGAGTTTTGTAACTTGTGTACAGTATGGTAATTAACATTCTCTCATTATGTTCAGAGAAAACATTCACTCAGCATTATGTTTGCTTGAAAACCTATTTGCGGATGCAAATTAGTTGTATATAAATCTAATTTTCAGAAGACATGGCTGTCAGGTTGCATCTTTGCAAACCAGGGACAAACTTATCTGGAAATTTTGCCATTATCTCTACATTATTTCAATGATATCGTTGGTTAGTTCATTTACTTTGTGTAAGAAGTTGCTGCACCTGTTGCATCATGATCCTTAGACACAATTTAAATGTTTCTAATGTGATTTTCTTGCTAAACCAATTTATGTATGCACTGCATTTGTGTTCTGACTAATAAAAGCACAAAGAAATGAGAAAACTGTAATGCTAAGGAAGTTCATTAAGAAAGTAAGACTGTCATACTTCCTTGGCAACAAGTACAACAACAGCTTGACTGCTCAATAAGATGTTATGCCGAACAATATGACAGTATAAAAACATAAAGAAATGTACTTCAGTCATCAGGATAACTATACTGACAGCTCAGAGACATCACTTATGACAACAGCACACTTTTTAAGTGCTGCTGTTGATTGAAAGCTACATTTAAATTGTAGTTTTGTTCATCCAGAGAGACATCTGAGTCCAGGCCAAACCTCCTTGTCAAACAGATCAATACAGATAAAATACTGGAGGAGACTAAAAATTATTACCTGTAGGAAAGTATCTAGAAAGCTTGTGCAACTCATAATAATTTAAACAAAACATATTGCAGGTGACGGGAACACAAAGACGTGTCATGGAATGCAACGAAAGAAAAATACTACAAATAGCCACACTTTCAGTCACTCTCTCCTCTTTTTCGTCTTAGCTTCCTACGCCAATGTCCTCTTTGGTTTCTTAACCTCTGCCATTACGTATATAAAGGCTGCTGTACCCCGTTACATTTTCCACTTCTAGCAAGATGCTGGCTTCACTTCCCGTCAGAATTCCCTTGCAGCCCGGGCCTGAAAACCACCTCTTCCCAGTGGTCCAAAATGCCTGTGGTACAAACTCTAACTCACAGTCCAGTCAGCCTGGCTAACAAACTGAGCTAACAGCAGCTACAGTTCACAGCGGTTTACTTTACTGTCTATCAGGAAACGTACTTCTCATGAGAGATCATACCCAGAGCAAAAAGTTACAGAGTGAGGACAGACATACAAGACACAGACTGGGAATGAGTGATAATTTTCACCTGAATACAAGTCAATGTAGCATCAAAATGATTTCAAATTATGAATTAATAATAATATTTTAAGGTAGAAAAGTTACAATATTGGGCTGTAATAGTAAAAGTCATGGTTCAGTGTGTACCCATTGTTTGGTATGGCTGTGAAAACAAAATTCAATACAGAAAATGTTTTGAAAACTGTAAACAAATCTAAAGTGACTCCATTTTCTAACTGTAACAGTTAAAGGATTCAAATGCTGACATATTGTCAAGGACTGTTCTCTCTGTATCCTCAGCAGTCTAGTATAAAATAAGTTATCCACTCTGGTCCTACTTCCTTTAGTTTCCACACACACGCACACTTGTATGTTGTTCATAAACAGGGAGAGCTTGCAGACTGGACTTTTCATTTCCTACTCAGGAATGATGTAGTGTGCCGTCACTGTGAAGTAGCTCTCTGTAGCCCTGGACATCGATCCATCAGTGGTGAGCACAACTGATAGTGCAGTTGATTATTCCTGCAGCTTGTGCTCGTTTATACAAGACGGCACAACAGACTGTCTAAAATACACATGTGAGGCTGTCACAGTCGTGCAAGCAGGGTACAGGAACACAAAGGACTGGACAAAATGCAGTTAACAAGGTTCCAACAGGCAACCAAATCCAAGGGACAGGCAGAAAAAGAAAGAAACACATGAACCATGAATCATTAACCAAACGTAACCTAAGAGTCCAGAGGAGATATGATAAAGGCACATTGTAGCAGTGCTCAAGCACTTTGACCATTCACTAAAATCTTGTATTCTCTATGACCAAGTGTGGTTACATGTCTAAAGCTATGATAGGGAGGTAGAGCAGGTCGTCCACTAATCAGAAGATGGTTAGTGGTGGTGGCTCGCAGCGTCCGTCAAAAAGCCGAGCTGGGACATATCTGAACTGGACCGCAGCGAATCCGATGGGGTTTAAAACATTGACTAGAACGGCCGCGTATCACTTGGCCACCTCGGTGCACGCGCAACGCTGCGCATCCACGTCCGGTGGAATTTGGGGGTAATTATTTGGGTGACAGGGTGAAACAAACCAAAGTAATACAGAACCAAATAGTTCAGGACAAATACATACTCTAATAATAAACTGACCTTAAGTATTAACAGTGTGTGGGAGTTTTTCATTTTGAAGTCTGACTCCTGGAATGATATGAGCTACATTAATCACTCTCTGCTAATGGAAGCTTGATCCAAAACGCCTGCTTTTGTAAGGCCTGTTGTTTTTGCCCCCTCTGTGATGAAATCACATGAAGGTGCCTGAGGATAGATGCTTTGTACAGTGCTGAAATATTCTGCTCATGGAGAAACCATCTGCTCGGTGCCTGTGAGCCCCTCCTCTGGCTTTCCACTCCTCTGGCACGACACTGTAAAAGCCCATCCAGTAACCAGACTTTGGAACTCCAGTCACTCCAGTGAGCACATTATCACAGAGAACAGTCTCTGATGATTGCTTCACCTTGCAGATATTTTGGATGCACCCCTTGGCTCCAGCTACACCCCTTTAGCGTGGATAGAAAGTGGCTAAATAGTGATCGCACGCATTAAGATTTATCTCAGTGGAAGCCCAGCAGGTTTGCATGAGAGGTAAGCACGCAAAAGAGATCAGTCAACATTAGCATGGAGTGGAAATATTGACAGATTATTATTAAACATCTCAGAGTATTTGTTCTACTGATGTTCTGGTAATGACTTGACTTAAAGGTTCCCCTCAAAATGAATATCTCTCAGATTCTAGACAGCAGCACCCGTAGGCCTGAGTCCCCCAATTATTTCAATTCAATCTGTCTGTATGAAGCAATCACCAATAAGCTCTCCAGCAGCAGTTTGTGTGTATTTGTCCAGTTTAATTTACTCAGATACCAGCCGGCTTTAGTCAATAAAAATGTTCTCTCTCCTCACCGCTTTCTCCAGGGCTTTTTTTTATGACAGGATTAAATTGTCCAACCCACAATTAGGAGAAAGTAATTTCCCTGGTGTGCGTCTTTTTTAACTTCTCTTCTATCCCCCAACTTCACGCAAGCTAATTCTCTCCTTATACCACCCCACCACCCCACCACCACCCCCTCCTCCACTTACCGGAGCAAGTGGTAGAAAAATGACTGTCTTTTTCTATTCCAAAGAGATAAATCTCATTTTGTAGCGCCAGCTGCAGCATCCCATCTACTTTGGCCCCCACAAAGGATAATAGACTTGCCGAGATTCACGAAGCATTTCCCGGTTCCTGTGCCAGCCGGCCCTAATGCAGTCGAAGTGATACAAACATCTCAATTGCATGCTTGTACATTTCAGTTACTGTTTACATTCATTTCGCAGGGTTCAGGCTCGGGTCTCTGTGTCTCACTTGCTGGTGTGTGAAGTTTAGCCATGCTTATTTAACCACTACATGTGTTTCCCCTTCACCAAAGAGGAAAGGAGTAATCCAGCTGTCTGGTGCGCTGCAGAAAGCTGGCTTTACACGTCTGAAATAATCGTACGATACGGGTGGGCAAACACTGAGAGACAGCGGCGTCAGGGGCAGACTCGCATCCGATGCACCGCATTATTTGGGAAATGTTTGTGTTTTTTCGCTAATACGGTGAGCTACACCCAACCAGTCTGGAAGTTCCAGGTCATGTGGAGGCCAGCATGGGAACTCCACCAGTAACTCACCAGGACTGCAAGAGCCAACAGGAGGAAAGCCAAGCAACTGCATCAGCCATGGCAGCAACTGGAGGGACAAAGGAACACGTGACTATCACACTTAACTGAAGAGTGTTTATACTCATCAGGAGGGAGGCAAGGGTGAATTATAACACCTGTTTACTTTCTGTTTCTTTCAAAAAACAAATTGAGACACGACATTAGAAATAAAATACAATTAAAATACCCACCTGTTCCTGTATATTACATTACGTACTCTACAATACCTACATGAATATAGAATAAATATAGACACCTGTACAGTCATGTCTGCTATTCTAGTTAAGTAGACCTACTTTAATACTACCTTCATACTAGACTTACGTTAATTATGAATAGAAAGTTAATAAGCATAATTCGTGTGTATATTTAGAATTAGAGATTGATTTAAGCCAGGGGTAGTCAATTCTGATTTCAGGAGGTCCGGATAGAGAAAATGTCCTCATGTTCAGGTCTGCAGCATCATCATGTTTAAGTTGCATTATGATTTAGTTATACATTATAATTATTTTATATACAGTATATTGAAGCAGCATTGTCATTGTATCAACATCTGCACTGTGTGAAGTCAAGGACTCAAATCAAACAAAGAAAGCTATAATTCAACGTCATGGCAACAATATTTATTTTCAGTGACACTCTGGACTCTGAGAGCTGCATACAATAATAAATAATACATCAAATAAATAAGAAAAGTCAAAGCAAAGTCAATTTGACATTCAACTCAGAGTAATAAATAAAAAGTACTTTCATAGTAATAATAAATTATTGACTAACTTGGCTGCAATCTTCCGGATTAAAAGTCGGTTTTCGGTGTCAACCTTCCTCTGTTTAGCACACGCCATGGCACATTGACTCGCAGTTTGACCTCTTTCTCTCTCTTGTCTCCTCACTCCTTTGTATTTTTCTCTCCGTCACTGCCGCTCTATTCAGTGAAGGCCCGCCCTACCCTGCCTGTGATTGGCTGACATTCTTGCCCTCACCTTGACCAATCTCATTCCTCAAGCCTAAACCCAACCAACTCGAACCCATGAAGGCAACGAGTACTGGCCAATCAGAGACAGGTAGGATGTCCCTTTCGCTGAGTAGCGGTGTAGAAACACTGTCAGAAAAAAGAGTGGCCGGTCAAAATGTAATCTCCACTAAAACTGAATAAAACTCAGTGATGTGTTTTTTCCGGCTCTGGGTCCGGACAGGACAGAGTCTGGATCCGGTCCCAATTTTTTGGGAATTATTTTTGTCTGGATCGTAGAGTGTTGGAGTTTCCCTCATTAGCTGTCGCTACTGAATCACGTCCTCAGGAGGATTTTAAGCTTTGTTCATGATCGTGTGGGTCTCTGCAGATGGTGCGAATTACAAGTCCAGTCCAAAGGCATGCAGAATCAGAATCAGGTTTAATGCGGTGTAGGTTTTCACATACAATTTGCCTTGCTGTTTTATTCGGGGATTATCAGCCCTGGGATGAGCTGAGATCTGCCCCTGCCCCTGTGACCTCTGTGAAGTGGTATATAAACAGTAGATGAATTGATGGGAAATGTTAGCCTACACTCTGAGTAGTGTCTTGGTTTCCACATGGTAGATGTGTGAGTCCTGAACAGGTTTTTCTATAAAATAATTTAAGCCCATTTGTTCGCTAATGATGCTTTAATGAGCTAGTTAGCCAGGCGTGCATAACACAGCTCGGGCTCGAACAGACAATTCTTAATCCATCCATTGCCACTTTGCTTACAACACCTCATCCGTGATTACGTGTTTTCCTTCAGGAATAGATGTTCGGAGAGATGTTGGAGATATTATAGGACAGGGAGATATTTATTAAATAAAGCATCGAAAGGAACTCTGTTGAGGCACAATTTGAATATTTCAAGCCTTGGAAATGGAGTAGGGTGAAAAAAATAACAATGGATTTCCATCCTTCTAAATGTTTTTGAATGGTTTGTAGGAGAGGTGGAATTATGCAATGGCTGTTAGAAGACGGGAGCTAAAAGGAGATGCCAGGATTACTGAGCCACTGATTGGTCCCTCAGAGATTTCCCACGGAGATGGAGAGGACAGAGAAAGTTCTAGATTTCTGCCTGTAGTCACTAATAATGTTAAGGGATAAGAGATAGCCTGCAGCTAGGGTGAGGGGTGAGGGGGGAGGGGGGAGGGGGGCAGCTATAGCATAGAATTAGTTTGTTTATACATGGCTTACATACAGTATAGGTATATTCATTTGTTTTAAAGAATGGTCAAGAACAAGCTATCTGCCTCAAGGTTTATCACTGACAAAACAAGGTCAGCCTCATTGTGGAGCTTCCAACTGGATATCAAGGTCTTCCTCATCTTCTATCCAATAATTTGGTTTATTAAAGCTAATAACATTCCCATCAGCCAGCTGTGATTTGGTTTAAGTGCTAAGTTACAGATATTAGATATTACATATTATAATTATTATATTATTATAACTCCACATTTCAAGTCTGTTCACGTGTTTTCAGCAACTATTTTCCAACATATTTAATGCCTTTTGAAAGAAATCTCAGAATTGCCTTTACACAGACTTTAATGTTGATGAATTGAACAGAGGGAGAATAAAATAAGGTTCTTATTAGGTATTTCAGCTGAAAGGTCAGAGATCCTCACACACACAAAGTTGTTCAGAGTCTCACAGAGAGTGAAAGAAAGTGCCATAGAGTTATATGTTATACAGTTCCTGTTCTGCACCTGCCCTGACCAGAGAGCTAACTTCCATTATGAGTTCAACTACAGTTCTGTTGTTTCTCATTCTGACAAAGGAGTCCTCCCATATTGAGGAATCAGACCCTTATATTAGCCTTGAAAGTTGTCAAAAATACTCCCCTTAGAACCTTCCCATTCTATTCCCATAAATCACAGAGAAACCTTGAAAAGAAACTCATATGAATAATAGTTATTTCTACTACTTAGTTATTTCTACACTTGTAACAAGTCACAGCTGCGAGATATTCATATTTCTCAAAGGAAAAGAAAGAGACAGAGAATAAAAAATACAAAATATATTTTTGGTATTTTGTGATACTCTGTATAAGGTTAACAGTGTAATGGATAAATCTGTCACAGGCAGCAACAATGTGAGCAATAATAATGTTGTAATGAAAAGAAAACTTTTACAAACCAAATTACAAAAGCTCCCTCCCTGACTCGTGGCCTGTTTTAACAGAATCCATCAACATATCATACAAACAGACTACCTGTGTCATTAGCAATCGACTAGTAAAGTCTAAAAAGGATTGAAACTTTTCATTCACAAATTTTCATCACGTGATATTAACCTGCTGGACAAAGCAGAACCCAGTGTACTTAGGGCAAGCTGGACAATGAGTGAAGCTACTCTCCAGTTTAATTGCCACAGTTGATCACACAATTTGTTCTGATGTTATTGGTTTTCCATAGAACATGTACAGTTAATGCTAGATATAAGAGTAGATTTACACAACCTGATGAATGAAAGAGAGGGTTGAGATCACACTGTGAGTCACAGAGAAGTATGGATGTTGGATGAGGATTGAGTCAGTAGAAACAGGACCTCTTGTTCTGGGTCTACAAGCACTGCAGTACTGGCTGGAGGTAAATCTGTCTGCCCAAAACTGATATCACACCATCGTCAAACCACATAACCTCAGGGTTATCTAACATTTGCTATTGTTCCTTAATAGCTTGTGGGTTTTACATAGCTACGCTACCTTCTGACAATAGATTCACATTCATTACTGAAGTCATTAGCTGTGTGTATTGCAATAACTGCTCCAGCTATCGCTCACATGGTCCTGGTGTTAGGATTGAGGCTTTGCCTCTTCCTTCCCCAATGTTCCCCTTTGTGTCGTGGCTGTCCTGTCTCTGTCTATCTGTGTGCTGCTGGGTGTGGCCTCCCTCTCACCTGCCTAATCACTACCACGCCTGCAGTCCATCATCCGATCAACCTGTAAAAGATAAACAACCAGCTCAACCTGCCAGAATCCGCCAGATCATTTCAACCCCCTAGTGGGTTCTTGCCTGCCATACCAGGCCCAGTCTCGTCATCCTAACCACTTCTTGAATTTTTTGCCATCACCAGCCCTGCACCTCCCTGCACACCTCCTCAACCCAGACTCCCAGCCACCCTGACTGCTAAGCTCCTGCAATTCCACTTTTTTTTAAATGAACTGTTTTCACTCTGGTTCCTTGGCCACAACCATCCACAACCGTTCATCATAACACCTGGCTTCAAAAAAGAACTTCAAAAGTAACTATTTGCACAGTCACACTTTGCAACTGACCCTGAACAACCAGTTTAAATGGTGTGTGTGTGGGGGGCACTAAGAACCTGAATTCTGGTCAACTCCAACAAGCTTTGATGAAATAGATCTCCTATTCAGTGTCCAGCATGACAGGCTGTGCACACGATGAACACACAAAGACACACACACACACCTACATGCCAACAGTGACCAGCTGGCTAATCAGCAGCAGTCTAAAAAACTCTACAGGCAGTGTGAGCTTTGCAAGTTAATGATATGCTAGCAGTTATCTGCTGAGTGCTGTCGCACACTTGATGGATGTATTTTATTTGCATCTGAGTGATGAAGAAAAATAGAGACAGGAGTGTTTTCCCTCCATGTGATTGAGTGTGCCGGCAACCGTAACCTTGCCGCTCCTTCTTTTTTGGTATGGATGTCTATATTCAGCCAGCGTGATGAATTTGCCAGAGCTGTGTAACTCCAGCAGTGAGTGAGATCGTTCATCTGCTGCCATGTAAAATTGCATTGAACTGGGGCAATCCCTCAGTCGAGGCATGGTAGGGAACTTTAATCAACTTTACAGCCAGGGAGAGGGAGCAGAGCGCGATGCATTTACATATGGATACCGGCCCGTCTCGACAGACAGGACTGTGGCGAAAGAGCCTCATAAACATTTTAATCTACCACCAGGCATGTTGATATTGTCACACTTTAAAGATAGCTTTGAGTGATCGTCTCACTATGAAAATGGTTATTGGTTGTGGAGATGCATTACTTCACACTGGTGTAAAAAGGCTATTGAGGAAAAGCCTCAGTGGCCTACATTGCTATCTTGTGATATCTTCAATCAAAATGAAACTTCGGATCCAAACTGTAATTTGTAGGGGTGTAAAGATTAACTGATACAAACAATGAGATTCACAACATCTACCCACAGAAATGTACAGCTGAGTGTGTGTCTGTCTGTCTGTCAGCGTGCATTTGATTAATCACTTTGTGCTAATAAAAATCACATTGACTTAATGAGAGGTCTCACAAAGTAAACCAGTAAATCCAGTTAAAGCTCATGATGATTCATAATATTAGTTTTTCCTGGGTATGATATGGGAATTGATGAGACTTTATTGATAGCACTGCCATTATTCTGCCATTCGATTCTGATTAGTTTGATTTTCTCATTGAATCCAGGTCAGTTTAAAAGTAGGTCTACACAGGTTTTCAGTGTCAGTGCAACTATTTTATTATCTTTGAGTCTGAACACAGTCTACAAACAGGCATATGTGCACTAATGTGCAGCACATTTACCCTCAGTAAGATAGAAGATGTGATGCTCAGTTGGAAAAGTAGTGGTACTCGTGTGTCGAGGGTGTAGACTGTATAAAACATGGATGTAACCTCCATGACGTCACACACAGGTTTCTGAAGAGTCGCTGTGAGTGTCACCATCTTGGCAGTCCTGCCTCCGCCGGCTCCCCACTGGAGCTGAGGCCTGCTGAATGATGCCTGGTTACTCAAATAAGCCCCCTTTGATGGCACCTGTCAATCAAAGCAGCCACGCTCTTAATTCTGCACAACTTTAAGCCTTAATATCTTTGAACAGGTGAGTTCTATAAAAATACAGTTGTCATGAACGGGGAAATTAGATATATCACATAACTCTCAGCAAGAATATGAACAAGTGTAATTCTCAAAATCTCCAACTTTTCCTTTAACATTAGTGTGTTAGCATTTAGCTCATAGCATTGCTGTGCCCGAGTACAGCCTCACACAGCCACTGGAATGGCTGTAATAATAGTTTTTATTTATAGAGTGCTTTTCATGATACTCAAAGACGCTTTACATGAGTTAAGATCACACTGTAAAAAAAAATCATAATTTTAAAGTAAATTACCCTAAATTTTTACAGTAGTTTTCCCATTTTTTAAAAATAGTATTAAAAACAGCAAAATTACAGACATTATCTGTAAATTAACAACCCGCCTGTTATTTTATGTGTTATTTCAATAATGACAAACTACAGTTATTTCCCATTTTTTTAACAGAAAATTACTATAATAATTATACAGTATTTCCCCTGTTTTCTTAAATTACGTGCAAATTTATGTAAAATTACGATAATTGTCTGTTATTAAATGTTTTTCTCGTTATATAAAGGTTTATCTCCATACTGACAACTTAAGATTTTTTTCTTTTCTCTTTCTTGCAATTTTAAGGTAAATCTCATTAGTTATATGTGGTTTTACATTCAATAGAGAAAGGGGGAGAGACAGACAGACAGACACAGAGAGAGGGACAGACAGACATAGAGACAGACAGAGAGAATAGTAATAATAATAATAATGATTATTATTATTTATCCTTATTCATTTATTTTAAGAGAATCTGCATCGAAGGTATTTCCCAATTTTGAGATCACTAAAATATTTGATTTATGATTTTGATTCTGATATCATCTTTTTTTGAGTTGTCCCGCTGAAACAATTGCTATTGGCTGTCTCACCCTGTTGCTTTGAGTATGATTGGTCAATATGGCTGTCATCCAAGAAACTGGCCAATGACTACTGAGCGCGCCTTCATTTGAAAGTACGTCAGTTTGAATGCTGCAGGACTTCACCGCTACTCTGTCGGTCCCCTCGTAATTAATTACGGTACATGGATCATTACCTGGATTATTTTACATCTGCACGCCAAATTCTTATTTGAGTGAATCTGAGTTGTGGGATTTCAACGGAGAACAACAAAACAAAAACGGGAATATGGACACAGAGGAAGAGTCAGGATCTGTGCGCTCTCCTAACATGAACTTCACGTTATAACTGTTATCCTGGCGATGTCAGGTAAGAAAACATTTCCCTGTTATTTTCTAAGTTAATACCTAACGTAATGTTTGTGTTCATATCCATAGTTTAGACTGTAACGTTGTCAGACTGTTAGGTTAGCTAACTGCTGAGTAATGAACTGATGTTACAGCTAACGTAACGTGCTACGTTAGCTAGCTTGTTAAGCTTGGCATGATTCATGTCAGTAAAACACAACGTTAATACTGAGTGTGCTTTTAGTCAGGATGGTTTGCTTGTTCTGTTTACAGGCAGCAAATCTTTGTCATGCCATTAACGTTATGTTACTAACGTTACAGACACTTACACAGCTCAGTAATAACGTTACGTTGTTATCACGTAATTGTACTTGCTTGTGTAATAACTGTGGCGGTGAGTGGTAACAGCCTTACTGCCTTCTGAAAATATTCATTTAAAAGTTATAATGTAGCCTAACTTCTGGTTTCAACGTGTGTGTGTGTGTGTGTGTGTGAAAGAGAGAGAGAGGGAGAGAGAGAGAGAGAGAGAGAGAGAGAGAGAGAGAGAGATGACTGGTTTAATGCTATACTATTTGTCCAATTAAACAATCCTGATCAGTCCTAGAGACTGAATGAGACTTAATGCTTATCATAGCTGATAGAGCATCAATGACAGCCATGTAAATAGTGAATGGGTGAATGATAGACATGTATTGTAGAGTGCTTTGAGTGGTTGATAATACTAGAAAAGCACTTTAAATGCAAGAACAATCCATTTACCATATTCTTCACTGTGTCCCTGTACTTCACACAGCAAAGAACCTATAGCTGTGCATCACCTGTGTGATCGTGAGAAGGCTGAAGAACAGGAGTGACAAGATATCACTGGCTGCTGGGGTGCAAACTCAGGGACAGGTAGGCAAGCAGAGGCAAAACATACAGAGAATGGATTTGTTTTATGAAACCAAGTTCACATCAGTCATAATAAGAATATTATATAAGAATGAATGTATGTGTGAGGCTGTTGAGTAATATTTTGCATGCCTATGTCTCCAACGGTAAGCTGGCTAATATTGTTTGTTTCCCCTCATGATCCAGACAATATGGAAATGAAAAGATCTTGGAAGCCAGTGAGTATTCATGTTATCCTGACAAAGACTGTGAATGGATAATGTGCATGCTATTGGCCATATTACTGCCAGTTTGTCAGCACAAAGACAGACACTATTGTACTCATCTATGCTGTGTATGAATCCAGTGGTGAAATATGTACACAGTGCCTCAACATGAATCCCTGTTTTCTATGACTTTTCCATCATGCTGGCCAGTAGTATCTGTAACACAATGGGAGTGCACAGTAATGTAAGTTGGCTGCTCATTCCCCAAAGTTATTCAGGAAGTAGCTCTGCAGTCCAATGGCCACTTTAACATCCTTTCTGGGTAAAACCTTTAACTATAATGTCTCATAGAACATTTAAATGAAGTTTGTTTAAAAGAGTAGTTCACTTTAAATGAAAAATCAGTCATTACCTAACCCTCATGCTGAAAGAAGGTCAGGTTATTTTTTTCAATTCACAAAACACTCCTGGAGTTTCACATGAAAACAGCTTGCAGCATCCTCCCAAACAACTGTAGTCAACAGCGGCTTTGTTTCAAACGTTAAACAACTTAACAACAACATAATGCCTTCATACTGCTTGTCTATCGTAATCCAAGTTTTCAAAAGTCCAGACATGCCAAGTTGACCTGAAAAGTCGTCATTTACACCATGTGTTAAAAAGAAATCCTCACTGTAGGTTCTTAGCTGGAAGCTGTGTTGACGTACTGTCTGATCTGTGGGTGTGGGTTTGCTTGACCGCAGTGCAGAGCTAAGAACCTGAACCTGAGGATTCTTCAGTTGTTTTTTGCATTTAAAACGTGGTCACTATTTACTGCAGTTGTTTGGGGAAAATGCTACAACACTGATTTCCTGTGGAACTCCAGTGTTTTGTGGACCAAAAAACTTCACCTGACCTTTCATTGACATGAGGGTGAGTACATAATGACTGAATTTTCATTTAAAGTGAACTATAAATGAAATCCTACTTTCATCCTACTACAGTATGGACCTTTCAGTAATAGTTTCTCTGTGTGTGTGTCCCCTCCAGGATCACCAAAGATCCAGACGATTACTGGCAATTCGGCGGAGGATTCTGATTTTTCTGCTTTTTCTGCTGTGTTGCACCTCTGTTACAGATTCATTGACCTTTTTTTGTATGTTTTGATTTTACTTAAAACACTGTAATCCTTGTCCACAACTGTTATCAGAACTATCTTATACAGAGTCCCCAAGAGTTAGGAGAATATTGTGGAAACAATATAAAACTTGAGTGAAAAATAAAAGCTAAAAAAACACAAGACCACAACCCCCTCAGCTCAACAGCCCAATTTGTTTGTACAGTACAGTTTGACAACAGTTTTTTTGCTTTCTCTGTCCATTTCAAAGGTGAACTCTTGACCTCATTTTGATAGAAATGCTAACAGAAACACGTTACACACATGGACAAATACCATTTTTAGTTTTTCAGTTCCTCCTGGGGGGCTCTAAAGAACTGTTTGTGAATAATTGGTTGATACTGTAAATTTACATCTAAATTCATTTAATAAAAGGGTTTTAGAATCAATAGTGGTGTGTACTTTATTTGTAATTAATTTCCCACAACATTTAGCATTGTCTCTTTATTGAAGGTGATTGATCATAATTATTTGGGGAAAATCTGTAAAATAACGGTATTTTCCTGCAGAACCTTTAGGATTGTCCCTTTATTGAAGGTGATTGATCATAATTATTTGGGATAAATCTGTAAAATAACGGTATTTTCCTGCAGAACCTTTAGGATTGTCCCTTTATTGAAGGTGATTGATCATAATTATTTGGGATAAATCTGTAAAATAACGGTATTTTCCTGCAGAACCTTTAGGATTGTCCCTTTATTGAAGGTGATTGATCATAATTATTTGGGATAAATCTGTAAAATAACGGTATTTTCCTGCAGAACCTTTAGGATTGTCCCTTTATTGAAGGTTATTGATCATAATTATTTGGGAAAAATCTGTAAAATAATAGTATTTTTCTGTAAAAAATTTAATGAAATTTTCTGTGAATTTAATGGTTTTGCACATTATTTGAATTACGGTTTTTTACTTTAATTTTACGGTTTTTGTTTGGCAGCCGTAGCTGCCAGTCATTTACCGTTTTTTTACGGGGTTTTTTCTTACAGTGCATCATGCAACAGCACACCAAAAATATACAACACATTAAAATCTGTTCAGTTTGGTGCAGTTTGGTGTTTGGGTGGAGAGTCTTAGAGAGAGGGGGCAGGAATGGAGAAGGCTGTGGCACTCCCAGGTCCAGTGCTTGGTCCTGAGTGGTGGAGACAGGAGGTTGGCATCCCAGGAGCGGAGGCTGGTAGGTGAAGTAGGAGGGAGGCCTGGTTATGGAGGGCTTTGTGAGTTAGGAGAGAGATTTTAAATTGGATCCATCGTGGGACAGAGAGCCTGTGGAGTTTCTGGAGGACAGGGGTGATGTCACAGGAATGGGAGAGGGTGAGGTGAGGACTTTGGATAATGTGCTGTTGCAGTACTCATGTAGGCTGCTACTTTATTTATTGTGCATATGTATTAGATTATTTGTATGTATTTCTCATGTCACTTTAGTTAAACTAGTCCTTTAACACTAAAAAGCACATTGGTCCTGAACTCTACGTTGTCTAAGGCAATAACATGAGGTGTAAAGGTATGTATTTTACATGGACGTAAATACAACAAGATGATGATATATCACTGCATGTGAGATCCGAGCAGCTCCTTCAAAACCCAGCAGCAGAGCTGCCATGCTGTGGAGTTAAAACACTAAGTTTATCATGTGAACCTCAGCTGATCTGATTTCCACCCCCTGCTCTGTGCACTCCACAGCCAATCATCTCTGACTGCGCTGTGAGGAAGCCGGCTGCACTGCAGAGTGATATGAAGCATCTATCTCCCACCCAAAGAAATGTCAGAGGTCAATTTGAAAGTAATGGAGTGGAGGGAGAGCTAAAGGGGACAGATGCGAGGTGATTCATATCAATTCAATTTTACCTTCAATGAAAAAACGCTTTGAGAGGTTTGAGCATTTTTATGTTGACAGCTATAACAAAATTGTACAGCAGATATGGACAGTAACACCAGCGAGCCATATTTTTATGTCAATAAAAGAAAGAAAATAAGAGTTGAAGGGATTAAAGATCCAGTGTGTTTGATTTTGAGTGCATAATCATTATAAATAAGAATCATTATGTTTTTGTCACCTCAGAATGAGCATTTTATATGTACAGTTGCCACGGGTCCTCTTCCACAGAGTCCGCCATGTTTCACCAGCATGTTTCTACAGTGGCCCAGAACAGACAAACTAACGAGACAGAGATTTTATTTTTTTCATGCATTTTGCAGCCAGTGTATTCTCCTTCATGCTAGGGAGGAGAGAGTGAGGTGAGGCGGTGGCTCTCAGCAACTACATCTATTACACCATTCACACAGTGACGACATCAGTGTAGAAAAAAAACGTTCAGTTCATTAATTCACCGACGGGACAGGTAAAACTTACAAACAAGCTACCAGTGCTTCAGCACCTGGCACACACACACACCTGACTGAGAGCATCCATTAACCATAACACCCTCAGCTTCTATCTGGCTCTCTACTCAGTGTCACAGACACTTCACACTGCCACCTATTGGTGAGTGCAATAATACATTCCAGAACAAATCGTAGCAGTACATTATGGAACAAAATGTCAAAATAAGGTAACGTGGCATGTACGTATATAAAAGAAAACCTTATTACAGGTGCCACACATCATTAGATATGACTAAATCTCAGGGGGTCTCAGGTTAGGGTAAAGGTTCAATTACTATGGAGGGTCATTCTGGCACATTACCAGCAACAACTTGTTAAACTGAAACACTTGAAGTCTGCTGAGATTTTCAGTTCAGAAGAGTTAAATCTGGGGCAACTGGACTTGGTTGTACATCCGTGAAGATGTTTCACCTCTCATCCAAGAGGCTTTCTCAGTTCTGGAACAACTTAGTACCTAAAGAATGGGGTCTTTAATATTGAGTATCTGCTTATGCAGAGTCTTATTCTAGATCTAAACCTAAACCCACACGGATGCATTATTTCTATACTGCGGCATTGTACTGTCTAAAACGTTATATTGGTGTTTGAGGGTTATTTATGAACATGCTGCTATGAAAATCTGTATTATATATGTCAGATTGAAATGATTTGGCAGAAAATTAATCTGCAAACATTTGAAGAATCAATTCATTATGCATAACTTACCGAAATCTATATCTTTGTAAACTGATTCCATTTGTTGGCACATTTTCATGCCTTTTGTTACACACAGCAGAGATGACAGGAAATAAAGGAGAGGTAGATGCTATGAAGGTTCCCCGGGTGAATTCACCCACTTGGATTTTTGATTGTTGTTCAGACAGAATTAGCACTTGAAGGTTGACACATTTGGTTCTCAGGATAAGCTTTTGTTGTTATTTTTGAACACTTTATGGGACGAAAAAATGCATCCAACAAACAATGGGTTAAACTTCCGTTCGCTTGTTTTTATGAGCATTTTCAATTTGCACATACAAAAACACGAATGCAAATTTTGTACATTCAGAAAAACAAAACAAACTAAATATTACAGAAAAGCTGTCGCACAGGATCGAGGCAGAAAAGTTTGTGTATCCATAAAACCCAAACGTGACTTAAACAGAGACGAAAACATTAAATCTGCATGGAGCAACGAGGAGACTGAAATAACAGACACGTTTCCAACATGATTTTTATTTGTTTTTACACTGTCTGAGGTTTGACCGGAGCTCTTTTAATGACTTCATCTCATTATGTCCTCTTCTGCCATGTTTTAATGGCACCCGACTGGAGAATTAGCTCCACCAGCTGTTTATCTTGACACTAACATTCACACAATGGCAGCGGATGCTAATAGATTTTCATTTGCTGTTTTTTGGGGGGAATTAGGTTAAAATTTGCATCAAATTTGGAAGGAGAGTTTTCTGCTAGTGGTGAATTTTAAAGACACTTGAAGAACTAAAAACACTAAAAATGAAACATCATGTTTACTTTCATCATGTGTGTTTGTACTGTGTACTGTACGTAGGACAACAATGTCAAAGTGTCAGGTGATGGGATGTTGGTTAGTCGTGTTTCCCCAGTTTAATAGGCTGATAAAACATCTGTCCACGAGTAAAAGATGTACCTCCTAGAAAAATGACAGCCAGAGGAAATGGGTGGCATCAGTGTCCCTCTGCACATTCTCACACTTCACTAAATGTCACCATATGCAATCACTCAGCGCCTGGCAGAGGTGAACACTGCTGTCAAAATGTCTTGTAAATACACTACGCTTCTTCACGTCTCACACCCGCCCATGTCCTTCTTCCGTCTGCCTCCCTCTCTCTCCCTCTCTCCCTCTCTCTCTGAGACCACCCACTCTGTCCTGGATTGCCTGCAGTCAGCAGCCCTTCTCTCAGCGCCCCGACGGCCTCTCTCGAGCTCATACAACAGGAAGTGGTAGGTGGAGGCGGTGGCCCAGCTCTGACCAGGCCTCTGTCAGAATCACAGAGTAGGAGGCTCAGGAGATGGAGGTGGTGGGAGAACTGTCGCCCCGAGACAATTATTTCAGGTCAGTTACATAACGGCGTACTCTAAACAGATTTTTGGATGGAAGGTTTGGAAGAATTCAGAGGCAGGTAATGTGATGATGCAGTCATGTTTATGGGCCACTTGGCGTGCTGTGGAAAATGGAAGACCTTCGCCCACGTGGGGCACTGCAAATGTTCACATCTGCATACAAAGGAGAAAACTAAACACAGAACAGAATACAGCTGGACCTGAAATAGACTTAAAGCCAGATATCAGTCAGTGATGGTTCACAACTGTGGAATCTTCGATTGCAGAAATTGTACCGTACATTTATTTCATAGGTGTTTTTGTACTACGTTTCAGGTACATTACATTACTTATTACAAGTTACTTTACTATCTTTGCAACTACTATTGTATATACAACATATAGGTGAAATATGTGTGACAGAAAATAAGAAGACATACTAAAAATATTTTTTGTGGGTGTTTTATTCCACGACTGCCCTCATGTGAGAACAGCGTTACTCCTGCAAGCTTGTTTTAAGCTGCACTACTTCCACATGATACAGTAAGAACAAAATCATCACACCAGCAATGCTTTTTACATGCTTCAGTTTTAATGACACACCTGGAAATTTGAGTAAATCTAAGATTTGTTTCCTGTATCCATTCAATTATTCAAGACATTCAATACCTAAACAACAAATTAAATATTGTAAATCTTATGGATATTTAGTGTACTTTATATTATAGTACTCTTTATTCTTACTTGTGTTAATGGTGCACACTTGTCTAAATGCTGTAAATCAAGCCTTTGCATCTTTAACAGAGTGAAATTATGGGGAAATACTGGATACTGCAGTGATAAAAGAGGGGGAAAAATTTTTTATATATATATATATAAACCGGAAATATCATCCTTCAGCCCAGATATATGAATATTAACAGATTTCCTGCAGCTATATCAGTTGAACCATGATGTCCTGTGTGATGAGAGGCCGGAGCAGGTGCAGCTAATGACGGAGCCGCGGACCAGAAAAAACAGGTCACAGAGTAGCAAGGTGGAGGAGCATGCTCCCACTGCGCTCTGCAGGCATCTGCTGCTGTAAAATAAAACGGGCTCGATTCTCTCTGAGGTTTTGTAGGAACACAGACACATGCACACACACATATGCCCTACACACTGACGTGCACACAAGCACAGTGAAATCCACACTTAAAAAGGGTCAGTGGTATCTAGCCTTGCATATATTGCAAAACTAGACTTGTGACCAGACGTTCAGATGTCTGATATTGCAGTCTTGCTTGCCACTCCAATACAATGAAGGCAAATGTGATTTTCACGGCAAAATTCAACAGATACATCTTTTTGTCCACATCTCACAACTCAAATGACCCTATTTATACTTTGCATCAGTGCAAGATCTATCTTGATATCTTGATAGTGACATTTTTTAAGGGGAGCTGGCAGGCTGAGCCCCAGCAAGGGACAAAAGAAAAAGTAAACACATGTCTTGTTAGCATTCGTATTGAAGGGTAAAGATGATATCAGCATCTTACTGGACCAAAGTGACATTTGCAGGTAAATTTACATTAAGTTTAATGTGCTGCAGCAGGCAAGATATTCAAAAATATATTTTTTAGCTATGCTAGCTGCCTTGGATAGTGATATCATTCATGGTCCCCAGAGGACAGAGGTGTGCAGACTTCAACAACAACCTTTTCATCTATCATTTAAAATATCTCAACTTCAAGTTATGAGGGGATTGAGCCCAAAATTGTTTTCAGCTACTGATAGTTGACAGAAAATGTCTATTGACTGATGATCCCCTGACTTTTCCTGTTGTGTCCCGGCCCTGAGGTTGAAACTTCTAGTTTTCATTAAAAGACTTTTTGTGTCTAACTTTTGATTACTGTGAGCACTACAAACAAAATTCCATTAGCCTTCATTGTGTTTGAGTGATTGCATCTCGAGCAATAAGCTAAAAACTGAACAAATAAAACCGAAACTGTCTGCAACCCTCAATTCAGGAAAAGTTGGCACACTGCGTAAAACATAGATTTAGCCAGGAGGACATGACGTTGATGATTTCAAAAATCAATCTGAGATGTGGACTGTCAGACCACAGAACACTTTTTCAGTTTCTGTCAGTCTCAGATGAGTTCAGGTCCAGAGAAGTGTGCAGTGTTTCTGGATGTTGCGAGATGTTTTCTTTCTCTTTGCATGGTCGAGTCTGAACTTCATTTGTAGATGCAGAGATGAACTATGTTTCTGACAACAGTTTTCTGAAGTGTTCCTGAGCCCATGTAGTAATATATTTTATATAATCATGTGTGTTTTAAATGCAGTGCTGATGAGGGGTCAAAGGTCTTCAGTGTTGGTTTTGGGTCTTGCCCCTTATTGCAGAGATTTCTCTGGAGTCTCTGAATTGTTTAATGAATTCTTGATTGTAGATGTTGAAATTCATAAAGTTTCTCCAATTGTGTGTTGACAAATGTTGTTCTTAAACTATGTGCAGTTTTTTCACCCAATGCCCAATGAACTTGTTTACCTGTGGAAGCTTCCTTTTTTCAGTTTTTTGTTGCTCCTGTCCAAACTTTCTTTAGGTATCAAGTTCAGAATGACTGTATATTTACAAAAAACAATAAAGTTTATCAGTTTTAACATTAAATACGAGACCTTGTACTGTATTCAGATGAAATGCACTGCATTGTTCTTAGTTGATATATGTTATATTCATCTCTCACGTCTATTATGGAATTGGGGTTGTACGTTGAGAGATACCACTACAGGTAAGAGTACATAGTAACTCTAGCAATATATTTGTGTAATGTGGGTGCATAGACCTTTTAACTGGGGTTCAACTGATATGTTTCTGACAATAGAGCTTTTGAAACACTGTCCCTTGAAACATTATTAGACCCCCAAAACTACAAAAATCAGGATGATATTGGTAAATATTTAATACAATTCATGCAAAATTCAGTGACTGTGGCATTAGATGCAGCTTGAGGTTTCTCATGAAATCCACTCATCAGTTCCACCATAATCAATCAAACTGCGTCACAATAGAGGCAGACAACAAAGAGTGACTGATATCCACCCTGAAATCCCCAATCAAAGGTGAACATCGGCAAAGTGACACTTCGGTCTGAGCCTGCACACTTCACACAGAGCAGACAGTGGCCACAGGAAGGTCTCAGCTGCTGCCCACTGTCCCACTGGAGTGTGTGGTGAGAGATGAAACAGAAGGAGACAGTAATGCTTTACATCTCGGGGCTACATACACCGTGGCCCTAGCAGGATAATGGACCCAGGTCACTGATACTAAACGCTGTTATTGACCCGAATCAGAGGAAACAGACAGAGACAGTAAAGAATAGGTATTTATTGTTATCCAATAGCTCTGTTGTTTTATCCTCCCTTTTATATCTACAGAAAAATGATTTGCTACTGCCACAACGTCCCAGGAGTGCAGCGGGAGAGATTTGCTGTTGTTAAATCATGGCTGACCCCTCACCCAGCTGTAACATTTGAATCTTACACTCTGCTTCAGCCCCTGGCCTTCTTTTTATTTTGTTTTCACAGCGCCACCTCTCTCCCATTCCCTCGTCCTCTCCCCCCATCTCTGCACCGCCAGGTCCCATCCTGCGATTGAGATTCCACTCTTCAGTGTTTTTGACACGCTCCACAGCTCTAACACTGATTACAGCATCCTGCAGGACCGCATTAGCTCTGCATGACCAGACACCCTGGTGTGTAAGTGTGTGTGTGAACGGCTAGGTGTGTTCGTTCGGCCTCGTGTATTGCAGCTGTAGCCGCGATGCTTGCCACTACTGCCACCACCACCACCACCACCACTACCCATTACCAGACAGCAGCCACATTGTCTCTGCACAGCCCAGATGCGAGCTTCTCAGCTTGGATACTGTCCCTGGAACTGCCCCCTGTGAGGGAGGTTAGCTCCAGGCGTCAGACTAATGCCAATAGATGATGCAAGGGTGTGTGTGTGCGTGTGACCTGAGGCCGTGTCGATCATTTAGTCCCTCTAGGCTAGAGCTGGCTGCATGAAATTTATCTCCCAACTCTGTCGAGGGGGAAAACTTATATTGAGTCCCATGTTACTTGATAAATGGGAGATGATTAGTTTTCATGCCAATGCCCTGCAAGCACACACACACACACACATCCATGCATACACACTCCAACTCCAACATACTCTCCAACCATCACCATTGTCTCCATGCGCTCAAAACAAACCGGCTCATACTAAGTGTCATCAGTCAGCCCTGTGATCAGCGGACGACCCTGAATTTCCTGAGCCGCAGCCGCACATCAAATCCAATGGAAGAGGAAGGATGAAGAATGGTAATGAAAGGCAGAGAGACAACGTATCTCAGGAAGATGCTGGCTTTCCTGAGGTCACCGCTATGCACAGCTGGGGGGGTAAGACGGTAGCTGCACAGAGCAGGAACTGTTGATGCCAAAAATCCAGACGTGCCCGTGGCTGAGAATGATCCCAGCTGTGTAACTTAGTTACAACAAATGAATTTGCAGATCTGATCAACACTGCCATCCTGTAGACTTTGTTTACCTCCTTAAAATCAGCTGGAAGAATAGACTGAGGTCGGGTGGACTAAACGATCAGCTCTCCGTATGGTGAGAAAAAGCACTTACAGTCACATAAAAAGCTATTTTAAGTGAGGAACTGCAATATGTTTGACCCAGCAGCAACAAACACTAGCACCTGGTTAGATATTTTCCTTGACCCACTATGGTCTGACATATGGTAGCTGAGAGAAAAAGACGACTAGCTGGCCCGCATGTAGATCCATATGCATCAGCCATATTGACCATTTCTGTGTTTACTTTTGGTCAGAGTCCGACATAAGCGTTATAATTCATGTAAAAATCATCTTTATTAGAGAGCTGTAGGACGCTCGCACAATTTGCCCTAATATTGGATAAAATGGTGAATGGACTGTACTTACAGTGTATAGGACCGTTCTAGTCTTCCGACCTTTTACCTCTATGTGTGGCTGTGGCTCAGGTGGTAGAACAGGTCATAGTATATGGCTTGTATATGGAGGCAGCAGTTTCCCGAGGCCAGATGAAGTGTCCTTGAGCAACATACTGAGCTCCAAATTGCTCTTGATGCCTATGACGTTGGTGTACAAATGTGTGTGTGGGTGAGCTTTGGATAGGAAGCTGTTGTATTGCTCCTGATGAGCAGTTGGCACCTTGCATGGCAGCTTCTGGCATCAGTGTGTCAATGGATGAATGTGTTGTTGTAAAAAGTGCTTTGAGTGGTCGATGGATCAGAAAGGTGCTATAGACTACAGTCCATTTAGCATTTAGACATTTCTTTGGACTCCCTGGGAGTTCCTGTAGACTTTGATCAGGTTATGTCAGAAATTCATTTGATTATCCAAAAGCCAGATCAGTGATTGTTCTGGAATGAACGTCAGATGACAGCTAATGTGAAAAAAAATCATCCAGATGAAAAATATTTAGAGTCTGAGGTTGGGGCATTTTGGGTTAAAATCAGCCTTAATTCATATATTTCACACACACAAGCACATACACATGAAGAAGCATTTTCTGTCTTCTTCTTTGCACAGGACTAGTATTACCTGGGAACGTCCCATAATTTATAATAATTGTGGAGTTCTGCTATGATCTTAATCTTGTGTGAATCATGTCTGTAAATTGTAGTAAAGTAAAAATTCCACCGCAAATTACCTACATACCTACCAAACATGATATGATATAAGATATGATGATAATATCAGTGCTGTGTGAATATCTATTCATGTATTTTATGGGGTTGTTTCTGTTCTGCGAGGTTCATTATTTTCTCCACAACGATGTGCATTTTTCCCTGTCGATGTTGGCAATTACAAATGGAAGTTTTGACGGCATTTTGGGAGCAAATTCAGGAGGCTCATCTCGCTACACAGCATGAAGACCAGAGCTCATTCTTTTTGCAGAAAGAATGAGCGAAATCTCCAAAGATGATGAGATACATGCAGAATGTGGTGGAGAACATTTTTCTATGTTATGCTGTGTTATGTAATGTAATGTGTTATGTTATGTAAATACATACTTTACTTACCCTGTGCAAATGCACCACATGGAACACAGACGCGAGGTCTCCTGGTAATACTACTCCCATATGAATAGGGCTATATACTGTATACACTCTTGAATATTCATAGTCACACTTTCTTTGCTCTGTGTTTTCAGTCCTCAAACATTTCTGCCTCCATCAGCACATCTGATTTTGCCCCCACCCGGCCCCCTCCACACCCTAAAGGCCCTGGCAGCTGATTCTCTCTGCGAAGAGTTAACAACTCCCTGTGGGGGTTTGTGACAATGCAATCAAGCAGGGCAATATGTCTACAGCACCAAGAAAATACCAAAAAGAAAATAAAGAATGAAGAAAGATTGGCTGCTGTCCGCCCCCCTCCCCTGTCCATCTCAGCCCTCTCAATGGTTTATTAACTTTCAGAGCTTGCCAGTCTCTGACAGAGAAACAGACCAAGTGGAAAGAAAAGAATAAAAGTTTGGATTTCCAAACCACAAGACGCTACAACATGCAGTTTTGCCAAAGGGTATATCAAATAGTAAAAAGAGTTTGTTGCTCTGCAGCAAAAGTCATGATGCAATCCGCATTGGCCATCATTTTCATTTCCGTGTTGTACAGGTGTGCACACCTTTGTTTCCCTCCCCGGTTTAACACCTGAATCAGTGCAGATCAATTAAAGTACAGCAGTTTGAGTGTTCGGGGCTGGACAGTTCACCAGATACAGTTCTAAACTCACTTAAACGCACATTGTTAAAGAGTAATGAAACATTCCTACTCAGCCTGTCTTCACCTTCTGTTCACTTAACATGGGTGTGTGAACGACTTAGAATCCTCACTGTCTACGGCACCAGTCAAAAGTTTGAACACACCTTCTCATTCAGTGGTTTTTCCTTATTTTGTCACTTTTGTAGATTCACACTGAAGACATGAAAACTGAGAACACGTGGAATAATGTCCGTAAAATAGTAAAAAAAATGTTTCATATTTTATGTTATTCAAAGTAGCCATCTTTTGCTTTGATGACAGCTTTGCACACTCTCAATCAGTTTCACCTGAAATGGTTTTCCAACAGTCTTATAGTCATATACAGTATGCTGAGCTCTAAATATGCTGTGCTGGCCGCCGCCATGTTGGCTGTCCTGTCTCTTCCACCTCCCGGCTAATCTAAAAATCAGCAACATCGGCAAGTTAAGATAAGAACAAATTAAGCGCATGATGCCTTTTCACGTCCTTGTTGGGCTGCGGCTCAACTGACCTGCTCGTCTTTTTTTTAGAGAATGTATTTTTCATTCCAACAAGTGCTCACCTCATCCTGACGACTGGACTGCTCTTCAACGTCATGATCTGCAGCACGCTGTGTTTGGCACAGTGTTTCCTCAGCCAGCAGCTGCAACCTCTCCTTTGCAGGTCTCCCAGAGGTCTAATGGTCTGACCTCTAATAGACACAGGTCAGACCACCAGGGGACTGGTGGAGGTCTGGTGGTCTGACCTGTGCTGGACCCAGCTGTTTGTGGCAGCCAGATCAAAGAAACACAGAATGGACAGATATAAAATGGTCTTTGGATATATGGAGGATATTTTAGACAGTTTATTCATGTGAATATTTCACAGTGATTTTTTTATTGACACGTTCCACAGACATTTCACTTCAAATCCTTTATGAACACACTTTTACACTACTTTAAAAGTCAATCTGCAACACTACATCTAATAGAGCAATTCATGTTTGAAGCAACGTCTTGGAAAATCGAATGATCGCATTTTGAGTTATGATTCTCTACCACCATTATCCACATGACTTCCAGTAAGAGGCCACCTTGACATCTGAGAATTTCACATAGAACTGAGAGAATATCCATTTTCTACACTGTCTGTTTTTTTTCATTACAGATGAAAGGTGTATAAATAGCGTGTGGTGTCAAGACAGAGCCATAACAGAGCCAGAAGTTGCAGGGTATCACAGTGTCAGCAGAAGTGTTAGCATTCCCTTTGGGGGCTCCTGTCTCTCTTAAATGGGTCTTGCTGGAAATAGGTTCCACACATGAGGCAGGAACAGTGGGTCTGGTGCCAGCTTTCCTGATAAGTATGACCTGAAAACACGTGGAATCAATGCTAATATGCCTGTATTAAGAAAGGAGGGGTGTATGTGTGTGCATGCTGTAAGAGTCATCCCCTGTGGCTATTGATTATCCAGCTGTTGTATGGTGGAGGATATACTGTACCCCGGCTCAACTGCATGGGTGGATTACAAATGGAATCGCGTGTACACAGCTGAGAATCACAAGTGGTTTTGGATCTCAATGTCATGTGAGATACAAGGACAAGAGTTTGATATAGAGCCCCACACTTCTTCTGTATAGATGGAGACATTATGAGATGGAGATTACAATTTGATGGAAGGCTGGGTGTGTGTTCAAACACACCTGTTGCACATCCATACATACGGTATCTTCTTCTTCTTCTTCTTAACCAGCTTCGGCCTGGGTGTTGCTGAAAATCTCCTTCCTGTTCCTCTGAACAGACAGCATGCACAATGGAAACTCGTAGATAACCATCTGTCACAGTTCAATGCCAATGGCTGCTACATGCTCTGAGCATGGCCCAGAGGCAGCTCCTATTTCATCCACAATCTGCTAGGAGCTCCATCTGACCAGTAGTTAGCCCTTTAACATCTTTTAAACTGGTAGATCAAAGCTTTTCATGAGCCTGAACCATCCTAATTGCCCGGCTGTTTGATGGGGAATTCGATCTTTCTGTTCATAAAGTTCATCATCACTGCTGTCACAATATGATGAACAGCCACATAGTGCAGACCTGGAACTCCTCCAGCGATCACGATCATATCCACGCTCTTCAGGTTCTCTACCACTTGGCAGTTGTGCATCACTGGGTGAGATGGAGTTATAATCTCTGGTTTGAACTCCATAACTGTGTTCCACAGGCTGAGGGTACACGGGGTGTGAAAGGTGGTACAGTCTGCTGAAAGAATGATGCATGGGCTGGAACAAGCGGGGTGTTTGTTGCACAGTAGTTCTAGTTCACTGGAGTGAAAGGGTTAACTAACTGGCCTCCAGCAGTGAGAGCCAGTTTGAGTTCGGTTATTTTCTGTCCCATAAGGTGAAGCTGTAACTGGATGGATGCCATATTTCTGGAGCAGTCAGCTGAATTGATGAGAAGCCATAAACTCACCATCTGTTGCTTTTTTGCTGTTTTGCCGGTGATATGAGGGGGTTAGCCGGCACCGGGGACGGTAGCCACGCTATGTCGAGCAGCAGTGTCAGTCAGTTTGTGGGCTGCTGCTTCACCTGTGGCTACTGTTAGCTCCATGTTAGCCATAATGCACTCAAAAAAAGAATTCATTGGATGAACGTAATTTTATCTTGTCACCTATATTCCATCTAAAGAAATCATGTTAAGTCAGTCTATCTTGACTGTGTTAGTCTGATTTAACCCTGTAAAACCCAAATATAGAAAAACGCAAAAAAAAAAAAAATTCAACCACTCAGATGTTGTTGTAGGAGGCCTTTGGGGGTGAAAATGGAGTGTTTTCAAAAATGTTATGTTTTAGTAAGTTTTTACGGAAATGTTGTAATATTGCAACATTGGGCTTAATGGGGAGCAGAATCTCCTGTATTTCCACTCATTGTCTGAACAACAGTACAGAACTAAGGATTCATTTGCAGGGTTTTGCTTTTCCCAAACCAGTATATAACATGAAGAAATAATCTCAGTCATGTTGTTATGAATGTTATGTCATTTATTCCAACAACAAGAACTTTGACATTTATTTACATTATTTACATTATAAGCAGTTCTTGTCCTCTGAAAAACAAAGGCAGATATCCAACCCAGTCTCAGAGCATCACACTTGCTTTGGGTATTAGCCTTTACTGCAATGTCTGCAGCATCCTCTCTTCGTCTTCAGTGGAAAATGTCCAGTGAAGTCCGTGTGCACATCCACATTTATTTGCAGTGATAGTCCCAGAAGAAGTTCTTGTCCTCTGAAAAACAGAGGCGGACATCACACTTGCTGCATTGGGTATTAGTATACCCTTTACTGCAATGTCTGCAGCGTCCTCTCGTTGTCTTCAGTGGAAAATGTCCAGTGAGGTCCCTGCGCACATCCAGAGGGGGGTGTGTACATGATTTTTAGAGGAGGGACCGTTTGGACTCCCATCACCCAAAGATGGTCTCTTTCCAGCATTCAAAGGGCTCCCTGCTGCGTCTGGGCTCCTGTTGCCTGAAGATGGTTGTCCTCTCTTTGGAGTTTTGGGTGTTGTGTCAACCTGATTAGAAAAAAAAGAATAAATATATCAATTCATATACATCTCAAATACACATGAAAATACCAGTCAAATATATCACAAACAAGGTAAATAGCAGAAATAGATAATTACCAGAATGAGAGAGGATGCAAGCTGTGCCTGGAACGTTCTCATGTTCAGTATCTCCTTCTTTGGCATCTTGAGAGCTTGGCAGTGCCGCTTGTAGAGGAGCCAGGCGTTGACCACAGCGAGGGTGAAGGTGTGCCAGAAGATGTACATGTACCACCGCCGGGATGTCAGGGCGTACTTGTATTTCGCTGTAAATGAGTCCAACAAATCCACACCACCCATGTATTTGTTGTAGATACCCACAATGTAAGACCTTCCAACGTCAATGTAGGTTTTGGTGGCATTGTCCCAGTGTTGAATCTCCTGCACAGGTTCTGGTCCAGCGAAGGATGACACAAGTGTGACCGCCCTGTTGTCGTAGCACAGATGTTGTGTTTCCCCTCCACTCTGTGGTCAAAGCTTCCTCTGCCCTTCTTCTTCAAGCTCTTCTCATCTTCAAGATTGCAGTTGGGTAGACGGACCTGCCTGGCTGTTCCCACATAATGGATTCCTTGCTCAAGGAGCTTCACTACCAGTGGAACAGAGGTGAAGTAGTTGTCTGCGTAGATCTTGTAGTTTTGACCCTTTGGAAGTGTGGAGGCAAGCTTCATTACAACATCACCTGACAATCCAAGTTCAGATTTGACTCGTACTCCATTGTTGCTCCCTTGGTAAACATCAAAGTCAAGCAACATGCCAGAGATTCCAGCTCTCACCCATACTTTGAACCCCCATGGGTGTGGCTTACCTCGCATATACTGCTTGATGCTGCTGATGCTGATGCTGCTGTTCCCCTTGAAAGGAATCATCATCTCATCCACAGAATTGTGCTCTTCTGGTACCACCTGCAGGCATTTCTCTCTGAATGAATCAAGCCATGGTCTGAGTTTCCAGAGTTTCAGTTTCTGACACTGTCAAATTGTTTACAAAATGTAATGTTGTCAACAGCGATTGGAATCTGTTGTGTGGCATCACATCAGCAACAGGTGGGTGCCGTGTGTCCGTCTCCCAGTACATACGGGTTCCAGGCATTTGTACCAGGCCCATCCTCAGGTACATGCCCAACACTGTCTGTATTTCTTTTGTATTTGTGTTAAGCGATCTTCCGTTATTTTGAATGCTGTACTCATTCGATTGTTGCCAGAGCTTGAACCACGTCTTCTGACACAAATTTTTGGAAGTATTGCAGTGGTGTGTGGATGGTGGTGACATCATCTGTGAGAGCTGGACCAGAAAAATCAGTATTGGGACTGATAAAATCTTTTTTTTGCCAGTGATATCTGTCACGGGGCATGGTGTGTTTGCTTGATTGGGGCTCAATGTCCACATTGGCTGGACAATCAGGTTCTTGGTTTTCTTTGTCCACACAGGCATCGCTATCTGATTCTTGGTCACTTGCATCAGTGTCGTCGAAATCCATGTCCACATCACTCTCTCCGTTTTGGACGATGGTAATTATATCCTGCACACTGTACTGAGGATCTCTCCTTGCTGGTGGCATTCTGAATGGAAAAAATAAAATTGAAACAAATGTACACTGTATATACAAATAGCACACATGCTTACTAGATTCTAGATGACCAGCAGGAAAGATGGGGTGGTGGGGAGACTGATTTCATTATGAAGTGTTTACACATTCCACTGAATAAGCCTCTCTCACTAGTCACACAATACTGTATGGTTGACCTATTGTAGACTGTGATTATCATCCTAATAGCCTCCATCTTACAACCACACCTTACATCCATGAACATTAACACCTGTTCCAGAACAATGCCACAAATGCACCATCCCCCACAACTGCTTTGACTATGAATTGATAGGAACATTTTCTTATCAATAGAGACTAAGACAAAGGGCAGACATGCACAAACAGAATTTCTTTGTTAGAAAGTCCTGCATACTGTGATAAGGAGAAAATACTGAGTGTTGAAGGTGGTTAAAAATCATTATAAGTAAATGAAAATGTTTAGATACAGCAATATATCTTTGCACTTTAGTTTCTAATACAATAAAATATGTAATCCAATATAAGGCTAAGACTAGAATGTGTAAATCATGTGTAGTTCAAAGTTCCTCTCAAAAACAGGACTGTTTTGACTACCACTCTGACCCAACGTTGTAATAATGCAACAATTATAAAACAAGCTCTAAATAAAATGTAGGGCATATTTTCCACAATAACTACATATGTTCATGTTCTAGACACTAATAAACACACAAAAAAATATTCAAAGCATTTTACTTACTTGAATCAGATGAATCCAGTCCAGTAAAACGAAGGGATGTTGCTCGATCAAAAAATTGGAGGTTGTGTGACTTCTTGACCTGAGGACGGGCCTTATATACAAATGTTGGATCCAATCGCATTGTGAGAACAAACAATAGGACCCAATGATCATGTTAATGTGGTTGAACAAAAAAATATAATTGAGGTTTTTTGGGGATAACCAAAATTGTTGTAATTCTGCAACACTGGGTCTTACAGGGTAAATTAAGCTAGTGCAACACAATTCAATCATGTTGGATGAACTAATATAGCTTTTGTCTGTTATACTAATGTAAATCTTGTTTTAGTGTTCTTTTCACTGTTAGTGTAAGCAATATGTTTAATTAAATTACCAAATATCCACTAACATACATAAAGAACATGCAAAAATGTTTACAATTTTTATTTAACATTTGGGTGCAACATAGAACTGACACTGGATCTTTACCATTGTCTTATTGTCTTTGATGCATCTCCACAATATGCCACAATACAACTTAACTGCTGACTAAAACAGTGTCTTAAATCCTCCCAGCATCAATTAAACCAATTTTCTCCAAGACTCAAGTTGTTTGTGTCAAATATTAACCATATGATGCATTTGGGAATGCTGTATTCAGAGTTCAGCATTTACAGTCTTGCAAAATTTAAAGTTTAACATTCAACATGCAACATTTTCGTTTCAATCTTTGTCACAAATGCTTGTAGAATACTTTACGAACAAAATAATTGAGACTGTGTAAGAAAACAGCCTTAAAACAATCTTCTAACCCTATGTCATCTCCATTTTCAACATATGAGACGACAATCTAAATCTCAGTCCACTGTGCAAACTAAATTGTCTGTTGGAACATTTTTCTTCTAATTTTGAACTTTCAAAAACAAAAATCTGTATTGGCAGAGATGTGGACAAATGCCATGCTTGAATCAGTCTTCATCAAGCTTATTCATCTTACAGTATAAGCTTGTTTTTCAGGAACTGTGCCTTGAATGACAACCGCTGCCCTTCCAGCTTCAGTAGAATCTTCTGCAGGACTTCAAAAGTACATTTGAGCTCGGGTGGGTAGCTCAGGTTCAGACAGTATATCAGTCCAAATAACCACAAACCACTGAGGACCTCCACACCTTCAATCAGGACACCGATGTCCTCTGGATCATCTCCAGGGTCTGCCTCCTTCTGTATGATGTACACTCCCATCACAGTTTGCTCCATTGAAGTGTTGGCCTCAGTGTCTGTGTCCTATGGAGTAAAATATGACAATAAATACATTTGATATGAGTCTAGACAGTGTGGAAATAGACTTAGAATTTCATGAAGAAAAGAAGTACAAATGAAGTCGTACAGTTGGAGATGTGGCCAGATGCGCTGACAGGCAGCTACAGGTGGAGAGCTACAGGCGGAGAGATGGCCTCCAAACGTCAGTATGAACCGGGAGAAAGTTCAATGCTGACCGGCCAAGATTGTCACACTGTTTAGTTTTTTTTTTGTCAGCACGGCTTCCCTCTGTAGTCCGGCAAGTCACACAGAGGTCACCGGCTGCTAAAGGACGAAAAACCCCAAACCAAAACAAAAAACAAGACAATGTGTAGGACACACACACAGGCAGACATAATGCTGATCAAATCCATAACTATATCATAGCCCTTCTATATAAAAGCCCATTGAAAAAGCCGAGAAATATGCAGTCTGTTTCCATAGGCCTGGATAGAAGGTAAATCACAGTCACAGAATGCATGTTTTTTTTTTTTTTTACTTTTGTTGCTCTGCAATCAAAAAATCTGGTTTTGATGATTTGATCAGACAAAAATGTCTGCTAAGTGCGAGTAAAATTCAAAAACTGAAACTACAAAAAAAAAATAATAATAATGCACCAAAATCAGTTTTGTTACTAATCTTTGACATATCCAAGGGTCTGATACCATGTAAAAAATCTCCTGCCTCCGATCATTTTTTTTATATTGAAAATCAGCCATTTTCGGTCATTTTCTTTCAAAAATGTGGCGCACACTTTATTAAATTGCCAATGAAAATATTAAAAACCAAAGAAAAAAATGCAGTAATTTTGATAAGAACAGAGGTTGACTGAAAGATCTGTGCCTTTGTGGTCCTGACAACTGCTGCTGCTGACTGAGGCAGGAGACTACACAGTCGAGCCCGAGAGGAGGGGCCCAGTTTGAATGTTTTGTTTACAAACTCCACACACCCACACACACCCACACACACACACACACACACACACACACACATAGGCTAACATGCTACGTGTTGACAATTTTGCGCATTTCCCCCCCCTCTTCTCAGCTCGTTTTTCAGCCACAGAATGATAGGCTATCCTTAAGCTTGAGCCCTGACCCAGTGTCTAAATAAAAAAAACGATGTTAGCCATAGCAAAGTTAAGCTAACATTAACTGTGAGAAACACGAGTGACTAAAATATGTCTCACAAATGTCTAATGTGTACAATTTATCACTCATGCTGTTTAAATAAATGCATTCCTGTATATATATATCTGAATTACTTACCTTTAATATCACGAATGGCAAACAATTCTTGCATGTGCTGGCGGTCAAACTTTCCACTCCGACTTCCAGAACCTTCTCTGCATCCGGTGGGTGTGGCGCATGCGCAATAGCTATCCCTATCAGAGTCACTGATTTGAAGGACCTCATTCTCATTGCATTGAAATGAATGAATCTAATTCATCTGAATTTTCTTTGATTCATGTTAAACAAACAAGAACAAATCATTTAATGGAGATAAACATGATTAATTCATTTAATGCGAACATATTTCTAGTTTGCTTATCAAACACATGCCCTGGATGACTTTTTTGAGAGTGGGGTTGCTACTGCTTCTATTGACAACGTAACCTCTGTCCATTTGGTCAACAGAGTCCACATTAGTTCGAACAGTCTCTCTCACATGGGTTGGTGCTTCTTAGTTCTAGCTGTAGTGTTAACGCCAAATGCCCATCATTTTTTCCTCCATCCACTGCAAACTTTCCTTCTTCTCTCCAACTTTTCTTTTCCTCTCTTGCAGAATTGATCCGAAACAAGCCCCTGGTGTTACCTTCGCAAACCAAATCTCTTTTCCATCGAGGAAAGCCTTCAGTGCTGTTCTTTGCTCTTCTTTCGATGAAGAATTACTGTCCAGTTCTGATATAAATGATTCTAGTAGCATCTACACTGACCACTCTAGCATCTGCCATTGTTCTTTTTAAGAAAAGCTGCCAGTGGTTCCTAACAGGGCAGTCATTGGTCTGAACGGTGGTTCGGACACAAGCACATAGCTTGAAGCCTGGCAGAATGGATTTTCGGGATGATCTTGTGATTTTGCAAGTCTAGCCTCACAAATGAGTAGCAATGTTGCATGAACAGAGATTTTACTTCTCTTTTGTGGCAGCAAACACGACATACACACAGTCCAAACCATGATGGAGCTCCTGAGCTCCTATACTTATTTCCATGCTGGTACTTGTACTCACACACTGGGAAAGCCTGATAAGAAACCCACCAGACTACATCACATACACAGGTTACCCACAAGGCCTTCCTCAGCCAGTAACAAGTGGATATATCTGAGCTTTTTCACTGCTGTAGCTGGAATTGAGGTTAATAAGAGCTGTGAGAGTGATGCAGGCTGTAAAACCAAAACAATGAGCTGAAAGATGCTAAACGCTCCATAGAGCTGAAGGGTGATAATTCTCTGGGATGTTAAGACTGACCCGTTTCACTTTACACAGTAGTAACCTGTTGTTGATATAAAATATTGTTCAGTTGTATTTTTGCTATGATTTATTTTCGTGGGTTCAACTTTTAGTTTTGGTTCTGTTAGTCATGCTCAATTATGACATCTTGTTTTTGCTGTAGCATTTAGGCTGGTTAGCTCACAGCAAAAATAATTTTAAATTAAATGGTCAAGGCCTCACGAGAGCACCTGGCAACTCTTCTATAGGGCTGTGACATATCCTAGTAGATCAGAGGAGACTTTGAGAAACACTGAGGAATACTCTGCTCAATTACTATTTTGGTCAAGTGATGTCTTACCAGCCTTACAATGCCATCTGGTGCCCAGGCTGATATGTTCTCCGGGGGGGGGCGGATGCTACTTGCCTCATTAAAAATAAAATGGTTGCCATGCTATTTGTGCAGTTAACTGGCATAGATTACCCTGAAGGTCAACTGGGAGGCTGTGTTTGCTACTGATCCAGGCTACACACACACACACACACACACACACACACACACACACACACACACACACAGACACACAGCACACCCATTCCAACACCATGCAACTATTTCATGCTCAGCCAACTATGATGAATCGCTAATAGCTTCAACCTGACCAAACTTTTTCTCATCAGCTTTTTGGCAAACCAGTAATTAAATAAAAGTTATTTGTAAGTTCATATTGCCCAAAAATCAACCACAGTGAGTTCAGCTCTGGTGAGCTGATGTCAGAGGCTGCACTGACAAACAGAAACACCTCTTTGTGAAAAAGATGCTGCCGCGTCAACAGCTACTGTCAACAATGCTCCAAATTGATGTCAAAGTCTATTCGTCAGCTGTCAGCGCCCTCTGATGCTCGCCTTTTGACTCATGAGTGCCAATGTGAAGAGGGGCCAATAGAGCGAGGGGAACTGACAAGAGGATCGGCCAAGAGAGGCCGCTGATGACACCGATTTATGCAAGGCAACTAGAAGGACAAGGAGGAGAGAAGAGTACCTGCACACCCCTGAATGTTGAGCTGTACCCTGTGTGTTTGTGTTCACATGCATGTTTGCATGTGCATAAATCACAGTGAAGCGACAGATTTCATCCCAATTTGTGTAAAAACTCACAAAGTACTGTACTCAAATGTCACCTGAGTCAAATTACTGTTCCATTGTACTGAGCTGGCACATTCTGTTGACGCTGAGCTGAAAACAAGACTGACAGTGCATGCAATGCACACAAACCCTTTACACACACACACACACACACACACACACACACACACACAAGTAAACTGGGCAGCTGAGCTAAAACAGCTCTCAGCAGTGCAGCTTGGCAGACCTGCAGGTGTGCCCAATCAGCCATCTAACAAAATAAAGAGGGAAAAGGTAGAAGCACGATTGGACCACAGACGCCACCCTGTGTGGCCAAACACAGGCAGACCCTGGCTGTTTTTTACACAAACTGTCAGAGCTGTATGAGCTGGATAAAACACACACACACACACACGTTCTCACATTAGCTTGATAAACACATGCATACAAAAATAGCTGCTGTATTAAATTTATTGCAACAATTTATGCAGCTGTGTTCAGAAACAGCTGATGATTCCAGCTGTGCTAACTACGATCAAATGTTTTATGCAGTGTGTTCATAACAACTTCAGCCATGTTTCTATCACCGTATGTTGATTTGCATTTTGAAGTATTGCATTGGCAAAATTTGAAAAAAAAAAAAAAATGCTTATGGTGATTTGTGTTTTTCTAAAGTAATTCTCTTAATGAGAGATAGAAAGACTTCTTTGAAAAATAGCTGTTTGTGCTCCGACAGTTTCCTCATGGCTCCGGATAATCCATCCATAATCACACCACATCTAAAAATACACAGTAAATACATTAAATGCAGACCTGATGCATAGAGGTTACACCACTGACAGTATAAAGAATGAACAGTGTATGCCACAGGTTTCTGTTTTAAAGCTCAGTGTGACTGCCATGTTGGCTGTCCTGCTTCTTCCGCCTCCAACTGATCTGTGATGGCACCCACCTGTCTGTCAAAGTGTCCACACTGTTAATTCTGCATAACTTTAAGCCTTAATTTCATTTGAACAGGTGAGTTGTATATAAATTCACCCTCAGTACAGTTGTCATGAACGGGGAAATTAGCTATAGAGACCAAAACTGTTTTTTGTACCAGGCTGTAAACATGTTTATTTCTGCTGTGAAGTTGGACATTTTAACATGGGGACTTATGGAGACTGAAATGTTCTGTAGCCAGCCTCAAGTGGCCATTCAAGGAACTGCAGTTTTTGGCACTTCTGCATTGACTTCAGTTCACAGCCACAGAGGTTGCAGATTGGGTTACACAAACGTCGGTTTAAATAACATGTCTTTAACTACCATTTGAAAGAATCCACAGGATCAACATGAACATCAGGGTGCAGGAAAAGCATTCCAAAGTTTAGATGCTATATCCTCGAAAGCTCAGTCACCATAAAAATTTTCATTTTATAGATTGCATTTATAGTTTTTTGTTCCATGTGATTTACGTGAATTGTGTGTGCATGGGACAGACCGCACATTTAGCACATTTGACCTCAGAGAGCAAGTTGATGAGTATGGGTGAAGTAGTTCAGTCACATATATATACAGTAAGAGCCTGACCATGCAATGCTGTGGCAATCCATGAGGCAATCTGAGTATAGGGTTAATGTGAAACAACTGTCTATTTGACTTAGTGAGGAGTTGTGTGGCAGCATTCTGGATGGTCAGTGATCAAGAGCAAACATACTGTGGATTTCCTGGGGATGTGCACAACAAGCAAGCCAAACAAGATGAATGGCACATTGCAAATAAATAAGATCCCATGGCACGCGTGTGTTGGTCTCTCCTTTGACAATGCTCCCATCAACAGAGGAGCACAAATCTACATTGCTTCCAGAATCCTGAATGAAAACTCTGATATGTACATTTACGGTTGCCTGGCTGGGCTTTTTGGAGGTGAGTGTACGCCTAATCATAGTCAACATGTTTTATGCTCTACATTTTTATATCAATTACACATTCTATTAGGAATCAGATTTATATAGAGTATAGTCAGATTTATATATTGCAGGTTACTGCACATCATTTTTACTGCAACTAAAGGGTACTTGACTGGTATGCACTTATAACAATATCCATTGTATTACCAAAACACAAAGAGTTTGTTTCAATGGATAGAAGTCTCCATTGGTGGTTAAACCTTGAGCACTGTTCCTGAATTCTGAGGCAGTATGACCTTTTAGGCAGCTACTCATATATTTTTCATTGTGCAGCTACCAACAATTACCACCAGACTGTGAACTGTAAACTTGTGATATGCACAGTCTTGTTAGCTTCTATTCATCATTATAAGAGACAGCCGAGCCTCAGGAGACTTAACTTTAACTCTAACTCTAACCCCATGATGTTGGTGTACAACCTGTTTCATTATTATTAATAAGAATAATAATATTTGCTATATTACAAAGTGATGCGACTATACTGCAGGGGAAGGCCATGTCATGTTGATTTGAGCATATGATTTAGGCAGTATTGCTGTTAACCAACAGGCTTCTGGATGGTGGAGACATCACACCACAGAAGATGGTACGCCTTGGAGAATCTGGCCCTACGAGAGCCAGCGCTCAAGCCAAGTTTGTTGATGTCCGGCAGAGGTTGGAATGGGATGTGGACGATGCCTTTCACTTTGTTGAGAGGTTAGTTTTACATTTGTCAGCAATTTCTGAGACAAAAAAAGCTCAAATTCCACACAGAGACACTAAAAACACACAACTCAATTTTACCTCTAAGCTTAATTACTTTTTTAAAGAAGGTTCACTGATCACAAACAATTAACTTTGTAACTGTGTGTAACTTCCTTCAATTAGGATCTCTCACCTGCTCCCTTAGCCATGGGCCACAGGAGCATGACCTGCTGAGCAATGAGTTTGTGGATTAGGAGGACATAGAGATGGAAGCTCATAGGCTAAACTGGCAACCTGAAAACATGATGTAAGAATTACTCTCAACAGAAACCTTTAATGTTCACAGCGGCTAGATTAAACATATACAATAATGAAGACGGCTGGACTGGAGGTCTGCTTCAAGTGAGACTGTGACTGTTTTGTCCCTACCCTATTTAAATGTTGTCTGATGCTGACTTAAAAGAAGGCCATGAGCTAAAATATGTTGGTTTGACAAGGTTGTTCTGTATCCTGCTAGTGTTGCTCAGCTGTTGACCTTTTCTGACTTTTTCCTTCTCCATGCACGTTGGTAGTAGGTGGAATTGTGCCAGAAACCTTTATTGTGCTTCTACAGCCCTGGTCATGACCTGAGGAGTAAAATATGGACACACTGTGTGATGTGTTGGGGAACGTCTGTACCCAGTTTGTATGTGATGATGTTCTTTTTGACCTGCACGCTTTCATGAACGTGAATACACATATAATGCTGCAACAGATTTTGACAAAGAGCGGCTGCAGGTGGTTCACTAAGTCTGAGTCCATTGTTTACTCAGCATTATATGACAGTTCAGAGCACAACCCTCACCTTTCCCCCTCCTCTAAAGTGCTGTCTGGCTCAGGTCCCCCTCCTCTTCCCTCCTCAGTGGACAGCGTGGCCTGGTTTACGAACACAGCGTGACACCTGTCACAGCATGGCTATAATCAATATAATCCATTAATCGACTGAAGCCGGTGCACTGATTGTGGAAGCTGTGCACACACATCACGCTGCTTATCTCTTATTTTGACAAGTGAAGTCGACTCCAGCGGCAGCACAGCCAGGAAACCATCAGGTAGCAGTGTGTAGGGACATATTGGCTGATTGACTAACTGTCTTAGTGGCCAGACTGACCAGGACTTTCTTTTTTGTCTACTCTAGACTGCCAGTGTGATTTCTTACTTTAGTTTGTGGACATTTTAATAGTTCTGTAAATAAAGTTGTTATTTTGAACAGTAGCAGACCCAAAGGGGGAAAGGGCAGAAAACACAGGAAAGAAGGAGGCAAAGCCTCATTATAATAAAAGTGATATATTTATGAGGATACATGATTTGGTTTCAGTGGTTCAGGCCTCGTATATGGGTGACTGAAGTTTATAGTTTATCCACCTTTTTTACAACAGCATGAGAGAGCTGCTGCAGACAGGGCCCTGCCAAACACAGACACTAAAAAAAAACACAGAGGGCTGACAAATGTCTGTCTGGGGAGTCCAGACGATGTCAGTGATGGTCCAAAAGGATATCCAGACCTGCAGCCAGTCAATAAGTAGTGGAGCAAGTGGATTCAGGTGAGGACAGGAGGAAGAGAAGGTGCCAGGTCTGCCTCCTCGAGAAAGTAAAACCTGCGTTTAGTTTGTTCAGTTTAGGACGTGTGCAGGAAACAGAAAAGTGAGGGGATGAAATCTCTCAATCAGAATGAGAATCACTTTAATTGGCCATTACTATGATGTGTACACACATCATAGTACATACAGATATAGACATAGGTACAGTTAAAAAAACCAAAAAAGAGAATGTAGAAATAAACATAAACATAAAAACTATGTACATATAAAAAGGTAAATATATATAAATATGTGTATCTATCTACATACATTATCTGAAACTGCTTATCCTCACTAGGGTCGTGGGGGGGCTGGAGCCTATCCCAGCTGACATTGGGTGAGAGGCGGGGTACACCCTGGACAAGTTGCCAGTTCATTGCAGGGCACATGGAGACAAACAGCCATTCACACTCACATTCATACCTACAGACAATTTAGAGTGCATTAAGTGCATGTTTTTGGACTGTGAGAGGAAGCCGGAGTACCCAGAGAGAACCCACGCAGACCCCAGACGAGGTTGGAACCAGGAACCTTCTTGCTGTATAAGAATTTTTACACTGTATAGGAATGTGCAAGGAAATAGTGCAGAGATGATATAATACATAGATTGTACAGTAGGTTGACTTATAGACATGAGCTAGATATTTGGTATATACAGTATGCACAGTATGAGTGTAACTGATGATATTTACATATCATCAATTACTGGATACATGAACATATACTTGGAAAGTGAAAGTCCCTTTGTTTACTTGCTCAGATTTGGCCATTTTCCCGGTGTATGTTCTTCTAAACATGCTTCTACATGTGTAAATATGTTACGTAGTTAATTAGTTTCGCTTTTATCTGTTTTTACGACCGGCAGTATGCACGGGGTATTTTATTTTGAAAATCCACCGGATTCTCTTTGCTTTTTCTGTGGCTGGCTTCCGCCCGCTCGAGGTGCTCTGTGGAACTTGACACGTGCTGCTCACGTCAAGCGTCAAAAATAATGGGGACGAGCCTTCACGTGCGTGTAGCGTGCATGGTAGGTTCATCTGTGGGGAGAGGTGTAGAAGGCAGAGGTGCAGCGCAGCAGAGAGGAAGGAGGAGGGACCTGGAGGCTGTACTCATTCAAATTTTCTGGCCAAGTCCGCTGCTGTGCATTATCTGCACTAAAACATGTTTAGAAAGTTGTAAAATATTTCCATTATTCAGGGTCACATATATATATACATTCCCAACTTCATTGTAAGATTAATTTAAAGCTTCAGTTAATAAAATGATCAAATGAATTCAGTGGCTCTCATAATCTGTCTTTTTTGCATGGGAAAAAATGTGGCTAGTGGAAATTCTGATTGGCTGGTAACTTCAGAAACTTACCAGCCACATTGGCTGGTGATCAAAAAAGTTAATTTAGAGCCCTGGTTCCTTCTGTCTGGATTCTCTAACAGCTCAAGAACATTTTACTAAATTGCCTTTTTGTGATTCTATTGAAACAGCACGGGTCAATTTCTGTTTTGTAATGTAAGTTTTTATTGAGGTCTGTTGGTCACACAGAGTATCCGGACAATGTTCTTGAAAGGAGTTTTTTTTTTTTTTTTTTTCATGTGAGCGCTGCAGAAGAAATTAAATTCACCTCCATTGTGTTGGGATTGAGGCAGAAGTCTCAGGGACAAAACTCTCAAATAATAAAAGCAAAACTAGCCGACAGGCTAACAGTGGCGGGCTCACGGACAAGGGTGAGGCATGCAGTGAGGCACCAACGTGCAGAAAGCCATGGAAGCATTTATGGTGAAACAATTGCAAACCCTTTCCTAGCATGTATGCCTGTATGGCTGCACTGCATCATGGTTTCTCCACAGGAAGGACACCCTGGAGAACACTTTATTCAGTTGTTGTGCACACTGGGCCACTGCAGAATGTTTTATCTACCATTGGGGCATCTATAAAGGCCTTTCTGTGGCACTTCTCTTCCTGGACATGAGTCTACTGGTTCTGGCTACGTACCACGAGAATCATGTTGATGGAATTTGGACTTAGTGATCCTTTTAGTGTCACAATAAACTGTAACACCAGGATTCAGTGAGAGCTTCATCATCCTGCGACAAACCTAAAGATTCCTTCTACGATTGTTCTTCTTGAGTCTGGTCTCGTCAGTTTATTCAAGAATTTTCTTTTTATCCACTGCAGGAACTTTCCTGTTGAATCTGCTCAGCAGCTGTAGCGTGGGCAATTAATGTGAGAAGCTGAGGCACTTTGACACAGCCATGTGTCACATGTCTTGTGGGTGAATAGGTTTGAAATGTGACCTCTTACTATTCTCTCTCTGCACCTAATTCTTCCTGTCATCCCCTGCCATGCTACGCCACCTCCATCTACTCCTCGTTTTCCTCCTATTTTTCATTCTTTCAAACTCTCCGTCCTGTTTTTCTGATCTTTGCTTTCACCTTCTGTGTCTTCGACTTCCTGTTCCTCAACCTCTCCATGTCCTCCTTCCCCGGCCGTATTAATTTCTGTTTGTTTCACTTTCCATAGCTAAAGACTAACTTTTGTTTGACTTTGTTAAAACAGTATGAGAATGGTTTCATTTGTCAAACCTCAATAGTCTATTTCTGTCCTCCTTCTGTTTCTCCTACCTTTCCGTCCTCTCAAGATGCTGATTTTAAATCACTTGCCATCTGCCTCCACTGTTGGAATCACTTTTTTCAGAAGAATATGTGTTAGATGCTTTCTTATGCCAGTCTTGATACTGTGTTTGAGAGGATGAAGTGGCCAGAGAACTTGTGTATGAATATAAAGTGCAGAGTCAATACAGAAAATCAACAAGATTCATGCTTGAGTCCCATTTGTACCCCTGTAGAAACCATTAAATGATATAGTGACGTTCACTGAAGACCATGGTGCAGAGGTGAAAGCCAGAGGTGAACATTTATAAAATGAAAAGAAACAAGTCAGTTAATAAAGTTGCGGGTGATTAAATGAATTTATTTTGGCCATGCAGCATTTCGGCACGTATTGTATGACTTCACCCCGGGCGCTAACACTGCCAGCACCATCAGTACTTTCCATGAAACCTGCAGACACAATGTAAAATGAGTTTAGCGGCTAATTTGCAGTTGAGAAGAGAGAAAGGAGGAAATGGCTCAGACACACACACACAGGCCTTATATTATGTTGTCATGGCCACACACATAATGATACAATTCAAAAATGTTCAGTAATTATTATTGTTCTTTGCAAACAAAACAAAAAATATGTTTTTTTGTGGTAAATTATGGCCATTCATGTCAAAACATTCTGAGGAATTTGCAAAGAGTGAAGAAGAATGTAGCTTTTAAAGACGTGAGCTGCATCTAGATTACTGTCTCTCTGCACTGATTGAATACTTGATGGTTTAAAGTGACACTAAGTTATTTTTGAAAGACAAAATTACCTAAAACCAGGAACAGGCCAATAACTTCAACTTTCTATCCCTCTAAAAAATGAAAAGTTAAATTCATAAACAATTAAAATTGTTGGTCAGACTATTGTTAGCGAGTGTTAGAGCAACCTTTGTATAGCCTAGATGTTTCTGTGTAATGGACATTACTTAGACAGCTGACTTTGATTCTCTTCTACAGTTACATACAAAATCACAGTAGAGTATGCTAACATAGTTAGTTGAGCCACCCTTTAAGGACCGCCCACAAAATCCTGGACTGAAAACTGGTGAAAAACTGTTTGAACCTCTAACTCCACATTTCACTAATATATCATTTAAAGTCTTTTCACATGTTTTCAGCAGCTATTTTCCAACATATTTAATGTGTTTTGAAAGAAATTTCTCAGAATTGCCTTCACACAGACTAACAAGCAACTTATTTTTTCCAACCCATTTTCCCATGTTTTTGTGTCTAAGTGACTAATGGGATCAACAGTTTTTTTGTTTTTTTTAAGGTCCAGTACTGAGTGAGAATGCAACAGTCGATGGTTGCGAAAAGGCTGCAATATGTAACTCTTACAGGCAATTGCACACCGTCAATATGAGTATACTAAAAGTGCTTTTTTTGTTTTTACCACTGATGGGCTCAGATTGTTACTGACAACATTATGGAAAGAATCCCCACAAAGGTGACTGTTTTGTTTAAAGGTCCAGTGTGTAGAATATAGTGGCATTTAGTGGTGAAGTTGCAGATTGTAACCGACTGAATACCCCTCACCTCTTACTCTCATTTCAAGCATGAAGGTGAAACTACAGTGGCTTTGAATCTCATGAAAAATGCCAAAGGTCCTATGTAGAGCCAGTATTTGGTTTGTCCCTTCTGGGCTGCTGTAGAAACATAGTGGGTCAACATGACAGACTACATAGAAGAGCACCCGCTCCCTCTGTAGATATAAAAGGCTCATTCTAAGGTAACATAAATATTATGTTTGTTATTTTCAGGTGATTATACACAAATGAAAACATAGCTATGAATATTCCATTTCTGCCAAAAGACCCCGTTAAATGTTACACACTGGACCTTTAACCAGAAACAGTAGTTATATCACTCTCTTCAAACCCATCAGACTCCATTTATAAAAAACTTAATTTTACCTCGCAGGTCAGTGTAACATCCAAACACAACAGACAGCTCAACAGAAACTAAATTAAACTCACTAGAATCATCTTGGTTCGACAGTCCACTGTTTCAACAATCTTTGGTCTGCCCAACACCATAGACTGTATAAAACCTCGACATAGTTTTCGTAACGTCACCAACAGGTTTCTGAAGAGACGTTTTGAAGCTCAGACCATGTTGGCAGTCCTGCCTCCATCAGCTCCCCACTACTCCAAAAATGGGCAAAGACGTGGATCGTGGGTGGAGCTTAGGTGGGCTGAATGAAGCCTGGTTGCTCAAACAAGCCACCTGTGAGAGCACCCACCTGTCAATCAAAGCATCCACGCTCTTAATTCTGCATAACTTTAAGCCTTAATATCATTTGAACAGTTCTATAATAATTCACCCTCAGTACAGTTGTCATCAACAGTTTGTTTGTACCAGGCTGTAAACATTTATTTCGGCTGTGAAGTTGGATATTTTAACATGGGGGCTTATGGAGATTTTCTCATTCTGTAGCCAACCTCAAGTGGACATTTCAGGAACTGCAGATTTTGGCGCTTCACTTCACAGCCATGTGCCTGCTTGCTCGAATTAAAACCTAATGAAGTCTAAAAAAGGGTTAGACCACGAGCCATAATCCTTTCACATATTCATCTCTGGTGCAATGACAGTGTTTTGAAGTGACATGAGTCTGCCGAATTCATTGTTTTGTGGTGCATTCAAGCACAATAAATTATATTCATTTCACACACAAGCTTCAGAAACGGTGTAACAGACCAAAGCAATATCCCCTACAACAAACAACCCTCGACTCCATTTGCAAATAGTACAAATTGGTGTGGTGAACTACACATATCCATTTGCAACTAATTAACAAGGACCTGAGCATTGTTAACTCCCGCGAGAGACAGCAATGCTCATAACTCAATTAAAACACAAACAGGGAGTACACAAGTAAACGATGCCAGGTGGAAATTAAGTTTTACTTTCATTGTCTGCTGGAGCTTTCACATCGTACATCACTGAAGAGAAGAGAAAACCAGACGGTGTAAAGACGGCTCATTCAGGGAATGATGATCACAAGAAATCATTAATAAAGGGTGAAACCACGAGCCAACAGCTGCAAAGATCCTCCACCCAAGTAAACTCACAGCATTTTGTAAAGCAGCTCAAACCTGCGAGCTAAACACTTGAAGTAGTTCATTTTAATATTTGTGAACTGAACTTTGAGCTTGCTCTTGTTTAGCGTGAACTTAGACAACTGTGTTACACAGCGTAGGACCATGGCTACATACTGATTGCACTCTTCCTACCTAAAGCGGCTTTATTTATTCAGTGACTCCACTCCACTGACTCTCATTCTTGACAGGTGGCAGGACAGTGCTCTCGAATTACACCTGTTTGAACTGCTAGCTTAGCTAAGATTAGCTTAGCTTAGCAAGCAATTTTTTACTAGTTGTAGCACTAGCAGTGCTAGCAGCAGTCACTAGCTCAAAAAAGTGAATTTAGCGTTAAGTTACTTTCTACAAAAACTTGCATTGAGTTTTAGCCACAAGAGTGAACCACAAATCATCAACTTTGACGAAAATTGCTGTTCAACTGTTGCCAACACAGAGGTATCGACTCAAATCTGTGGTTGTTTCTGAGACTGCAGTTTGAGTATTGACGTGTTACCTCATATTCTGTGACCCATCAGATTGTGAGAGAGTTCCTGAGAGGACTTTCACCCAGAGTATTTTACTACTGCGCAAATTTTTACTACGGCCCCGCACTGTATTTTGATAGCTGCTGCCATAAAATGTGACTCCATAATCTTTTGATAGGGTCACAAACATTGATGGGTGTGATAGCAGAAACTGTTAGCTGTCAATATTTAGTCAACTTTTGAGCCTTTTCTTCTTTTAAAGAAGGGGGACGGACTATTAACTGGATGGTTAAACAGCTTTAATGTAATGTAATCTGTAATCTTTAATGACTATAAATAAGGCCTGTTTGACTATAAATACATGAATGATACATGAAGCTAGGAGAGTTAGCTGACATAAAGAGAGACAGAAAAAGCGGAGAAACAGAACAATTGTAAATGTATATATATAGTATATATATAAATGAAAATAAACACTGCTTTGACTGGTTGTCAGTTGATTATGTGGAGTGTACAGGATATACCAGTTACCTGATACCAGCTGTTTTTATTTAGCTGGTATGACAATTAAATGTTGCATTACGTTGCTTAAAAAATAGCATCTACCCACCCACACGTCCTACCTACACTTAGTTTTCCTGAAAGATGTGTGACAGGGTGCAGTGCAGTGTTCGTCCAAACACTGAACTATCCTTAAAACTATAACTCAATTGTGTTATAGTGACATAAGAAGAGTGATATTAGCCTTCTGTCTGGATTTGAAGTAGAAAGCTGGAGCCAGGACGTACTTAGCCTAACTTAACTTTAAGATTGGAGTGGTGCACGTTGTTACACTTTAATATAGTCATAATACTGGCTATAAATGATATCTTTATCATGTTTCAAACGACAATGAAATGATATGTAATGCGAGAGTGTGTGTTTTGGTTGAGCCTCATTTTGACCACAGCAGACAGCTGTTTTCAAGATCTGTTGTACCTGCTTTGGACCAAACAACAGACAGACATTTAGTGGAGCATTGATCACTTAGCAGCTAGAGACTGATGTTTTCCTCAGGAGTGACAGTAACGTTCAGCATGTGTAAATAAAACACTGCTTACTTCATCGTTTCAACTTAAAAGGTGATTATATGTCAGTGATTACAACTTTTTTCTGCCGCCCCTGTGTGACCATCATAAATGATTGTAGATTTAACCTGACTGACACTGCAGAAATATGCTTTACTGAGATGAGATGATGGAAATCTATCTGATGTCTGTGCATCACGCCTGCAGAGTCAGGACCTGGTTAGAACATTGCATCAAGACTAAATGGATAACAGATAGTCTGACACTAACAAAAGTTCACAAATCAACCTACCAACATTATATGTTGTTTCTTTCTTCAAACAGTCATTTGTGGTTAGTAGTTAGAGTTACGTGTGCTGTATGTGATTGACAAAAATGTATCCATCTGCGGAGGACTTCCATGCATTGCCTCCAGTGACAGTACAGTTTGCCAGATACAGTCAGTGAGCACAGGTTTATTAGTACAAACAGTGGTGTAGTGCAGATATATACCCACTTATTTTTCAGTCAGCATTGGTATGCCCACTTCTAAATCCCACTTCTGCATCGTTCAGTTTATTCAGAGTTTTGCGAGTTGACTTTTCTTTTTTAGGATGGCAAATAGATGACACAGTTCTCTAATGCTCATGAGCTGGATGGAGCAGAATAAGAAGAATAAGGACTACTTCAGTCAAAATGCAAAATTATGAAGTTGTCTCACCCGTCTGTGGGTCCGTATTTATTACAAAATATGCACCTCTTTTGTGGCTAATGTTGACTCATTATGATCTTTACTCCCTGAAGTTAAGTGACAGTGTGAAATATTACTGGCCCATTTTGGGGCTGAGATTAATATGCAAGTCAGTGAGTATAACACAGGGCGTTTATCCTTTGTTGGATGGGCTGCTTTAAGAGAATCGAGGAATAAATTAAAAGTATACCCACTTCTTCAGGCACCATTACCTATATAGGTCTCTGCACAGATATAATGGTAACCTCACTGTGACAAGACTCTGTGAAGCTGTCCCTAGCTGTTATTTGTCAAGAAACAGTTCCAGCATGGAGCTCGCCATGAAAAACAAACCCATGCATCTGGTTTAAACAAATGAGAGCCTGTTAAATAATGAGCTTCAGAGGTGTTGACAGGTGTATTTTTAAACTTAAACAGATTCAGGCTAGGCGTTTGCCCCTGCTTCCACTTTTTATGCTAAGCTAGGCTAACTACATCCTGACTCCAACTCTTTACATAACATATCAATCTTCTCAGCTCGCTCTCTGTAAGAAAGTGAAGTAGTTTATTCCCCAGAGTGTTGAACTATTCCCAAAGGTGCAATGTCTTTTATATCTGTACTTAAATTCCGAGATTCTTTCAAAACACATTAAATATTTGGACAATAGTTGCTGAAAACGTGAAAAGACTTTGACGATATATTACTGAATCCAGAGGTTCAAACAGTTTTTCACCAGTTTTCCGTCCGGGATTTTTGTGGGCGGTCCTTAAAGGGTGGCTTGATAACACGCTGAGGCCACCCTGAGTAGAGAGATAGAGATGAATTCATCTCGCTCAGAGTGTTTCAAAGTTAGTCATGTCATTTTCTGAACTCATCTGACACATTTCAGTCACTTCAAAATGGCTGCTTGACTGCTCCCACGAGTGGACGTGGCTTCAGCACATTCAGAGGACACGCCCCCACAGTCCTGGAGCTGAGAATTAATTGACACCTAATTTCATAAACTTGTTGATATTTTTAATCATTCAAATTTGGCTGGGTGGTTAATAACACTTTCTTCTTTGGTCTGACAAACTCAGAACACATATTTATTCTTAGGATTATGATGACCAGCTGAAATTTAAAACCATAATCAGAAACAACCTCCAAAGACAGAAACAACACCAATCTGTAAATGTGACTAGACAACTGTGGTTCCAGATTGTCAAAAGACCTCCAAATAACCTGTTAGCTGAGCGTGGGCATGTCTGCTCTGCCTGTGTGCTCAAGGATATTTGAGAAAGCGGGAGGGTGTTGTTTTGAAAATGAGCCTCTCTGAAAAAGTCTAATCATCTGGCTGTCAGCGAAGCAGACAGGTATCACGGCAGCGACAGCCACAGGAAATAGATGTTTGCTTTTGTTTTGTTTTTTGTTTCATGGGAGCGATTACTCTCCAAACTGCACAGAGGCAGAGGGGAAATAAAGGAAATGTTCTCTTCACTTCATAGGTGTCATTGTGAGGGAAGAACACTAAGATAAATCCTTTAAGACCGCAGTGTCTATTTTATCAACTGGAGGGTTTATTCAAGGAGAACAGCCTGCGGGCCTTATCAATTTTCATGTTGTGGGTCTATGAAGACAGCAGGTTAGCTTTAAAGTTGATACTTATCACTCTTGTCATCAGTGTGTCGAGCTGGAGATTGGGATCTTTATTGATCCCAGGCAGCCAAGTCGCTTCGGCCTGTCATTTGCTGAGAACTCACCGTCACATCAGCAGATGTAACATCTTCTGTCAAGTTAGTTTCTACTCCCTGGTACCAGGAAGTGGTTTTTCTTTTTTTTGAGTCATCAGGGGATTTTTAGATAGTAGATACAGTTCTTTTCCTCAAGCAGTGTATAAGTGTAGGTTCAGGATATGCAAAGATGTCTGGGGATTTCAGCGGAAAAGACAAAACTATACCCTGGGATACTCTATCATCAGTCTGTAAGTGCTGAAATTTTTTTTGCATTCAAGGTAGAGATTTCCTACATTTCCCAGGACACCTTTTAAGAGCTTCAGGTGTTGCATTAAGCTGTTGTATGGAGAGAAAGTGAAAAACAGCTGAAACTCCTCATGTGTAGAGACGCCGTTAGTGGGTGTTCAGACCAAACAAAGCAACCCCGTCTCCTCAAATGACGTTTTTAAATGTAATTATGCTCAATTAGTGTTTTTTTGTCAACATAATGATGAGGAAATGTGGGAATAAATGTTGATACTGAAGGAGTTTAATGTTCACTGACAACATATTACACTTGTTTTCATACAGCATCGGCTCACGCAGCAACAAAAGCATGATTAACTGATTTTTTTCTGGTTCTGTTCAGACGGAAAGATCAGGGCCTGCATAATGTACTGGGAATGTGCACTTGCACATTGATGTTAGATTGTGCTGCAGCAAGAGATGAACCAGACCGCCCTGCTTTTCTTTGTGTATGCCAGACAGTGCAAACACACTGACATGCCCTAAACCTGTTTAGAAGTAGCATATAGTATGAATTTGTCACACAGCTCATGTCTTGTTAGTCACGGCTGGATTAACCTGTCACGGTCCCCTGGTCGAAAGTGGTCGAAAAGATTTTTTTTCTGAGAGCTCACATGGTGGCGCATAGTTCAAAAGTCTGTCAATCAATGTAAATGTAATTAAAGCCAAACTGAATGGATATAGTGTTGTTTCGTCAGTGTACAGTATATTTATCCTCACGACCAACTCTCGATGAGATGAGCGCTCTGTGTATCGACGTACCATGTGCACACAGCAGACTATACATACATACAGCTTCATTATTTTTCATTATTAAATACCAGAAACAAACCAGCACCCCCCACACTGAAGGTTTTCTGTGTCAGTTCAGTTTTTGTATTAAACACAGGAACACTTTAGTTGTTGTTGTATTTTAATGGTGCCTTCGGGGGCCCCTGGGAGTCGGGTATTTGCCCCCTTTTCCAGCCTTGTTTTTGCTACATTTTGTTGGTCCACTTTCTGCTCGTCTGTGTGCACAAAGAGAAGCTCTTGCTGTTCGTACTGGATGGACTGACATATAACGAATAAGAATAAGAGTTTGCCATCTGGTAGACATTCATCATGTGTGTTATTTAGCACCATAGACCCAGCGGGAATTGACTCCTTCAATATGGTAATTACATGTGAAGAAATTAAAACAGAATTTCATATGAATATACAGTATAGAAATAATCCAAATACATACTTTGAAATCTTGTCGTCATGTTTTCTTGTCAATACCATAGCCAAATCATTTCACACTACAAAGAAAGAAAAGGCCTTTGGACTTCATCAATGTTCCTTAAATGTAAGAATTCAGACTCTAACCTTAAAGCCTTTTCCAGCCTCTCAAAGTCTTTTCCCTCTCGCCTTCCATTAATGGTGGCTCAGATCAGTCCTCCTGTGTGATAGCTCCTAAATAGCTTGGCAGTGTAAGAGCAGATAGTTTTGTGAGAATGACAAAATGACACTCCTTCGAGCTGGCGTGTAAATGTCTGCTCAGATAATCCTTTCAAAGTGCTTTTTTCCCCCCTGTTAAACAGAAGAATATAAGTCAGTGCAAAGCACAAAGTCTGTCTCTGTTCTTTCTCCCATTTACCTATGATGGTTGTTAAGCTTAATGCAAGCACTTGAGGAAAATAGCAGGCTAGATCAGCGTCACTGAGTCAGCTGAAGAATAGACCTATTGTGAGAGTGAACGAGCGATGCAGGTTTGTTTGTCTGTGGATGCTTGGTTTGTACGGACCAGCAGCATAGTCAGGAGGTCATGTAGTGAGAGGATCCAAGGACAAAAAATACAGATTTATAATTGAATGTTGCAATGTACACCTGAAGCCTAAAATGTCATTGCATTGAAGCTGAGATATTTCACAGGATATGTGAAAAAGTTCAACCTTCTGGCAAAAGAGAGATCACCAAAGTCATTAGGCTTCATCCTCTGGGCACCATGGACATCTGTAATTTCATTTCAATCTATCTTATAGTTGTCAACATATTTCATCACATATCAACCTTATAGTGGTGCAAGAGGAAAAGTCAATGGAAAGTCATTAATATACATCTACTGGACACCATGGATATTTGTGGCAATCCACCCAATAATTAAGAGATTTCACTAAAAAAACAAAAATAACAACCTGCTGGTGCCCTTAGATAGAAAGTCAGGGTCATATATCATCTGGATTTATGTATTTATTGTTTCCTCTTTTCAGTCAACTCTTCACCTATTTAACAGTTATTGTAGTTATGTAGAACTTTCACTGCATTAGCAGGTATTCTACTGCTAGTTGAATACTCTTATCTGGTTTATTCTGCAATGTGTCTGGTTCTTATCAGACTGGTGCTGAAAATATAATCTTGATTCATGGATGTACATTGACATATGGTCTCCGTTATGTCCCCCACTAATAAAATAAAAAATGCTGCTCAAGGTCAGTCCTTCTTTTGAACAGCTCTTCGTTGTGGGCAGACCACCACACTACTCCTCTGCACGCACCCAGCATGGAGAAAAGATGGACGCAGCCAGGGCTACTAAACCCATCCTTGAACCTGCTTTAGCTGTGGCATTGGCATCCTACAGTTAACAGTTTGTTTGAACAGCTGAGTGTCAATCTCAATTAACTTCCTGTTTGGTTGTCTTACATATTAATTATCAATTGGTGGTTTAGTTGAAGTCAGTAATGCAATACATTGAGAAGTCTGTCAACAAGGCAAATTGTTGCAATGTTAGATGTTCTCTTGATAAACCAACTTATTGGAACAGTTGAGCATGCATGTATAAGTGTAGAAACTGAGAGGGGGAGAGTGTTTCCTCCATAAGAAGTGACACATGTCACCACCCGACATGACCGCCAGAGGCTCACATACTCTGGGTGACAAATCCTGAGAGATCCCTCTATTCTCCACAGGGGAAATTTGACTCCCGAATTAGCATGCTAATCAAAACAGGAGCCGATTCGGCGAGGAAGCTGCTGCTCTCACAGCCGGAGATGACACCGTGCTCCAGGGATGATGACACTCGGCAGAAAAAACGGAATAAAATAAAACATCTCCACTCTCGACGGTTATATTACTCCAGTGTACTTAAAGTGCATGAGATTGTTTCAGTGCATAATGTAGAGATCAAGTGTAATACTGCTGTATCTTTGTTTAATACAATTACAGTTGATGCAGTTGCAGCCTGGAGTTGATCTGTGCAGCGATTACTGACTTCTCATGACTGATGAGTTATGGAAGACATTTTCATTATGCAGACGGTGTAAGATCATATTTGTTTAACGCACCAAAAGGCAGTATAGTTTTGCTTCTTTTTCATATCAACTTCTTAATACTCTGCATAGCCAAAAGTGTATGGACACATGAGAATTACACCCGTGTGTGACAGCTGAACATGTGATTCCAAAACCATGGGTGGAGGTTTACAACCTGCACTGGAACCTCACTACAGGGAAACATTTCTTTATGTCTGAGCCGCGGGGCATTGTGGTGTTGACACAGGGAAGGGCCTCCTTTGAGTAAGAAGATGGCCATATAATCATATATGTTAAATGATGCAATATACTGTGAATTTGTACATATGTTTTGATACAGTGTTACATGTTAAAAACTATATGCTACAATCCAGCATATTGTAAATATTTGTTCTTGTAGGCATAAATGTGTATCTAATGTACATGTTTGTACATATATGTGTATGATATATACAGAGCAATATTTAATCTGAAAATATATAACACATTGGTGCAGTGGTTAGCACTGTAAGTTCAATGAAAAAGGTTGTGGGTTTAAATCCACCGACTGTTGGGCGACATTGCAAACAGGAACTGAAAACCTAAACCTAAAAACTGAAAGATGGTGGACTCCATAAGGACCCCCTGTAGATTAATACATCTTAAACCAAACTGTGAAAAACAACCCCGCACCAAGAGTACACAAAATAATGTGGACAGGTGTCCACATACTTGTGGCCATCAGTGCATTTACATGAATATCAGTAATCTGGATACTGTCAGTTTTGTCTTCTCATTTCTTAAACATCATGTGAAGGAGAAACCTGTTTTCTGCCATCCGGTTTGGGAAGAATGGGAAAGGTTGTTTTTTTTTTTAATTACAGTGAATAAAAAGTGTCTGTGCAGCAGAAGAGAAAAGGTGAACAAGCTTGAAACAACTCTAACAAGACAGCAGCATCTATCCACTAAACCAACGAAGAAGAGACACAGATTGTTTGAAGAGGCACACATTGTAACAAAGCCCATGCAGCCATTCGATGGTAAAGGAGGTGATGGTCCATACTTACACAAAAAGGTGTCAAGGTTATTCAATTCTGGTTTGGTCTGGAGATGAGTTTGGGTTTTTACATGTATAACTTGTAATACGAGAGATGAGTCACTCTGGTTGGAGACCCCTGGGAGAAAGATGATTTCTCATCCACATATACACATACCGAGGTTTCTAATGGACCGGCGTGTGCTGACAAAGGCAAATGGAAGAAGATAGACATACGAGTGAGAGAATCAAAAGGAGGACATGAGTGGAAGTTTCTGGATATCTTTGCACCAAAAAGAAACAGTGACACACTGGCAGCAGTTCCAAGAACCAGCTGGTTATACTGAACTTTCCTGCACCACAAGGCACTGCTGGAAATAAGCACCTGTTTGGATGAGGCACATTTGACTTCCTCTTTGACCTGCTTGGATACAGCAGCGGACTTCTTTATCTTTGTTGGACCGACAAAAGTTAAGTCTCTTTTTTTCCTGCAACTCTCCAGGCCTCTGGTTTCCCGTCTCAGCTAATTTGCACTATTTCCACCCTCCCATCACACACACACACACACACACACACACACACAATATCACACATCATCTCATGAACTGAAAGACTGACGAGTATCTGCAGTTCTTATTTCATTTATTTAATTAAGGGACATTTGATTTTCTTATTGGGGATTTGAATTAGGTTTCTGTTGATGTAATGGGCATTTTGTGAATGAGAGACTTATGTGTTTAATTATTAACCATACCCATTTGATTTGAAAACAGCTATTTAATTTGATGAATCTGAATTGATTGCCTGTTTTCCCTTTTCTCTTGCACAAAACTCTACGATATTAGGGCTGCACCAACGCTACACACTTAAACTGATACTAAGTAGTCTCTGGAGGTCTAAATTAGTCTGTTTTTACAGCTGAACAATTGACTGTATTGCATGTGTAACCTGGTTTGAATGCATGTAAACATACTGCATATAATCTTAGTGTAGCCAACCATAGTCAAAAGCTTCTTCATCTTATTTATGCATCAATCCTTGTAATGTACTTATTAAATCATAATCATTTACAAAGTGTTTAACAAGTAAACATGAGAGAGTCCATCCAGACTACAAAAATATATATTTAAGAACTTCAAACATTGAAGAAGAAGTCAGATAAACAGAGCGCGGTGGATGGAGGCTAAAGCAGCAGTATGATATTCTGTTTTAACTCTGGGAGTGTGATATCTCCATTCAGCCAGCAGACGCCCTCTAACCTTATCCTTTGAATCAATAATAAGACACAGCCAGAGAGTGGATTTAATGCGGCCAGAGCTGACGCAACAGCGACACAGACCACAACTTAGAGCTGCTGATCAGTCTTGGTTAAGAGAGGAACGAGAGGATTACATGACGGGCAACGCAATACATGCAGCTCTGTGTCTGAAGATAAATACATGCAAGTGGAAAAGTGCTTTTAAGTGGGCGCAGCGGGGGTGAATGATACGGTACTGTCATAGAATCTCATGAAGGCTGTGGAGGAATGAGCCGAACACTACGGGTAGAAAATAGCAGTGGGTGCATTGAAGATCACGTATCATCAGGTATGGACAGTGAAATATAAAGCATGTGATGACAGAGATGATGATGACGAATGTACATACAGGGTTACAGCATATTATTTAAAGGCTGTATGGGCATAAAGCTCGTGCCATGTAGTCCATCTGAAAATCAATGAAACTTAATAAAATATATATTTTCTGCACAAATTCAACTATAATGAATTTGCCGTTGTCGTTCTCGGGCTTTTGCCTCCTGTCAGTGCAGGAACACTGCTGGGCTCAGTGTGCTTGAGGGTCAAACTTCAATTTTGTACAACTTTTGGCTGCAAAATGGCTGTGGCTTGCAGAGCTGCCAAGGGGAGTGCAGCAGCATGCTGCGCTGAAAATGATGCTTTCTCCTGCACCATGTCGCACTCTCTTGTTTGATGAAAAAAACAAGTGAGACGGTTCATGAGGATATCTCCCATGTCTCCAATCCTGAATAAACATCCATATATCCACTTGGAAATCGTAGAAAAAAGGAGACTACATATAACTCCAGCTTGAATTATCAGTTCAGTTTATTGTCATATATAATCACACAGGTACAGTCCAGTGATAGTTGTCTGTACATTTACAGGTACATTGCAAACAGGAAGTGCTAACAGCTAATTCCACATGCTATAAGATTAAATGACCAGTATGTAGGATTTAGTGGCATCTATTCAGTTCAGTTAAGTTTTATTTCTATAGCACCAAGTCATAACAGAAGTTATCTCATGACACTTTCCATACAGAGCAGAGTCTAGGCCGTACTCTTTATAATATTATTAACAGACCCAACAATCCCCACCATAGGAAAGCCATTGGTGACAGTGGCAAGGAAAAACGTTTTAGCAGTGTAGATGCTGAATGCAACTTACTCGACTCACCCTCTCCTACCTAACACACAGGAGAAATACAGTGCCCATGAAACACACAGCACTTCATTTGTTTGTACACATGATGGTTCAACATGATGGACTCTGTAGATATAAGGCTTATTCTAAGGTAACAAAATTATTTTCAGGTATTTTCAGGCAAACTATACATTCATGAACACATACTTATGACTATTATATTCCATTTCTGTCGTATTCTGTAAATAGATCCGCCTAAATCTGAAACACTAAACCTTTAACCCTTTACTGAGCACTCATTGAAATACTTGGAAATCTAACATTTCAACCCTGGAGTGTTATTGCCGGATATAAGAACACATTTTTTCTTTTTTGACTTTAAAAAGTTTCAGGCTGCAAATCAAAGTCAAAGAAGTTACCACATACGGTCACTCGCCCACCTAGGGTAAAAAAAAAAAATCCCAAAAATATGTGGAACATTTATTTCCAAATTAACAATCAAACATATGTCTTAAAGAACTTATGACACTTATTTCAAAATATAGTACATATAATTAATGTATATAATACAGTTAGGGTTAGGGTTAGACTGGGATCCATTACAGGCCATAGCAACCCCACCTGTGACATAGCCTGACATTCGCTGATTGGCTGGAGAAAGTCACATGATCCGCTCCTTCACTGAGAGACGTGGGGCACCATTTTAAAAGCCTGTGGAAGTGACCATATATGGTTCCTCGCCCAATAAAGGGTTAAATATAATCTAAACAATCATTTACATCCCCAAAAGCCCCCAAATTATGGGAACTGTAACGGGAATTAGAGCAAAGCCCATGCAATCCATTCATATGAACTTTTATGTTGCACTATCAATATTGTTTTGACATTACAAAATACCAAGGATGTCTGGGGGAGGGGAAGCTGTCTCAGTTTGGTCTCAGGGGCTCCACAGTGTCAGACTTAAAAACTTCTGATCTAGACCAACAAACACGACACTTCCTAGTGAACTGAAGAGTTATACTGTAAGTAGCAAACATGAATCACACCATGAAGTGTAGTTATTGTAACAAAAGTCAGAGGCATTAGTTTTGATGCTGCGTTTCAGCCATGCTGCCCTACTTCCGTCCTCATCATAATATAATTCATGAGATGACGGTGGAGGAGTGGTGCCAGCCTTCCTCTGGACAAAGTATTATCAGTTAACGCATCATGCAGTTCCAATTTAGGCTGCTGTTAAGGTGTCAGTGTGAGAAATGGGCAGGCTTAGCATCCCTGTAGGGGTTATTAAGTGGCCCCGGCACAGAGCGTGCCACCGCCGGCTCCCCAGTGACTGATGGAGACACAAAAAACCTGTCTGATACACACTCTAATGAAGGCTTTCTACGCCTTCACTGTGAATATGGCCAGTAGACATTCTCATTAATATTTTAAAAAGGAGCTGTGAAGCTACAGTGCATGCCAGAGCACATTGTCTCTGAGACTGGACAGGCACCAACTGGGAGAGAGAACAACATCCATAGGCTACATCTAATAAGAATTCATTTTGGGCAAAATGACTCTGACTTTGTAATTTGGTCTTGGACAGTCTTGACAGTCAATGATGAAGTGGACGGTGTAACCTGTCTAAACTCAGCCTGTACCAGGCTGTAAACATGTTTATTTCTGCTGTGAAGTTGGACATTTTAACATGGGGACTTATGGGGACTGACTCACTTCTGGAGCCAGCGTCAAGTGGATGTTTGAGGAACTGCAGTTTTTGGCCTGTGTTCCTTCTCTGATGGATCAAAAAGTCCACAAAAGAGTAACAATTAGCAAACATTTGTTTAACACGGGTCAATGTGTGAACTTACTCTTCTAAATTAAATGCTGTTAGTTCCTTTACACTAAGACCGTCTTAGCACTTAGCATTTTAGAGCTGCTGATCAGTATTTACATGACGGGCAACGCAATACACGCAGCTCTCTGTCTGATGATAAATACACGCAAGCGGAAAGTGCTTTTAAGTGGGTGCAGCCGTGAATGATACAGGATTGTCATAGAATCTCATGAAGGCTGTGGAGGAATGAGCCAGACACTGCGGGTAGAAAATAGCAGTGGGTGCATTGAAGATCGCGTATCATCAGGTATGGACAGTGAAATATAAAGCATGTGATGACAGAGATGATGATGACGAATGTACATACAGGGTTACAGCATATTATTTAAAGGCTGTATGGGCATAAAGCTCATGCCATGTAGTCCATCTGAAAATCGATTACACTTTACACAAAAGAAGAGCATCACCACGCTCTATGTCGTCCCACAGGCCCCTGATAGAGAAAAGCAGGCATCATAAGAATGATGCACTATCAGAACACTAATTATTTCTTTAATTTAAACTCAAAGCAATGGAAAAAACAGCTAAAAGTTCTAGAGACAAGTGACGCTGGTCAAAATTGGTATAAAACCACAGCCTCCACCCGTCTACACCACTAGACTGACACACACCTGGCTGGTTAGGTGAGTCTGATCATCATTCAGTCACCTGACCAATCAACAAAGCCTTCCTTCCTTAAAATATATGACAACTGTGGTCTATAACCATGGTGGTGGTCAGAGGTCTAAGTGATCTTTTGTGTTTTTTTTCCATTCTAAGTTAAAAAAATTTAAAGAACACATGTTTAGGAAAAGTTCCCGGCTTCATCGATTGTAATGCATTTCGCCTGAAACAGAAACAGAACTAGGACTGCAGGAGAGCTTGGCAGAAATACAGAATCTGGCAGGGATCAAGTGAAAGTGGACTGGAATATATACTGATATATGAGGGAATGAGCACATGGGAGAGGAGGAACACAAGGAGACGCAGAGATCTCAAATGACAGAAAAGTTTGTGATGTGTCATGAACGCAAAACCAGATGAAGACAAACTGAGAGCTGATGGAATTTGTGACATTTGCTTCATTAGTCTGCAGGCGATGATGAGGACAGTGAAGACGCAGAGTGAGAGGGAGCAGGTGCCTTGTCGTGCCCAGTGTTTCCAACTTGCCTTCCAACTTTCTTGCTAGATTTTGCAACTTTTCAGACCCGCTGAGCAACTTTATTTATAAAAATCAGGGAAAGGCGAGAAATATATTCAAATATATTACATTGTAATTCATTCTCATGCATGCTGCACAGCCCTTCTGTCAACAGTGCAGGGGTCTCTCTCTCCTCTTGTGCCCTGCTCACAGGTAGTGAGGTGTGGCGTGTTTGAGTCCTATACAGTAGGTATCTGTTAAGGATGCTCCTATAGCTTTGTTTAAAAATGGTGAGGTCATCAACTTCATCTGTAAAAAAATAAAATAAACATGAAAATGCTACTCTTTTTTTTTCTTATTATAGCTTATAAGAAATAAATTATAATTTTTAAAGGCCAGATCAGTGCTGAAAATGATTTGTCAAATACTCTACAGTGGCTCAAGACGAGGATGCACATGTTCATTTTGGACTACTTTATTTCAAGTTATTGAGTTTTGAATTACAAGAAATAGAAAGGATGGTAAGTATGTTGCATGATACTCCACACGTATCATTTTAATAGCCTGAAAGAAACAATGATGATGTTGATCAACAGACATGTTTATGTCAGTTGGAATCTTATCTTGAATCGAGACCAGATTCTACTGAGACCAAGACAAGACCAAGACCAAGGGGTTGCCACCACATCAAAATCATGACCAAGACAGGACAAGACTGTGTCAAGACCAAGACCAGACAGTATATAGCCTACTTAAGTAGATAATATGTAAGTAATATTTGCAAAGTCTCTTTGAGTGATGCGTCTCTACATCCTCCTTGTCTAAAACCCACAAAATACTGAGTAAACATGCAGTTCATTCTGAGACAAGACCTTCAAAATGTGGTCTTGGGGCCTACTTGAGTACTACAACACTGACATTTTATGTTTCTATATTTTACTCAGATCACTGGCTCCATGATACTAACTAGATTGCTGTTTGCAAGTCATTCCATCAGCCAACACCACAAAGCAGCCCACGCCAAGCCTCACATCTCTCTTGGCTAGTAAAAAGCAAATGTAGGTAACAACTTTGTTTAATACTCTTACACAGTTTATTGTTGGTTAAAAACAACATTGTTTGTCGTAATCCATTAGCATTATGGACCATGTTAGCCTGTGAAATAATTCTGCAAGCTGTAAATATCATGCATGTCCCATACACTGAGATGGTATTTTGCTAGCGATAATGTTAGCAAGCAAGCTAATGTGGTGTATTTTCTTATAGGTCTTTTATAGTAGTTCATTGATCTCTCTAAAGATTACAGCTGAATATGGAGTGCATATGAAGTGCATACTTGAAATAACCTATTATGACCTTTCCCTCTGTGAAGACTGAACATTCGTTAGTATTTATGATCTCTCTCTCTGTCTCTCTACATGAAGAATAAACATTCTATAGTATTTACGATTTCTCTGGGGAGAATGGCGTGAGGTTCTGCTGTTTGTGAGATGACCTTTGGCCATCTCTCTCTTAGGTAATGAAACAGATGTGGTGAAGTAAGTTATGAAAGATAATGACGGAAGTTGGAACCTTAAATGGTCAGTTTAAGAATGTTTATTCATGTTTCTCCTGTGAGTATAAGACCTAGCCCAGGAGAAGAGGGGCACAAGATTTTTGGAACGATGTAGGAGAATTTGGAACATTTGGCATGAAGATTGGAAGTATTTTTGATTAAGAGATGCATCTCAAACTCACTTGTACCTTTGAATAAAGTCCTAATTATTCAAGCTTTCTTCTTTTTCAAGCATCCACAGACCAACATCAGCAGCCACGAAAAGTCACGACACTAAGGTTAACCTTCAGGCCGCCCATGTATGTGGCCACCTCACATCACCAGCTGACAAAGTAACCTGCAAACAGGAAGACAGACAATTTACCAGCCAGAAAGGCCCAAATGAGCTCAGGTGAGTCCTGAACCATCTCTTAGTTACGCTGCTATAGGACTAGACTGCTGGGGAGACTTCCCGTGATGCACTTAGCTCTTCTCTTCTTCTTCACTGGAGTTTTTGTGCTTTCTCGTCTCACATGGATGTCCATCCGCCATGATCTGGGCTCGAGGGTTCTGCCTCTTAAAATAATGTTTTCCTCACTTCCGTCACCAATAATTGCTCATGGTGGGATTGTTGGGTCTGTAAATATTATAAAGAGTACGGTCTAGACCTGCTCTAAATGGAAAGTGTCGTGAGATAACTTCTGTTATGATTTGGAGCTATATGAATAAAATTGAACTGAATTAAATATGAAAAGCACAGGTGTAATAAAATTCAGTAGAAAGCTGTGGAGCAGGGAAATTAATGGTTTGACAGAAATTTTATGTGCAAGCGTTCCCCAAAAAAAGAGTCACTGCAAACCACCAATATTTCAGTTTCAGTAGTTTGTGGTTATTAAATACAACAATGTGTGTTACAGGTTTGCCATGACTTTCACTTTTACTTACTGCAGAACCTTCACTTTCAGCTGCCCCCTCTGTCCCTGAGGAGGTCACAGTTTTCTCGACTCGGACATGACAGATCACTGAGATAACCTCAGTGTGTTTGAGCCTGTCAGACCATCACTAAAGTTTACTGTGGCGGTATAATGACACGAGCCCTCCTTCTCCTCCTCCTCCTCCACTTCCTCCTCCGTCACCTACTGGCAGCAGTCGGAACTTCCTCTGGGAGAAGAAGGAAGAGAGAGATGACAGAGGAGTGATAATGATGTGAAAAAGTGCCCTGACCTTGGGATGATTGGGATCATCGTTGCGAGGGCCTTGTCTCCTGGGGCTACAGCTGGGGTAAATCTCACATCACATCTTTACTCAGCAAACTCACATCCTGTCAGAGGAGGAACATGCTTCAGTGGGCTCCGAGGCCACAATTGTTTTCCTTGCAGAGAGTGACGAGGCGTATGAACTCTGCTGGGTGTGTTTATTACCACAGCAGGGAGCCTTTTTACCACATCCTTTATAAATATGTATTTAATGGAGTGTTGTTGGCATGACAAGAGGAGATATTCTGCATTTTGCATTTTGGACAAGATAAAAAGGAAACTGTCCTAAAAAAATTTACATATAAAGCTCCCTCACGTGCCATCTGAAGCTAATAAAATAATAGACACAAATTCATTTTGTGCACAATGTTTCATTCCATTCTTTGTAAACAATACACTACCATAGCAACATAATGAGTGTTTCATTTTGACGTCCTGCCACACAAGGTGTCATCTGTCTAAAGCACCGACAGTATAAAGAATGGACAGCCTATGTGTGACGTCACCCACAGGTTTCTGAAGAGCCATGTTGAAGCTCAGAATATGCCGCCATGTTGGTAGTCCTGTTTCTTCCACCTCCTGGCTAATCTAAAAATCGACAAAGACTTGGATCATCGGTGGACCTGAGGTGGATTGAATGATGCCTGAGTGCTTAAATAATTCACCTATAACGTAATCAAAGCTGCATGCTTTGATTGAAAGGCTGTTCTACTTTTGATGGGAAACAGCATTGCAGCTGCAACGTCACAGAGCCATGCCCAGAAATTCATCTGAATGCAATGGAAGCTAGTAAAATTACGAATGCGAATTTTTCCTCTTTGCTTCAGTCTTTATTCCACACTAAAACTGCTCTGTTTGTCACAGAGGGGGTTCAAGATTGGACCCAACAGCAGACGAGTTATATGAAAAGATTTTTAAGACATATGGCAGGCGATCCAGAACCAAGAACCAAAACTGTGAATACAGGCAAGCTCCAGAAACACAAGAACACAGTACAGACACATAGTAGAGACATATAACGGACAGACAAGGAAACAAAGGAAACACGGGAACTAAACAGACATCCATGTGAAACTAATCAGGGACAGGTGCAGAATCAAAAAACAGGCGGGAAAATAAGGCAGGAAGTAGAAGTAGACAAGACACAGACAGGGTAGAACTACAAAATAAAACAGGAAACACAGAACAAACGCTAAACTGTTACACTGTTTTTATCTTAGTGTGGGAGTGTAACATGGAAAACAATGATGTACAGTATGCTGCCGAGTGAGGGTCGGGATCTGTATGACAGCAAAGTTAACAAGAACTTTGTGTCACCCCTGTGTGCTCATTTCAAATGTCAGTATAACCAAACACAGTGGAACTGTTTCATTAACCTGAATTTATGTTTATTTTTTGTGTTGATTATAAAACAATGTTTTTATCAGCGCGGCACAGCAGCTTGGGAATTACTGCTGGTTAACATGTAGTATTTATGAGATAACTATATTGGGTATAAGTATTTCATATGCATTTTGACAGCTGCCAACAGAAACTACAGTATACTGTGAACCTGGCTGCATCAGATCAGGATAGATCATCACAGAGTGGATGGAGGTTTGTAGGGCTCACACTCAGCGCAGTAACCAGCTGTGTGCAGCTGTCCAGTCACTGAAGTTCAGAAAACACCTTTCTGTCTTTCTGTCATCTCGAACTTTCTGTTTGATTCATACGCAGCTTGACTGACGATGTTACAACCATAAAGCAATGAAGACTGTTTTTATGCTCATTATTGTCCAGGTGTTTCATTGGTGTATGCATATGACCTGGAGATGTATGGACACTGTGTAGTTAGAGTACAGTAAGTTTAATGTAAAGATGCAATGCAATAATACTCATAGCCTATATCATGTTTACACCATTATGTAACATACTGATGACAAAAAAGTGTAGAGTAGTAGTGAGTTATTGCATTACTCCAGTATCACACACACTGTTTAATGGCTGAACTAAAGTCCAGAGTCCAGACTAGAGGCAAGTTCCACAAAATCAATAAAGGACCTCGACATAACACCTCTGCATATTTGAAATGCCAGTGGAAATAAAGCGCCACACTCAAATTAAATTCCAGACAAAACTGGATAATGGCTCCCTGACAATGGCTTACACAGAAACTAAAATGTTAAGATGGATGAATTTCTATATTTTTACTGTGAAATATTCCAAATAAAGCATCAATGCCAACAGTGAATGTATGTAAGTCTGATATATCTTCTTCCTGTTCGCCACAGAGCTCGTCCAAAAACTCGTCAGTGAGCCACACGGTCGCCTTCATTACAATGAACACACACACACTGTACTTTATTTTGACTCAGTCCCACACACACCATCCTGCTGCCAGAAATACTCACTAGAGAACCATATGTGGATTAAATCAAAAAATAGTCCCCAAAAAACTAAACTACAGTGACTAAACTGTTCAAATCAATGCAGCAAAGTTAAAAAAATGTTATTCAGGATTGTAGTGGAGTATATAGTAGTATGAAATGGAAATACTCAGGTAAATGTACTCAGTTACATTTAACCACTGCAGAGCAGGTAAATCCAAAGGTATTGGGAGAGAGTGTCGGTGTGTGTTTGTGCCAATTAAAGCCAGAAAACAGGAAGAAACGATTCAAGACCAATGCAGTATCTCTTTTCTTCACTGCTTCCACACTCCTGGTTGGTTCCTCCCTTCCCCTCCCTCCCACGTCTCCCTTACATCAGCCTCCATTTCTCGTAGAGGTAATGAATGGAGGAGCTGTGAAGGCCACGGTGGGTTTGAGAGGAGGCGCCGGGGCAGCACCCAAAGGTCCACCAGGATCACAGGAGTCATTACCCACTGTCGGTATCGATCTGCCCGCTGCTGCTCTCCCAAATCACTGTGTGGTGTCAGAATTTCATTAGCGGCTCTCTGTGTGCTCCAGTCTCTCTACGTATAGACTGTGAGTGTGCATACACGGCTTATCAGGACACGTACCTCTATGAATACGGTGTATGCAATCGGTATACTATATATACATATATATATACATATATATATATATATACACATATATATATATATATATATATATATATATATATATATATATATATATATATATATATATATATTTATATATATATATATATATATATATATATATATATATATATATATAAGATGTGTTTTCTACAGTATATGTACAACTCCAGGTTCTGTCTCTGTCCCCCAGGAGCACAGTTAACCTCTCTCTCCGTGGCCAACACCTTCCAGAGCAGCAGCCTCGACACGAGGCTCACGAGGTGAAGCTGGAGGCAGTGATGGAGCAGAAATTACTGTCCAACATGTGTTGCTGCTATTTTCTGTAATGTACTTCATGACAGCTGCACTGAATCACGCCTGCGGAAATGATCATTTCAGTAAGTTTGTGCTCGTGGACCTGGTCACCTGCCTCTGTACTGTAATTTGGCCTCTACAGTATATACTGTATGTTATCTAAGCAATGCACTACTATAGATGTTAAAGGGTCATTTTACACAAAATAGAAAAAAACACTTCTGTTACATAGGTCTGTGTCCCTCAAACGTTCTCTCATTTCCGGCGATGTGAAAGACTTATGTTAGGAACAATGACATGATAAAGATTGGACGTCGTATCATGATGCGAGTGTGGCTGGCGGCTTTTGCTGCCGCCATGTTGGTAGTCCAGCTTGTTCTGCCTCCTGGCTACTCTAGAAATTGGCAAAGACGTGGATTGGCGATGGACCTGAGGCGGGCTGAATCAATCCTGGGAGGCTCAAACGAGCCATCTGTAACAGCACCCACCTGTCAATCAAAGCGGTCACACAGTTAATTCTGCATAACTTTAATATCATTTGAACAGGTGAGTTGTATATAAATTCACCCTCAGTACAGTTGTCATGAACGGGGAAATTAGCTATAGAGACCAAAACTGTTTTTTGTACCAGGCTGTAAACATGTTTATTTCTGCTGTGAACTTTTAACATGGAGGCTTATGGAGACTGACTTGTTCTGCAGCCAGCCTCAAGTGGACGTTTAGGGAACTGCAGTTTTTGGCACTCACAGACAGGCTTCACTTCACAGCCCAAGGCTGCCGCTGGGTTAGGAATTATTTTAAGGGATGATAGAGGGGAGCAATGTTCAGTGTCCTGTATCTCCATACAGATATTAAATATTAAAGACTTAATTTGATCACTGTAGCAAATAGTTTCTGGATTTATATCAAAGACTGAAGGACATGTTGACACTCGATATTCACTTATGACACATAATAGTTACGTGGTTATGAATATTTGATTTGCTGATTTATTTGCCAAATCCATATTGTTGCAGACAACAAGCAAAGTACAGCATGAAAACCGTTTATTCACTGCTGCAGTTATAATACATGTAATATTGTAATGCGTAATGTAATATTGTATTTGCATTGGGCACATGTTGATATGTTAGCTGATCTAATCAGCAGACGGAGTGCCAGTGACACTGGACATTCCTCCAAGTGTCAATGGTTGATCATTTAGAGACTGAAATTATTAGCAGTGAAAGAGATGAGAGAAAAGGGGTTACGTGATTTTAGCTGAAGGGAAGGTAGTCTGACTTCTCTGGGAGAGCAGGTCCTTTTATTATTCTCAATATTTTACCCCAATCTGAGCCTTATTCTTCATAATTATCGTGCATGTTTCCATTTGGAGAAACAGCATATACTGGATATTTATATTTATTGCAGATTGAACATTGTGTCTCCAAAGAGCTCATCATTTTTTTAATTAGAACCTGCATCATAATAGAATGTAGAACAGGAGGTTATGCAAAGTGTAAATTATGATGCACATGGATGTGATCTCATATAGAAATGGTTCATGGCTGCATTTATGTAGCTCTTTTCTCCAAAGATGGTACCATGAACGATGTTGGTCTGATCGTCAGAAGCAATTTGGGGTTCAGTGTCTTACCCAAGGACACGATCTTATCTAATTCATGTTTATTTTACATTATCTGTAAAGCAGGGTGGGATGTAAATATTACAGTGCGAGCTCTTTCACATCCACAGATACTGTGCCTGGTTTGTTTACTCAGTGACAGCGTGGCCTGTCTTTTATTCAGAGGTTCTTCAAAAATAAGATTGAAGATCTTATGCACACTTTTGATATTTCTTCCATGAATGATTTCACTTTCTCAATTTGTAGCTGTACCATGCATCCATTTCATGTAAAAGTTAATCCTTATCAGGGTCACTGGAGCCTATCTCAGCTGGCACTGGGCGAGAGGTGGGGTACACCCTGGAAAGGTCACCAGTTCATCATAGAGCTGACACATAGAGACAAACAAACATTCAGACATGGACAATTTAGAGTCACTAATTAACCTGCATATCTTTAGATTGTGGGAGGGTTAGGGTTAGGGTTAGCCGGAGAACCTGGAGAGAACCCACGCAGAGACACAGAAGCTAACCACTGCACCACCATGCTGCCCCAAGTTGTACCAATACTATTATATTATTTGACATATTTGGGGTATATTTAGGTTTTGCAACTGAAGGTAACATTCTTTATTTGATTACCATATACATTTTTTATCTTATTACTTTATTATGAGTAGTGTTAATTCAGTACTGTTTTCGCTACTTTATCCATCTTGGTATTTGTTAAAAATGTGACTGGCTGTATGCAAACAATTTCTGTATCTGTACAATAGACGAGGATCAATGGGTGTTCAGACTAGGGTATGCAACAATAGGGGACACAATCATAAATCAAAAACTTGTGAATATACCATTTTTGGGTATTATTTTTTGTCTTCTTCTTGGTTGTGAGACAAATCTTCATTAAATGTATTTTTATCAATTTATTTAATTTATTAATTTCAGCTGAACTTTATTCAGCAACCAGTCCAATTTATGAAGTAGAACAAATAATGTGTGTAATCAGATAAATGAATTATATCCATCAGATTCGGGCTGGGTGAGGGTTAGGGTACCTTGAAGAGTGAATTGCTTCGGTATACAATGAGGATTTAAGGCTCCAGGGTGTTGTAACACTGATCTGTTCCTGTAATGGCTGCTGCAGGCTGAATCCTCTCACTGTTGAATGAGGACACCTACTGGCACTCAGTTCACCTCCTCTATTACTTTAGCCTCACATCTCTCTGGTTCCTCGTCCCTCACTTAAAACCCCTATCTCCATCTCCCTGATGCATCTCTCCTGCACTGGTATTGTCTCCTTTGAAAGCTTCATGTCACAAGAGATCACAGTCAGTGGTAGAGAGGATTTAGCATTAGAGCCTTAAGTAGCTTTCTGTCTTCTCCACTTGAGTCCAGGAAAACAAGCTGATTAGGTAATGCATGCTGGATCTTTTAAGACCTGCTTTAGGCACATCCAGATCCACGGGTTATGAGACAATGGGCCCCACGCAACGGACATGTAATACTTCACTCCCCAACATAGAAGGCACTTGTTTTGTGTCTCTCTGTTTGTTGTTTTACACCCCTTTGTATTTGTTCAGCATCTATTTCTATTTGTAGTCGTTTTCTGTCTCTTTGTAGTCGTTTTGTATCTCGCTGTGTTGGATTGTCTCTTTGTAGTCATTTTGTGTCTGTAGTTGTTTTGTGTGTCTTTGTTGTTGTTTTGTATCTTGTGTTGGTTTGTCTCTTTGTTGTCATTTTATGTGTCTTTGTGTTGGTTTGTGTTTCTTTGTGGTCATGTTGTGTCTCTGTAGCTGTTTCATGTCTCTTTGTAGTCATTTTATATCCATTTGTTGTCATTTTGTGTCTTGTTGGTTTTTTGTTTGTTGTAGTATTTATTCAAGATTCCACAGCACACTATACTAAATATACAATAAATAATATGATAATGATATTTTAATATATTATTTTTGTATATTCTAACATATTCTGCTGTTCTGATTTAAATTGCTATCCTCCCTATTTTCTGTATTCATATACGTACAATATTTCTGTAGCCTCCGTATGCTGTGCAGCTGTACTATGACAGGTACTCAATATTAAAATCAAACACTTTACTTCACAATATCACTTCTTTTAAGCTGGCTGACCCCTTGAGCCTCTGGGCTGTATGATGGCCATGGACTCTTTGTCTGTCGTTTCTCTTACCTGAAAAAAACAGGTGCAATGGTGATTGCAGCACCGTTGACAGCCGTTCTTTCATTCGCCTGCACTTTGGCCAGTCTCTGTGCCAGTAGGTTCCAAACATTCCTCATTCATCACTTGGATTATTATTCGCCTTTCACTGCTACCTGAAATGGCATCTTATTCATTTTAAAGTCTGAGCTATAGTCCATTCCTGGATAATACACAGACCAGTGCTGCATAATGTTTGAAATCAACACACTTGAAGCAGTGGTCTTTTATTCCTTCTAGTCAAAACCTTCAATTCTTTGCTTCTTTCTGCTTTTTACATGGCAAATACTACAATTTCTTTCACTTAAATTGGCACAGCATGCCTTGTTCTGCATTACAATCAGAAGGCCTCCTGATGGGCCGTCAATGAGTTTTCGTGATAACAACTCATAGCAAAAACTAACCAAGAATCCAACATTCAGCCTTGGTTTTTCTACGTTTTTCATCATGTCTTCAGTGAAAGAACTTGCCAGTCTTTTGAGGCTGCTAAAAGAGACGTTCAGAATGCAACAATGACCGCAACACACAATGCATTCCAAAGGAAAGTGGATCAACAGAAGGCACCACACGCTCAAAGCTCCTTTACATCAAGAGGAAAACACTGTGGTGTGACTAACAGCCTAGGCACTGAGAAAACTTGACGCCAAGGTGTGTGCTTTGCTCACACAGTGATCTGCCAACTTCCATATTGGGACGACTGCAGCCAAAATGGGAAAATCCTGCAAACGAGGTGTGACTGCTCCCCCATTCACACCTTTCAATAAAAAAAATGTTCCAAAGTCTCAGAATGTTTGCTAGATGGAGGAAAATGCTTTAGCACCACGCTGTGCCGAGCTAATTTCAGACGTCATAGCAGGTGCAGCGGATGCAGGAATAATTGCAGCCTGGCAGCATTTCAGACGTGCACCTGGCATTATCGTGATGTAAACTAATGGAAGACACAGGGAGTTCAGGATGTTCAGGTGTTGGTTTAAAGCTAATGACTGGTATATGGGGAGATGGAGACAGCATTGCCATCCTGTTGGTGCAGAGCATACCGGTTCACTGGGATAATTCCCTTTAAGACTAATGTGCGATACCTGCAAAGGCAGCATGAGGTTGTGCTGTGCTGCACAGCGGAATTATGAGTTTAAGGTTAACAGCATAAGTAATTAGTGAGATTATTACTGTGTGTCGTTACATTACTTCCCATGACCTAGCTCCTGAATGTGCACTTGAAAACTCCATGGCCTCACACACATTGTACATACAGTAAGACACTGAAAATGCGATGCTAACACATGCCAGCAGTTCTGACTCCCAACTCATCAAATACCACCTCTTGGCCTGTGGCCTTATGCTTTGGTAGGTGGCCCTCATGTATCATTTCTGGACACAGCAGCTGTTGAAGTGTCCCACATAAATTCAACATTGCCCTACGTAAAGTATGTAGGTGAACTTGTATAATATACTTACAATATATTCATAATCCTAACCATCCTATACCCTTGTATATACTATTTCACAACCTTGCAAGCTTTATTTTAAAAGTCTAACCAGAAGTTGCTAATATTTACCAATGCTAATTTGACCACAGAGACCTGCACGTTCAAAAATTACGCGCCTACAGCATTATATTTTGAGGTTGCATAGCAAAGTCTTGTGTTGGGTCTTGTTGTTGGTGTTGTTGGTGTCTTTCCTGTAGCACTGCCCTTTGTGTTTTTTGGTGAAGCTTTGCAGAGGTTTCCACACGTCTAGACAGGAGGTGATGGATACTGCTTATAAATCCAGCTCTCTACAACCAGACTGTACTATACACATTGTAATGCTACCCAAAGGATATTTTTATACTTAGTCTATGTACTTTTCTCTTTTTCACTCTGTTTTCTTCTTCAACAACTACAACTACTAAAACGTTGGGTTCTACAGCTGTGAAATGCTCGACATTCACTGGCTACTAACAAACCAAACCAACAAACCAAAAGGACAATTGCATTAACCCTGTCCCCAGCAAGAATGTTGATTTTTGATGCTTTTGCAAAACATTACTTTGTGCATTGGCACTGAATGTTGGAGGCGAAGAATTGTCTAATATGGATTAAATTCCTAAGTGTGTTGGACAAACCAAAACAAAGAGCTAAAAGATGCTAAAATGCTCAATAGCCCTGAAGGGAACTGCAGAGTTGGGTAGTTTCCCCTGCTACAAGCAATTTGATCCATTCTTTAGATAAAAATATTTGTTACTGCAGCTTTGAAGTAAAGGGAAGCGCTGATATAGAACAAGAACAGTCTTTACACTGCCCAAGACAGCAAACTAGAAATTATTGGTAAAAAAGTACGCCAAAGTGATTACTAAATATCAAATCAGTTAGACTACAAGTTAGAAGAGTTACAAGTTAAGTAAGAAAGTAATCACATTTGGTAATGCATGACTACTCAACACAGATTATGATTGCAGATAGTGTGTTTACATGGAGCTTATAGAGCTACTGTTCAGAGGGTCTTCAAGGCCCATGGCAGCTCTCACCCACTGAGAATCCAAACATAGAAATCTAAAAAGCTATGAATCAGCCGTCTAAGGTTCCAACAGAGTAGCCAGCAGAGATAAACAATACATAAAAAACAATGAAATGCTTAAAAAGGCATTTCCTTTTTTTGTCAGATAAAAATAAAAGTGGATTAAAGGCCAAGTGAAGACATTGTCACCAATTAACTGTCTGGGATGTCATGGCTAGAAAACTGTCCCGGAAAAAGAGAAGGGAAATTATGGGATAATTTTCTGCAGCAAGAGTAAGGAATTAGACTTTAAAGAGCAGTTGATTGCCAGAGATTTTCTGCTTTATTCACTCTCTCCAGCTGCATGGCAAGGCTCAAGGCTAAAATGAGAGAAAAGATGGTGTGGTAGATCTCTCTCTCTCTCTCTCTCTCTCTCTCTCTCTCTCTCTCTCTCTCTCTCTCTCTCTCTCTCTCTCTCTCTCTCTCTCTCTTTTCTTCTTTCCATTCATTAGAAGGAGATGTGGAGATCATTTCTACAGGCTTTTCTTCTAACCTAGAGCATCTTAAGATCAGAGCAGTATACATTCCACCACACAAATGTGGTCTCCATGTTTTAAAAAGACTCTTTAAAAGGACTATTATGGAACTTCTTCACATGCACCATTGACTGGCCCCTGTCCAGTATGGCAGTATGACTCTACAGAGGGTCGTGAAAACTGCTAAGCACATCACCAAGATGAAGCTGACATTCGTGGACGACTTCTACACCCAGCGGTGTAAGAAGGCCAACAGGATCATCAGAATCACCTCAGGTCTTGCACCACCAGACCTCGTCACAGCTCGTCACTATGTCACGTCACACTTTACCATTTTATACTACAGCCACAGTACTGACTGGTACTGTCCAAATATTCAACTGCACTGACTCCATGTGCTTACTTACCTGGTTACTAATATTACAACCTGTTTACATTTGAGTATATACACTAACCGGACACTTTACACACATTTAGTACCCCTGTACAATTAATTTGCTCCAGTCCAACAAGTCTGTTCTAAAGTCTGCTTCTACAAAAGATGTTCAGTTTTGGAAGACAGAGACACCATTCACCTGATTACACATCAGTGTAGCATCAAATGATTTTAAATCTGTTATTTTATGGTAGAAAGGTTACACAGTGGGGCTTTAAAGCTCTTTGTAGTTGCAAATTAGTAACAAGACACCAAAACTCCACAGTTGTCAAAGTCATTTAAAGAGCAACTTAACACCTGAAAATGTCATTTTCTTCTGGGAAGGATCAAAATTGATGCAGCAGAGCCATAAATATCATCATTTTTTATTCTACTCATTCTTCTTGTCAAAACCACATTACCATCAATACAACTGGAATGTTTTGACGCCGTTTAGCAAACATCATTCTCATAATCTTTTAGCTCCTGTTTCTGATCTTTTTCCAAAACCCCATCTGTTCCTCCATGAATCCATACATTAATGCTAATTTAAAACTTGCTGAACACAGAAACTTTGAAATTAATTGACAAATACCAATTTACATACATGAATCCAGCACCCCCGTTTGGTCCATAAACTGCCTTTTTATAGTTTGGTTCATGTACAGGCTAACTGTTTCCCCATGCTGTCAGTCTTCATGCTAAGCTAAGTAAATGGTAAATGGACTGTACCTATATACGGTATAAGTAGTCTTATCTAGTCTTCCAACCACTCAAAGCGCTTTTACACTGCACATCTCATTCACCCATTGATACGCATTCATACACCGATGGCGCAGCCTTTGGGAGCTATTTGGGGTTCAGTATCTTGCCCAAGGACATCCAGACTGGAGGATCAAACCGACAATCATCTGATTAGTGGACGACCCGCTCTACCTACCACAGCCACCCACAGCTAAGCTGAGCCAGCTCCATATTTAAGGAGCAGATATGACTGACATTGATTTTCTCATCTAATTCTTGCATAGAAAGCAAATACATGCTCCAGTTTCCAGTCAACTGCTAATAACTGTGTTGATATTATGCAGCTATAGTATAGTAGTAGTGATGTATTAGTGCCTGACTGGAAATCTAAAGTGAGTCCCACTTCGCCGCTTTAAAGCACAAATAGACGTCCCTATGTGTGGATATATGCAGTGTGAGCATATGTGAAGGGATGCGCTTAATTTAACCGCAGCTAATGTGTGATCTAACAATTGGCATTGTCTACTCAGTCAAGCAGCTATAATCCAAACAAACTCGCCACCTGCAGAGAGGGAAGTGCTGCCAGGGCCTCTGTGAGACACTGTGATATAAGACTGTGTGCAGCTGGGCTGAGAGAAGCGTACCTGCTGTTCTATTAACAAATCCCATTTGCATAATGTGATAATACAGGAAAACAACAGTTAATTGTCAAAAAGGGAGTGTGAGAGGGAGAGCGAGCGAATGAACGCGAGCGTCTGAACTTTGTTCTTGTAAATGTATTCACAAATGGACAGCATGAAAACAGCGGCATAATTAAATGGTAACTCGCTGCACTTAAAGGTAATTAATGCACAGTAGTTGGTACTTTGAGGTAATTGACGAGAGCAGTATGGTGGCTGGATTATTCAAATGATGCTCAAGCCTCACATTGTTACACAATTGTTTAATTGTTTGACTGTGTGTTTTTCATTGCTAACAGGAGAGTGATGGAATGCCGGAGCTAAAAGAAAAGATCATTAGAGAAGGGCGCTGTCGATAGTTTCTCCCAAAACATTTCGGAGGTCTATTACATTTCATAACTCAGATTAGCTCCTAACACAACTAAGTCAGGCTTATTGACTGTCCCTGTGGAAATATCTCTGCCCCAGCTGCTTTGTGATTGTCTCAAAAACAGGAGGGAGACAAACTGAGTTCATTTACTGCAGAGGCACCGTGGAATAAAACATTCTCCTTCAAACCCTTCAGGCTCTGAAGCAATCTTCATATTTTTCTTGATATCAGTGAGAAATGCTCATTCAGGTTCCTAATAGAAATTTGTTTTTTAACTTAAGAATTGAACAAAACAAATCATGAATATTCATGGGGCAAATTGATTTACACTGGAAACATGAAATCGTCTTACGCCGGTGGCAGTTTCTGCACTCAAAAAAAAAAAACAAGGTAAAAATTCAATATACAAATAAATGCAAATGGTGCGATCACATTTTACGCCACCAATTCCAATCTATGGCGATGGAGGCTAGCCCAGTTTTTGTTTTGTTATAGCAGTATTAAAAAAAGTGCTGGAATACTTTGAAAACAGCAGTTCTTTAAACTACTTCAAAACTTCAAATTCAGATGAACCATATAACACTGTCTTATATTTCTTTTGTTGAAGACATTCATAATTAAATTGCTCAGAATCAGAACTCACTCAGCTCATTTTGTAAATGCTGACTCGTTCTCGCTCTCCCTTCTTCTTCGGCTTGATGAGCCCATTACTGAAAACTACATATGCCTGAAAAGCTCAATTTAATACAGTATGTCTGGAAATTGATCTTTATAGTGATTGTCTTTTGACTGTTGTGTTTTATACTGACTGCTGACTCTTTATTCACACAACTGTGAAGCTAAAAACAAGGCTTACCCAGTCTGCTGTAGATCACATGTTGGTCTTTGTCGTGGCTCAAAAACTGACATCCAGAGAAACGTTTGGTCTCAACTTGAACTGGAGCATCTGCAGATTGATTCCATACCTGATATGTTCTGATCCATTAAACACATTCTATAGCTTAGCATATCTTGACTGGAAGGAACCCTGCTATCTGTCTCTGCACAGTCGCCATAGTGTAGCTTGAGGTAGATTCCTGTGCTGTTGCCATAGAGAGGTCAAGATCAGCTAGTAGACAAATACATTGTGTGCCATCGATTGTTTTTTTCCTGATCTGCAACTGAAAAGTATATTTCGATCTCTCAATCACATATTTTCGCTGAATATTGGCCAATGAACAACGGATCAAATGTCTATTTGTAATGTGAAAGTTGTCACTTGTAGTGACAAACCCACAGTCTACTATGCATCAAATCTTGAACAGTCTGACTTCGGTGCAGGTTAGTGTTTCGCACCAAGAAATAGTTACAGGAGGAAACTCTTCATAATACCACAGATGATTTGCAACATATTTAAAAAGGTTAGCTCAAGTCTTTATGTCCTTATTTTGTAGACAGACAAAGTTAGACATGAGTTGCTGAACATCGGGGAGCATTTAGTATAAGACTACAAATTGAATTGAACTAAGTGGATGACAGAGAGAGAAAGAGAGTGATGGGCAACAGGCAGAGGAGGTGAACCAGCTGCTGAAGGTGTTCCTGTGAGTGCTGTGACCCTCACAGGCCCACAGAGGAGATTTCAGAGGGAAAGTGTTTCATTTCACTTTCTATAATGTCACTTATAATAACAATCTGAGCCTGTCAGTATGAAAACAAACCTTTTAATGGACGGATTTTGACGTGTCCACAAGGATTTTGTTGCAGCTGGAACTGGACCAAATCGAAAACTTCTTGTCCTCATTAGTTGAAAAGTACAGACGTTACCCTTTAAAGGTAACTGATGTCAGAACAGGAAAACTTTCATCTCTGCTATCAGCAAAGGTTAACCACGAGTCAGTCTGTAATATGATTCTCTGACCTGAGAACAGTTTTACCGTTTGCCTTCATTTCCTGTTTAGATCAGTTTGTCTAACCTGAGGGTTTGTTTACAACACGTCAACATGTCCACTCTAATATTGTGGCACTATCTGTTGCCACCGCAAGTTCTTTCGCCACAGACGACATACAGACAGATGACTTTGGATTATCTTTTTTTTTTTTTTTTTTATTACCGGTACACACAGTGCATAGAAACGTTCACCAGCTTTCTTAGACCTCTGGTCCTCTGTTACGCTTGCTGCTGTCTCTCACTGTCTTTCTCTGCTTCGACTCCTCTCTTTTGGTCCAGCACTACTGTGTTAAAAAGGGAGAGTGATCCAGCTAACTGGATACAGGTGTGCCAATCACTCTCACCTGGCGCTGCTCTCCTGAGCCCGCCCCACACCACCAACTGCAGGTGATGCACCACGCCCCCTCCACAGATACGAATAATGCTGCAAAAAAAATATGACCTACTGCTCTGTGGATGTGGTGGTTGATCCCTGGCTCCTCCAGTCTGTGTGCATGGTAGCTGATGCTGACAGTATATGAGTGGGTGAATGTGATATGTAGCGTAAAAGTGCCTTGAGTATTCAGCAGACTAGGTGCTATATAAATACAGTCCATTTAACTACTCACATCACCTGTCATAGCAGCATCACTTAAGCCTGATTGCATTAAATCGATACCCTACGGCATAACTACATAACAGACCGCATCAACTGTGATTGGATTGCTTTGTGTGTGTGTGTTGTCTGAGGATGGGAGGTGACTGTGGTAGTATTAAGGAAGAACACAGATGAGTTAAAAATGCTTTGGGAATCATTCTTCACACATATTTTGGGACTGTCCTAAACTGAGCTTGGTATTCAAAGCTCTGATACCATTGAACTTGGAGACTAGATCACTAGAAGGGGGCTAAGTCCAGTACCACCTACATTGGATGATTGGTATGGAACAATTTTGGAAATATTTAAAATGGAAAAATTGACCTATTCTTTACGGATTCAAACGGACAAATTCTACCAAATTTGGAATAAATGAATTGAGTTCATAACCCCGATGAGAGCAGAATTTGTAAGACTCCACTGAGGCTCAGTACTACTTCCCTTATGTTGAATAATAGAAATATAAGCTCACTTGGTTTTATTGTTGATTGTTCATTTGTAATTTACGGCAGATGGACATATTATGGACAAATGTGAGAAAGACAAAGCTATGGGTGGTTTTAAGCAGAAGTACTGTGGGATAGATATATGAGGATGTACTTGGGTACTTGGATTGAGTGTTTGTTTTTTACAGCCCACAGGATCGGTTGGATGCAGTACTTCTGTGTATGTGTGCATATGCACACGTACACAAATGATGTATGATAGCAAGTGATGCTGAATTTTTTGTATACGTGCCATCTGAATGAAAAAATAATAATAAAAAAAGAGAATCATTCTTCAAACTCAGCCCCTTGCCTTGCCCCCCGCCTGGCCCCGCGGCTGACCCCCCAGTGTCAACTTTTTGCATATAGATCAAATCTGAGTGAAACACTGACACTTCATCATACAAATGATCACATTTGAATGCACCGAACAAACAAGCCTCAGTCCCAAAATACCAGCGTCCACGTCCATGAACTCATCAGTGCAGGCCTGCTGAAGTGAGCAGGACAGAACGAAATAAAAGAGTCACGGAGCGGTGTTTTACAAGATGGCTGCCATCGTGTTTGACGGACACAATGACAGGTCCGGGCGGTCAGCCTGTCTCTCAGCAGGCTCGGGGTGTGAGTGTCCAATACAATAAAGTCCAGCACGGGTGCAAATACAAAAAGAGAAAGAGAGCGAAACGCACACACACACACACACACACACACATATACACACACACCATATTCCATTTCACAGTCTGCTGGAGTCTGGCAATCTCCCCAATCTGTGAAGGCTCATACGCTGACTCCCAGTGACCCCCCAAACAATTTTATAGTGATATCTCTGAATGCATTACACTACAGTCAACCACCCTGGGACAGTGGCAGGGAGAGGCTCAGGATTTTCATTCAGGCTTTGCCGTTTGCTGTCCCGCTGCCCGTTACGGCCTGCCTGTGACACACAGCGAAAAAAACATTCATCCTGCTCTGTTATTTAGATTTAAAGAGAAATTCATGTTTCATAAAACCCAGATCATATTTTTTTTTGTAGTTTGCAGCAGTATTCATATCAGAGTCAGACAATCAGACGTGTTGTAAACAAACCCTCAGGTTAGACAAACTGATCTAAACAGGAAATGAAGGCAAACGGTAAAACTGTTCTCAGGTCAGAGAATCATATTACAGACTGACTCGTGGTTAACCTTTGCTGATAGCAGAGATGAAAGTTTTCCTGTTCTGACATCAGTTACCTTTAAAGGGTAACGTCTGTACTTTTCAACTAATGAGGACAAGAAGACACGTCAAAATCCGTCCATTAAAAGGTTTGTTTTCATACTGACAGGCTCAGATTGTTATTATAAGTGACATTATAGAAAGTGAAATGAAACACTTTCCCTCTGAAATCTCCTCTGTGGGCCTGTGAGGGTCACAGCACTCACAGGAACACCTTCAGCAGCTCGTTCACCTCCTCTGCCTGTTGCCCATCACTCTCTTTCTTTCTCTCTCTGTCATCCACTTAGTTCAGTTCAATTTGTAGTGTTATACTAAATGCTCCCCGATGTTCATCAACTCATGTCTAACTTTGTCTGTCTACAAAATAAAGACATAAAGACTTGAGCTAACCTTTGACCTCTCTAATATGTTGCAAATCATCTGTCTGTGGTGTCTATGAATGAAGTTTATACAGGCACTGTGGACAACACAGGGGTCCTTGAGGTGACATAAGAAGACTGTGCATGTCGTTAGATGATGTAGACAGTGTGCAGCATCATGCTGATGTGCTTGTGCGTACGCGCAGAGAAGCAAACCCAAGAGAAAGCTTGATTTTGAACATATGCACGCCTTTGGTGTCCAAGTGTGCAACAAACACTAACTTGCTGGAGTCGTCAAAGGAACAGCAACCAGCGGAGGCATTGCACAGAAGATTGCACCGGTTGTTCAAGATTTACACATAACACAACATAACTACTCTTAAAACTACATTTCTGTGTGAAAAAACATGCTAATAAGTGGACTTTATAGATATGTCATTTTACACTTTGGACAGAGTCAGTTCCTGGTTCTAGTCCATGCTGAACACACAGACATTTTAGTGGTAACATACAGCAACAATAACTTTGGCTACTTGGGCGTAGAGCTCCAAAACAGCCTGAACAACATTCACTTTAGCATTAGCATGGCCAATATCCACTCACTCACTGATCTTGGCCAACTACTGACAAACATAACTGGGTATGCAGCCGAATGATCCGATCTGAGTTCACAACCTAGTTGCTAACGTTGTCTGTCTGCTCTGTGTGGTGCTCCTGTAGTGGATTTCTCAGAGCTTGTTTACTGGAAATCAGGTTGTGGTGAGAATCAGTGAAGTAAAGCTGTGAGCTGAAACCAAACCAATGAACTGAAAGATGCTAAAGCTCTCTGCTGAGCTGAGGGAGGTTGTTGTGCCACTCTTCCCTTTCCCTCTGCTCTTGACCTCTGTAGATTTAAAAGATTAAATAGATACTAGCCCTTGTTTCCAGCTCTTGAAAACAACAGCCCGCTGTACAAAACACAACAGGAAACTCTTCACAGGCGCTGTGGCACTCGAGATAACATCGCTGACACCGAAATAAATAAAACTTACACAACTTACAGATAAATGCAAGCTACATCCAGTCATTGTCAGATATGAAGATGAAGAGCACAGAAGCTCTTCTTCTGACTGCACCATCAGCCGGTGTATCAGGACAATTTGTCACACACTCTCAGCTCCAGTTTGATCACTCGCTGTATGTCAGGGCGAGTGTGGTTCTATATCAGCTGCGCATTATGTTACATTTGGCTTCCTGTCAATCACCTGACACCCACAGGAAAAGGGAAGTCTCCCCCCAGCAGGAAAAAAAAATGCTCCTTAAAAGCATGTCACCTTACACACTGTAGTGTCAGATCCATACCTTCTTATATACTGTTCCTTTGTGAGCTGACACAGCGGTTCAAAAAGTTTGCATCAGGGCTCAGAAACTGTAAGATGACCCGTCAGCTGGTGCTGGCCTGTCACTCATTTGTTAGTCCTTACTAGAGGCTGTTTGACAGATTCAGCATGTTGAATTGGCAGCAGAAGCTGACAACGACAGCGGCTAATGAATCAGCCATTCTCAGAGTCTTACCGGTAGTAATGATGTTGGTGCCTGAGGAAAGGTCAAGGGTCACCAGTATGATATAGCCTAAGAAATCAGGCCATTATTTGGTATGAGAGCATGCACCAGTGTTGGTGAAGAGAAGACTTAAGGGGGAAAGGTCAGGGAGGTCTAAAATTCTAGTCACAGAGTGAAGATGATGGAAATGTTAACTCGAGGTAGACACAAATAAACCTGTTCACATCCCACATGAGTTCATACAGGTCTGCTGTTGTGCTCATTGACGCCTGGATGGACAGATCAGAGCTTTGTGTGCAGAATAAGGTTTGGAAAAATAGCAACAAAAGATCTATGAAATATGGATGAAATCACGGCAGGTGTAAAAGTTGTTGTAAGTCATCTTGCAGAAATAATAACTTTTACAAAGACATATTTCTTCGATCAACATAAAAAATGTTAACTGCTCCTATAAACCACTGCAGCAGGTTCTGTGTTGACTTGAAATAAAGTCAGTGGGACAGATACATTACTCACCACTGAACAAACTTTCAAAATGAAAATATGGGCAATATGTGCTGCATACACGATGGATAACAATAAAATGAAAAATCAACTCAAAAAGTCTTATGTCGACTTTACTCCTGGATCACAGCCCCTGCATGCGTTTGAATGAGACCAGTCAGGAGATCCAGTTGGGCGTTTAGCAATTCAGAGGAACCCAGTAAAACAAAATGCAGGGTCATCTGGCAAAAAAGTTGGACCTGGTGCAACCTTTGCCGGGCCACGATATGACGTAATCCCTTGGTTAGATGCTCCAATGGTCAACCAAATACTGTACACACATTCTTGATTTGAACCTAAGTGTAAACCCATGATGTCACCCAGAGGTGCGTGCACAACCTTTTAGAAGCCGCAAGTTTGTATCATGTTTTTCACCATCTTGGATCTTTTTGGAACCAGAACTGACCACGTTTGGTCTCGAGCAGTTTTGCCTCCATTTTCAGGCAAGAAAAATGGTGTGATTAAAGGGGACATATGAAAAAATCACTTCTTCAGCTCTTCTACACTAATATGTTTTAATTCAGGGTGTGTACAAACCGCCCCAGTGTTAAAAACAACAACCGTCTCCATTTTGCGTGAGCTGCTGCAGCCACACTGTCTCTTATGGCTTGTCTTTAAAACATGCTGTTAAAATTTTGAGCCCCTAGTGACATCACTAACAGGCTCATGAACATATTCCAGAACCAGAACCATGTTTCTCTCAGTGCTAGAGCTCACCTGTTGTCACGGTAACCTGACGCCAAACTCAGGTTCCGGGTGGAATGAGCCAGCAGCTCATTAGAACAGACACTGAGTGTTACAGACAGGCTACAGAGAGAGCTGCTGTGCTTGATCTGTGAAGTGTTTTGACCAAAGAATTTCACAGGCATGTCGTTAAGACACCTGGGAACTGTGTGAACATGTGGAAAATGGGGTATATATATATATATATTTACGGTACTTCCACATTTTTCAGACACAGAAGCTCCATACACTAATTATACTGTCAATGTTTGTAATGTAACTTTTAAAAAAGTTATTGCCTCAATAAATAGAATAGAATAGATACTTTATTCATCCCTCGAGGGAAATTCTTTTCTTTTTTTTCACTCAAGTTTTTTACATGCATTTTTACCCAAAATACAACCACACACATACAAAGGGCTCATAGACATGCAAATGTGGAGAGAGATGGTGGAGTGATGGGCAGCCACACAGCGTGGCACCTTGAGAGCAGTTGGGGGGTTCAGTGCCTTGCTCAAGGGCACCTCTGCAGTGCCCAGGAGGTGAACTGGCACCTCTCCAGCTACCCAGACTACACCTCAGACTTTCAGTACCACTCTGAGTCCTGTCATCTACAGAAATTCTCAGATGACTCTGCAGTTGTGGAGTGTATCAGTGATGGGGGGGAGACTGAGGACAGGGATGTGGTTGATCGCTTTGTGGCGTGGAGTAGGAGCAACCACCTCGTCTTGAATGTGGCCAAAACGAGGGAGATGATTGTGGACTTCAGGAGGACTATGTCTGACCTGAGCACAGTTTCCATCATGGGTGAGGAGGTGGAGGTGGTGCAGGACTACAACTACTTGGGCGTGCACCTGGATAACAGACTGGACTGGAGATGCAACACTGAGGCTGTCTACAGGAAGGGACAGAGCAGACTCTACTTCCTGAGGAAGCTCAGGTCCTTTAATGTGTGCAGTAAGATGTTGCAGATGTTTTATCAGACTGTTGTTGTGAGTGCAATCTTCTTTGCAGCCATCTGAGCCAGCGACACAAAAAAACTGAACAATCTGATCAAGAAGGCTGGCTCTGTGCTGGGGACTGCTCTGGAGCCCCTGCAGCTGGTTGTGGAAAAAAGGATGCTTCACAAACTGCTCAGTATTATGGACAACTCCCATCCACTACATGACCTCCTGCTTAAACAACAGAGCAGTTTCAGTCGGAGACTCCTGCACCTCCACTGTAAGAAAGACTGCTACATACATACCGTCATTCCTACCAACTGCCATAACTCTGTATAATGACTCCCTCTGTGCAGAGAGAGGAGACTCATTCTGGAACAGTTGAGCTGATGGACATATTTTGCACAAGTTATTGCACGAGTCCATATGTATATTTTTCTTATGTATATTTTATAATGCTGCTGCAACGAAAGAATTTCCCTTCAGGGATAAATAAAGTACTCTATCTATCTATCTATCTATCTATCTATCTATCTAGATATCTATCTATCTATCTATCTCAATCCACCCTCCATACTGGACTTGAAACGGCCACTCTCCAGTCCACTCAAGTCAAGTGCCTACGGACTAAGCTACTACCGCCCCAATAAGTTAACAGAGTCGTAAGTTTACCATTTAAACTTGTGATTTGGCGTTGGGGTCATGTTCTATGTGTCATGTGTACCAGAGACAACACAACACAGCTATCTAGGCCCGTTTCGTCAGGAGTTGTCCCACCACAAACCTCCAGAAGATCTCCAGAGCTGTGTGGAAGGATGAACAGCATTCTCCCAACAGGTAGTCCCTCATTTGATTTTACACTCCCATAGGTGCTGACAGAGCATATGAGCCACATCATTTCCCTCCTCGTCAAACCAGTCAGTGCTCACTTGTGTCCTGTATTATTAGTTTATGTTTCTTCGCTCTTTGGTTCACCCCTTTCCAATAATTGGTGTATGTGTGTCTCTGCATATAGATATATAATGAAATTAATCTACAATAGCTCCATTCAAATCAGTATTCAGCACATTGTTGGACTGCTGGTCTCTCTCTGTGCAGACTGTAATTGAAAGCTCCCATGGAGAGTGTTAACACCCTTCCTGTCTGCCCACAGAGTGGCATGATCCTCTTCTACTGAACTCAAAACCCCGTATGAGGACAAATCACCCCAGGAGGGGAACTCTCCGGTGGACCGTGGAATGCCTGAAAGACAGTATGAAAATTGGAGGGGAGCTTTGACCAGAAATGTAGACTCGAGTACAAACATAGCCAGAAACTCCATTAATAATGTGTGCATGTGTCCTTGATAATCAGCACTACAGGGACAAAGACATCAGACATAAGACATTCTTTCTTATCTTTCAAAACATGATGGTGATGAAATAGTTATTAAACTTAATTATAGTTTGCAGTTTTAATTGATTGAAGTGATTTTAAAATATAGATCGTTTGCGTGTGTGTTTGATTTGGATGGGGGATGGGGCGTTCTTTGTGCAGTTTTACACCTTTGCAGTGAGGACATGTGTGCATTATGAGGACATTTTGGCCACTTCATGACAAGGACTAGGTTACAGGTTAGGACTAGGTTAGAATGAATGCTTTATACCAGCGAGTGTCCTCACAAGTATAGAAAGACAAACCTGTGTTTGCGTGCGCCTCATTGAAATGGAACACTCAGGGGTAATTAGCATTTTACAAAGCACACTTGATCTGGTGTGTGTGTGTGTGTGTGTGTGTGTTTCAAGTTTTGAACTCGTCATAGCAGTTGGTACACACTGTGTTCTGTCAGTTTTGTGAAACAGACCTGTTAATTGGACACACACACACACACACACACAGAAATGTGAATGACAGCTGAAGATGTTTTCTGACATGAATGGACTCAAATTGCTTTGGGCAGAAAGGTGAGTGAAGGTAACAGCAGACAATTCATGTTTCAACACTAGCATTATTGATTGTATCAGGGGAAATCAGTATCTAACAAATACACACCATCCTCTGTACTTACACACACACAATACACACTACTATTAAATTAGCATTCTCTGGGCTGTAAGGAGAGCTGCAGGGCTCTGTGTTCGGCTCCCCCGGGTTTCTATGTAATCTCTTTCTTCCAGCCTGCTATACTCCCTCCTGTACCAGCTCTCTCTGTCACACACACACACACACACACACACACACACACACACAACTAAGCATGCATGCATCTACACATTCCGTCGGCCCTGCCTTGGTACCAGTCTCTTTGATTGCCCTCCAGTTCTCTAATGAATAATTTAGCTCCAAATACATTCTGACACAGTGACACCCAGATAAAGTAAGTGAGGGATGGAGTGAAGAAGGAGGAAGAAAGAAAATAAGAAATGAGGGCACATCCCCTCGCAAGAGAGATGTGGGTGAGTAGGGGTTGGGGTTGGGGTGGGGGTGGGGGTTTCCATGGAAGTGCTGAAAATAGTAAAGTTGTATTTGAGGTGAAAAGAGATGGAAATGGGACAATGATGCTGGCTTTGCTGACAGAATTAGAGTGACGAGGGAAAACAGATAAAGTTGACTTGAAGGAATGCTTCAACAAAAAAGTCTCCTTTGAGTATCACATGTGAAAACCCCCGTGTAGGCTGAGAGGCTTTGTAGCAGCTGGGATTCACAGCAGTTATAATCGTCAAAGCAAAGCAGAAAATAAAACACGGACACAAACTGATCCTGAGTCATAATTCATTTCTTTGTTATACGTCCAAGAATGCACACAACGATGCAAAAATGTGTACCATGTATCATTAAAAAAAAACAAGCAGTGAGCAGGTATTGTGTTGTGTTTTTCGTAAAGGAAAAGCAAAGACATGAGACGCTAGAAAAACACTTTTCAAATTCAAAATCAAAGGTATTTGGTGCCATGAAAGACTGTGAGTAATTTAATTCTTCTTCTTCATAGGCTAAAAATCTATCAAATGTAAATGATATTTAGTGTCTGGATCATACTGGTTTTATCTATGTTCAAATAGCCTTCACTGAAGTGTTAGGACGTATTTCACAAAAGGTTTACAGGTGTAAAGGTATGTTTACATTCATTACCCAGTTTCAGTTCACATCTGGTAGAAATCATGGTGGATGCCCAAGATAGTTATATCAATGTTGTTTAAGTGATGGATCAGTTCCAGGAGACCCTGAATGTTAATGAGATATACAATAGAGCATATGCAGATGTAGAGTTTGCCAAATGTTTATGAAGGTTGTCTTTCTATGATTACCAACATTGTCCCTTGTCTCCTCAGCCCTGATAGTAAACCTTCATTTGCAGATTGAGAAGATCAATAAAACAGGCGACCCCAAATTTTTGAGGAGTAATAAAGGAGGAGTAAAAGGAGGAGTGTAAAAATAATACATTTATAAAAAGCCAATAAGTGAACTCAGTGAACCTTATTCACCAACATGACACAAGAAGTACACCCATTTCCATATCAACCAACTAAACTGTAAAAAATGTTTGTAGATTTTACGGTGAAAAACCACAAAACGATGACAGTAAAATGCCATAAAATTAAAAACAGTCGTGTTTCATGGCAAAACCTTTATTTTATAGAGCATTTTAAGGGCATTTATAGAGAATAAAGTAGCATTTGAGGTTGTTAATTGAACAGAAAACACTAATATTTCATGGAAAAACCTTTGTTTTTTACAGTATTTTCATGTTTAATTATATTCAAAAACATTTCAAAAGCATTTCTTTTGATGGGGAAAAAAAACTTGTATTTATACAGTAGAACATGGAAGAAAACAACAGTACTAACATCCTAGTAACATCACAGCAGAAAAAGTTATACTGTGTTTATTAAGGTAAAATTCTGGCAACCAGTTTTTTACCGTAAAAACAATAGTTTGTTTTTAACAGTGTATATCCATGGATGAAGACCATGTGACGTGGTTCCTGAAAAAGCTGTAGTGGACCTTTGGGATTGGGATTTGGGATTGTTTTGTCAAAAATCAATTCTGAGTGAAAAAAAGAGAAGAAATTGGTACTATGTTTAAGAGGGACACTGAGAGAAGAAGAATAAATAAAACCCTAATAATAACATCTCACACTTTGTCTGCAATGGACAGCAAAACCTTTATTTTGTTGAACTGTACCTTTAAGATTTTTTTTTTTTTTTACTCAGTGAGCACTTTAACAATCCAACAGCTGGTTTGAAATCATGGAAGCGCTATCTGATACCCATCCGTCATCAGCAAGCGTTGTCTCATAAACATAAGCTACAGGCCAAGCTCGGAGCCGTAAGAGCAGCACCATTACCACAGAGTCCATTGATTACTCAGTAATAATGCAGGCGTGATGGCCTGTAGGCATGTATAAATCTCGGAGCAGAGGAGTAGTCTGATGGCTGCCTCATAATTCAGTGGACAGGCAGCGGAGGGGAGAGGCCATAAGTGTGTTCTGCCATAAAACCTGCCACCAGACGAGGACGTAAAAAGTGAAATTATGTTAAGCCATGTCAAGCTTCTTTTGGCTTTTAACAACCATTCAGCACAACTACAAATGTACTGATCAAAGATATCTGATTCATGTAGATCAGGTAAGCACCATCTTATCCCTGCTGTCATGTGGAGTGTCTCAGAGCTGAGAAATATTAAAAGACCCTGAGATGTATATGAACACCATTCAACAAACCACAATGCAAAAAGATGTTTGCTTGAGTTCTTATTGTTTCACCAAGCAGTGACTACATACCATCTAGCACTACTAGCACTGTCAACTCTGGGTTTGAACCCAGGTCAAACCCTGGGGCTGGGGCCTTGTTTCTGTGTGGGGTTTGCAGGTTCTTCTTGTGGTTTCATTGGTTTTCTTTGAGTACTCTGGCTTCCTCCCACAGTCCAAAGACATGCAGGTCAATTGGTGGCTCTAAATTGCCAATAGGTGTGAATGTGTGTTAATGGTTGTTTGTTTCTATGTGACAGTCCTGTGATGAACTGATACCACTTCCACAGTGTTGGCCAGGATTGGCACCAGCCCCCTGTGATCCTTTATAAGAATGAAGATGAATGACTGAGTGAATAGTTCAAGATTCTAAGCATCTGTTTAGCCTAGCTTTTGGTTTAACTTCAGCATGAACAGAAATAATATAGAAATGACAACTAGTGGTGTTATGCGTTGGAGCTATTTCTTGTAGATCAATAGTCTATTCAAGCTTCCCATTACATCTGATCCTCCAGCTACACCACAAGAACTTCCACTGTGATGATTAAACTCTGGGAATCTGCACCCGGCTGCTGTTTAGTGTAATCCTAAAACCTCTAAATGTTTGTCACATTTCTGTTTATGTACAAGTTAAATAAGGGACATAGCTCATGGCTCAATGGCATTTTATTGAATCAGAATCTTCTTATGTCTCTTATCAAATCTGATTAGGTTTCACTACAGTTACAAGCAGTTCCTCCAAAGTCTGCAGGCCCCAAGGCAGCTGATGAGGACACTGATATGATATGTAAAAATGTTTAACTGGAGATTTTCTAACAATGAAGTATGATGCAGTACGCTTGATTATTTCTCTGGCAGTCAGAGTGATGTGTGTTTTCCGTCACAAACAATCTTGCCAGAGAGCTAATAACAAAACAAGAACCAAACGTTCAGCTGTTACAGCATGTTGATCTTCTGTAACTTACTGCAAAAGAGAAAAGTCAAAGTTTCTTCATTTCCACCTGAGCAGCTCTGATTCAGGGGGTAGTGCGGGTTATTCGCTAATTACAAGGTTGGTGGTTCAGTCCTCAGCTGGGTGAGACACTGAACCCAGAATTACTCCGGATGGTTAGGCCAGCATCTTCGCTGCCATCTGTGTGTGATTGTGTGTGTGTGTGTGTGAAAAGCAAACTGTAAAACTCTTTAGATAAATGAGCTATATAAATGCAGCCGTTTCACATTTACATTTCCCTTTGGTAATAAAAAGAGAGTAGAGATAAGAGATTTATTAGTGTCAGAGTTTAGTGAATATTTTGCAAACCTGAGCTCAAATGGAATCAGCAAGTGTTTTCCTTTGATTAAAATTAATAGTTCAACTTAAAGTCAAACAGAAGATGTGTGGAACATTACGTCTTTATTGTTGGATGTCTCTAAATCATATTACTGTGACAAAGAACAAACAAAACAAACAATAAGTTAGATTGTCTGTGGCATTATGTTGCCTCAATAGCACCAAATGTATGTCATTGTTGCAATCCTCAACAGCAAGACAACAGATATACATGAATACACACATAAACACACACACACATACACAGCAGTGTCTGTGAAGAGTTACCAAGTTTCATAGAATCAATCAGTAGCCAGATCAAGTGTGCTTCATAAAGCACTAATTACTCCTGAGTGGTTGAGTGTTCCCAAGTAAGTGGCTGTAAAAGCTTTTTGTCATCTGATGACTGATTTTCCACTTGGGCACGAGCGTCACAATCAGACCAGTTCCTCTGCATTATTCAGAGATGGGGTTCGTTTGATCTCGGCCACTTGTTATTGGCTTTGATTATTTGTTCTGGAGATGAGACTCACCTCTTCTCTCTCGGAGCCGGAGCAGAATACAGCATTCAGAAAGTGTTGAAACGTCGGCCGAGAGTGCACTACAAGACCTTCTTGGCGTGTAAAAATTTAAAGCGTGGTTTTCAAGTCTGGTAGATAAGCCAAACTTCAGCAAGGTCACCGAGCTATCAGTATGATTTATGTGGAAGCTGGAGCCGCTCAGGCCAGTGATGTAGTGGTAAACAAAAATATGACTTTAACTATATGGAATCTTGTATGTGAGGTCAACAATTAGCAGCGGAATAGAGAAAAATATCTGCAAAATAGAATCAATTTGCATTTCATTTCCATTAATTACATACTTGTGATTATTATATTACATACTCAGTTTTTCCAGATCTCATCTTATGCATTTAAGAGGAGAGAAACTCCAACAGAATATGACAGCAATGGAATATAATGTGCATAACTATGTTTTTGTTTGTGTATAATCACCTGAAAAAAGTCAAGTTGAACTGCCATGTTTCTAGAGTAGCCTAGAATGGACAAACTACACAGGGGCTCTAGAGAGTATTTGTGTTTTTTTGCAACTTTCGCAGCCACCGTATTTTCTGCACCGTGCTAGAAAGGAGAGGGAGGTTGCAATTAGCAACTACACCACTAGATGCCGCTAAATCGCACACACTGGGAGATGAGTTACCCATGGTACAAAAAACAGTTTTGGTCTCTATAACTAATTTCCCCATTCATGACAACTGTACTGAGGGTGAATTTTTATACAACTCACCTGTTCAAATGATATTAATGCTTAAAGTTATGCAGAATTAACAGAGCGGCCACTTGATTGATGGGTAGGTGCCATTACAGATGGCTTATTCGAGCACCCAGGTGTCATTCGACCCGCCTCAGGTCCGCCAATGATGCACGTCTTTGCCGATATTAGATTAGATGGGAGGCGGAAGAAGCAGTACATCCAACATGGCGGCGGCCAGCGCAGCATATTTTGAGCTTCAAAACAGCGCTTTGGAAACCTATGGGTGACATCACTCAGGCTCTGTCCATTCTTTATACTGTCATTGGGTCTAGACTAGGGATGGGTGTATCGATCCTGTGATATCGATATATCGATACTCACGCTACTTGCTAACTTTGGCATTGTTTTCCTTAAACAAATATCGATATCAACTAACAAATAAGAACTGGGGGTGCATGCATCACTTTCAACTGTTTTGGATATCTTACTTCAATTACTATGTGCTGAGTCACCCCCGTACCTGGCGGCGTATTGAGCTGGCCCGTGTCACGTGACAAGGACATGAGCGTCAAACGTGCGACTCAGCCGACACAGCTGTCAGCCAGCATGAATGAAAATGTTAATATGATACTTTTCCTTAACACCAATCTAAAACTTGAGTAAAGTGTCAAGACATATCTCCTGAGCGCACTAAAGGCATGACAGTGTAGGAAAATATAACAAATTTCTACTAACTCTGTTATTACATATTAAACGTGCTTTACAAAGTGGAACTCATTTTTTGTGCAAGGTTATTAGGATAAGGAAATCTTTGTTAAACATGTCTCTTGTTTCTGCTCTTTGTTACTTCAGTGAAGGGGTACAGTGTTACATACATGTTTACTTCAACATACAGGTTTTCAGACCATAACATTGTTATGATGTTTTTTTAGTTAGCAACCACATTACATCTGACTAATTGTTACAGACCTGGGATTTGAATTTTTTGGTCAATATGCCAATTTCTGAATAATTGTTGCATTCATAGTCAAAGTGAGTAAATAATATACCAAGATCGCTCTATTTTTTTTTTGGAGAAATAAGTGAGGAAAGTGCAAATGTGCATGTTTTTGTTCATATTGATTTCATTCATATTTATGTTATCTTTTTGTTTTATTATGTATTGCACATAATAAATTTGGTATAAATGGCCAGGATTTGTCATGTGATTTGCCTTAAGTGTAATAATATTTTGAGTGAAAAAAAATTGCCAATAAGAAATGATCAGTATCGGTAGCAATGAAATTGCAAGAAAAAGTATCGGTATTGTATCGAATCCTAAAAGTGTGGTATCGCCCATCCCTAGTCTAGACTATTGATGCCGTGATCAGCTGTGTCAAGCAGCACAGAGCAGATCGAGTTGGACAGAAGTCAGACACAAACAGGGCATAAAGAATACAGTTGATTTTCAAAATAAAAGACCCTCTTCAAACTCCTGATTGTAAAAAGACAAAAAGGAAATGATTTAACTACATAGTCTACTGGTAGAATCACCCCAAAACCCCACCGGGCACGTCTCTGTGTTGGTCTGTCCTGCACGCAACTTCAAACCCCAGCGTTTCAGAAACGTTTAGCCTGCTAGACTTTGTTTACTTGCTCAGATTTGGTCATTTTCCTGGTTTATGTGCTTCTAAATATGCTTCTACATGTGTAAATATGCTACGTAGTAGTCTGTTTTTACGACCGGCAGTTTGCGCGGGGTATTTTATTTTGAAAATCCACCATTCTCTATGCTGTTTCTGTGTCTGGCTTCCACCAACTCGAGGTGCTCTGTGTAAATTGACGTGGGCTGCTCGCGGCGTCTGTCAAAAATAGAACGGCCGCATATCACTGTAGCGACCACGGTGCACACGCAACGTGGCGCGGTGGAATTTGGGGGTCACGCCAACTTTTAGTAGACTTTTTCCACCATCCGTTTTCATCAGGTTAAGTGGTTTCAGGTGGAGAAAAATGCTGGTTAAATATGGACACAGTATTTCTTCAAACTGCTGAGCTTGACTGCTGCTATACAACACGGTGAATGATGGCAAATACTTTCTGTGAGCCGACAATACAGCTTATGTCACACAGTCACAGTCACATAGAAAGTGGTTTGTTGCAGCTTTAGCAGTTCTATACGGTGATACATCAAACTATATTAGTACTATCACGTCTGTATATTTAAGTACATTTGTATTCAGCATGTTTACAAGCTAATAACTAATTAGCAATTACTGTAACTTCCTAATAACTTGGAGTAAGGCGTACAAGCAATCACAAGTCACAAATGACCAAAGTGCCAGTCAAACGAAAAGACAGTTTAAGGTCTATGCACCCAGTACAGAGATAAGGCCCGGAACATGTTTATCCTAGCTTAGCACAAAGACTGGAAGCACAGGGAAGCTGCCATGTGATGTTATCATTGCATAGAAACGTAACAAGGCAATAACAGTAACCAACAACACACTCTATCTCTCTCTACCAGTATCTCCCTCCCTCTCCCCCTGAGTCACACACACAAGCCAAGATCCAAGATACAGGAGGGGAAGCTGCTGTAGCTCTCTTTTGGTTTGTGCGTGACCGTTACAGGGTGACACGGCTCAGACTGTAAGATGCAATCTGCACTTTAGCCTCCCTCTCCTATGAGCCCTCTGGAAAGTTTGTGCAGGAAGTTTGGTGTTTCTCAATGTGGTGCGTCTAAGATGTTATATTCTTTAACCTCAACACACTCATTACAAATTAAACACACTGGGGTAAAATAAACAAGTACTGGCAGTACTACAGGCAGTTAAACTGACAGTTCACTGACAATTTAACGTTTCAGGGTTGACAGAGACATATTTTCAGCCAAGCTTCTAAATGTACCAGAACAATGATGGATGATGAGGTTTTACATTCAGTTCAATTAAATTATTATTATTTTTATAGCATCAAATCATAACAGAGGTTATCTCCTGACACTTTGCATAAAGGGCAGGTCTAGACTGTCCTTTTTATAATATTATTTACAGAGACTTAACAATTCCCACCATGAGCAAGCACTTGATGACATGTGGCAAGGAAAAACTTACACAGAGAACTAGTTATTTCCTCATTTTTACATGTTTCCTGTAAAAATGGGCAGATAGAAGGAACTTGTTGCAGATATTGATTGGCATTTACAATAGTCTATGCAGGTATGCCAATGCATTGCAGGTAGCGTGATCAGTTAGTAACTATTTTCAAGTAAATAATGCCAGACCTGGGACTTGGAACACGACCTTCAAAAGCAGTGGTGGAGAGTCTGGCAGGGATATGCAGGGTTTGGCTACTGGCATCCTGGGACTGACACAGTTCGATTAGCTAAATGGCTGGCCAAGCTGACGATAGTTAGCTGTTGGCTACCAAGCAATCTTACCATCAGAAAAGTCCATAACACCTCGGGAGTGTAACATTATTCCCTGTTGGTCTCAGAGCCCAATTCAGTTGCCTGCTAATTGTAGATTCAGTTAGCAGCAGTTAATTAGCAGTTAGCTACTTTAGCAAGTTGTTAGGGTAAAGCTATCTGTCCATCGGGAAACTGTAAATCACAGAGAGTTGAAACTGGGCAGCTGGAGGACATCAGAGAGAAAAGCAGTAAATATATTGTGTATAAAATCTGATCCAGTTTCACCAAAATCACTGAATAAAGTTCTAAAGTTGTGCTTTTGTACAGCAATCAGTGACGCCCGGACACAGATGATTGTAGCAGCCCTCACAATCACTCACAGACTGTTTCAAACAGGAGGCAGACCGATCTTGCGACATCATAAACAAGAAAGTCTTTCATTGGATGTAAAATTACTATCGGTGCATGATGAGTCATCAACAACTTTTAATTGTTTATAAGGAAATGACAAACTCATGTACCATCATGAATACTAGAAAATAACTAAAAAATTACTTTTTGTCATTGTTAGGCCAGACACTGGAATATAGGTGATATAGTGACATATGACACAAGATTAAGAGCAGAAACCTTGAGCAGATGCATCAGAATGATAACTTGAAAGATGCTATGATGACACAGTGGTTTTAACTGTTTTAACACCGTTGACTAGATCCTGATGAGCTCTGTAGGATGTAGTCTGAACACTAAGTGGTCATTTGACCCTATAATAAGCTTTCACTGAATATCAGATAAACCTGAGCGCCAGTGGCTGCCTCATTCTTAGTTTAGCTCACCTCTGCATGATTGACAGCTTCTGACTGACTGGTGCTCTATTACCATGCAGTGTGGGTGGTGAGTGATGATTGTCAGTCATCTCAAGTTAGATAATGAAAATGTCCAGGAGAGCAGTAAACTTTTAACAGCTTTAACTGTGACAAGGGCAGGAACAATGGGAAGTTGATCAAGATGCATGTTCTCCACTGTGTTACACACTGCTATTGTGTGGCTGTCAGACAAACATGACAAAACAGAACTTCAGCCAGACATGCATGCATTGACAGATACTGTACATGGAAATAAGGTTGATCAGCACAGTGTTCCTTTAACTATACCTATAGCTCATAATAACATTCAGCGTGGTCAAAAGGCAGTGTATAAAGCATGGTCCAGCCTCAGGCTCCACATTCATTATCATAAGAGCAGTTTTGGCTTTAAAAGACATTACACTCCTGGTAACAGCAATTAGAGCTAATTCAGGTTCACTGAGACCCATAGACATGTTGTGGCCATGTTATCATAGAAGAAAATGGCCAAAACATTTGCTGCAATTCTCATGTGTTTTACTTATTATGATCCACCTGCTTGTGATCCACCAGGAATGGACTATTATGTCGATGTGTTTACTTACCGATGTGTGCCTTTGAATGGTGACGCATTCACTTACTGATTTACATATTAAGGTGCATTTGAATGTTGTCGTTCTTGGTCTTTTGTTTATGTGCAGATGACACTAATGAGACATAAGGTTTTGGGTAATGAGCTTTAGTGATGCAGATGTTGTTACCTATGGACAGAACCAGGCCTGTTGCTGTTTCCAGTGTAAAATGTACACATTTTCTTTGTACCTTTATGGCTCTCGTGAACTTACTTTGTCCAAATCTGGACATTCTGGTTTTAATGGGATTAACTCATTTATTTCATAACCATTATAAATGAAACATAATGTGGGTGTAGGGTAGTGAATTACATCTAATATGATTCATTTGGTGTGTAGTTCATTTTCTTATACTCCTGGAGTTGTACTTACTGTTCTAGCAATTAACTCATTTCAGTCCGGGAGTCTCATAGGACTTGATGTGGTTCTGCTCATTTGTGTGTGTGTGTGTGTGTGTGTGACTCATTAGAATATTTCCCTTTACTCTCTCATTCCAGTCTGCAGCAATATGAATGTGTAGGCTGTCCCCTAACACAAGTGTTAATCTCTCTCTAACCTCCTGACCTCTTGTCTCTATTGTACGAGTGGCAGCTCACTGTTCCCTCAGCAGACCAAGAAATTGCATTTACCTAACCTTTAGCACTCTGTGTTAGTGCAATACATTGGTTTCAGGAAAGTCATAGCCTACCTCCACCTCATGTACAGTTTCACACTGACAAACTCTCCCAGATACAGACACATATTCTGTGTTCATACTGTAAACCAGTGTTTGGGCTCTTTACTCAAAAAATGTAATTTATTACTAGCATTATTTTTACTTTACCCCCAGCAGTAACTTGTTACTCTACTCGTACCCACATACCCACAGTATAGTAAGTTATGGTGATAGTGATAATAAGCGTTTTTATTTAAACTATCAATCACATTATAAACTTCCTGTTAGCCTCGCTGCATATGCTGACTGACAGGCGATGTTTAGTTGGCTAACACAGCATTAGGTTACCTGCTCTCTGAGAGCTGTAACATTATCTGTAACTTCACACATAGTGTATTCAGCCATTGAAGGCTTCATGTATGAAGTTATCAAGTGACCATGAGAGTGACCTCTCTCTTCATCGAATGGCATTTCCTTCATTTCCTTAATAACAATTCGTGCCTTTGTCCAACAGGAAGATATTGTTGATGTTTCAGCAGTATCCCGATGTGTTTACTGATATTTAAATGCTGATAATGTAACAAACTGTGTGTAAGTGTAACTTTTGAAGCCTGGCCGTGTGTGTAGTATTACAAAATTGCAATCACATATTCACTTTGGTGCCAGAATTTCAAATGTCTCACCCACCTGTGATCTATTTATTTCTCTTCTGGGACTCATTATCAGTCACAGTCACCAGTGTCACGTTTTGCCTTCCATAGGCGTGAAAAGTATAAAGTAAAGTATGGTGGACACTTTGGCTTGATACCGGGTTGGTATTTTCAGAGCAATGGACTTTTGGAAGGAATGGGCATTTATTTTTGGTATATCAGGCTGTTGGACAAATGGGCTGTCGATGCAATGGCACTTTTTTGGACTATTGGGGATTTGGAATAATGGGCCATCAGAACAATTTAAAGTTTGGTTGCTTAGAAGCCTGATGGCGTTGAGGGATGTACAAAAACATGACGCAGAACTCAGCTCATGATTTCAAACTAATTATTTAAATTATTTTCTGCATTTCTATAAATGGAGCCCATGCAGTGCGCCTTATGTGAAATGCATGCCTTCCCACACGCTGCATCCATGACTTCCCCAAAAGCAACAATTTGCAGCCATTTAATTGGCTCTGCATTATCAGATGGCACTAGATGAAGTCAAATTGCCAACACAAAGTGTGGCTCATTTCAAATACAAAATGTGGGTGGACTACCAGTGAGCTGATAATCCCAGTCTATTTATTCATTACACAGAGAGAGCAAGGAGTGGGAGACGATAGGAAGGAACCTGTGTCACGACTGATAATAATAATTCATTACAACACTGGGTCTAAAGATTATATAAAAAATGGCAGAAATGACATTGTTCCTAAAGAGCAGTTTATTGGAATGCAATTATAATGCAATGAAAGAGCCACTGCCACAATGAATATTAGATTTTTTGCTGAGCCTTGACATTCAGAGCAGTTCCGCTGTTGGTAATTATTGGTGTGACAGAAAGATTCTTCAGTCTGTAGGGCACAGAGGTCACCGCACTGCAGCGCACACTTCCACTACTGCACTGGAATAGTTAGTTTGATGTGGCAATACTCTGCAGGAGGCAACAGTGGACCTTTATTAAAAACAGTACTGTCCAGTCATGTAATCCAGTTTTATGTCCAGGGACTATTTCTTTGTTGAAAGCAGTGGCAGTCAGTCAAAAGTCAGCAGTCAGTTAACACAGAAAGTGAGGTAGATGCTGCTCGGAGGTTTTAATTGAACACATCAAGGTACAGTGTGACAAGGACATATTAGTGCAGCAATAAGTAGGCGAGGAGGTCCTCTCTGAAGAGCTGGAGGTCTTTTATGAGGTTTCTGAAGGTAGAGAGGGACGCCCCTGATCTGGTAGGAACTGGTAGGATGTTCCACCAATGGGGAACAATAGACTGACCGTACAGGTGGCAGAGCCAGGTGTCATTCATTGGAGGTAACATATGTCTGTATAACAACATTCAAGTAGGTGGGTGCAGAACCAGAGACTACTACTACAGCATTAGGGATTTGAATTTAATGTGGGCTGCTACAGGTAGCCAGTGGAGCTGGCCTGCCCAGTCTACCACACAAACAGAACACATGTAATTGTCAGCACCATACCTGCTCTGTCCAGACAAAAGTATATAAAGTAAGCAAAAGGGAGTTATTACTGAACATTTATGATTAAAATATATTCTAAACAGAGACTCTTCTCTCACAAACACATTTCAGGTTCCTTGTAGCACACATGGCAACGCCAAAACCAATAATACCCAGTCCTGATTTCTGATTTAATTCTCTTCCTGGTGCACAGCCCAAAGTCTGCTTTAGATCTAAAACTAGAAACATGAAATTTAAAAAGCCTCAGTAATTTCCTAAATAAGCTGGACACTGTAATTCTTAGCAAAATCACAACAGAAAATGTGGAATATTTTCAGCAGAGCACATTTGGAGAGTATTTACATCAGCAGGACGGCATGCATGGGACTGAGTAAAAATAAATAAGAGAAAAAGAAAAATGTTTCTTTTTTTTGGACAATGGAACAATGGAACCCCTGGTCTTTTACTATAAACTATATTGGCAGTCTTTTAAACAAAATTAAAAAAAAAAAAAAATCATCAAACGAGGCATTTCACCATGTGTATACATCATTATTTTCATTTTCTGTGACTGTTCACCACAAAACATTTGCAACATGTAACATACGATAGAGTCAAACAAATTGTTCATTTGGCTCATGTCTCAACCAGGCGATCCTTTTTCAATCTAGTAGTATCAGCACTGGCCTTGAAAATCCATATTGTTGAAGGCTATAGTGCTTACGGGGCCTTGTGTAGCCTCGGCACTGTCTAAATAAAGAAGAACAGATTCTCTTACTTCAGAGAAATATAGAAATGTTATGCACAGGCAGGAAGAATGTGGTAGACGTCATGTGTTTGATAAAGCAATCAATAACGTTTCTAAAGAGAAACCAAAATAGATTTTAACACCCGTTTAGATGAGTGACTCATCCTCCATTCAAGGTGCTGCCTGCAGCCACGATATCAAACATGACAGCTTTCCAGCGATGCTTTGAGTCGGGATTACACATTTGCACAAATTTCAGGTTGGGGATGGAGGTGGTGGTGGTGGTGGTGGTGTGTGCTTCACCTGCAGCAAACTGCTTCAGTGAGTTAACGTAGCGCAAGAGAGGAGAGGGGGGAGCATTGCAGTGTGTGTGTGCGTGTGTGTATGTGTGTTTTATTGTGTGTTTCGACGGAGTCAGCTGGTATTAACTGGTGCTGAGGACCTGCTGATCCCCGCCACCGCTCCCGACTCACAGAGTGTCATTTGGAGGAGCTGTTCGCCACCGCTCGCCCATATTGACTTTTGACTCCGCGGGTTTTATGTTCCTGCTGAATTCAGCACAGTCTCTGAAGAGACCCCACCGCCCCACCCACCCCCTTTTGTTTTCAGCGCAAATGAAATATTGATGAGAGGCCATGGCCCCCTTTTTTTTCTTTTTTTTTTTTTTTTCATTTATTCCTTCACTCATTCCCGCTCTGGCTCTCTCACTTGCTTTTTTTTTTTTTGCCTTTATTCTCCAGGCCCCTCTATCTTCTTTATCATCACTTTCTCTATTCTGGTGTTTCTGGTGCAATCTTCAAACAGATGGTGGAGAAAAGGACAATGCATTGTTTGTTTAGTGTGTGTGTATATATGTGTGTGTGTGTATGTGTGTGCACTTGTATACCTATCTAACTGTGGACTGACCATCGTCACAAATTCACCAGCAGAGGACCGGAAAGCCAACAGGGAACAGTGAGGGATAGAGCGAGAGAGAGAGACTGTGTGTGTGTGTGTGTGTGTGTCTGTTTGTTTAGAAAGTAGGCGAGTCTAAGCTTCTAAACACAGGCTTTACAAGAACCTTTATATGTGATATTTCAGGATGGTCACAGTAGGTCATCATAATCAGTATTGCTTACACGCAGATTTTCTACAGAGGAATAAACTCAGCTTTCCCAGACGATGCATAATAACATTTAATGTGACAAACTCATTTGGTTCTGATTTGTTCAGAAATGTGGTTAAATATTTGACTGATTTGCTTCAAATAATTAAAACAGGGAGGAGAAAAGTGTTTTTCTTTTAATAAATAGAAGCACAGCAGGAGGAAGACGATTTGATGGATTAATACTCGGATTAGAGACCTCTAGCTAATCCAGGCAGTGGATAGCACTAAAGCTGTTAACAGAGTAAATGCAAACCAGGGATTATAATCATATTTATGAGCCGTGGAGGTTTAATGATTTGCTCCAGGAGATCTACATGAAAGCTGAAGTTGCACTGAGCAACAGTTTAATGTAAAAATAGACGCGCTGTGTGAAAGAATCTATGATGCATGGATTAAGACCTCAAAGATTCCTTTAATTTGCCTGAACAAAACTATGCAATCGTCTTATCCCATATTATGTGACAAGTCAAAACTGAAGAGTAATGCAGATAAATGCACATGTGCTTACTCCATTTGCTAATGTTATCTTATGACTTCCTGTTAACAAAATATTTCAAACAATGGTCATCATCTGGAAAAGCTAATGTGCATCTTAAAAATACTAAATAATAAAACCTAAAACTACGACAAGTAATTTCATAAAAAGATATTTTATTCCTAAAATTAGATATTTGGAGCGCCTTGGTAGCCAAATAGTTACAGTGCCGCATACTGCATGTTAGCTAGCAACTTTTGTTTTGTTGCATGTCATACCCCTCTGTCGCCCCCATTTTCTGTTTGCCTCTTCACCTGTCACTAAGCAATAAAGGCTAAATAAATTTGAAGAAAAAATAAGTTAATATTAGTCTAGGATGTGTTTAGCCTAGAATAGTACAAAGGCAGGAACAAAAGTGTTTAGGAGTCATTGGCATCTAGTGATGTAGTTGCTAATTGCAACCCCCTCAGATCACCCTCTTCTTTTTAGGGTGAAAGTGAAACATGAGACGAAAAATGAGAAAGGCACTCTTTAAAGCGAACATTTGGTTTGTCCACTCTGTAGAAACTTAGTTTAACATGGCAGACTCTGTGGATATAAAAGGCTCATTCTAAGGTAATAAAATCATAATATACTATAGTAATACTGTATTACATTTCTGCCATACACTCTAAATAGAGCCCACTAAATCTGTCACACTAGACCTTTAAAGTGCACTTTTATTCACAAATGACACCTTTATTGTCCTCACTTGGCTGCAGTTAGACAACAATTAAACAGCTAATTGAATCATCGTCTCAGCCAGTAACTGATGTAAAATTAGCATATAAATATTGTGAATATGAACTTTTTCATTTGTGATAAGTTTTCTTCTTTTCCTTTTAAAGTCCATTTGTAAACTTCTCCATTAGGGAGACAGGCGAAAACAGCAGCATTATCAGTGTTTGCTACTTGTTTATAATCTAGCAGGTGTCTCGGGTGGTAATGAATTCTTCTCCAGCAGCGCCCCATGTACACCATTACTCTTATCCCCTAGACCATGGCATGCTAATTAACATTTATAAAATACAATTTGTTTTCAGAGAGCGTGAGAGAAGAGAGAGCGAGAGGAAGGAGGATGAGGGAGGAAGGGAGGGAGGGATGCTTTTTGATTTGATGGAACAAGCTGACAGGAACGAAGAGGCAGGAATTGCAAAGAGTGTGGGCTGAATAAAATAAAAAAAGGCAACGCAATGCAGAATATAAACAGAGACAATTAACCAGAATACACAAATAAGATGAAGATGGGAGAGGAAAATGATGCCGGCGGCAACTTCGAGGAAGGGAGGGGCCATGAAAAGACACTTTAAACAGCAGACTGAAATAAATGATTGTTATTAATATGTAAGGCAATACTTGGACCTGTTAGAATTAAACAGTTTCTTTTAAATTTCAGCTGTCTGATGATTATACAGACTGATTATACAGTTTAATTGATTAAATATTCATTAATTGTGATTCATTTGCACAAATAATTAGTCTTTGTGTGTTGACAGTGTTGATGATTTGTTTTCACAAGGATTTTATACACGGACAGGATTGTTTTATGCTGGACTTTGTAGTAAGCCTCAAATATTTGATAATATGAATTAAATGGACAGACATTAATAAAATAAATATATAAATAGTGTTCAGCTAAAGCTTCAGTCCAGAAATGTCCTGATGAACTGGACCTGACAGCAGAAACAAAGTTGGAGACAAATCATGAAAAAGGAACCATCAGTCGGCAAATACAGAAATAACTGATCAAAGGTTTTAAAGGCGTATTTGTCATTAGCAGTTATAACCTTAGGGTCAGAGGGATCAGAGGTCAGGTCAGGTCAGGTCAAGAGACAGACAGGTGATGGTTATTTTATTTGCGAGATGAAAAGGCCGAACCGAAAGAGAAGAAAAGAGGAGGAGAAGAAGAAGTGGCAATATAAAGGAAATATTATGCCGTCTTTTTTTTTTTTTTTTAATGCCGTTTTGTGAGAAGATGTTTCATTTGTGTTAGCTCGCTAGCTAGGTTGAAATAAGGCAACGCTGACTTAACACGCTAAATAATGACACTGATAGCTACTAAGAAGGATAAATAAATCATGAGAGGAATCAAAGTAGAGGCCAAATCGTCCGTATGCTCTGCCGGTCAGCCGGGATTGGGCCGAAAATGATCAGCTCGTGTATCAGGCTTCCTTTTTTAAAATATAAAACACATGTTTCTGCTGGCTGTACTCTGTGTTGTTTAATGTGAAATGCACTGCATCGGCGCTGTTTATGTCTGAGAATGAGAAGAATGTAAAAGTTAGTTCAGTTATATTATAGGATAGTTTCTACACAGTTCTCATCCCCGCCTGTTTGTCCGGTCTGATTTGGTATTTCATTCCAGTTTCATCATGTCATTATGTTTGGTAGAGTTGAAGATTAATTTTACTATAGTCATCACTATTATTAACAACTGTTGCTGCTGCTTAGTTCTCCTCCTCCTACTGTAAGTTTAGCCAATTGTTTGTGGTCTCTGACACACTGCTATGTTGTGGTTGTTACTGAATGGTACAACTTTGTTAGTAATTACAGTAAATGTAGGTATTAGTCAAATAAAATAAAGTTTATTGTATTGTACAGTCCCTACTTTATATCAATCTTTATTAATTAATTGTTAATTAATTAATTAACACAGATGTGTTTATTTCCTGATGTCCTGTAATTTGTAAATCGTTGTGTGACCTTACTAATACTGAAGGATTAATATCTATATTTGCCTGTGTGTTTGATTTGCTTGCAGGTGAAGGAACAAGCACAGCATGCACTGTTCAACAGCCTGAGGACACCCTGTCAACACATCCTGAAGTACACGACAAGTCTCTCAAGGCAGCACCTTTAGACCCTGCTGACTGGCCATCCCTGTCTGATAAGGTGAGGGTGGAGTTAGTCCATAGAGGGCCATATCAGCTAACATCAGACTTTGAATTTCCAAAAAGAGAAGATGGGAGAAGTTGCCATCACCACTACTTCTATAGACAATTAATCAATGGAGAAAGGATCAAGAGAAGCTGGATGGTATATTCCTTCAGTTTATACTGCTTCTGTTGCAAGGTCTTCTCACAGAAAACATACAAACTAATCAGTGATGGACTAAATGACTGGAAAAATTGCAGCGACGTACTAAAATCTCATGAGAACAGTCCAGATCATTGGAAGCACATGACCTCATGGAAAGAACTTGAAACTTGTCTCGACACTCGTCCAGGCCGTGATCTACACTCTCGCCGCCGCTCAGGTGGTCCTCCGCTGTGGGCTGTGGATCGCCGGGAGCGACTGCTATTGCTGGTCGCCGGCGTCTCCGGTCTGATCGGATCCTTGGTCTACCTGTTGGCTTTGGATGCTGGGCTGAATCCTCCTGAGGCCGTGAGCTGCTGTCCACCGGCAAACAGGTATCCAGCTGCATTTAGCCCTTGTGGTTGACCGCTGGAGTCTGCTGACCACTGGAGCTCGCATATCGCTGGTTAGAGTCTACCGGCCGCAGGGGCCTGCTAGCCGCCGGAGCCTGCTAGCCACTGGAGTCTGCTGGCCGCCGGAGCCTGCTAGCCACCGGAGTCTGCTGGCCGCTCGAGCCGACCTGCCATTGATTGGAGCCCGCTACCCACTGGAGCCTGCTAGCCATCGGAGCCTGCTGGCCGCTGGAGCCCGCTACCCGCTGGAGCCTGCTAGCTGCCGGAGCCTGCTAGCCACCGGAGCCTGCTAGCTGCTGGCCGCCGGTGGAGCGGGAGCCTGTTAGCCGCTAGTCATTGAAACCCGCTAGCCATCAGCAGCGGGAGCCCGCTAGCGAAGCTAGTGGTTTTCCACTGAAATTGAAAAAACCTCCTCAAAGAAAGAGATCTTGCCTGGGCTAAAGCACGAAAAACAAAAATTGAGGCTGACTGGATAATTTTTCGGCAGCTCCGCAACAAATGTACCTCCTTAATTAAGAAGGCTAAATCTGAATTTTATTTAGCTGAAACCGCCAAAAATCTAAATGATCCCAGAAAATTTTGGAAAGTTGTGAGATCTGCCTCTGGTGCTATACCTGCCACTGAACTGGCAAACTTTTTGGTCAAAGATTCAGTTAACCTGACTGACAAATGTGACGTGTTAAATTATTTTAATGAACATTTTATCACAGCTGGGCACTTATTTGATGCGCTAAAAAATGCCAAAAAATCAGCTGGTCCAGATAGCTTGGATCCATTTTTCCTAAAGCTGGCTGCTGACTTCATTGCTGAGCCTCTAGCTTGTATTTTTAATCTAAGCCTCAGCACAAATAAACTCCCTAAAGTTTGGAAATCCGCTTTTGTCCTCCCGTTGCTAAAAGGAGGCGAACCCTCAATTGTTCAACAATTACAGGTCCAAATTATGTATTTTGGCCAAATTATTTGAAAAATTGGTCTGTGATCAATTGAAGGATTTTCTGGAATTGGGGAATATTTTAGATCCCCTTTGGTCTGGCTTTAGGAAGCAGCACAGCACTGTTACTGCTGCCCTGAAAGTTCTTAATGATGTGTTTGAGGCATTAGATTCGAAAAAGTTCTGTGTGGCTCTGTTCATTGATCTATCCAAGGCATTTGATACTGTGGACCACAATCTCTTGTTACAAATACTCTCCAAGAATGGTATCTCTGAACAGGCTGCCTCTTGGTTTGCTGATTACTTGACAAATAGGACACAATGTGTTCAGATGGCTGGAGTTAGCTCCACCTTTCTTGAGGTCACAAAAGGTGTACCTCAAGGCTCAGTCTTAGGACCCATTCTCTTCACAATCTACATAAATGATCTGTGTGCAAACATATCAAATGCCTCATACCATCTCTATGCGGATGACACTGTAATTTATTGCTGCTCTCGTTCGATCGCTCAGGCATTTGAATTTTTGCAATCCGCCTTTGATGCTGTACAGGTTCGACTGGAGAAACTGAAACTGGTTTTAAATGCTGAAAAGTCAAAACTGATGATTTTTTTCAAATTCAGCTGTTCCCTTGGAAAATATCCCTTCTATCAAAACTGTCCGGGGTGAAACTCTAGATTTGGTCACCAGCTACAAGTATCTGGGATTCATTATTGATGATGCACTCTCATTCAAATTACACATTAAAAATTTGATCTCCAAATTAAGGGTGAAGCTCGGTTTCTTTTACAGAAACAAATCCTGTTTCTCCCTCAGAGCTCGAAAGTTTCTGATGTCAGCCACCTTCATGTCTGTACTTGATTATGGCGATGTGGTGTATATGGCAGCTTCATCCAGCTGCCTTCAGTCCTTAACTCCGGTCTATCACTGTGCTCTGAGGTTTATCACTGGCTGTAGTCGCCTCACCCACCACTGTGAATTATATGCAAATGCTGGCATGCCTTCCCTCATTGTAAGACGCCATACACATTGGATGACCCTAGTTTTTAAGGCTCTTCTTGGCTTGGCTCCCATATATTTATGCACGTTCCTTCAGAGAACTGGAAGCCGCTATGCCTTGAGGTCAAATGACATTCTGCACCTTACTGTTCCTCAAGCTCGGACTGAATCGGGTAAAAAAGCATTCAGTTTCTCTGCCCCCTCTGCTTGGAATGCTCTCCAATCTGAACTGAGAATTTCAGAACTTCTTTCATTGGAAGCATTCCGCTCTATTTTAAGAAAACGTCAAAGGACATCTTTTGAACAGTGCCTATGTTCTTAAATTGTTGGATCTATAACTTCTGCACTTTATTTTTCTATCTACTTGCACTTTAGTATTTGCCTACTCACCCGCACTTTAGTACTTAATATTTTAATGTTTTTGTGTTTGTTTTTTTGTTGTTGTTGTCCGTCTGTCTTGATTGTTATGATGCGTGCTGCTGCCTTTCTTGGCCAGGTCACCCTTGTGAAAGAGGTCTTGATCTCAATGGGTTTTTTATCTGGTTAAATAAAGGTTATAAATAAGGGCCAAACAATAGACAGAGCTGAGATGGCACTAATAGAAGCTAAAAGGAGGAGGTGGCGTGAAGTCCTGACCAGGTTGGTGGCCATCATGTAGTCATTGGCAGAGTGAAATATTGCTCTCAGGGGAACCACAGACCAACTTCATGAACCAAATAACGGCAACTTCCTGAAAGAAATAGAGCTCATGGCCAAGTTTGATCCAGTATTGAAGCAGCATGTTGCTGATGTGGAAACAAGTAAACGAGTTATCCATACATCCTACTTAGGAAAAAATATTCAAAAAAGTGCCAAACAAACTTTTATAGTTTAATCGCACCCCATCCAGCAATGCATGGGTTTCAGCAGCCGTAAAATTCAACCCCTTACTTCTTTGGGCCTCCATGTTGTCTGGAGGGTGGTCACCCGGTCACTCTTATATACCATGACACAACATTCAGGTGTGAGAGTATTAGGGCTGTCAAAATTGCTCCAAAATGACGTTCGAATATTCGCTCTAAAAAAAACACAGGTTGGAACTATTCGAATATCTATATTAGCGCATTATGTCAATAACAGGAGGACAAACTAATACAACGAGACATAACTACTTGTATAGGTATTTTTATTTCAGTTTTAACATGTCTTTGAAAACATACCTACACATTAAAAAATAAGTAAATGAACTAACCGTGAAACTTAGACCATAAAAAAAGACCGTAGACCTCTCCTGCTCACCCCCCTCTCTCTCTATGCGCAATGCGCATACTGATTTAAATAAACAATTTGATACCATGTTTCTATCTTTGCTGAGTGAGTGCTGAGCAAGACTTGTACGAGCAATTAAAGGTCCCGACTCTTGTCCCTAATATAGGCAGGCTTCATTCAGTAATTGAAGCAAATATTATATTAACATTAACTGAAGTTTTACAGTATATAGAACGAACATTGAACGCTCCGAGCGAGCTGTGCTGTGATAAACATGGAACAACAACTTTTCTTTGACATGAAACAGTAAATAATCAAACCAGTGGGGACCTGCAGTGCATGAAGCAAATGTCTCTACCTTGGCCACCGACGGACGAGCAGGAGGAGCAGGAGTCGGTCAGGACGCCGATGGATGAGCAGCAACAGGAGTCGGCTGGTCCACCGACGCAGGAAAGGGGGCAACAGGAGTCGGCCGGGCCGCCGACGCAGGAACGGGGGCCGCTGGAGTCGGTTGGGCCGCCGACGGAAGAACAGGGAGTGGTGTCGGCCAGGCCACCGACGGAAGAGCAGGACGGGCAGGAGCCAGCCGGGCCTCCAACGGAGGAACAGGGAGTAGTGTCGGCCAGGCTACCGACTGAAAATCAGGAACTGGAGTCGGCTGGGCCACCGACAGAAGAGCAGGAGTCGGCCAGGCCTCCGACGGAGGAACAGGGGCAGGAGTTGGCAGGGCCTCCAACAGAGGAACAGGGACTGGTGTCGGCCAAGCCACCGACTGAAGAGCAGGAAGGGAAGGAGTCGGCCGAGAGGTGGTCCACTGACCCAGCTCGGCAGCAAAAAGCTGCAATTGGGCCACCAGTCCATCCATGCGTTCCTGGCGCTTCAAGAGTGCCTCCTCAAGCCAACCCAAGGACACTAGGTCCATTTTTGGCCACACAGAAATTCCCGCTGGATCCAATATTGGTCTGTCCGTTCTGTCACGGGGGGAGTGGGGAGGTACAGGAACGGACCCAAACGCAGGGAATTAAACAAGTCCTCTTTAACGATAAACAAAAACGGTGAGAACTTAAACACAAAGAAACCAGAAGCAGGATACAAACCGAAGTACACAAAAACAGACTAACTGAAAAGCGGCTGGAAAACCAGGCAAAAACACTAACAGGCAAAATAATCAACAGGAATCAGAAACCGAGAGAACACAGAGGAACCAAGAAACCAAAAAACCAAGAACACATGAACACACGAGAACACAAGAAACCAAGAAACAACATGAAACCATGAAACCATGAACGGACAGACAAGGAAACAAAGTAAACACAGGAACTAAATAGACAGGACTAATCAGACACAGGTGAAACAAATCAGGGGCAGGTGCAATATCAAAAAGGGCGGGAAACAAGACAGGAAGTAGAAGACAAGACAGACAGTGGAACTACAAAATAAAACAGGAAACACAAGCAAACTCAAAACTATGACCATATGTGCTGTTCCATCGCATCGGACAGCTTCTCCGTTTTCAATCCCAAAAGTTTTTGTTTCTGCTGGAGGAGGTAGCTGTCGGTGGTAGATTTGCTGAAATGTGCCGCCGCCACTTTCAGCCTACTAACGGGTGTTTCAATGGCTCTGAACCCGAGCCCTTTACGCACAGCCAAATGAATTGTGTGTGCCACACATGGTATGTTCACGGTTTCAAGATGTCTCTCCACTGCATTTACGTAATTAGTGGCATTGTCCGTTGTTACGGCAATCACAGATCCCCTTTTTATGCCATAAATATCCAAGGACTCCCTTACACCCTTACTAATTATTGACTTATAACGTAGCCTAACCTAAGAAATCTCTCGGCTGCTGTCCGGTCCAGTAATAACGGGTCTCTGTGGGTGACGTGAGCTGAAGGTAGTGGGAGTGTCTGTTGTGAGTTTAGGGGGCACGTCAGCCAGAGCTGTAGTGTGTGTGTGTGTGAGTGAATGAGTGAGTGAAACTGCTGCCTGCTGAACAGAGGGTCGGAGGAAGAAGGATCTGAAGACACAAAAACCCGCCGAACTGATGCAAAACCAGCCAAATTTTTATCCACCCGCCCAAACCCATTTTTGCCCGCAAAACCGCCCAATCTGCCAACCCTGCTTTCAGCAGTGAGTGATGCTGCGCAAGTGCAACTCCTGTGACCAGTCCCTGACCCGTCATGCAGTGCGCCCACTCGCAAAGCAGCCGCTGATGTGTTTTTTTCCACAGTGGAATATTAATTTTCACAATTGAATTTCTGTTTTTTTTAAATATTCAAATATATATTTGAATTTAGAATATTCGTTGACAGCCCTAGAGAGTATCCCAGGTTCATTGGGAAGGGCTTAAATTGGGTTCTCTGAGCAAGAATGGTTCTCTTTACATCAGAAGGAGGAACAGACAATGACCTCAATTGTACACCGACACCAAAGGAGAAGGTATAAGCCACGACACTATGCTGAACGCCCCAACCTGCTTGAGTATTACTCCAGTGATGAGCTTTATGCACGATACAGATTTGGGCAAGATGATATTGCTTTCATCTGCAATATTCTTCGTCCTCACCTTGAACGTGCCACTCTGAGGAGCCATGCCTTGACTGTGGAGGAGCAAGTGCTTATAGCGCTACGTTTTTATGCATGTGGTTCCTTCTTTGAAGTAATTGGGGATGGACTGGCGGTGACAAAGTCAGCAGTGGGCCATGTGGTGCACTCAGTGTCATCTGCCCTTACCAATCTTCTGGGTCAATTTGTGAAATGGCCTGAAAATGAAGATGAAATGGCAAGGACCAAGAGGAAGTTTTTCTCATTGGGGGGGATGCCCAATACTATTGGTGTTATTGACTGTACACATGTGGATATCCAGGCACCTCATGCCAGGGAATGGGAGTATGTAAACAGAAAGGGCCGGCACAGCATTAACGTGCAGTTTGTGGGGAATGCTGACCACGTTGTCACCAACTGTGTTGTAAAATGGCGTGGGTCTGTACACGATGCCCGTATTTTGGGAGCAAGCCACCTCTTTCAAAGGTTCCAGCAGACCGCCCCAGATGCGGTTACCCCCTTCTACCCTGGCTGATGACCCCTTTTGCTACTGTCACCAATGACTCCCAGCAGAGGTACAACAGTGTCCATGCCACAACAAGAGGGACAACTGAACGCCTGAATGGTGTCATAAAACGCAGATTTGCCTGCCTGTACTATCTCCGTGTGAAGCTACAGAAAGCCTGTCACATCATCTGTGCCTGCATTGTGCTCCACAACATAGCACAAACAAGAAGAGTGCCACTACAGGAGGCTCTCATCGATGGACCTCCTCCCTGCGCAGAAGTCCCTGATCTGCTGCCTCCACCACCACTGCAGCCTGATGGTCCTGCTGGAAGAGCTGTACGAAATGCAGTGGCTTTATTTTTCCAATTAAATGGTTAAACTATGAAATGTGTACACTTGCATTTTTTCAGTGTCACAGTTTATATCATGCTGCACACTGAAGCACTTTCCAAGCATTTTCAAGGTATATTTTCATGCTTCTGATTAAATGAACACAAATTTGACTTCAGTCAGAAGCTTAAAAATGCACTTTTAAAATGTTTGGAAATAGCTTGAATGTAATTTTAAAACATGCAGCAATGTATTTCACTAAGTGTTTGTGTACAAACTGATTATTTTACGTCATCAAATCAGATGCTATTTTGCTATAAATGACCATAATTATGTTTAGTGAGAGCCTTCTACACTATGTAAGGGAGACAAATTAGGATGAAAAATTTTTTCTAATTGTGTCACTGACCAAGCTATATACCATGAAATTAATGCAATTACAATTTCAAGCAGTTTCAAGCACTATTCAAAATCCAATAACTTGAAAACCTTGAATGTATCAATACAATTAAAGCGTTTCCAAGGATTTCCAGCACTCATACAGACCCGGTTGTCCTTAATAATATATATATATATATAATAATAGCTGAGTGACTGAGACTCTGAAAGTAGAAGAAAGAGAAGGTGTATGAGTATATCTTTGTCATCGTCAGGAATCCACAATTCCAAATTGTGTTTATGTACACAAAAGCATGACATCACCACCCGCATTACTGTAGCATCCTGACACTTCTGAATGAACCGTAGAGATAATACTCGTACCGTGTACCGTTACGTTTCCAAAGTACTGCAGCAGTCTGGTCTGTACACATGTAGCCTTTTTTTTTTTTAGTCTGCTGTGTTGCCAATGACATAACGCTAATAAAGTCTGAACAGGTTGGTGTTAGTTTAAAGAGTTAAGGTATGGTCTTAAAACTGCTACACATGAGACGACGGTAAACTTACACTTTTGACGTGAAAGTCGTGCTCCCAGCTGCTCCTTTCGTGAGGTAGTCCGCCATGTTTCATTCCGGAGGTGGAGACACGAGATTTGGAAATCCGTATCCGGCCAGGTCGGGATCACGGTGATCCACCCTGCCAGTGTTTTGAAATACTCAGATAAAGTCAGTAGCAGGTAGAGCCGGCCCTGGCAGGATGTTACGCCGATCCACTGTCAGTTCATCTGAGTCCCAACTCCCGAAGCTATTGCTAGCGGTGGCAACTATGTCTTTTTGTCAACGATAGTAGCAGATTTCTGTCAGCTTTTAAGGCGGATGGACTGAGACATGTTGTAATGAGATTGTACAGGTTAAAAGGAGAGTAGTGAATGGCGCAATATATCATTTTAATTTGCATATGTGGCGCGGTGTTAAGCGGGTGTAGGACACTAAGGATCCAAGTTAACGGAGACTACAGACTTGTTAATCCCGAGTTGGTTAGAGGATCCGGGTGAATGATCCGGATGAATCATGATTCATACACCACTAGTTAATATGTGCTTTGTCCAGGAGTTGTGTCCTTCATGTAGAGAGGTGAAAAGTAAGAGGTCAGGTTTCTGATGGTCCTGCTAAAGACCAGCATGCCCCAAACATCAAAATTTTCTCTTTCTCAGGAGGATTACTTGTAAGTTTGTCGTGGATGAGAACTTGTGGTCAGCACTGACTAGCACTGTTGTATTTATATATATGTAACTCTCCCTCCATACTGCAGTATTTCATTTCATGGTAGCATGATCCATGCAGAGAAGAAGTGCCTTTATTTTTGTTGCAATAGAATCTTGGTTTACAATAAGTAATAAATAAGTGATAAAACAAAGACAACTTTGATAGGTCATATTGTAATACAACTGTTATTAGCCTTTTTAGCTCATTGTATAATAAGTGTTCTAGTCCAAGAGATCCTGGGATGCGTGTCTAGACGGGAGATTAATTGTTTTGCTGAGCTACATGTCAGTAAAGAGAGCTGTAAAGCAGATTTTAAGAAAAGAAACTTGGTATAGAGAAATGTGTGCAGTCACTGTTCAGCAAAGTAGCAGTCAGACTTTAATGCTGCATTACTCATTTTTTAGTAAACATGGATCAAATAACTCCTCTTAATGTGATAAGAACTTCGTTCAAAGTTAGAGAATTCATTGCTTTTAGTGAAATAGCAGCAGAAAGACAAAGTTAGCGACCAGCTGTTGAACTTTGACGTTTTAGCAGCAAGACATTTTTCTCTAGAATTAGAAAGCCCAAATAAAGCTAAAAGAAGAGTGAGTAATGGACCAACGTTCTGTTATAATGAACATCGAAGGATCCAAAAGACAAAGACAAAAGCCAGCAAACCAGATTCAATAAAAACAATTTATTATTAAGAATGATAGCAGGTTCTTTGAGATTAGAGTGGTTGAGGGGGGTCAGTGATAGAAGGGGTGTCCAGGGAGGTGCAGGACTGGCAAAATCCAAGAAGCAGAGAGGATGGCGAGACTGGGCTGGATGTGGCAGGCAAAAATCCTGAGGCTGGTTCTGGAGAACCGTTTTATCCTTAAGAACCATTTCTGCTGTTTGAGGTTCTTTGGGGAACTGAATGCAATAAAAAGAGTTATTTAAGTCAGTCTTTGCAGAAATGTGACCTGATTAGATAGATAGATAGATAGATAGATAGATAGATAGATAGATAGATAGATAGATAGATAGATTGATTCAGATTTACACATAAAGATGATAAAGTGAAATTGTGCAGACTTGAAATTAGTCTTCATCTGTACATCATTCTTCTCCGTTCCCACTATCATTTCCAATGACTCTGATTAGAATAGCTTTCATTCAAAATATCAGCACTAAATTGGATGAGTTATTACTTGTCAAGCCTCAATTATGTAGCCTCAGGTGTTCCTTGAGTGAAAGGACTATCTGGAATAACAGCTCTGTATATCCGGCACCAGATATCAGACAAAACCTCTCCTCTCACTCTACTTTTATACAGAGATAACACAATGTAGCTACAGGGTGCATATTGATACATTGAGTGTGTTTGCAGGGAAATGCAAAAAAAAAAAAGCAAGCCGCATATTTTATTTTCTTTGTGTTTCTGTTTCTTTGACATCAGGCTGCCGCTGATGCAACGCTAAGCAGAGAAGACCTTATATATGCAAGGAGAGCAGCAAGTATGAATGCATGGAATATTATTATTATTATTATTTGACTGATTTGTGCACTTGTTTACTGAATCAGGCTGGAGGGATATTTACGATACGGCTTTGTTTGCAGGTAAAGAGGCATTTAGGCTGTTTAGAATGCAGCTCGTGCCCTCCTCGGATGTCTGTGTGCAGCAGCCTTGCTTTCAACGCCGCTGACAGCCTGAGGACACTGTGGAAAATGAACTGATGCCACTTAGTCGCTGTAGAAAGAAGAAGAAAAAAATACAACACCTATGAGCAAAAGTCTGAAGTGTACAGGTTTGCTAACGTCGCTCTTCAACATGCATGAAATGACCCCGCGGCTTTAAAACAGAATAACATATACATAAGAGATGCAAGAGATGAGAGGAGGGGAAGAGAAAAAAAAGCCATCCATATACACTCTGACACAGAGAGAATGTACAATGAAAGAACACATGTACGTGCTGACATCAAATATGTAGGAGTAAGCACACACACACACACACACACACACACATATTCAGATTCAGCATCAATGTAACAGCGGGGGGTGAGAGAAAAGAAGGAGCAGGGTGAGAGAACTTAAATGTGTCCTTAACATCTTTAACCATGTGGGAAATAGCAATCGAAAAAGCACTTTTCAGCTTCCACTCAGCTACACCGCTGTCTTCACACTCCAATCTTCACCTCCATCCTCCCTTCCTACCAATTACCTTCTGCTGTTATCGTCATAATTGCGTCCCGAGGTGAACGAGCAGGTCACTCTCTTCCAATTTGTTTGCTATAATATCTATTTTTCATTTCACCGGTGAAATTGTTTTGAAGAAAATGTACTGTTAAACTCAAACCGACATGTTAACCTGATCTGATCGTTATAAATTGGCACCTCTGTCGTTCTTGTGTTAGTAGCCAGTGGCTACCATGATCAAGATGTGTGAAAAAAAAGACTAAACAGCATGTTCATTTTTTTATCACTTCATCAGTGATGGGCAGGGCGATTCTTTTCACAGAATTATTTGCCCAAACTTTTGAGTTCTGACTTTTTGCTCAATGTGGCGTCAGTGTCGCCAGTTTTCACGCATGTTAAATAGCTAGTGCTGCCTGAACCACAAAACGTCTCTTAAAAGGTATTAGCAGTCATCATGTGTAAGTTTAATGAAGATGAAATATTCATTTTAATTCAGGTTGGCTATGTGAGCTCAGCACACGATGTTACAGAAATGTGGTTTTACTGTATCAATTTGGCGTCCTCTCTGGACAAATGGCAAATGTCCCAGTTCAAGGTTCAATCTGTCTCATTCAGTCAGTGAGGGTAGCTGCCAGGCTCTGGACTGAGTGCTGGACTTAAGTCAGGATCGATGTCCTTGTTTGGGACGATGATTTACGCTCATGTCCCACTTTCTATGTTTTTAGCGACTGTATTACTGTAGCATGGAAGCATGAGCAGTACCCTGACCATAACAGTGAGTTGGTGTGGGCAGTGTGAGTGGGGAAGGTTGGAGATTCATGTCTTTCATGAGCAGTGAGCACTTGGTACATTTAACAGGCTGACCGGACAACAACAAAGAGTCGTCAAAAAGATTTGCTTGTTCATTTCATTCATGTCCCATCACTACCTGCCATTATTGTGTATGTGGTGTGTTGAAACAACTCGCAGTGCATCGATTGGATGAAATTTCTCATTTGTTAAATTTTGACCAATCGCTGCTTTGCTTTGCTGATCACTGCTTGAACTGTAACCATTAAATTCCACCTGTATCCTCTGCGCACCATGCTGCTTCTGGGGCCTTAGTGTGGACTTGGACCTGGAGATCTTACCAGGGCAATGCTTCTGAGACTCTGTTGAGACAGGAGAAACAGTTTTTCCTTTACACCAACACCATGGTATCCGTGGCGTCACCCACAGATATCTAAAGATCCGTTGTGAAGCTCAGTGTGGTGGATCTTTAGTGGATCTTTTGCCATCTTGGCAGTCCTGGCTCCGTCATCTCCCCACTAATCCAAGAATGGGCAAAGACATAGAGCGTGGGTGAAGCTGAGGTGGGCTGAATGAAGCCTGGGTGCTCAAACAAGCCACCTGTGATAACACACTGTCAATCAAAGCAGCCACACTGTTAATTCTTAAGCCTTAATATAATCTGAACAGGTGAGTTGTATAAAAATTCACCCTCAGTACAGTTGTCATGAACGGGGAAATTAGTTATAGAGACCAAAACTGTTTTTTGTACCAGGCTGTAAACTTTATTTCTGCTGTGAAGTTGGACATTTTAACATGGGGACTTATGGAGACTGACTCACTTCTGTAGCCGGCACTAAACACTAACACTAAAACATGCACCTACAACATTTGTGCCTACAAATGTTCAATTATTTATACCACAGTTTAAACGTACGTATAGATGCAGCACACAGATGTGTATACATGCATATACCTACTGTGTGTATTAACTACTCAGTGTTTATTCCAGCAGTCTAGATCTGCATCTCTGGGTGCAGCAGAGTGACTCCGGTGATGCTCTGCAGAGTTGAGACGGGCCGCTCGGCGACACGACTGTGGCGAGGCAGAGGGTGAAGAGGTGCCTGCACCCGGAGGAGAGGGAGCTGCCACAGGAGCCAGCCATGCAGAACTGACACCTCCTCCTCCACTCCGCTGTGCTCTGTAACCTCCAACATGCCGCATGTCCACTCTTTTTGCACCGCAACCCAAAGCTGACCTCATCCATCAAGTGACAAATGGTATGAAATAGATACATATTAACCCAGTGGATCTCTGGGAGAATCTAACTTTTAAAAAAATGAAGCTGCAGTCCACCAGGGTTCAGTCTGTCAACTAGTGATTCATCCAATATCATCCATAATGTGGGTATTAATGTGGTTTCTGTTATTAGTGTAGAATTGTTGTAATATCTTCTGGTCATGAAACAGTGTCATGTGTCATTGATGTGAAGCACATGAAACCAGCCAAACACTATCACCCCAGTCCAGTCCAACCTGCACCATATGACCTAATTTCCCTTTGGGATGAATAAAGTCATCTATCTATCTATCTATCGATCTATCTATCTATCTATATGCAGTCATGGACAGCAACATCCACCTCATTTGAAACCTTGTATGAATTATCACCAGTTTTGTGTATTTGTGTAAAGTCTGGCAGGGAATACAGTAGCCTACTTACTACAGTATCTTAGTTTTCTTGCTGGGTTTGGCTCTTGGCATCACAGGGCAGAGTCAGCCTTGTTAGCTAAGCAGCTGACCTAGCTAACAACAGTTAAACACCTCCCAAGTGTAACATTATTCCCAGGTTCTGTAGCCTGCTAACAGCAGATTCAGTTAGCAGTAGTTAATTAGCAGTTAGCTACTTTAGCAAGTGGTTAGGCTAAAGCTTTCTGGCCATCAGGTAACTGTGTAAATCACAGAGAGTTGACGCTGAGCAGGCAGAGGACATCGGAGAGAAAAGCAGCAAATATGTTCTGTATAAAGTTTCACCAAAACCACTGAATAAAGTTATAAAGTTATGCTTTTGTATATCAAACAGGAAGCACTCCTTACCGGTGGCATCAGAAGAGAGAAAGCATTTCATTGGATGTAATATTAGTACACGCCCCAGAGTGCATGATGTCATCAACAACTTTTTATGGTTTATCAGGAAATGACAAACTCTAAAATACCATGAAGAATACCTGAACATACAGAAAACGTGACTTTTTGTCAGTGTTGGTCCACATAGCATAGGTAAGAAGGGACATACAACACTGAAATGCAATACACTGCCTCTTTTTGTTTTAACAATGATGAGATACAGACAGCAATAAAATTATTTCAAAAAGAGCCAGTATGTGTTTTTTCTAGGAAATTATAGTTGTGCATTAATAAATTTTTCCTAAGTTGTGTCAGAAAAGCTTTTAATGTTGTTCTGTCATCAGTATTCGCTGAAGATTGTCAAAATGTTACCACACAAAGCAACCTAACATGATGCAACTTTAATGATCCGCTGTGCAGCCGGGCTCTTCATACACCGGTCCACCATCTTTTTATTAACATACACTCGATAAAGAAAGTAGAACACATATTTGCATTTTGTATAAGTGTTAAATTACGATTAATAAATTCATCTCTCTCGGCGTAATGATGTGATGAATTAGTTAGAGGCGAGATGTGGATGCGGGAGGTGCAGTAAATTTATCAGTCTTATTCATGACATCATGTGGACAAAAGGATCACTTATCACTTATTTACAGTCTGAGATTGACGAAGCGGCGACGGTTTTTACATCAAACCTCAGAGAACATTGACCAGCTAGGAGCGTTTCATAATATGTCTGAGGATCTGGGGATTTCTCTAAGTGCATGTGCATGTCCCATTGTCAAGAGCATTTTCAGATGAACAGGAGTGGAAGGAAATGTTCCAGGATGCTCACTGTAGGTAAATAGGTTGTCTACGTGCCGTGTGGAATCCCTCAGTCGTCTGACGTTCCCGTGGATAATGCAGAGAGGTATAACAAATAAATGCTGAGATCTGTACAGACGTTTCTTTTGAACATCTTTCCTGTTGAATAAAAAATCAGAAAGTTCCTTTTAAACTTTGTCACAGCAGTGACTACTTGCTCGTCCACGAACACACACGAGCCCGCTGCTGAACAGTTTGCTTCTTTTGTCCTCGGCCAACATCAAAATTACAAGTCTGACTGTTCGACTGAGCCAAATTAAAGAGCACTTCTGTTTCACAGCAGTTGTTTACCATCACCATTATCCACCGACAGCCATCAACAGGCTGACTGTCTTCACAGCGCAGGGTTCATATGAAGAAAGAAAATATATATAGAAGCTTCGAGGAAGAAAGAATGGAAGAATATTTTGGTGTAAAGCCGCAGGCAGAAATTTACATTCTGAGGTCTGCGATAATTAATAGAACAATATCCTAATTCTATTCAAGTTTTCTCCACTCAAGCCTGCAGAGCAAGTTGTTTGCTGCTGCTAAACCTGGAAGGAAGAACACAATTTGCCAAAGACATGATCGCAGCGGGTCATTGCCTCGAGGGGTCTGCGCTTCTGAACAGACTAAATGCACAAACAAGCAATTATTTCTAAATGACTGACCTTCACAGACGGAATGTAAAACAAACACCATCCTTACCAATTTGTTCCTACCAATTATTCTTTTGGACATTAGAAACGTTGTTTTTCTTTCAATAGAAAATAAAAAAAAGGAAATTGCTCCTGTTGCTCTTTGTATCTTCACACATGGAGAGAATGTTGAGGAATGGCTGCACTGGGCGGTCATGTCATCAATCTTTGTGATCATGTGTAGTCTTTACCAACCTTTGTATCTGCTACATTATATTCTGTTTGTGTCTGCAGATTTCACCAGACGTTAGCATTAGATAATGCCTCATTTGCATCCATCCATCCATTATCTGTAACCGCTTATCCTCATCAGGGTCACAGTGAGGCTGGAGTCTAACCCAGCTGACTTGACGAGAGGCGGGGTACACCCTGGACAAGACAGCAGTTTCATCACAGGGCACATACCTGTAGAGACAAACAACCATTTACACTCTATAGTTGTGAATATAGAACCTTATATTCACAACTATGGCCAATTTACCCCCAAAATCCACCGGGCCCGTCCGCAACGCGTTGCGTCAGCGTCACGTCATCGCAAATAATACGCAGCCATTCTAGTCAATATATCAAACCCCACCGGCTCCGTCGTGGTCCGTTTCAGACGCATCCCAGAAGCGTCTCGACGCTCAGCTACACGCGAATTACTCGTCTGTTCTATTTTTGGCGCTTGACGTGAGCAGCACGCGTCAATTTACACAGACCACCTCGAGTGGGCGGAAGCCAGACACAGAAAAAGCAAAGAGAATCCAGTGGATTTTCAAAATAAAATACCTCATGCAAACTGCTGGTCATAAAAACAGACAAAAGCGAAACTAATTAACTACGTAACATATTTACACATGTAGAAGCATGTTTAGAAGAACATACACTGGGAAAATGTCCAAATCTGAGCAAGTAAACAAAGTCTGGCAGGCTAAACGCAGGGGTTTGAAGTCACGTGCAGGACGGACCAAATACGCGCAGCGAACGGGCCCGGTGGATTTTCGGTGTTAGAGTCACTAATTAACCTGTTAAGTGTATATATATATATATATATATATATATATATATATATATATATATATATATATATATATATATATATATATATATATATTATTGTTTTATTAAATATATATATATATATATATATATATGTTGAACCACCATTTTTCTACAGTATCCCAGAACAGACAAACCAAACACTCATCTAGATATATGGACGTTTGCTTTTGTGGCAGGTTAGGGGTTTTCCCTCCCTCCTTTTCACCCGCCAGAGCATGGGCACTCAGGTGCAGTGCACGTGCATATATGGTGAAGGCAATCAGAGCTCAGGTGTGTCTTGTTCCTGGAGCCTGGTGGCAGTGTACACGGAGTGGCAGAGGCCTTTTGGTGTGGCTGTGGAGGCGGTATAATTTGGGGACGCATAAAAAATAATAAACTGTGTGTAAAGTGAAAGGTGTTGCTCACAGTGACAAACCAAGAGAATTATCACCAACTCTGCAGTTTCTTATTTTATCCTCTTTTGGTTCATTGTTTTGGTTTTCCGCCCCACAACTTTAATGTTGTAGTTCACTTTCACCGCTCTCATCAGCGTTGTTCCCAGCAGCAGCAGGCAGCTGTTTTCACTGATAAAACTTTAATAAAACAACTGCACGCTAACCTGCTCAGCAACACAGGCGGAGACATTAGCGGCTGACAGGGGGACACAGCGGAGCGTTTGGCAGCTAAAAAGACGCAGTCGTCGAGGTGAACTGTGCTCTGTGTCTGGCAGAGAAGGCCTGAAGGTTGGAGAAGCAGGCTTTTGACTGGAACGATGCCAGTTGTTCAAACACCGGAGGGTGGAATGAAGAGTCAGCCATCATAGAGAGGGGGAAGACATGATAATGGTTAATGTGGATAATGGCACACATCTTCAGACGGTCTCTCCTGGAAGGCATCATCATGTTGCACACATAAAAATATACAGAAGTAAAACAAATTAAAAGAGGAGAGAAGTTCAAGCTCTGATATGAATAAATATCAAACTTAGAAGAAATGAATACAATTACATGTGCTAATATGTGAAATGTTTTTTCGTTAATTTTCCTCTAAATTAAAATGAGCTCCTGTTTCATGTGTACGGTGGCCAACAAGGGCAAACGTGCCACAAACGGCCAAACGCTGCAAACACAGGAATGATGCAAAACCAAAAACACACAAACACATAAAACAAATACAACAGAAAAATGCTGCAATCACAGAAACCAAGCCGAAGCAAAAACATGCAAACCCACAAAACAAATGCAAGAGAGAAACGCTGCAAATTCACAAAAGCGTGCCAGGCCACTAGGGGGACCCGACCTGAGAGATGGACCAGTCTGGTGGGGCCCAGTCCCTCTCTAAAACATGAGCGGGATGCCCAGAAGAAAGTTGGCTAACTTTTGGAGAGGAGAATGAAAAGGTAAGCTATGTTTTCCTTTATGTCTTTTTTAAACACTTGGCCGTAATCTTTTACAATATTATAGAAGAGCAGCATAGTTACGTAACTCATTTTAGCACGCTAGAGACTTTGATTTATAACAGCTTGCATTTCTGATTGACCAAGGTCTGTATAACAGATCGTTGCTAGGGACACCGTTCTGATCGGCGCTGACATATACCTTTCCATTCCGAGCGAATGTGAAGAAGAGTAACAGAGAGTATTAGACCAGCTGAAGATGAAATAGAAAACAGAGAAAGGTGACAGAGAGAGAGAGAGAGAGAGAGAGAGAGGTAACAGTAAAACAAAGCATCCATATACAGAAGAGCAGCAGAAACTAAACATACACAAAATGACCCATTCCTCTGATGTGGCCTCTCTCCTTATTTAGTGATGATCACTATGTAATTTTTAATTGAGTTGACTAAATGGATTCACCATAACATATCATTGTCTATTTTTCCAGGCTGCCATGTTTTGCCCTTTTGGTGGCCAAGATTTGGGGACAGTTCAAGTGTTCTGTCACTCATGTGGCAAAAATGTACAGTTCTTGGCCCAAGCTGAAGACAACAGTAAGTACTCTTGAAGTACTCTTGGTTCAACATGCCACACTTTTCAAGATACTAATGCCCAAACATGGCTTCTTCACAGATAAACCAGCATTTTGGAGTGTAATAATGTAATGTAATCTAATGTAATGTAACGTACATTTTGAACAGAAATATTTTACAGGCCTTCGATTAGGGATCTATACAATATATAGACAAACTTTATGTGACTGAGCTGTAACAACCCTTAGCTGATTTGACACAGTTTGTCAGGGTCAGCATTGGACAGCCACACAGAAGAGGATCTGATTAGAAAGTACTTCCATGGTGGCTACAGCGACAAACAAACAAGGATTTCCTGGCAACAATTCACAATGTTAAAATGAGCTTTCACTCTCTAAAGAGTAACTTGAAAAGTTTGTCACTGTCCAGGCAAAAAGATTACACTCCTCTTGTTACGGTACGTGCTGCCATCGAAGAAGAGCTGAAGGGACCTGCAATGTGTCTCAGAATGTGGGATCATGCCAATGCGGCTTCGCACAGACTGTGGCACTGAAAATGGCATGATGGTGGCAATCCATTATGCGTTAAGATCATCACACACGGATGATTTTGCTGGGGCTGCCAGTCATATGTATGGATCCTCAACAGCAAACCAACGAATAGAAAGCTGATGGCCATACTTGCGAAAACAGAGGTTTGGTCATCAACAGTTATTGTTTATTCTGTTTATGATTGTTTATTATTATTATTATACACAATATTAAACTGATGACACACAAGTTAAACCAGGAAGTGTAATGAATCATGGGTGGAATTTATCTTGTACAGAATATCAGATGTAGGTGGAAAAATGTGATATTTAAATCTAATCAAATGTAAAATGTTATTCTTTGTTGGACTTTCCAATTGCCTCCTTGTACTTCTGCACTGTGAAAGGGGCATCTGTTCCTGGGATGTTTGTAACTTCCTTAGCATCAGGATACAACAAAACATGGGCACAATCTTCCATGTCCTGGTTGAAATCTTTGTGCTTCTTTACAGCAGCAGTCAGCAGTCGTTCAGATGACCACTGAGTGAATATCAATGGGAAGTGCCTTCCCTCTCACAGGCTTAAGGGAGCCCCTGTGCATCTTCATAACTCCAACATTAATCTGAAGAAAGAAGATAATGAAATTAATAAAATAAAATTCATTGATGGAATCCGTCATTTACAGTTTATGAGTCTGCATTGGTCACCGTGTGTGGGCATACCTTCACTATTTTCTGTTTCTGTTCCTTCCCTGTTCTGTTCTGACGCGTCTTTGAAAAGAATACATAGCCCACACAGACAACAAAAGTCCGCGGAAGCTATCACGGCAACGCCACAAAATGGACAGTACATCTGTGTGGGGAAAGATGATATTATTGAGTCGGCAAAGTTACGTCAGAGAGAGGATATTTTGTTTTCCTAAACATTTAAATAAGACCTTTTTAATATTCCACTTTCAGTAACTTATGGGTGTTTGATTTGTGTTTTCTGTGTTCTGGTCTCATTTGAACCTCTCTCCACCGCCCTCCTCCTCTATCGTCTAACGTTAGTTAATTAGAGATAAATGCAAGCTCTTATAAATCAGTCTCTAGCACGCTAAAATTAGCTAACTATGCTGCTCTTCTATAATATTGTAAAAGATTACGGCCAAGTGTTTAAAAAAGACATAAAGGAAAACATAGCCGACCTTTTCATTCTCCTCTCCAAAAGTTAGCCAACTTTCTTCTGGGCATCCCGCTCATGTTTTAGAGAGGGACTGGGCCCCACTGGGCTGGTCCATCTCTCAGGTCGGGTCCCCCTAGTGGCCTGGCGCGCTTCCGTTTTGTGGAGTGAATTTGCAGCATTTGTTTTGTGGGTTTGCATGTTTTTGCTTCGGCTTGGTTTCTGTGATTGCAGCACTTTTCTGTTGTATTTGTTTTATGTGTTTGTGTGTTTTTGGTTTTGCATCATTCCTGTGTTTGCAGCGTTAAAACATGATACATTGGTCTCGGGCGGAGGTGGGCTACCTGTGATACATTTTGGTTGGCACTTGGCCTTTTGCAATGAACTGGCATCGCCATGGCTCCCAACACGGACAACGCAATATTTACAGAATCACGTAGATGGAACAAGAGCATGTAAGTAATATTACGTGTGTTTTTAGGTCGTCCTCTTATTGTAAAATAAGAGGGCGACTTTGTTAAGCTTGAGCTTTTAAGGCGGAGCGCTGGACCTACAATGCAGACCACAGGCAGGAATAGTTTAAAAGGTTTATTTACAAAATGCGACAGAAAAGACACAACAGGTGAGGTCCAGGGAGGATTTTCAGGGCAGCATGGTGAAGACTGGAGAACAGACAAAGGCAGGCTGAGCGTGGCAGGGCTGGAGGACAGAGAAGACAAACGAGCGTTAAGGCTGGCATCGAAAAATACAAAGACAAAAAGTCTCATCCAGAAATATTTTTGAGTGCTTGCTAGTAGCGACATTACTGCGAAGGAACAACAACGAACTGGCAGAGTCCAGAGTGATGAACCAGAGTTAAATACTGCAGGAGCTTGATGAGGTGATGAGTAGCAGGTGTGACAGCAGAGCAGGTGAGGATCAATGGAGGAGTGGATGGAGAAGTCAGCCACGCCCAGCCTGAACAGACAGGGGAGACCAGATAAAACAGCAGGAAAACACAGGGAAATAGACAAGACTAGCAAATCTTAACAGACCTATTGTAATTGTATTTCATTTCTTTTAAGGGTCATCCAGTGTTATATGTGGTTAACATAACTTAGTTAACTTAACTAAGCTAGCTAGTCAGCACAGGTAACACAGTATGGTAGGTTAACACAGCATCTGTACATGAAGAAGCAAGCAGTTATACCGCTTCATATGATGTTGTACGTGTCACCATAAAACTTGACAGGGTCAGTCTTCTGGAGGAGATGATTAGCCAGCCCTGAAATACACATACATGGATGAAAAATGAGCTGGTGCAGATGTTTTTTCAAGGGATGTGTATGCTACATTTTGGACAGAGTTTATGGACCGCACAGCTGAAGGGGAGGACCTGAGGGATCCATCACTATCTCCTAAATGGCAGGAAGAGGAGTGGAAATCAATTGGCAGGATTTTACTCAAGGGTTTTCAAGACCATGGATACTTTCCCTGTTGCCTTGCCCCTGTTGCACTTTGTGAGAATAAAGTCTCAGATGACAAGTTAAAAGTCTTCTCCTTTACATAAGTCAGTCAGATAGAGATCTGATAAGCACTGCCTTAAAAGAAGATCTTTCAGATGAGGACAGGGATGAACTACTTCATCTACTGGACGGCTTAGATGTAACAACGCTTCCAACACAAGAGAATTTGAAAGGCATCCTCTTAAAAGTGGCACACAAGCAGTTGATCCAAAAACCAAGATATGCAGCGGGAAAAAAATGACATTAATTACTAGCCAGTTTGTAAAAGAAGCATGTGTGAGCCCACAAAATGTCCTACAAATGTAAGAGGATATAAACCCAACAACAAGAAAGCTTTTGAAGTTGCTGGATGCATCTCCTACAACTCAAGCAGAGAACAGAGCTTTCATTTTCTGCAACAGTACATCAGAGGACTGGATGATGCAGGACTCTGTTCAGGTTTGTCACAGAGTCAGATATTATCTGTGTCAACAAAACTGAGGTGCTATTCACACCTGTAGTTGGACTGGCACAATAGCACATACAGTACCTGTGGGCCAGCTCTAGAACTGCCATGGACGTACACTTCCTATATTGATCAGCAAAAGCTCCTATAAGTTCAGCATAGCTTAGTTCATCTTTTTAGATCCATCCAACACGAAGCCAAAGTAACATGAAAAAGGAAAGGAGTAGTTACATTTGGTTGGAACATGTTTGGTTGGAACATGTTTGGTTGGAACATGTTTTGAAAATTTTGACCGTCAAAGAGCTAAATGATTTCAATAATGAATGTATCTGTGGCAGGTTAGGCCCCCCCCCCTGCTTTGTCTCTTGTTTTTTATGACTTTGTCTCTTGATGACTTTGTCTTTCTTTTATTATTATGGTTCAATTTTTGTTTTCTTATTTTGTTTTTTTGTTTCCTGTTAGTTTATTTCAATTATAAGTGACGACTGGTTTGATTTGATTTAGTTCTAGTTTAGATTGGCTGACAGCTCCCCTGTACCCCCCTCTTGTTAAAGACGCTATATGACTTGGTGTGGCACATACGTTGACACATGCATACAAACGGATGATTTGATTTTCCTTATAAATTGATTGCTTTGTATTTTGTTTGATTTATTTACCTGCAATTGTATTATTTGAATTATTTAAGTTTATTTAAAAGGGATTGTGTTTCTTTTGCATTATTATTTTGGGGAATTTTTTACATCCCTTGTTAGTGTTTGTGTCTGTGACCACTGCCTGAAGTGGTGATGGTCGGGGCCTAGGTCAGTGCAATCTTTTGAATGAGGCTCACAGTCAGCTGTTTGTGTTTATCATTATTATGATTTTTAGTTGTCACTTGTTAGGGTTTTAAAAGGATTAAATAAAGTGCAATAAAGTTTTTCTATATGAAATCACGTCTGCCTAAGTGTAATTTCGAACCTGTGTGACCTTTAGACTCCCCAGGTGGTGTTGTCAAGTATGGGCTGAAATATGTGCCACCAGAAACTGAATTTGAATCATTTATATTTGAATTTGAATTGCTTATCTTGAATAATTGCATTAAAAAACTTAATTTGAATTTGTATTGTTCAATTTGAATCATTGCATTGAAAAACTGAATCTGAATTGTAATTTGAAATTGAATTTATTAGTTTGGAACTGAACATTCAGTTCTCAAAATTCAATTTCAATTTTCTGTGACAAACATCCGGGTACTTGAGGCAGAGCAATCGAGCACAGATACACAGGACGCCTCTTCGGCCAATCAGCACCTACGTATGTATGTGTGTGTGTGTGTGTGTGTGTGTGTGTGCCACGGCAATAAAGTTAAGTAAATAAAGTAGCGTTTTTCTGTATATAGTAGTAGCACTATAGTATCTATTTGTACTTGAGAGCTGGAGGTGTATGTGTTCCATGTATAGAAATACACACATTTTTCATCTTCCAAGGCCAGCTCCTTTTTAAAGCTGTTACCTGTTGATGAGTTTCCACAGAGAGCAGACAGAGAGTTGTATTTGTACTGCTATCTACACTAATTGTACTGACCTGAACAGCATGGACTTGGGTTTAGACTTTGTGATATTGTGATGGCTGTTCCTCTTTAAGCTGTAGCTGTTACTTGCTGATGAGTTTCCAGAGAGAGCAATGAGTACAAGACCTGTGTGGGGTGAGTTTGTATTTGTACTGCGAGACACGAGACAGAAAACCATCAAATGGTAAATGGACTGTACTTATATAGTGCCTTTCTAGTCTTCCGACCACTCAAAGCGCTTTACAGTACGTATCTCATTCACCCATTCACACACATTCATACACTGATGGCATTAGCTGCCATGCAAGGTGCCAACTGCTCATCAGTTTGAGGAGCTAACCATTCGATGGCGAGGCCTTCAGGAGGAATTTGGGGTTCAGTATCTTGCCCAAGGACACTTCGACATCCCGCTTTACCTCCAAGCCACAGCCGCCCCTCAAGACTAAAGATCTCTCTCTTTTGTTCCCTATCAATGAAATAATGAAAAAGAAAATACTTAATCTCTAAAATGGTTTGTTTATTCAATGATTTTGACATTTGTGATTTCTTTATACAAAATGTATAATCAGTCCATATTGTCCATACAGGAGTTGACAGATGTCTTTGGTATCAGCAGTGAAAAATGGTAGTTTTATAGTGGATCCTCAACGGTCAAAGAGTTCCTCTTCTCCTGATGAGCAGAACACGTTTATCCACTCCCAGCACACCTTTCCTCATTCAAACAAGAGTTTAACATTATTACAACATACAAACTGACCACGTTATAATGTGATACTGATATTCTGTACAATGATATTTTATTTTTTCTATGGCAGCAATATGCTTCTATGCTTCTTCTATGCTTCTAGTATTAGAACAAACAAACAAAAAAAATCTAGTATCTGAATAGGACATACAGTATGAGCCTCTCCACAGGTCTGACTCTGCTGACGGAGCCACATCACAGATATGATGCTGGTAGTTGACCTACACAGTGAACAGAAATCTGTCTTCTTTCATTTCTTTAGTTTGATTCAGACATTTCAAATATTTTTCCTTCAGGAAGCTATCATTGAGTAAACTGAGTAAGTGACACGTTTTATGATATTGAATGCATAACAAAACAAAAGTAATAAACACAATAACTGCAGGATACTGGATGAATTTCCTGTGAATATTTTTAGGAAATCTTTATACAATTCTGGCAGTTTTATTTTGTTTTGTTTTGTTTTTAACAACAATAAATACTAATATTAGTGCTGTCAAAAATATCGCGTTATTAACGCGTTAACGCAAAACAATTTTAACGTCGTTAATTTTTTTATCGCGAGATTAACGCTCTTTGTGACCTAGTGAACTTGTAGTTTTTTCATAAGCTGTGGCCACTGCTAGTAACGTTAGAAAAACTACAGGATCCAGCTGTAAACCGGAAGCAAAACAATAAGCGCGCCCCACGCTACCGTATTGTGTGGATGTCGAGCACGAGATGCTGAAATGGACGCTGCTAACAAAATTATGAATGGAAAAGTTCGTTAGATAAAAGTTATCTGTGTGTATTGTCGGTGTGAACTGAGTTATCATCGTAGCACATCCAGTCTGAAATACCACTTGATGGCCAAACACACCGGCAATTCAAATTCTCCGCCTCCTCCGCGTCATAACCAGGCGACAATGGATGGATTTATTTTGTATCACCCTGTTTTGAAGGTTGTTGAGGGGGCTGTTTTTGTGACTAGGTATTTATTTTTTTGTCATCTGTTTATTGATAGTGTTGCTTTGTTTGAGATTTTGCTTCAGACGTGAATGGCTGTAACACTACATGTTGTTGTTGTGGTTTGCAATAAAAAAACATTTGCACAAAGCAAGCCTATCCACTTTTCCATGTTGATAAGAGTATTAAAATGATAATTCAAGGGACATTTAGAATAGATAAAAATGTGCGATTAATTTGCGATTAAATATTTTAATCGATTGACAGCACTAACTAATATATTATTATATTATATAATGTATTGTTGTAAAGAGATGCAGGATCACAAAAACATCACACTGGCCAGGAGGTGTGCCGAAAAACAGGTTGACTTTTATTCTCTTAGCAAACAAAGGTGGTCTTTTAACAAAGACAAATGGGGTGCTGCTCTTCCCATAGCTTACAAACAAAACTAAAAACAAACCAAAAACCATTCTCAACATATATATATACTCTGATAGGCCTTCTCTCCAGTTCAAACCAGCCTATCAGAGTAGATCTGTGAAAGGGAGAACGGACATGATTAACAAAAAAAAAACATAATTTCCTTGATTTGTTTGTCCCAACAAATGCATATTAAATTCTTCAATATAAACGAAAAAATTCAGTACATTCAGAACTAAACGAAATGTACAACATGAACAATTTAACTTAATTAACTGAAATATTTCCACCCATTCCATCTTCCAATCAAAACAATACCCACCTCCTTCTAGTCTCCATAAAAGGGTACCTATAGAGGCATGCTCCCTCTTTACACCCATGCCCAGAAGCACAAAGGACTGGAAACAGGTGACAAACCACATTGTCTGTCCTGCACTATTCCTCATTTCAGTGTTGATGACCATGCTCTATCTATATCATCCAACATAGCAAATCAGTTAAACAATTACAATTGTAAGCAGCAAACAGTGAGGGAGTTAGCACTTCCTCACATTTCACACCTCCTCCCCCTCTGGTTTGCACAGGTCAGGCAAACGGGACAGATAATCAGCAATAAGGTTTCTCTTACCGGGACAATGCTGTATGGTAAACTGGTATGGCTGGAGGGCTAGACACCAACGCAGGATCCTTGCATTCTGATGCTGTTTTGAGTGCATCCACTTCAAGGGTCTATGGTCCGTCTGCAACACAAATTCTCTTCCCAGAAGATAATACTTCAATGAATCAATAGCCCATTTTATAGCTAGTCCCTCCTTTTCCACTGTCGAGTATTTTTTCTCCCGGTCGAAGAGCTTCTTACTTAGGAATAGGACAGGTTTGTCCTCACCTGGACTTCCCTGGGCTAACAGCTCATAATCCCACACCAGAGGCATCAACTTGCACAAGGAATTGTTTTGTGAAGTCAGGGGTCTGCAACACAGGAGCTTGACAGATCTGTCTCTTTAAGGTCTGGAAGGCATTCTCACACTCATCATGCCAAATTACTTTAGAGACTTTTTTGGTTAGATCAGTGAGTGGTGCTGCTAGTGTAGCAAAATGAGGAATGAACCTTCTGTACCATCCCACAAGTCCCAAAAAAGATCTCACCTGCTTTTTGGTCAGCGGTCTCGGAATCAGTTGTATGGCCTTTATCTTTTCTACTTGTGGTTTTATTTGTCTGTGGCCAACCAAATATCCAAGGTATTTCACCTCCTCTTGGGCCCAAGAGCACTTGTTCGTGTTCAGGGTCAGTCCAGCTCCCTGGATCTTGGTCAGGACAACCTCAAGATGCTGCAGGTGCTCCTCCCACGATTCACTGTAAATCACAACATCATCCAGATAGGCAGCCGCAAACCTGGAGCAATCATTAAGTACAATGTCCATTAATCTTTGAAACGTTGCAGGTGCCCCATGAAGACCAAAAGGTAGCACGGTGTAATGGTACAAACCCATTCCTGGAATCTGGAAAGCTGTGTATTCTTTACAAGCTGGGTCAAGAGGCACTTGCCAGTAACCTTTACATAGATCCAAGGTGGTGATATACTTGGCTTTTCCCAGTCTTTCCAACAGCTCATCAATACGTGGCATAGGATAAGTGTCAAAACAGGAAATACTGTTCAGTTTCCTCATGTCAGAACAGAACCGTGGTTGAGTGGAATTTTTCTTGGGAACAAGCACAAAAGGGTTTGACCACTCACTCCTAGACGGCTCAATGACTCCCATGTCAAGCATCATTTGGACCTCCTTTCTCAGTGGTTCCATCATTCGTTCTGGAACTCTGTAAGGCTTCAGGCGGACAGGTTTAGGGTCCTACAGAACAATTTTGTGGGTTATTACATCAGTACGTCCAAGTTTTTCTGATAACAGTGAAGGGAAAAGTTGTTTAAGCTCACCCAGTTGACGCCACTGATCCACACTCAAGTGTTCTGGAGGAAGTTGGGGCGTACACTGCTGTCTTAAGGGTACCATGTCAGCTTCTTCAGCCTCCACCACCTCATCATCTTCTGGCTGGACATCCTGGACCATCAGAACACGCTCCCCGCCTGTGCCGGTTGTTTCTTTCCTGGTACTCCTTTAACAGGTTTACATGAAGCAACTGTCTGTGTTTAAGTTTGTCAGGACAGAAAATTTCATATGTTACAGGTCCCACCTTTCTGGTAACAGAATAAGGGCCTTGCCACTTAGCTAGCAACTGACTGGGTCCTGTAGGAAGCAGTAGCAAAACCTTTTGACCAATTTTCAGTTCTCTGTCACGAGCATGTTTGTCGTACCATTCCTTCTGTTTGTGTTGAGCATCTTGCATGTGTTCTTTGACTTTTTCTCTGTAATTTTCCAGTTTGTCCCTTATCTGCAGAATGTAGGAGATGATGTTGGTGGTTTTTGATGTTGCCTCACCAGCCACCCAGTTGTCCTTCAGCATGTCCAAGGGGCCTCTGATCTGTCTGCCATATAAAAACTCAAAAGGGGAGAAACCAGTTCAAGCCTGGGGTACCTCTCTGTATGCAAACAAAAGAAAAGGCAACCATTTATCCCAGTCTTTGCCAGTGTCATCAATAAACTTCCTTAACATTTGTTTCAGTGTAAGATTGAACCTTTCAACAAGACCATCAGTTTCAGGGTGGTATGGGGTTGTTCTTATCCCTTTTACACCGAGTTGGGAATACAGTGACTTCATAAGATGTGACATAAAGTTTGTACCCTGGTCTGTTAAGATCTCTTTTGGGATGCCAACTCTCGAGAACAACTCCACTAAACACCGAACTATATGTTTGACCTGAATGGAGCGCAGAGGATAGACATCAGGATATCTGGTCGCATAGTCACATATGACGAGGGCAAATTTGTGACCACTACTACTTTTTGGCAAGGGACCAATTATATCCATTGCTATCCTCTCATATGGCACACTCATGATGGGTAATGGTTGTAACTGGCCTCTGTCTGAAACTTTGGTGGGTGCTACAACCTGACATTCATGGCATGTTTTACAGTATTCCACTACTTCTTTGTACAGACTTTTGGAACAACAAGTCTGGGTTTGTCAATGTCAGCCAAATACAAAAGATTGTCTTTTACGATGAAGGGATCCCCAATAACACTACTCAGCCCCCCTGAATCTGCTTCCTGGTTCCCTTCTAGTACACGTGCCTTAGCAAAAAGAGGTTTAAGAGATGAGTCATTCATCTGGTTTTGTCTGAAGTTGTCTGGGATTTGCCAGGGAGGTTCTATTAGCTGGGTTACAGGGAGAGTAGGTTCAGGACATTTACTTTTGCCAATATGTCTGTTCTTCTCCTGACGTCGTTGTCGTTTTGTTTTCTTAACTCTACCCACCCCTTCAAACTATCATCTGCTTCTGGTAGTGGTTCTAACCCCTTGGTTGCAGAGCGGGTAACTACAGCACAGGAATATGCTACTTGGACTAGGTTGTCTAAGATGGGCAAATCTTCACCAAGGATCACATCATAGGCTAGGTCATCTAGGACTCCAACAGTTAACAGGAAAGCTTGGCCTTCAACTCCAATGATCACATCTGCAGTTGGATAATCTTTCTTACATCCATGGACACGTGATATTTACACTTCGCTCAAAGTTAGCATGTGCATTGTTTAGTAAGCTGGATTTTACCAAAGTCTGGGAGCTACCGGTGTCAGCGAGAGCCTTTGCCACATTACCATTAACTGTCACCTCCACTACATGTTTGTGTGGAACCATACCAGTATCATTAATATTACTTTGATCACTGTCTGGACGAGGTACAGCACACAATTCAACAGATTTTGATTTTTTTTAAAAGGAAACACTGAAGCTTTGTGGCCAGGTTGCTGACAGTAGAAACATACCAAGTAGTTGGGTTTTAAGTTGGAATGAGCAATTTTCTTACCGGCCCCAGTGTCCACACTGTCCAAAACAGGAAAACTGCAAGGTTTGCTCTCTCCAAACCTTGGCTTACCAACAGTCATTCTTTTCTTCACGGAGTCCCGGTGAGCAGCTGTGTAGCGTTCTGCCAGGTCCGCTGCCTCTTCTCCAGTCTGGGGATTGTGTTCCTTAACCCAGGTGCGGATCTCAGGATGTAGCACACGGAGGTACTGCTCCAAGATGATGACTTCACCCATCTGCTCCTTCGTGCGGCTCTGAGGTCGCATCCATCGTCTATAAAGTCCCTTAATCCGGTTGTACGTTTCTCTGACCGTCTCTCCCACCGGCACAGTAGTGCTCCGGAAATGCTGTCTGTAGGTTTCTTCGGTTACATTGTACTTCATTAACACAGCAGATTTAATAGCTTCATAGGATTCAGACCGTTCTTCATCCATTCCCGCATAAGCCTCAAGCGCTTTTCCCGTCAGTAAGGTGACCACTCTGGCTGCCCACTCATCTGGCTGCCACCCCCATGATCTTGCTATTCGCTCAAACCGAACAAAGAAACTCTCTGGGTCTTCACCTTCCTTGAAATCAGGTATTCTAGGATCACCAACATGGCGTCCTGCAGCACGGGTAGGTGGAGAAGCATGTTCTTGATGCTGAACTGGAAGCTGCTGCAAAGAGGAGTTGGGCCCTTGAGCTTGATGTGGAATGAGTTTTTCAGGTTGGACACTTGTCATTTGGAGTCTGGAAGTTTCAGTCTGCAGCCTTTGAATACCAGCAGTCATGGGGGAAGGAAATTGTTGATCAGGGCCTTCATAATGTTCTTCAGAGGACCAGTCCTGCACAGACCTTGGTACCATCTCAGTTCTTAGTTGCTTAATCTGTTCGAAAAGTAGTGCTTCAGTCTGTTTAGATCGACGCATAAACTCTCTCATTTCTTCAAAAAAATTTAGTTCAGAGAGCTCTTGACTGTCACCAGTGACCATAGCCACCTTAGGTCGTACCACTGGTTCTTCTCCCCCTTCAGCAGCTGTGGCTCCATCTGGTGGTGGTGCAAAGTCCATTGTCTTTTCCTCCATGTCTGCCAGGGTGGCTTTTCTTGCCGAACGGGCTCTTCCACGTCCTACACCTTTCATTTACTCAGGGTTCTGCCGCTGACTCTTCACAGGCGTATGAGATCCCACCACTGCCACCAATTGTTGTAAAGAGAGATGCAGGATCACAAAAACATCACGCTGGCCAGGAGGTGTGCCGAAAAACAGGTTGACTTTTATTCTCTTAGCAAACAAAGGTGGTCTTTTAACAAAGACAAATGGGGTGCTGCTCTTCCCATAGCTTACAAACAAAACTAAAAACAAACCAAAAACCATTCTCAACATATATATATACTCTGATAGGCCTTCTCTCCAGTTCAAACCAGCCTATCAGAGTAGATCTGTGAAAGGGAGAACGGACATGATTAACAAAAAAAACATAATTTCCTTGATTTGTTTGTCCCAACAAATGCATATTAAATTCCTCAATATAAACGAAAAAATACAGTACATTCCGAACTAATCAACGAAATGTACAACATGAACAATTTAACTTAATTAACTGAAATATTTCCACCCATTCCATCTTCCAATCAAAACAATACCCACCTCCTTTTAGTCTCCATAAAAGGGTACCTATAGAGGCGTGCTCCCTCTTTACACCCATGCCCAGAAGCACAAAGGACTGGAAACGGGTGACAAACCACATTGTCTGTCTTGCACTATTCCTCATTTCAGTGTTTTTAAGAATACATTTAACTAAGATGACCATGCTCTATCTATATCATCCAACATAGCAAATCAGTTAAACAATTACAATTGTAAGCAGCAAACAGTGAGGGAGTTAGCACTTCCTCACATGTATATTAAAGTTTTATTAAATCATTTCAAATTAAGAAATCATTACATCACCCCTTAAAACTTTTAGTCGTGTCAGTCTGTGTGTAGTTTATTCCACTCTGAGCTCACTATTTTTCTGACTGTTAAACTAATGCAAAATTCCTGAGCCATAAAATGTGTTACTATGACAACTGATAATCATGAGTTGTCATGTCATTAGCTTATTTAGTTTTTTTAGAGCATGTTAAAGGTTTTGAAAAAGTCAGAAATGAAGTTCATGTAAAATAAATAAATGAACTATGACGTGAGAAAGGTATTCCTTAAAAGAGAGCAAAGAGTAAAACTTCTCTCATTCTGTTAACATATCACCTTTACAAGGTGAGAATGTGTTTGTGGGTTTACAGTTTGTTGTTACACAGCTTGCAGGAAACCAGTTGTTGCAGGTTTAAGATGATATTACATTAAGAAGTTTAAGATTTATGTGCTTTAGAGGAAAATCTGATCTGTCAGTGAAGTCTTTTTTTGATATGACTCTTAATGCACAATGGGATCTCTGGTAGGCAGTACTATTCCGCGTCCCTGCATCAACTCTACTCCTCTCCATTTACCGTAAATTTCGGACTATTGAGCGCACCTGAATATAAGCCACACCAGCTAAATTTTAAAAGAAAATACATTTTGTACATATATATAGGCCGCACTTGAATATAAGCCGCAGGTTTTCATGTTGTAACATGAGATATTTACACAGAAAGACGGTACACGGAAGATTTTTTTTTTTTGTTTTGTTTTAATTTAAGACACGCTTTTTTTCAAACTGTGCCTGAAAATCGGCAGTACGGCACCAACACGCCATCAACACGGCATCAACACGAGATGAACATGCCTGCATGGTTAGAAAATAAAACACAGCACCAACACGCCATCAACACGGCATCAACACGGGATAAACATGCCTGCATGGTTAGAAAATCGGCTTATAGTCCGAAAATTACGGTAGTGTCTTCTTCGGCGCATAATCTTTCCCCACGTCTGTCTCACTTTTGCGTTTACTGCTAGAGAGTGCCCCCCGGTGGCAGTAAAAATAATAAATTAGCCGCACCGTTGTATAGGCCGCAGGGTTCAAAGCGTGTGAAAAAAGTAGCGGCTTATAGTCCGAAAATTACGGTATCTCTTTAAAGACCTGAATATGACCCGATATATCAGTATCAAAGTTTCATTTGAATTTCCTGTTAATTTAAAGCACAATAGGGTATTCTGAACTTTAGTTGCTGAACAAGGTAAAATGTGAAAAGAAGTTTATTTTTCCTTAAAATAGCAGCAGCTTTAACAAAATGTGAAATGCTCACCGCTCCAGCATTTTTGTGTCCTCCAGAAACTTTTGCTGATGCCCTTCCCGTGTGAAAGCTGTGTTAGCCGCTGCATGTTGGTGTAACTCAGGGAGTTTCTGCCTCCCAATAGCCCCATGAAACACTCGCCTCGGGCCGTTTGTCAAACTTCTCCCACTTCAAAGTCTCTCGCCATCCTCCAGAAAGGCCACGGGGGCTTTGGCATCAATTTTAGAACATAAAGTGGTAGAGAGAGCAAGGCGGAGGAGAGAGGATAAAATCTTAACAAAGAACCACCAAGTGCCAAGCATGTTATTATTGCCGATAAAGCCCGTGGGCTCCATGTGAACTGGTTAAAGATTGGATTGGGCCGTGCTGAACATTTCAAGGTGATTCTGCTCAACCCAACAGCTATCTAGTCAGTACATCAGCGAAATCCAAAGCAGCATGTTCAGCTTCCATGTTCAAGATGGAGGAAGACACGATCCATCAGACAAGAATTCCTTTAAAGCAGCAGAGGAGACGAGGCCCCACAACAGCAGACACACACTGGATTTACACATTAAGCAGCTGGTGAGGCGCAGATCAGCAGGGATGTTTGCCAGGATCAACTTCCCATTACACACTCACATGAGTCAGTCCTGAAGGGATCAGTGGTTAAAGATGCTACATGTAGCGTTTTGTTTCTTCAATGTTTTTGAACGCACAAGCTACACAGGATGATGCTACTTAAACAAGGAAGAGAGTTAGAATTTCACTGGACAGGAAGGTTATGAAAAATTGTAAAAATAACTACAGTATTGGAGTAAGAAGTACAATACTTTAAAATAGCCTTCTATAATATAATATAATTTATTCATTTAATTATTAATACAAGAAGAAGGTGGCTCTATAACACTGTCATAGAAAGCTGAAGATGTTTTAGTATAACCTAGCTAAGTGACCAGCTGTTAAGCTTGAGCTTAAGGCAGAACACTGAATCCACGATGCAGACCACAAACAGGGATTGCTTTGAAGGTTTTATTTACAAGATGTGACACGAAAAAGACACTACAGGTGAGGTCCAGGGGGGACAGACAAAGGTAGGCTGAGTAGGGCTAGAGGACAAAGCAGACGAACAAGGCGTCAAAACAGGCATCCAAAAAATAAACGACAAAAGTTCTTCAACAAGTGAGTTTCTCGGAGCTGGTGAGTTGTGAAGATACCACAAAAGTACAACAACAAACTGTCAGAGTCTGTGAATCGGAGTTAAACACTGCAGGAGCTGATGAGATGATGAGAAGCAGGTGTGACAGCAGAGCAGGTGAGGATCAACGGAGGAGTGGTCGGAGAAATAAATCAGCCACGCCCAGCCTGCACAGCACCAGTATCATGTTCACTTGAAACTTCAACTGTAAATCTGTTCAGATATTCAGCGAGTTACAGTAGATGTGGTGAAGTCTGTATCTCTCATATTGTGTCCGGGTGGATCTTGACCTTTTAAATATGGCGACCGTGCAGACGCATAGTGGCGACATTCAGCAGTGACCAATAGGCTACCTACTGCCCTGCATGTTTTAGATGTTTCCTGCTCCAACACACCTGATTCAAATGAGTGGCTCATTATCAGGCCACTGCAGAGCTGGATGATGAGCTGATCATTTGAATCAGGTGTGGTGGAGGAGGAAACATCTAAAACATGCAGGGCAGTGTTCCCCGAGGACCGGAATTGAAAAACACTGGTCTAGAGTCACTATTTAGTTTGTCTGTTCTGGGCTCCTGTAGAAAGTAGTGTTTCAACATGGCGGCCTCCATGAAAGAGGACCCACTCCGACAGTAGATATAAAAGGAGAATTTTGAAGTAACAAAAACAAAAAGATTCTTATTTTCAGGTACAGGTATTTTCAGATATACATGCATGAAAACATAGTTATGAATATTATATTCCATGTGATTTTTAATACTGAAGCATCAGTGTGTGAACAGGATTTTATTGTTGTAGCCATTTGAGGTGGAGCTAGTTTGAGCTACTTTATGTACAGTTGGAAATTTATAACAATGCATCATTCAAGCTAGGCTAGGTAACTCTTTATTTTAAGTAGAAGTGTGAATTAGCATGAAATAGAGATAATCAAGAAAAGTACAAATACCTCATATTTGTACTACTACTTGTGTATACACTACAGTACTGGTTAATGTCCACTGCAAATCTATTTCCTGTTCAGCTGTCTTAGCATATCTGTGTGCACACATGGTTTCAGAATAGCACTGGTTTGGCGTTTATGGTTTAAATGAGTCCATTAAATTTGTTCCTGTGCCTGATTATGTCTCTATACTGCCATGTACCCAGATTTAGCTCTACATCCACTCCTACATCCACGGAAGAAGATGTTTTCACAGGCTGGCTGAGTCGTACTAAAGTAATAATGTGAAGTTGAAGCACATGGAAAATGGAAGTGAAATACAATAAAGTGTGCATTACATGAAAACTAGTTTTGTGCTTTAAAGCTGTTCATCTCATTTCTCTCATTTCTTTCCGCATGGAGGACTCATCCTCACACTGTGATTATGTAAAATTATACCAACTGTAGTATTACGCAACAGGAACCTACTTTGTGGAGGTTAATGAAGTCTGGTATGGCGTCCCCACTAAAGGGATGTACTCCCTGGAGTTTTATGGTTGACAGTGTGTGTGTGTGCAGGTTGGACATTAAAGGTTACACGCCACAACCATTAAAAGCACTGTTTAATCTCCCCTCCACGGCTGGCACAGGACTCGATGGGGAGCTGCTTATGGAGGAATGAGGATGCAACCGAGGCATCGGCCGCAGGGCCGGCGCCTGCGGCTCACAGTTCACAGCCTCTTGTAAAAGTTTTAAAGCCTTTAGCCACACTCATGGAAACTGTTTTACCTCTTCAAGTTGCTCATGTTGATGGATATGTGTGAATGCCAAACACACACAAAGCAGGAACAAATCCAACAAGGACGATGAAGAAATATAGCTTACATGTAATCTGCTTTGACAAATGTGTTTTTGAGGAAACATAACTGTTGCCTGTTTATTTTCCAACCCACGTCCACGCAACATCCTTCAGGTGTGTTCAGACAGAACCCTAAGGAAATGTTACAGAGTCAATGGAGAGATGCTAGAGGGCGCAAATAGACACAAAATCACTCCAGGTGCCCAAAGTTGTCTGCATACGTATGAAATGTTTCATGTTGAGTGAGAAATGCATTCATCCTGAAGATATGTGACTATAAATGTACATAGACGAGAGAGAAAAGCAGGAGAAAAGAGAAAAATAATGAAAAGCACTGGAGTTTCTGCTAAGGTCATTCACTCACTCACTCCTCTCTACTTAAATAACAAACACTAAGTAGTGTCATCTTCGTTGAGCAGTAAATTGTGATTTTGGACGTTAATTATTATCATATTGAGTCATCACTCACGGTTGTAGTGCCACCTGACTATTATTTTTGCATTCACAACAACATGATGCATTGCATTGCGGGATAATCGTCAAAAGTATTGTACAAGCCACTGACTGTATATAAAGATGGACAACATGACAGCTCCCCAAAAGATAAGCAAAAACATCTGGATTGCCCCCTGGTGGCTGGCTGCAGTATAGGTCATAAACCCTGCCCCTCTATGTTAGCAGATGGGACATGGGCCAAACAAAAAAAATCTAAGTAGACGTTAATTGTTCATTTTTCTGATGCCTTTAAGGCTATCATGATTGATGTGGTTCACGTCATGATTCATTTCTGCCCTGCACATTATTAGGCTACTAAAACCTTTGGTTACACTGTATGGCTGTGTCCGATGACTATGTTATAGTGCCCTACTGCTCACCATTTGAGTGTGTATTCTGAATGTTTATTCACTATATTGTGCCCTCCAAAATTACACAATGGAACAAAAAAATAGTCTTTACGGCATGTTCACTAAAGGGACCTACAGTCAGAGGGTGATTAGCTTAGCCTAAAATAAAGAGAGACAGATATTCTGATAAAGTAACTCCTCTTAAAACCATAATGTTTGGTATTTTCTGTTCACATACATTTCTGTTTCTGTTTTTTTTTTTTTTTTTTCTGTTTCAACAAACAAGACAAAATGTGTTAATTAGTGAGCTTTAGAGGAATTAATAGGCAGATTTTTAATACAGTTCAGTGTTATTTATATAGCACTAAGTCATAACAGATGTTATCTCATGACACTTTCCTTACAGAGCAAGTCTAGACTGTACTTTTTATAAAAGTAGTTACAGAGAGCAACAGTGGCAAGAAAAAACGTCCTTTTAACAGACACAAACCTCAAGCAGAACCCGGATCATGGTGGACGGTCATCATCTACTGTGACCAGTTCAGTTAGAAACAGAGAGAGGGAGAAGGGAGGATAGATAGATAGATAGATAGATAGATAGATAGATAGATAGATAGATAGATAGATAGATAGATAGATAGATAGATAGATAGATAGATAGATAGATAGATAGATAGATATGCAAAGCATGCCTGCCTTAACATAACCATAAAATGTATATCACATTGAAGTTGTCATGGTCAGAGAATGCAGGGGAAGTTCATATAATATGTTTAGTAAGCAAATTGCTAATACAATGAACATTAATGTTTCCTTCTTATGTTGAATTAAAATTTTGTAAAAGTATATTGTGTTTCAGCCTTCTAGTTTCTTTATGAAGTGTCTCTGAGTATCAAAAAGCACTCTATAAATAAAATGTATAAGAAAATTAAAAGAATAATCTAAACAGTATTACATTTTTGTTAAAAACATAGCAGATCATGCAATTTAGCTATACTGTATGAGATTGTTATATTTAAGAGGTGGGTGGAAAAAACAGAAAATTGGAGACAGGTAAAATGAAAGGAATGTGAAATATTGAACAAACAAAGGTAATAATTGTTGATTCTGTACGATGCACTTTATGTGACATTAAGAAAATGCCTCACAGAGAAGTTGTACCAAAAATCAATGCGGCTCAATCGCTGGGTTGAGCTCCAAAGGTGCATATCAAAGTTGTGTATTTCTCTCCAGCTTGACCCTTGAACTCTCCAGACTGAATATTGATCACACGTCACACACCACTGACAATAACCTCTCTCTACTTCCACTGCTCAGGCACAAACACACACACACACACACACACACACACACACACACACACACACACACACAAAATTGAATTTCCCACCATCCTTATCAAAATACAAACTTGCCCCAGGCAATCTGTGGCTGTGCCTGAATGTGATAGAAATAAAATAATATAGAAAAACATTCATATTTGTAGACTTTATCATTTTGGTGAGTAACATGGTGGCTGGCCTTCCCATGTTGGTATTGGCGTATCAGTCAGAGGCAGGTTTAGGCTCTTTTATGGTAATCACCATCATTATTACTCACTTCAGGGAGAAGACCCCTCCATCACACACACACACACACACACACACACACCCTATGGGCAGAGGAGAAAATCATCCTCTCTATCCACACGTACTTTGACATTTTCCAATATCTCTTCACAATGCAGCCCATATTCAGGTTATTTGTTTTCAGCTGCCTAATTTGTTTTGTTTTTGATCAGATTTGAAGCTGACGTTATTACCACTCCTCCTGCTTCTTGTATCACAGTTTAGCAAGATGAGATACATTTTTTCAGTGACCCAGTCTGTGCAGAGAGAATACACAGAGGACGCCTTTAGGTTGATGTATTACATTTCTTAGGGATTGTAGAAAAATGACTTTATTAAATTACTAAAGGTGTGCTCAAGCAGAATGAAGATTTTTTTTTTTTTGCCACTTGTTATTCAGACAAATTTCACCACTGGACTTTTATTGTAATTTGCCTTTATGTGTCCCAAGAAGCCAATGTGTGTGTTAGAACTCTGGGTGTGGAGGGGAATATTTCAACGACTGAAATGAAATTTTGTACATATGTTCATGGTCCCCAGAAAATGAATCTTAAAGATTTGGTGACTTTTCATTGTACAGCCATCTTAAGGTTGACAATTATTTATTATTAGTTATTGGTTTCATTCATTGGTTATGTAAAATTAGCATGTTATTTGCATCCTCCCTTATTATAAATTCTAATAATTTATGGGATTCCTTAACTTTCTTTTGAGCACTATCAACAGTTCAGAAATTGAATTTGTCTTATACTTTGGTATATTATGTTAGCAATGTTAACATAATATACTAAAATGAAGAACAAGTAAACATTATACCTGCTAGCATCAGCGTGTTACGGTGCCCTGGAAACCTGAAGGCACATACCAAATAACCACCAAGGTTCAATTTCCACTGGGTTTTTTTTTTCTCTACACATAAAATGCTTGAAAGCAGTGGACTCACTAAAAATGTAAAACACTAAAAGTGTTTGTTTAGTTTAAAGCATCACTGCCACTATTTACAGAGCAGAGCACTGCTAGTCTGGGTATAAACTATATATAACTTTACTGTAGTTCTCTTTGTTAAAATGAATAAAATGCTGTAGGTTGGTAAAAATTGAGCTCACACTAGAGGTATAGTGATAAATCATTAATCACTTAATATCCATGTCTATTCTGTTTCTGAACTGTTACGAGTACTAATGTACAGTAATAATGTACAGTGAGCCGGTCATTATTACGAAATAAATCCGATAGGTTGATGCAGGACACAAAGGGGTCTTGAATCTCCCTTAGTACACGGCTACTTACTTCAAAAATCTATATTTTATGTCAAGTTATTGATTTTAAAGTGATTTTATTGCGTCCACTGTTGTCTGTGAGTCTTTGAACAGAACTGCATCCATAGCAACGGTCTGTTATACTAAAATAACAGACCACAGAATGCCAATCAGAACCGAGTATTCAACAAATCACTGTACTAAACTGATATAATGGTGCACTGAGTTACTAGTTGATTGCGATAAAGGAAAATAAACCACTCATAGATACACAACTGTTGCCTTCATATGGCAAAAAAAAAAAAAAAAAAAAAATCAAAAATCAAATTTTATTTGTATAGCCCAAAGTCGCAAAATACATTTTGCCTCGGAGGGCTTCACAATCTGTACAGGGAGTGACACCCTCTGTCCGTGAGGAAAAACTTGCCCACAAAAAACCCTTTTAACAGGGAAAAAAGTGGAAGAAACCTCAGGAAGAGCCACAGAGGAGGGAAAAAAGCAAATATATAATACATAACTCTCTTTCTGAACTCCACTCACTAATAATTTGTGTGCAGTCCCTTGGTCTAACTGTTTCAAGGTCATTCTGAACATTTCACATTAGCATATAAACTGTTGATCTTAGGTAAATTACATTATCCAAACTTTATTCTCAAGTGTATAAAATTCATTAGGAGCAACAACTGCTCGTCTCATCAGCCACAATCCTGAGTCATTCTTTGCCTCCATCTGCACCAAACACCTCCTCCCACACACACACATACAAATATGTATTCATACCCTTCTTCTTCTGATCTCTCTTGCCCGGCCTATTCATCATAGGTCCCCCCCTCCCCCATAAGCCACTGTTTCTGCCCCCCTCCCTTCCCAGCCTTTCAGCTGCTGTGTCATCAGCTGTTCATCACAGTGAAAGCAGCCTCACAGCAACAACATCAGACTGCCGAGACGCACCGCTGCACCAACAGCCGCCACCACCGCCGCCACCACTGCTGCTTCCAACAAACACACGGCAGTTAAGACGCCGTGGTGGGAGAGTTGTGGCTTCTGGCAGTTTCACACTGAGACTCTGATCCCTACACGCATATGAACACACACATTATATACATGACTGTGAGTATTTCTTGTACCTCTTAGAGCCTTCAGCTGAATACATTCACTCGCTAACCCCTTGGTTAGTCTTTGAGCACTTACACACTTCTTAGATTTAGCAGATCAAAGATTTTAAAGCTGCACTCATGTATTTCTGGCCACTGGGGGGCATCAGAACTCAAGACACTGTCTTGACATATCATTGTGCAGTGAAGTTGAAAAGGCTAACATGATAGCAAATGATTGCCAACTGGGCAGAGTTAGAAGGTTAATTGGTAGCTCTAAATTGTTCATAGGTGTGAATGAGGGTACAGGGTGTATCCTACCACTCACCCAATGTCAGCTGGGATTGGCTCCAGCCCCCACGACAGAAAGTGAGAGAAACCGTTCTTTCTCATTTTGCATTCCCATATCAGTTTTTTCTTTAGACGATATCCTCAAAACTTAAAAGATAAAAGACTCTAAAGATAGACCTTAGACTTAAACATAGTTTAATCTAAATACTACAATTGTTAGCAATTAGCACTACCACCTGATAGCAAGAAGATTCGAACCCCCTAGCTGACTGGGGCCTTTCTGTGTGGAGTTTGCATGTGTCTGCGTGAGTTCTCTCCGGGTACTCATGGATGATCTCTCTGTGTCAGCCCTGTTATGAACGCCTCTCGCCCAATGTCAGCTGGGATGGGACCCTGCAAAGGATTACAGCATGCTGTAAAAAGGATCTGATCAATTAGTCATAATAACTTTCTACAATTTACTTTCACTGAACATAATGAGTTATTCATTTTCAACTCAGCTTTATGAGTTATCAGTATTAAAACTCAAGTTTGCAAGTCACCTCAGTTAGATGTACATTTCAATGTGTCAACTTAACTTAACACAACAACAAGGCAATAACTTAACTTTGTAAGTTGACATAGTATGGAATTGTACGTTTTTTTGACAAGAGAACGGAGGTTTTCTTGAATGTATAATGTAATGCAGTTAAGAGTATCAAGTTCAAATAATAAATGATCATTAATTAAACAACTTGTCTTACTTTGCTTTATGAGTTGAAACAAAACTGGTCTTGTTCACTCACGTTTTTAAGGCAGTGATTCAACTTAAGTTTTTAAGTTAAACCACCCTGATAATTTTTACAGTGCAGTTATGGAATGACTGAATGAGTGAACTACAATACCTATGAGCCTCAGCCACCGTTGCTATTGTGAAGGAACCGGCGTGAGTTCAAACGCTTCGTCACTGGATTTGTGACTCAGAACTGATCCTGATGCAGATTATTTCTTAACGTCATTTTTAGCTTTCATCACTTTTAAGCTCAGTGATTGGATGTTTCTGGCAGAAATGCAGCTTGGGAGTTCATTTCTGCCCAGAAGTTTTTACATACATAGGTTTGAACTTTGGAATAAATACAAAAATCAAAGAGACAGAGACAGTTATTCATGGTTCATACTGAAGAATTAACTCTTTCATTCACACGTGACATTATCTGTTGGAACAATTACTTCCAGAATCATGAACAGATCCCTCACAGCTCCATGTACGTCAGAGTCTGGGCTGTTTCATCATGATTGAGGACCAAAAGACACTTAACTGAACATTAAACTCCAAGGACTCCATTAAAAAAAGTACTGTATTAACATAATGCCATCAAGAATCTGTGTGATGATGATGAGTACAAGAATAGGTGTCCTCATCTTTTTCTATTTTTGTGAAGACACTTTGCCCTCATAAGGACACACACACACACACACACACACACACACTGCAGATGTGGTGCTGCAGGAAAGCTTGGCTCATTGTGTTGTTTCTCTTCAGAGTCTTCAGAGTGTCACGCAGGGTTTTTCCAGTTCACTGCTGTAACAAGAAACATTTCACAGATCCTCTTCCTCTCTGATCTCCTGTCTAACCCCCTACATATGTCATGTCACACACACACACACACACACACACACATCTCAGACAGTCACACATACTGTATAGTGCGCTTAATCTATTTAATGACTGAGAACATTTGGAAAAAAAAACACTGAATTCTCGAGGGGAACCCGGATGAGACATCTCCTTGCTGTATCCAGGTTACTAACTTTCTTGTTCTAGGAGAAATGTGGAGAAACGGACGTGGTGACACAGCTATTCTGCTACTATCAGCCCATTCACCAGCTGAGCTGCATGTCAAGGCTGGTAATTGTGCTGCGAAGGTCCCGTCTCTTCATCTGTGTGATCTCTGTCTGAGAGAAACCTTAAAGGTCACGAGAGTCAATGTAAATGATGAGAGTCAGACGGATAGACCTGTCAGCATGGGTAGAACTAGCTGCACTACATGCATCATGCACAAGGGAATGACGTGCTCTGGCATGACGTGCACGTGTCAATAAATGTGCATTACTTTCTGCTAATGATCATCACGCCGCCCGTCAGACAGAAGCAATATTGCCACTAACCAGTATCATCCCCCAGCCCTCACCCCGGCATTACCATCAATCACCATAACAACGGTGCGCCGGCTCCTCACTCACATGCACACAGTATTAAACAGCACTTGTGGAGCTTGAGACAAACAGCGGGCGGAGGTGAAGAGGGGGCTCTAAGTTTTATTTATTCCCTGCCTCTCCCTTGATGATGGCGGTTTAATGGTATCGTCTGACAAGGTGTGCACTTAGCATGCCACACCAAATAAGAAAGACAAAGAATTGCAGCCTTCCATCTAATTGACTCAAGCCAATTCATTAGATTAATTCATCCCTGGCAACAAATTGCTTGGAGGGTTGTTTAAACCCCTCAACAATCACCAGTGTTGACTCAGGGAGCACTGGGAGCTTGTGAAGCGCATCCTGGTTAAACTAAAACAAATATACACATAGAAATGAGAGAGCAGGCCTGAATAACAAGGGTCAATGTTATGCAAGCTCAACAGCCACTTAGCTACATGCTGCTGTAATGCTGGTAAATGCAGATAGAGCGGCAGTTAGGACTTAAAGGTTGCAATTTAAAATGAGAATGGTGCAGGCGTTTGGAAGACAGGGAGCTGATCTGGAGGCTGAAATAATGTCAGCGTAGAGTTAAACCTCTTTATATATATCATAATGATCAAATCAACACTTGACTGTGATTTCTGACTTCTTTGACCATTGAGGAGCCTCGAATAGTGCTACACTCCCCCTGTTCCCCCTTCTGGTGAGATGTTCCAGTCAATCAGCTGACCTGCAGATGAGCAGCCAAACCTTTCTGGACCTGCAGGGAGGGACGCTGCAACTCTGACAGTCTTCTCTTCAGCGTCCTCATATTAAAATGACAAATAAAACGTCTTATGTTTATGTGCAACTGTGTGACTGTATGTGCCTAACAGGAACAAAGAAGTAGAGCGACATCATTATTAGGGCCACCTAACTGAGGTCAGGATGGATGGATGGATGGATGGATGGATGGATGGATGGATGGATGGATGGACATAACATTATATCAAAATCTAGATATTTACAGTTCTCATTCATCCTCTATGTTTACAGCTGACAACCTGTGAACTATGTGGTTGCTGTGGCAACAGTCAGCTACAATAACACTGACACCCAGCTGGCTCTTACAGTCTACAGTCTATTAAACAAGAGCAAACAAACTTAAACCACTGCGATGAAATGAAATATCACAAACGCGGCCCCGTTTAGGAGCACATATACCGCTAACAGTCTCATTTATAATGCATAATGATACACGAAACAGAAAGCCTGTGTTACCAATAACAAACTGTACGGATGCTTATTTGATACTTGAAAGAATAAATTAAAAACAATATTCAGTCAGCTGATCCTCAGTGGCTTCACTCAACTGAAGAATGCAGCACCCACAGCAGGTGGTCTCATATCTTTACTCAAAGCAGAACTGCTGGAAATTGAATTGTGGTGCCTATAAACATGAAAAATAAAAAAAGTGTATAACACATATAAAGACTCTATATGTCAGACAGACAGGACTGAGGCAGAGCAAAGGAAGATGGAACCATCTTTAACCACAACCCAACAGTGCACGCTGTTATTTTATTCATATCACTCTGTTTGATTGTAACTTGGTATTTATTACTTATTTCCAGTATCCATAGTTTACCAATGTTATGAGCGACTTCGACTTGCAAGCGTGTCCAGGTAGGTTATCATAGAGCATGCTCCACTTTTCTGTGGCATATTTGACTCTGATGTTTCTTTTCTATTTTCCAGTCGGTTAGTTTCCTTGATTACAACTTGTAAGTTCTTTTTTAGGTTTAAGAATGCACATTCATTTCATGTTGGAGCGTGGTTATGGCTTGCAAATATATACAGAAAATCACAGAGGCTTTTTGAATAAACACACAGTCCGACTTAAAACAGAAAGAGAGTTGTGTCTGTCTGTGAGTGGAAAGCCTGTGGTTAAATATTCAACATGTCTTGTATCTTTTTTATTTCTGCTTTACAAGTTGCTATTACCATTTGACCACTTGGACTTTTATTTAATATTACAGGTCAGTGTGGTGCTTTGACAATGTAGCAGCTCTCTCTTTATTTCAGAAGATATAATAAATACCTAAAAACACCATTTTCCCCCTTAAATATCTCAACAGTGGTCAACAGAATCTATCAAATTACCTTCCTCTCACCATCCTGTCCTTTTCAGTGTTGTTAGATTTAACTCAACCAGTTGCACACAAAATGAATATTCTCAGCATGAGGGAAGAAACCACGTGAAGCATGTGTACTCACCGCTGCAGTAATATGAGTTTGTAAAGCTTATTAAGCTTTGACAGCGCCGCTGGTATTTATCTACAAACTGTACAGGAAACGGGAAAAAGTCAAATCTACATCTCTGTTCCACAAATGAATTTATAAATCAGGCAGAGGCGTTTAGGTATGTAATCATCCGTGAAAGCAGCGACTCCCTGAAAGTCAACAACATAAAGCTTTAATTAGAAAATACAATTTATGGGCCTTTCTCTGCCTCTTTCACTGTTTCCCTCACACACACATTTAAACACAAATAGGAGCTATCTATTTCATTAGAGGCAATGAGACGGAGGGCTTTGTTTTAATTAAAGGAACACTTCACCAATTTCCAAGCTCATTATCATGTTTTATTCATGAGGCGGCTGTGTCTGTAACATGCACAACACTGTTGTCTGTATCACTGTTAGCCAGATGCAGCAGACTGCTGTACCTCTGCCATCCGCTGAGACCTTCTGACATCTGAACGTGGTGCAGAGGCAAAACTGAAGAGTTCAAAACTCCAGTAACAACTTGTAGTACAAAGAACAACCAAAAGAAATGAATTAAAACTCACTTGCTGCTGCTGCTCTTTACTGCACTGACTTTTCAGAGGCATATTTACCAATTCCTTCTGACATATCTCAGTGCTGATTATGATATGTCGATCAGATAGTTCTGCCACCTTAGTAGACATTTTAAAATTGTTCCCAGTGTCTCAAAGACGGAAAATAAAGTCTGATCTTTGGATTGTAGATAGTTTGAGCCACACATGTCAAACTCAAGGCCCGTGGGCCGGATTTGGAACCAACTAATAACCAACTATTACACAGCATGGGATAATTTCATATGTCTATTATTAATGGCCCGCCATTAAATCGCACTCCCACCGTTCATACTGCAAATCAAAAACAGCCGCCACACAGGTCAAGATACTGTCATTGGTCAAGACCTGTGCACCTGCGCCCCCCCCCTGCTTTGGTTGTTTATTGACACACTAATCAGCGGTCAGCAGATGAACGCACAGCGACATTAAAGCCCTCCAGAAAATGGCCAAACCAAAAGTTGACTTTGAGAACAGAGACTTTCAGAGCAGGTGGGAGGCTACTGACAAGGCATGATTTATTATGCATAACTTTAAGCCTGAATATAACAAATTTCTAAAGAGCCGTTGTGAAGCTCAGTGTGGTGGATCTTTGGTGGATCTGTCGCCATCTTGGCAGTCCTGCCTCCGTCAGCTCCATTCGTGGATTATTGCCATTGACGAGGTTGGAGCTGAGGCGGGATGAATGAAGCCTGGGTGCTCAAACAAGTCACCTGTGATGACACCCACCTGTCAATCAAAGCAGCCATAACTTTAAGCCTTAATATCATTTGAACAGGTGAGTTGTATATAAATTCACCCTCAGTACAGTTGTCATGAACGTGGAAATTAGCTATAGAGACCAAAACTGTTTTTTGTAGCAGGCTGTAAACATGTTTATTTCTGCTGTGAAGTTGGACATTTTAACATGGTGGTGTGAGTTGAAGTGTTTCACCATCACATCACATGATCATTACCGGTAAACAGAGGGACTTCCACAGCTCTCACTGCCCAGACGGAGGCTGTTTTCTGGGGGACAGTTCACCAAAGAGTCGGCAGGGAGGACTGACCTGGTCACTGTGACTATTACACTTATAAACTGGACGATTTCTCTCATGTTACTGTTGTTTGTTCTTATAGAGGAAATATCTGTTTACAACAGTTTAAGTGCTATTTGTTTTTTCTTTCTGATGTATATCATATATATTATATATTATATTATACATATCTGTATCAAATCAAAGATGACATTGTGTGATTGTCAGTCTCTTCCTCAGTGGGTTTTCTCGTAGGGTTAATGCTAATTAAATCGGAGTTGATCAGCTCAGTTTGAAGTGGGAACCCCTCTGTTTGAAGCAAGAAGCTCCCTGAAAATAAGACGTGTAAAACTAAGTAGGCTACAGCTGTCATTTTAATGTGTCAGACACGCATTTAATAAACATTTTATATCTTCTGCTCCTCGACTCATTTTCAGGTTGTAGCTACAGGTTGTGAACATGGATTGGGCTGCCGCTCAAAGCTAGCTTTAGCTCTCGTGACTTCTCATGGCAAAAATAAATGATAAAAAACATAACCAGAAATCCAGTACGAGAGTGGAAAATATTTGAATTCTGTGAGACGACTCAACACTTGACTTCAGGTTGATCAAATGCTACGTGTGTGTGTGTGTGTGTGTGTGTGTGTGTGTGTGTGTGAGGGGCTTTGAAACTTTCTCAAGCAATAAAGCAAACTGCGGTGTTGCCCTTATTATTCAAAGAAATAAAAAAAAGAAAGAAAAGACAGAATATAAAAGTTAACAGCTATCAATTCGTATGCAAATTATATTTCTCTCTCAGAGTGCCACGGCTGCTATCGCTGGGACTTCTTGCAAAGGAACAAGGAAGCAATTTCTCATAAGAAAAATAACACCCCAGACTGTGCAGTGATGGATTATGGCTTCAGATTGACAAGAACATCTGTCAGCGGGATATTTGATGGAATTTTGATGGAGCTGGTGACTGAACGGGAGTCTACGAGCAGTGAAAAATAAGCTGAATTATTTCTCACAGCGTGCTATATGATGTAAACAACAGCCTTGGTTAGTCAGATATTGCATAGAAATGATCAAAAAGCCCTTCTCGCTCATAGATTTTTTTGGAGCGCGCATCGAGTCCAGCTGCATTTGAAAAATGTCAAATTATTAAATAGCACTTCTAAGAACGTGTTTACCGGAGGTTGAGGTTCTGAATGTGGTCTGAGGGTCACCGGCTGAAATGCTCAGAGCGGCAGGGAGCAGCTCGGGAAAGTAAGAAAATGTATAACGCTCTAAATATGCTGATGTGTTGCAAAACGAGGCGCTTAATGCTGAAATGCTCCAACAGAGAGGAGTCAGCAGAGGCCAGCTTTACAGAGTTTTACTGAGAAACACCAAAAATGTAAATGTACAACAAACCAGTGCAGGAAGAAGAAAAAAGCAGTCATTTAAATGAGCTCCTTGAAAGCACATCAGATGTTTCGGAGAAAGAAATATTCACACTCGGCTGTGCATAGATAGCTGTGAATAATTAATATTCATGGAAAAAAGGGGGTGCTATTAAAACTTGTTTGGGGGGCTGATTCCCATGATTTAATGTTAACAGTGTAAAAATCATTTTCATTACCGTGCCCAATCTAATGAGTGATTGCACCGCATTCCGGGGTTGATGTATTCTAAATACCTGCGGCTCATTAGAATTTCCCATTAGAAAGTGTGATGTGTGATGTGTGATGGCGGGGCTGCAGCTAAAAGAATCAGCTCATGAACCAGAAGATCTTACCCCGCCGCCGCCTTTTCAATTATGCATCTAGAAAAGACCTTACACTTTGAATTCCCACTGAGATGTGTTGAATTTTACTCCTCACTTTCCTTTATTTATTTATTATTATTATTATTTTTGCATTTCCAAGAATGTGTCTACTATCATTAGACAACCTCACATTTTTATGTGTAAAACACTCAGTTAAGTTCCCACATTTCATATAATCCAAATCAGCCTTGAGTAAGAGGAGGTGGGACTCTACAGATTATGATGAAGTGACAGTCTGGCAGATCCAGGTGTTCTCTGAAACACGTGTGGTAGCAGCAGCATCAACAAAAACTGACAAAATGATTTTCAAGAACTTTTTTCCACAAAGGAAACAAGAAACATAAAAAAAAAAAAATTAAATTACACTTATGAACTGAAGAATTGGAATGGATGAGAAGTGAAACGTCTCCACAGATCTACAACCAAGTCCAGTTGCCTGGACGACTGGGAACCTTTACAGGCTACTCATCAACAAAGTGAAAGACAGACAAGTGAAGTAATTATTATTTTAAAGCCTAAAAAGGCTCAAAACTCAGTTATCTGTGTGAATTTACAAAATCACACATTATGGTCCAAAACTATCTACAGCTTGTACAGCTCTACAACTTGTTGCACTAAGAACCATTCATGCTTCATTTGTGGTTTGTTGGCTGTGTGGTCGGTTGTTGCAAAGGTTGATGGAGACCGACATTTCCTTAAAGCCACTATGCTGCAGTGCTGTGGATGCAGTCAAGTGTCGGGGATAAGAATAGAATGTTTACATTATTTTGACTCAGATTTCTTTTATGTTGCCGTTGTGATGTTGGAGGATTGAGTGCAGGATTATGTCAGCTGGTTCAACACATATTTGATGACATATTTCCATGACATTTGATGCACACATTCAAAGTCCTCAGACAAGTGACTTTATCCGCTAGCCTTAAGTCTAGTGTACCTCTACGGAAGGGGTCGGTGAGGACAAGTTATGAACACAACATTGACATAGCTTCACTTTTTCAGTTGATATGATGGACTTAACACATCCAGCAGTTACATGATCATTCATTTAGAATTGTGTTTGTCTCCCTGCAGTGGGTTTTACAGCTTTTTCTCTGAAAACAGCTTGCTGATTCTGCTGGAATCACCTCTGGACAGCTGAACAATAAACTGAAACACACTGTAAAGCAAGCAGCTGCAAGATTCATAATTCTCTGTGGGTTCATCAGTACAAGGACCTATCTCACATTGTCAAATTATTTTCACATTGTCATTTGATACTTTCTTATACCTGCCAACACTCCTGTTTTCCAGGGCTTCAAGGCCGCTGCCCTCCCATTTGGTTGTTTCTCCCGGGAAACTAATTTGCATGATGCTCAAACTTGATGAATAAACAACATACAGAGTTTTTCTGATGTCACCCATGTTGCCAGATCATCTATGAAACACAATCTATACCCAATTCATACAATTTAACCCATCTGACTGGCAACCCAAAACAGTTTCATGGGGCATGTGTGCAGCTGCCAGCTACAGTAACTTTACAATAACTTTAGGTCAAAATGTCAGAGCAGGGCGGTGTCTGAAATCTAAATACATCTGCACATTAAAGCAGAGTTCCTGTCTGCAGGAAGCCAGTTAGAGAGTGGGAGCATGGACATAAGTGTTGACATGATTTATTTTCCTCACTCAAACCGAGGGTCTAAGGACAGAGGGTGTCGCTCCCTGTACAGATTGTAAAGCCCTCAGAGGCAAAATATGTTTTGTAAATTTGGGCTATACAAATAAAATTTGATTTGATTTGATGATTATGTTATATAACCTTATTAATTTTACAGCCAAACAAAAAAAAAAATAACCGCCCCAGTAGTACACATGTACTAAAATTAAAGAAGTCCTTTCTGCAGTGGCCATGGTTCAATTCCCTGCCCTCAGTTGCATGTCACCCCATTCTCTCTCTTGCCCCTTTGTTGTGTGCATATACCTTTCAACCCCAGCTGAACTTTGTGTTTAATGCTAATTTAGCTAATGTTAGCATGCTAACGTGTTGCTGCATGCTGATGTTATCAGAATCAGAATCAGAATCAGAAATACTTTAATAATGTTAGCGTTTGTGCTCACAGTCGCTAACAGAGCTGTAGACTCTCACCACGTCCGACGTGTAAACTACATACTGATTGATTTTAATGATGAAATAAAGTATGCTCCGAGCAGACAGCTTATACTGCATAATAAATATTGCTGATTTTTAAGTACGCTATTGATTTCAGATACTCCCACAATGCAATGCACAAATGAGGGAGCAGCTCACAGCTGAAAAAAATGTAATGAATTGCGGGTGTCAGTGAAACAGCTCCAGTGCTAAATCGGTTTGATTTGAATTTTAAGTTGCAGTTTGAGGTCACACACACTGAGGATCGAGATATAAAATGGAGTTTGTGTTGGCGAATCAGGAAAAAGTTGATTTAACCTGCAGTTTAACCGTCAGTTGAATCTATTTGCTTGTATAAGTGTCGGTGTGTCTGCCTGACTGACTGACTGACTGACTGACTGCACCCCACATGTCTGCAGGTAACTCTAATGGAGCGGGTTGCAGCGCCGAGTGAGTAAGAGTAAAATGCATCTGTTTTGCATTAATCAGCACCTTCCTTTGGTGTTTACCTAAATGCCTTCCTGCTGCTGCAAGAGAACCCTCTTCATTGTTAGATCAAGGAAACGTTCTTTACTCCACACTGTGCACTTATGAAAGCTTCTGACACTTTATTCTAAATTGTCATGCTCCTAAACAGCCCGCGGTTTCACTGCACTCATGAAATTATATACATAAACAATATCACCTGAGCCCACACAACACATTCATTAACATGGCTCGCAGCAAACTGTAAACTGTACAACCTCGAATATGCATATTGACTATTTATGCAGTTGCTCCACACACCTTGGTCTATAGTATTCATTATGTATGAGGACGGCACTGTTGCTCCGGGTGTTGCAATGCTTTGGGAGAAAAATAATCACACATACATTAGAAGACACGCACACAATGAAAACTGTTAGTCAAAAACAAAAAAACTGTTTAATATGACAGTAAAGTGCAGGCGGGGGAAGTGTTAATGGACAACAAAGCTTTATGTGAGCGTCCACGCTGTGACCCGCTGAGATTTTCATCATTACCTTTCCAGAGCCACCCGCCACATTAGCATCCAGCCGGGTCGGCCTGTCACTCCACCAGTGACAGGCCCCACAGGGAGGCTCTATGAAGCTTATAGCAGCCTGGATTGGTGTGTGTGTGTGTCAGCCTATCTGGTTGAGTAACGCCTCTAAGCTAACACACACACACAAACACACACACAGGCGTAACCAGCAACAGTAAAGCCCACAAGGACACGGGCGGCCTAATACCATTGTCAGTCTAACAAATGCCGCCGTCAGTCCGTGTGTGTGTGTGTGTGTGTGTGTGTGTTCACAAGGAATAACTGCCACTCTGCTCAAACACAACTGTCGCAGATTAGCGTGAAGGAGGGCTGACAAGACAGTGTTTAAAGAGAGAGTTGGAGAAACAGTGTGTACTCTTCAATCTGGCCTGCAGATAACTCCTGCTCTGAGGAATGAGAACACTAATAGCTGATATCTAAAGAGGAATGAGCTGCTGTGAAGTACTGAACTATACAGGAAGCACCAGGGGTGGAAGGAGTACTTGGATCTTATACTCAAATTACTTTTTACCCTCCTGTCTGAACAGGATCCTATAAAGCCTTCAGCCCTGAAGTCCTCCACGATCCACTCTAGAGTCCACTCAACCTCTCTGTGCCACTGCACTCCTCAAACCATGTAACATTTTGAGCTGAATGAGCCTCAACACTCAAAACTGTGACACTAAGCAAATGGAGAAATCATTTAGCATGTTAGCCAGAGTGCGCCTGTTGGTCATGGGTGTTTGATTTGGGTACCTTAACGTGCTGGCAGGGTATTTCACCCATAATTCTTTATTTTATTGCATTGATCGAGGATTCACAGTACAGACAGAAGTATAATATATCATTTCATTAAAAATGCTCATTAGTAGAAGGTGAGATTTCAAAGCAGGACGAGACATCTTGAAGCCCTTCTCAGAGATGGGATGCACCAGGAAACCAGCACAGATTTACAAGACATGTAGCAGAGGCTCTCAGTTAATTCCTATTTGCTCATACCGCTATGTGCAGGATATTCATAATTTCATCCCTGCAGATGGCATTGATAAAAACTGAAAATACAGTAGAGGCCACTTGTTTGTTTGTGATCATGGGTCGGGAGGTTCTGTCTTTTTCCAAGCAAGACATGATAAAGAACAGTACTAGATATCTACAGCCATAGCAACAATGTGAGGCTGTACTTTAAGCTAAATGCTAAATATTTATGCTAACATGCTAACATGGACAAAATGGAATGCTAATGTTAAACAGGTATCATGCTTGTAACATCTTACTTTAGCATGCTAACATTGCTAATTAGCAATAGCTACAGAGTACAGCAGCAGCTGATAGGAATAAACCAATTAAACAAATTCTAATTTTGACCTGATGAAGTATTACCCTGAATGAGTCTACTGTGGAGACATTTCATTTAAAACCACAAACGTCTACCACATGGTGCCACCAGAGGAAAAGATAGCGTTCATCATCTACAGTAAGTATCATCATACACATTTTGGGTCAGAAAAAAAGAATTAGTAAATTCAACTAAACAAGTAAGAGAGAATGAAAAAAAATCCAGAATGAGACTAGAATTTAAAGCCTGCCACCCAACACACACACACAGCTGATCCCACTAAAGCACAGAGAGAGAGAGAGCCTCGTGGTTAGGAAGGAGCAGAGGGGACCTGAGGAGGAGGAAGAGACTCACATCCTTATGGTGGAGGGCTTCCTGCTTTACACCTTTGATCGACGAGCTGTATCGATCGTACTTTATTTCTATCACATATGAAGAATGCAAAAACAGGAGGTGCTCCGGGAACGACACGATGCCTGTTTGACAGCCATGTCTGGTCATGTGTCTGAAACACAACTCTGGAGATCATGAATGATGGACATCATATTACCATCCCATTAGCACTGACGACTCAGAGTGTTGCTAAATCATCAACAGTTGTGTTTCTGTTAAAATTCTGTGCAAGTGTAACGTGAATTTTCTGAAAACTCTGCAAAATAAAATGCTAATCAGTGAATCTCATGACGGGTTTCATCAAATACTTCTATGCAAGTATTCATGACGACCTGACGAGATTACAGAATTTATTGAACAGTCGGATCATTGCTGCCTTCCACTTGAATTTTTATTAGTATACTGATTGAATTTGTTTCATGATATGGTGCAATCATTTTGAATTTACACTCAAAGTTTTGAATACACAAGTTAAAAACATGCAAAGAAATCAGAGTATTTCATGTTTTATTGATTTATTTTATTCAGTGTCCATAAAAACAGGAACTAGACAGCACCAAATATTCTTAATTCATCCATCCCAAACACATGACGACATGAAGAGCACGCTCAGTGCCACAGACAAGAATTGTTGTTGACAGAATCCGGACATATTTCCTGGCATGCCTTGTTACAGTGTTGAGTGAATACTATATTCACTCTTGGCAGGTTGTGTCATGGTGTATCGCCTCAGGTCTCAGCTCAGTGTGTCAATATGTCTGATGTCTACATGATTACTTACTGTTAAACGTACTGAAGTGACTCTAATCTAACAGTTGATCCAAGCATCTCGATCACATGGTGTCGTGATCATCACAAGGGAAAAGTGTAGATAAAATGACACACCTTCAGTCACACCCACGTCTACTTATCTGATGTTCATCAGCCTTTTCAGATTGGCTCTCTCTTGTTTCCGATTGGGCCCAGAAACAAGAATGACAGTTTGTCATGCACAGTCACAGGTGATGTATTTTAACCAGAGCAATTATCTTAAAGCAACATTATGTAACTTCTCAACCTTAAAATAACAGCTTCACTTTTTTTGGAGAAAATGTTTTCTGGTTTTCCCCTCAGATGTCCTCCGGCTGCTCCGCATCAACTCTCTGTGATGTGAAGTAAACTGCTGCCAACTGTAGCTGCTGTTAGCTCATCCGCTCCGCTCAGTTAGCTGTGCTGCCTGAGCCTGGTTGTTCAGACCACTGGGGGGAGTGTTGGTGTTTACACTGGTAACACAGGAGCTTTGGGGGAAGTTTTAAGGCACAGGGCAATGAAACCGGGCTCAGCAACCTCTTCATGCATGCCAGAGGCTAAGAAGAGAAAAGGACAGAGACCAAGCAAGAGACAAAAGTAAATGTGGGACTGACTTTTAGTGGTTGGTGAGAGCTTGGTGAAATAAAAGGCTGAAAGACAGACGCCGAGCTGGGCTGACTGCTGTTGGACTAGTCAGTAATATTAGCTGGCTGCTATGTCTGCTGTTGTTGACCTTGTTGATGTTTGGCTGTTAGCAAAGTTGTTGACTCGCTACTTTTTGATATACATAAGTAATGTAATGAGAACAAATACACGTGTACAGCTGTCCATATGGTGGGAACAGTGTTGGCGTGGTGGAAGCTGACAAGCATAGGAGGGACATTTAAGGAACCAGCTGCCACATGCCACTTCCTGTGCTGCCAAGTCCAGTCATGTCATGTGATGATTAGATTTGCTATTTTTGCTTAACAAACATCAGGAGGAACATACTGTCTGAATCAGAAGGAGTGAAGTGTGGAGCATTAGATGAACGAGGCTCGGAGCCAGATCCACATCAACGAATCCAATTTTGCTTTTATGGTCCCAAGACAAAGGTTACAGCTCTGCAACTTGACATTTCAGCCTACACTGGGACAAAACATCCCAGCACAAAGAGATTTAACCCCATCTTTATCCTCTTAATTGGTCAAATCCTCAACTAATTGCCTGTCAGGCCGTTATAGCATGAAATCGGATATATGTCAGGACAAAGGGGGGGAGAAGAAAAGCATGAACGGATGAGATATGGAGAGAGAGAGAGAGAGAGAGAGAGAGAGAGAGAGAGAGAGAGAGAGAGAGAGAGAGAGAGAGAGAGAGAGAGAGAGAGAGAGAGAGAGAGAGAGAGAGAGAGAGAGAGAGAGAGAGAGAGAGAGAGAGAGAAAAGAATGATGGCTGGGGATGAGCTGTAATGGTCCCATCTTGGTTGCAGATTAGGCCTGGCGACAGACTCCTCTCTGATAGGCTGCCTAATAAAAGAACACTAAATGGAGACACTGAAAAGCAATTATAGTCCTCTCTCTCTCTTTATACCATTACTGCACCTAAAAAAAAGATTCTGACGTGCTCCGGCTGTCTGTCTCCCTCTAACATATTCGCCTCACCTCTTTTTCACCTGAATCCACGTGATGCTTTGTCACTTCTCTTCAAATGCACTTCAGTCTGCAAAAGACAGCTCACAGGCAGGTAACAGCTGTCACATGCATTGATGCACTTCTGAGTGGTTCATTTCATTTTGTCCTTTATAAGAGCAAACACAAGGTTGTGGAGCGGTTCTTAGCCCCCAGCATCATCCACTACAATCACAAAATGTTCAGACTTTATCCAGGAGTTTTAGAATCAACTTTAGAAATAGATGTCAGATGATGAGCAGAGAGTACAGTGTGCATTCACAATATCAGTGTTACTGTCTTAGCAGTGGAGATAAGGTTCTCTCACACTGCTGTTAACTACTTGCATTCTTTATCACCTCGCTTCTTTCTTTCCCGCTCTCTCTTAGTGGTGACTTCTCATCTCTTTATTTTAGGTTGAGTTTTGGTTTCCTGCAGCACTCACCACAGATCTGGTCATGGGTTTGAAGGCTCCATCAACCTTCAACCAATCAGACTGATTGTCTGTCCCAATGTTTGTTTTGTTGGAGCTTTAAGCGGAGTTTCAGGAGCCGGACCACAACTCAACCGCGCTACTTCCGACAGTCTTATAAATACCCTACTAACCCTCTGATCCCCTTCGCTCTCGTACTCCACCCACCCCATTTCTTTCACCTATTTCCCCTCTCTTTCCTACTCTCCATAGGGTTCTGAGGGGGGTCCGTCATGCCGAAGAAGTGCAGGAGATCATGCTTCACTCTCATTCCTTCTGTGACAAGTCTAGTGCCACCGTGGGTTCTACAGCAGCTGACAGACACAGACCGATTACCATTTATCTCTTATTTTATTCACATGTAGAGAAGACACACTTTCTTCCAGTTGTTTGCAGGCTTACTGCGTGCATCCCGCTGCCCGGAGTCTGCTGCTTTGTTGCTACCGTCTGGTTGTGTGTCTTTCCTCCGCTCTTCTCTGTCCAGGTCCAGCACACTACTGTTTTTAAAAGCTAGCTGGTTACAGATGTGCTAATCCCCTCACCTGGCGCTCCTCTCCTGAGCCAGCTCCACACCTCTCTCCTGCAGCTGATGAACCATGCCACCTCCACACCTTCATTTTGTCAATGAATCATTTAAACGCATTTCCTGTTTTATTTCGGTTCCACTTCCTGTCTGTGTCCATTGTTGTTAGTTTTACTTTTCCCCTTTGTCTGTTTTCCCGCCTTTAGAATTACCTGTCTCCACCCTGATTGTTTCCACCTGTGTCCTTACCTTGTGTGTATATATAGTCCGTGTCTCCCTTTGTCCCGTGCCAGTTCATCTTGTCTCATGTCAGAAGAACCAGCATTTTGTCCATTGTCAGGTCTTGTTGTTTTGATACTTTATTCAAGAGTGAACACTGTGTAAAGAGTGATTTTTATTTTGTTTTGTTTAATAAACCTTTATTTTGAAACTTTGGTCTGTGGAGTTGTGTATTTGGGTTCGGGTCCATAGTTCGGTCGTGACACAGAATAATAAATAAATCTGACTCACTTCAGTTGGAGATACATCGAGAAGGGTGTGGGCTCTAATGTGAATAATAAATAAATGGTTTCCATGTTTGGTCAAAGTTATCAGCAGAGCATATTGTAACATCTCCTTCAGTCATCAAGTCCACTCTGTGGACGAGGAGTCTTCCAGTGGAGAGGAATCAGAGTGATACATTTTGTTACTTTGAGTTTAGTTCCAGTGAAATTATTGTTGTTCTTTCATGCAGTCAGAGGATCGGAGTGAATCACCATTTTAAAAACATCCAACAGTGTTTCAAACTCCAGTCAGTGGACAGTTTAGGACATTGCCAGAATGAGTGTGCTAGAGAAGCAGGTGATAGACTGTGCTTCAAACTAAAACCTTTCATCAAACTCTAACATCAAACATGAAGCCAGATTCCCCACTTAAGTATTTCTGGGTTTTAAAATCTGCACTACCTGCCCAGCTGTATGGTGTACAGTGGGTTATCAGAGCTTGTCACTGAAATCAGCTGCTGCTGCTGTAAAACCAGGTGATGAAAGCAGTGAGACTGAATCAAAACAGTAAAGTTGCACCAAAACAATGAGCTGAAAGGAGCTAAAATGTCAGTATGGATGATAATTACGTATCTGTAGATTTGACCTCTTTCATATTTCACATAATTCTTTGAACCATTGGTGCAGCTTTAAATCCACTCCCAGCATGTGGGTCCAGAAAAATTGTCTAACACCACATTAAACTCTGAATTATTGCTTTTGCTTTTCTTGTCCACGTGTAGCACTGTGCACACAGCCTCTGAAAAGTAAAGGGAACTAAATGGGAAAAGGATTAACTTGGCACCCTTTGAATTCTCCAGCGCAGCAGCAGTGGACCCACAGAGGTACTGAGCTGCCCTTCATTATTTAGAGTGTGCAGCCTGTGAACACTTAGAAGTACAGCAGCAGTGTGAGGTTTGATTCAAGTCCCCCCTCGCCCCGTCTCCAATCCACTGAAGTATCATTAATTATAGGCGCAGACGTTTCTTTAGGCATTCCAGGCACAGCATGTGTTGGTTCAAACACAAGCCTGCTCGCATCAGTTTCACTACTAAGTTGGTTTTCTGAGGAGTTATCAAAGATCTTCAGTTCGCTTTGGGTTATTGTGCCCTCGCCGGCTCTCTTCCTGCTACATTGGCAGTCGGTGCAGCTCTCCAGCCCTTCCCCATCTCATCGCTTCCTCTCCCTTCTCATCCTCTCCATCCTCTCTCTTTTTTTTCTCTCGCAGTGTAGTTCTAATTTCATTGCCTGCACTAACTCCCCTCTTTGTCTTTGTCTCCCTCTTCCTCTTTTCTTGCTTCCCAGGAGCTTTTCATTCACTCTGGGCACGACTGTTGCCGTTGCTGGTCCTCCTCTGTAGCTACACTGCAGCAAAATTGACACGCATGGTATTATATTGATCATGTTGGGATATCTTCTCATTCTGCCCTCTGGTTTGGACTTATTCCTGCAGCAGACAGATGTTGATCATCTTGCTCTAGGATATGGGATTGAACCGCCCCAACCCAAAGGCTATTCTGCTGCTCAAAAAGAAGCTGCTCCACAAAGCCTGAAACTGGTAAGATGAAATAAGTTTCAAACATCCCCCAAACTAAAGCATGTTCAATGTAAAGCCCTCTCAAAAGTTTTCTCCTCAAGGCAAAGAGAAGTTTGGTCTGCTTGGGGTTTTTTGTTTGTTTTCGAGCAAACCTTCCACCTCACTCTTCCTTTCTCCCATCTGCACCCCTCCACCCCTTCTTCCTCACTCTGACCCAGAGTGTAACATAACAGAGGCAACAGGGGCCTGACCTGATTTTTCTTTTATTGCATTGTAATGCCGCCAAGTCCCAGAGAGCAGTCTCTTGTGTTACCGTGTCATCACTTATTCATGACAGCCTCCAAACACAGAGGCTGGATCCACAGCCACGGCAGCCACGCAACCAGTTGCATGATCACAAACCTATTTACTGCTCTCTCACCAGAAGAGCCGTCCCTTCTAGAGCTCCCAGATGGTATTTTAATTTCTTGTTGCTCTGCAATGAAACATACAAGGCCCAGTTTGAGATTCATTTCTGAGTTTCTGGAGTTCAATAAGGGTTCAGTAGAAGCGACATCACCAGGGGAGATGATATGCAGCAAAGACCGCACCTTCAACTCTTTTTTATGAGGAACTGTCCAGTTCAGAGACTGTCTTTGATAAATCTGCATGTAAAATACATTTTGAACAATATTCATATTGAGCATCAGTGGATGTGAAAATCTGAATGAACTTGTTCCATGGGTGGAGTTTTACTTTGCGTTTTGGCCTGTGCTCTGTCCTTTGCTCGAAGATATGCAGAGGGTTCATTCTCAAGAGAGGTTTCATGTCATTTCTTTAAGAATTGATTTTAAGGTCCTTTCAGTCACATACAAAACTCTTGATGATGTAGTACTTCTTAAATTTCAGACTTTTTAACCATATCAGCCAACAACAGCCTTGAGGTCTCTTTCTGCCGATTCTGCTGTTTTACCCATTCCCAAAGTAGCCCACAAAACAAGTGAAGGTGGTTCGATCCCCGGCTCCTCCAGTCTGCATGTCAAAGTGTTGGACAAGATACTCCAACACAACACCTCTACCCCTCCCCCACCGGTCACCTCCTCACTCCACATCACCGCTGATCAAATCATGAGGCAGCTGAAGAGACTCCATGCAGGCAAGTCCGCAGGACCTGATGGTGTGAGCCCCAGGGTTCTGAAAGCCTGTTCCCTCAGCTATGTGGAGTGCTACACCACATCTTCAGCCTGGGTCTGAGTCTTCACAGGGTCCCTGTGCTGTGGAAGGACTACAGACCCGTGGCACTGACGTCACACATAATGAAGACCCTGGAGAGACTCATCCTGGATCAGCTCCAGCCCATGGTGAGACCACTACTAGACCCCCTCCAGTTCGCCTACCAGCCCCGACTAGGAGTTGAGGATGCCATCATCTACCTGCTCGACCGTGTCTACGCTCACCTGGACAAGCCGGCGAGCACTGTGAGAGTCATGTTTTTTTTACTTCTCCAGTGTATTCAACACCATCAGGCCAACTCTACTGAGTGAGAAACTGACAGCAATGCGGGTGGAGCCCCTCCTTGTGTCCTGGATTGTGGATTACCTGACTGGCAGACCACAGTATGTGCGCCTGCAGCACTGTACATCAGACAGACTGATCAGCAACACTGGGGCACCGCAGGGGACTGTCCTCTCTCCCTTCCTCTTCACCCTGTACACCACGGACTTCAGCTACTGCACAGAGACCTGCCATCTTCAGAAGTTTTCTGACGACTCTGCAGTAGTTGGACTTATCAGTAAGGGTGAGGAGACTGAGTACAGGGGTGTGGTGGACAACTTTGTCACGTGGTGTGAGCAGAACCATCTGCAGCTCAACGTGGCAAAAACTAAAGAACTGGTGGTGGACCTGAGGAGGACCAGGGCTCCAGTGACCCCTACCTCCATCCGTGGGGTTAACGTGGACTTAGTGGAGGAATACAAGTACTTAGGGGTGTACTTGGACAATAAACTGGACTGGACTAAAAACACTCTACAGGAAGGGTCAAAGCCGTCTCTATTTTCTGAGGCGGCTGAGGTCCTTCAACCTCTGCCGGACAATGCTGCGGATGTTTTATGAGTCTGTGGTGGCCAGTGCCATTCTCTACGCTGTGGTGTGCTGGGGCAGCAGACTGAACAGACTTAACAAACTCATTCGCAAAGCCAGCCATGTTGTTGGAGGGGAGCTTGACTCCCTGACAGCAGTGTCAGAGAGAAGGATGTTGTCCAGGATCAGGTCCATACTGGACAACTCTCTCCATCCTCTCCATGACGTGCTGACCAGCCACAGAAGCACATTCAGCAGGAGACTCATTCCACCACGCTGCACCACAGGCAATCATTCCTGCCTGTGGCCATTAAACTGTACAATTCTTCTGTACAATAAACCAGCTCGCTATGGCCTGTACAATGAAGCAGCTTATTTCTAGGTGCAATATCACCTCAACAGAGACTTATTTATTGTATGCTTATATTTTCTTCTGTATATATATTGTTAAGATGGGGGGAGGGGGAGGGGCAAATTTTGAGGTTTATTCTTATAGTTTTTAACTTTGTAATTCTGGTAATATTTAACTTTGTAATTTTTGTAATATCTAAATTGTAATTTATCATTTTCTCCTATTTTAAGTTGTTGTATTGTATTATTCTGGCTGCTATAATATTCTTTACCTTTGTACACTGGAGCGCTGTGACGAAAGAATTTCCCGCAAGGGATTAATAAAGTATATTCTATTCTATTCTATTCTATTCTAAACCCAGATTGCTCCTGAAGGCTGTGTTGGCTGTTAAGCTGGACAATACGGACTTAAAAATGCAAACACAAACCAACTGAGTGAATCAATGAATGATTCTGGGAGTTTATTGAGAACACCAGGATGTCCAGGTGGGTAGGTGATCCTGGGAAGGGGGTGTCTGGGTTGGGACAGGGCTGATGGTGGTGACAGGAGTCCAAGAGTGCAGAAGAAGCTGACAAGTTAGGATGGTGGCTGACAGAGTTTCCACTATGGTGTCTGGGAGGAAAAGCTGATCTTTTATACCGCCACGGTTGACGAGTGGATCAGGAACAGGTGGTGAGGCAATCAGGCAGGTGAGAGAGAAATTGGAGGCCCCACAGAAACACAGGAGGAGGGGAGAACAACAGAAAAAACATGGGGGAGGGTAAGGGGGGGAGGAAACAGCAGTGTCATCAGCGTGTGAATGGGTGAATGAGATGTGTAGTGTGAAAGCACCTTGAGTGGTCAGAAGACAAGAAAGGTGCTGCATATGTACAGTCCATTTACCACTGAAGATGACTGAACATCATGAAAATGAATGATGATACTGATGAAGATGGTGCCAGTAATGACAGTGAAGATGAAGAAGAAGTGGTGAAGATGAGAATGTTGATGACAAATGATGAAGATGGTGATGATGTGTGACTGTAAACATAGACCACTAAACATGGGATTCAAACATGTGTTGTGATAAAAACAGGTCAATGACTTTGTGGTAGAGCCGGTAAAAAGAGACGACTTGAGCCCTCTTTTATATTTACAGTCGTAAACTGTGCATATGCTCTGTTCTGCTCTGTTTGCTTTCCTCAGGGAGCTCACATCTTCTTCTCCCTGATAATACTAATAATAGTTTAACTTCTCTTCCCCTTCCTAAACAATTTATGACCACTGTGATTATTTCACAACTACGACGGTGCTTGAAAAGCCAGTCAACAACCAACAGGGATTGTTGTGAAATCTATTTACACAAGTGTCAGTGTGCATTAGCGCTATAATTTTAGAGTGGCTATTGGAGCGGGAATCATTTTCGAGCATCAATTCTGGCTCTCACAGTAAACTTATAGTACGATGAAGATGGATTTTCCCATCAGGGATTATTTCCCTGGAATGTTTTAAATGAGAGGCTCCGTTAACGTGCAGCAGTTAGCTGTAAAATGATGAAGACTGGGATAATTAGTGTAACCTGGCTTTGGAGTCAGCTGAGGTGGACCAGAACAGTGAAACGGACATAATGTGTAGAGGAACAAGCTGGACTGGAACAAGCTGACCTTTAATAACAGTTGGAGGCAAAAAGGCAGAGAACAGCCTGAAAGGACATGAGATATAAACATAAAACTCAGACTCACCATGCACCCTGTCTGGACCTTCCCTCTTGTGTCTGCCTTTCTGTTTTTTTTCTAGATTTCAGATGGGTGTGGAGTCATTAAAATGTCCTCTGTTTTCTTTTGTGACTGCAGAATATGAATGAGTGCATACCAGAGGGCCGGAGAGAGAAGATGCAACAGCACCCAACTGCATTTTTATCTTCAGAAAGAAAAGTTTTGAACGGACATGAAAAGGAAAAGCGGTTTCATCTCAACTTCTAAGTATGTTTTAAATCTATTCTAATGAGGAGCTGAAATATATTTCAAAACCTTTTTTTCTTAAAGCTACAACAAGCAATATTTTTACTAAGATATAAAGTCTGTTGCTCAGAGTGACAGAGTCACCTGGCTGCAGTCCTCTGGGCTCTGCATAGCATCTTTGCGGTCGTTGTTTTTGGTTTTTCCAGCCACACAAACTCTCCTACACTGTTTGGAGCAGCAGCAGGCAAAGGAAAGCTTTGATAAACACACTGTACAATACCTTCACCAGCACCGAACAGCAGACAGAAACAGTTTGAAGACGAGCTGGTGAAGACAGTGAAGGACTTAGAAGGCTACAAAGACGGAGCGGACATGAACAGAAGCAAATTCACCCGGGCAGCCCAAACCAAGACAAACACACACATCTGTGTGACCTGAATATTCAGTGAAAATCTCAATGATAAAATCTTATGGTGACCAGATCTCCCAGTTTGCCCAGTATTGTCCAGGGTTTCACCACAATTTCAATAGTTATTATAATATTACACTTTTCAGCACTCACATAGACATTTATCATGTTGTGTCTTTAATATTACTTAACCCAAATTTAAACATGAACAACACTTTTGTCTGTATGTGTCTCTTAGGTCCAGGACATGGGTCAATAGTTTCAGAGTCGAGTCCCATTCTATCACCGTGCGTCCTGGGTCTGTTTGACAGTATGTGAATGGATCTTGGAACACCTGGCCATGATCAGACAGTGCAGATTATGATGGAAGTGATGTGTGTGTGTGAGGGGTGTAAGCGATTGTTATTATAGTTCAAATGGGCAAAAAGTCAAAGTTATCGGTGTTATGCTACACGTGGAGTTTGTCATATGTTACCATGTCAGTAAGTGGAAATTACAAGTGGATTAGCCGTGCTGTTTCAATCAGTGTGAGAGCAATAACAGAAAACCTGAATTTATTTTACTTTCTCTGCTTTCTTTCGTGTCACTGCCATGCACAGAGGGGAAGACTACTAATGTTAAACTAAATAAGACAAAAGTTCAACTGCGACTGTGCGATCAGGTCTTTGTCTTCTGGCCAGGTATGGATCTGATATTTCCAATTAGCTTTCCAAATGTACGGTGGTGCAGTGGTCAGCCAGACAAGATGGATCTGGGTCCCTTCTGTGTGGAGTTTGCATGTTCTCCCCTCCTCAGTACTCCGGCTTCCTCCCAAAGTCCAAAGACATGCAGGTTAATTGGTGACTCGGTGTAAATGTGATGTGAACGGTAGTTTGTCTCCGTGTGTCAGTTTGAGTCAACTAACGATTTGTCCCGGGTGGACCACGCATCTTGCACAATGTCAACTAGGATTGGCTCCACCCCCCTGGGACCCTGTAGGGATCATGTTATAGATAATGAAATGAATGTTGGTCTGGTCCTGTTCTGGTTTGGGAACAAATGTTTGGACCCTTAAGGACCTTTAATGTGTGTAGCAATTTCATAAACAGAGATAAAGAGAAGAAAAGACTGGAGTTAGCATGTTAGCATGAAGGATCTGTACAACATGTGTGCAGATCTTTGGATGGATAACATTGATAATACATTCATAACTCATGTTTCCATGTTTACAGCATTAGAACACAATACCATCCGTATTCTACTGTCGAGTTAAGAAACAAGAGCTCCGACTACATCCAGCCAGTTTAACATGTCTTTAAGTGACACACACAAAAAACCTACTGCACACTAAATTATTGATTGTCTAGAAATGTCATGTCACGTCACATCACCCCGTGTGTACTCACCACACGGAGGAAGGGCCGAGATGGAAATGAAAGCTGAACTCAGGCCGAGATGGAATCAACATGGAAAGCAAAGAAGGCTGTAAATCAGTTTGAAATAAAGACTTTTGAGAGAGAGATTTTTTGATTTGACCTTCCTCGTCCTGCATCACAATAAAATCTCAAAGCACACCTGAGCTCATTCAAGGGCAGACGAGAAAAAAAAAAACACTCTAAATCTCCTCTCCTGCTGTTTCCTTGAAGTCTGACGCTTTGACAACAAGACAGCGGCACATTCAACACTCCCTTTAAGAGAGAGGGCAGGTAAACATCGAGCTCAGCTCTGCATCTGTTCCCTCTGTTCTCTCTGAAGCTACACGTCTCACTGTTGGCCGCCTCGCTAATTGTTCCAAGTGTAAAGAGGCTCCAATCAATGAGCTAAAGGACTACTAAACAGAGCGTGTCCGATGAGAATGCACCGGATCATTTCTTCCCACTGTGCTGTACATACCTCACCTGGAACTACACACCAGCCCTGATGATTCCAGCTCCAGGAGAGGGGGTTAGGGCTTATTTCTTCAGGTTTTTCCTCCAGACTGAATCCTTTTGGACATCCAGACAAGTCTTGATTGACATAATCAAACACCCTGTCAGTGTTAATCATATGTTTATTCCCCCGGATCGTCTTCTGCCATCACAAACCCGTCCTGTGCATCAGTGACCGCTAGCCAAACCAACACTGCCACCTGTTGTTCAACGTGTGCAAACATCCACACTCCAGACTGGCATGTGTTGAATGTCAATAATGCAACACTGTAATACCTTCAGTCACACAGTGTAAAGGATGGCCATGTTGCACATTTTATAATGACAATCTCATCCCTCATAAATCCACTCATTAACATTTTGATCAGGGATAATCTTTATCTGGGTGTCACCACGAAAGGCGCTCGCTCGGCGAGTCGTCGGAATCTCAATGCGCGGCTGCCGCATGGGAGTTTTCGAGGCTTCATGTGTGCAAGTCAGCATGGGGGTGGAGGTTGGGGGGGTCAGTCCGAGTGCTCCACCCGGTCCCTCCGCGTCCTCCGCAGCTGCAAGCAAACATCACACATTGGGAGTATGCACATGAATAATAGAGCAGCCTGACAGGAAATTAACAAACGATGGGGACCCACTCCGGCTTCCGCATAATATATTCATCAGAGTCAACTTCACGCTTCCGTCTGATTCTGTCACTCGCTTTCTTTTAGAGCCTTTAAGTATATATGTGTGTGTACTGTATACCCACTGATGTATCTGCCGAAGCCTGTCCAGGTCAACCAAACACACGCTTGTTGAGGAATATTACAGAGCGGGCGGATGGGGAAACAGAAAACAACAAAAAAAGAAAAGAAAAGAGAGAGTGTGAAAGAGAGAGAGAGAGAGAGAGGGAGCAGCAGCAGAAGCAGAGTTAGTCGAGCTCCCCAGGAATTATTGAGGAGCATCTGTCGGTTTGCGCCTGCATTCTAAATAATGGATGAGATCCTCCAATGAGATAAAACCAAAATTCCATGCCGTTACAAGGACATCGACTGCCGTGAATACTAACGACTCCTGCGCACTTTCATTGCGTTTACTGTGTGATCACGAGCGGCCCTCCTCGCCATGCAAGTGCCAGGCGCTCGCAGAGTTGTGTATCATCACCTGCCTGGTATAAGGGATCTCCTGCACTCTAATGAGCTGGCTGCTGCTCCCGCTGCCACATAATAAGAAGGCGCTTTCATTCTTCATATTTTTCTATTCTCATATGCACCATACTGTTCTCATATTCTCTCCTTGATAACCCACCTCCTGTTTTTACTTATTTATACAGAGAGTATAAAGAATACATGGTGATCTGCCGGGCATATAGATTCTATCCAGGGTTGTCATCGTTCCTGGCCTGCTGGAAACTTGTCAGATCAACAGATTTGGGTAGTTGGGGGTCAGTGGGATTCGATTGCCTATAAAGCTGTGCATACACTAATTTGAGCCTGTTTCTGGTGCAGTTTTAGAGCCACATGAGTGATGGCAGCACGATGGTGTAGTAGTTAGCACTGCCTCAGAGCAAGAAGGTTCTGGTTCAAACCCCCACAGCCAGCTGGGGTCTTTCTGTGTGGACTTTGAATCTTCTCTCTGTGTCTGTGTTGGTTCTTTTTGGATACTGGCTTTCCCCCATATTCCAAAGACATGCAGGTTACCGAGTGATTCTAAAGGTGAATGTGAGTGTGAATGGTTGTTTATATGTCCAGCGTGTACCCCAACTCTTACCCAAGTAGGATTGGCTTCAGCCCCCTGAAACCCTGATAAGGATAGGCAGTTATTACTTTTAGAGTGACCAGATTTCAGCTTCGCTGGACGTTGTTTGTCCTGCAGTGTACAGCATCAAGTGCACCCGAAAAGCCATCAGAAATTTTGGCCCTTTTTTTTCCTCAATGCGCGTTCGCAACAGATAATCTCAAAGTGCCGTGGTGACACGATGCATCAGGTGGATGGAAAATATGGAGACCGGTCGAAGTGTTGCAGCAGCACTCATGCTGATGTTGATGTTTCCTCCTCCGATCATGACCAACATGAACGAAAGAGAGTCCGTATATGCCGGCGCCTTTTTTTCATAGAAGTTTCGACAGTCAGCAAGCATGATCTAGGCAGTAGATTTCTACCTTGACAGCAATTGCTAGCAAACAAACCTCTACCAGCCTCTGAGCTGTCAAATTAAACTTTATTGACAATCAATAACTAGAATGGTTCCCAAAGACTGAAAAGAGGTTTTGTTTTCTATTTTACTTTACACCTTGTGACCAGTGATCTTTGGCTGTACATCACAGATGAGTTACTCATACAGCAGGAATTAAACAGTTCTAAAATCAGACAGTGTATGTCTGCTATACCCTAACGACTAAATCCAGTGTAACTGCACATTTGATCATTTGTCAGTCAGGGATACACGAGATAAAGCCGTTTTGGAGCATGACTCCAGACTTGCCCTACAGGTTCATTTTGAGACTGTAGATTATGCAAATCTTCACTCTCTGAGATATGATTATGAGAGACGAGATGTAATTCTGAGCCCTACTGGGAATCCACATCAAAAGAGAGACGTGAGCCATGCTAAAGTGGGTCCACTCAGTCCATGCTGACTCTGACCTCCATTCAGCCGACTCCGTCCTCAGAAGCAGCTCTCTGATTGATTGAAAGCTACGACACACAAACAAAATCAACATATGATACGAAGCTTTTAATTAAAGATCAAAGGTTAGCTTATTTTATGGTCAGAACAGTGGAGATCCATCTCTCATGAAAGATGGAGGAAGAGAGAAAGATTATTATGCATGTGGCCGAATATTACAAAGAGGAAAATATGAGACAAAATAACACAAATTTGGGACTTTTTCTGCAAACTATAATGAATATGTCATCAAACAGGAGAATGTTTCCTACATCCTAAATATTCTATTCTTTATTATTTCAATTCTGACCTTGATAATGAAGTCATATTTTCACCAGGTGGTTCACGTTTATACATCCTGCATGAAAAAACATGCTAAGAATGCACAGGGAGAAGTATCTAAGGTGCATCTTTTCATGACCTCATGACATTTTCCATTAAGGTCGAGGAAAAGTGTTTAGGAAAGGACATAGGAGACTTATTTTTGAGTTGTCGCCCTTGTTTTTGTGGCTGACATAAAAACTTCTTAATCTTAACTCTATATGCTGATGGACAGAGGGGATTCTCTGCTTTAATGCACAGCAGATATGACCAGAGAGAGACACCACTGGCAGGAGGTGCAGGAGGTGCAGGAGGTGCGTCTATGGTGACAAACACTGACTGCTTGTTGAGGATCACTGATCTGACACAAAATCCACACACAATAATTATGTATAGTCATACAAAGAATTCAGGATGAAGCATGAGTCTGGACACATTCTTGACAGATAATCAAGTCAGACCAGGGCAGAGCTACACACACACACCACACACTTAAAATTCTGATTTGAAATTTTTGTCACTTCTTGGTGAGCTCAGGGAGAGAATTCAAACACTGGCTCCACAGAAACCATCTTTTATCAATCTTTTATTATGAGACTAATTGATTTTTCTTAATCAGTCTATAGTGAAACCAGCAAGTTTGACAAAAATACGCCACTGGTGGACACGTGGTAAAAAAAACAAAATGACATTCATTCTGTTAATCAGTCCAGTAGTCAGTAGTACTACTTCATTTCTACTAGTACTCAGTACTCAGTAGTACCAGATTGTCTAGCAGTCTGATCCGCCCGAGCTTTCCAGCCTTTGTTGATTAGACCTGCAGCAGCGTCACAGTGGGGCAGACTACCCAGAGCCCTAATGGAGGGAAAAGCCTATAATTAAAAGTTTGTTTTTGTTTGTATTTTCTAAGTAATTAGTGTCATAACTAAATTAAATTTGGCTGAATAAACCAGATGAGAGACTTAAGTTTTTATTCAAAGAAAGCAAAAATGTTTGGTCCACCCTGCAGGGCGTATTATGAACAGTTCATTAGTGACTAACCACTACAGATTCACAGATGTTGGCTCAATTATTTGTAAAAAATTCGGGAGGCCAGAGAGACTGCTTATAGGATCCAAAATGCTGTGCGACACTGTGCCTGCCTGATCCTGAACCCCTGTCTGTTTTCAGGTTTCAGGATTCTTTGCCTTCTCTGACTGATCTGGTTTTGACCCTTTCCTGGCTTTTGGTTTTGTGGATGTTATTCTGTTTTGCAGCTGAGTGTCAAGCATTTTGGACGTGAGAGCTTTCCGTTAAGAAGCTCAGGACGCCACGGGCAGTCCAGACCGCTGACAGTATAAAGAATGGACAGCATAAGCATGACGTCACCCATAGAAATAGAGAGCTATTTTGAGTCCTGCCTCTTCTGCCTCCCAGATAATCTAAAAATCAGCAAACATGTTGAAAGTTTTGTTCATTATAAATACGACAAAGAAGACGTTGAACTGATGAGTTGATGACATTTCACTTTGAAGATTAGTACAGAGTCTCCTCAGTGTTAAAAGAAGAGCTGATGAACGGAGTGGAAAACTTTTTTCCAAACGTGTTGGTGGCATCGTTTTCAAAAATGTTCATATCATTTTATAAAAACAATCAAATTTTTCAGTTTCAGTTTGATAAGTCGTCTTTGTGCCATTTGTAATTCATCATTTTGTTTCTGTTTACATTTTAAACAGCGTGACAACATCTCATCCTGTGAAAAACACAACATGAATTACACACACGCACACACACACACACACAGTAAAATTCACAGCACTCACACTTGGTACTACTCTTGCGATGTGCAAGGGTGTGTGCACCAGTGGTTATCATTAGGCAAACAATGGCGAATTAACACCCTCCTCATGTGTCCTCCTCATTTTATAAGCGTGGCTGGCGTGATTTTCTACCTGTAGATGTGTGTGTGCATGACTTCCTCCTGCAGTAATAATGAGTGAGAGTGTGTGCTGATTTATCCTCCGCTGCATCTCTCTTCACAGGACAATGTGTTGACAGCACAGCATCACTCAAACCATCATCCTGCTGTATGGGAGCATCACAGCCAATAATAGCAGTGTCACAGCCACTGCTGCACGACCCCAACTACCACCATCACTATCACCACACACACACACACTCACACACACACACACACACACACACACAAAGCTCTACAATGCTCCAAGGTCAGGCAGCTCCCTCTGCTCTATGTTTTCAAACGGTGTTTTTTCTCAATCTACTCTCAGTTCTTTCTGTGCATGCATGGTGAAAACAAATTCAGCAGGAGAGCATTGTGGGAATCAGGTGAGGTGGGACCATATCACCAGTATTATGCAAATGCACTCTGGGGGATCAGCAACAAGGCCAAGACAACACTGACTGACTGCAATACCATGGATGAACAAGCAGATCAGATTTTTATGCAAGTGACTATATTTTTGACTATATTATATTTTGAGCCACAGACTGACTTCAGCATCATCAGCAAAGACATGCAGACAGAGGAAAACATATTTCTGAAGAGAGAGGGGAGAAAATGGAACTGTCTGTTAAACAACCAAAGAATAAATGCTGCAAGTTTATGATATATTTAAGACAGGCACTGTAAAAATTATCGAGTAACATAAAGGTGATGTTAGGTGTCTGAAACTGGACTGTGATGGTAAATGAACTGTACTTATATAACACCTTTCTAGTCTTCTGACCACTCAAAGCGCTTACATACATATCTCATTCACACACATTCATACATTAGCTGCCACCATCAGTTTTAAGAGCTAACCATTCATACACATTCACACAGCAATGGTGCAGCAATTTGGGGTTCAGTATCTTGCCCAAGGACACTTCAACATGCAGACTGGAGGAGCCGGGGATCGAACCGCCGATCATCTGATTGGTGGACGACATAGTTAGGAATATTATATACCATGTCTGCCTTATTCTGAAAATCTTACACACTGCACCTTTAAATGTTGGAGTGTTGGAGTCTTTTTTAGTAAAACTAGTTTTTCTTTGGAAATCATAGAGGTGTAATAGCTGTCATAAAAAATATTAATAACACAATAAACGTACTATTAAGTACCACATAAACAACATCAATACCTCTAAGAACACTGTGGGAATATAAGAAGTGGTCCACAGTAAATAGAAGATCATTATATACCCAAAGAAAAAGACACTACACAAATAATTTGTTAATATGACAGTGATATTTTATGAGGGGCCGGCCCCTCATTTGTCTTTGATGATGGATGTGTGAGACACTCATTTCCATATTAGGTCCAGAAGTTAAATTATTAGCCAATAAATGTCAGAGTGAGTCTACAAAATATTCAGGTTGTAAAACTTCAGATGTTAAATTTTCCCAGAGAATGACTCGTCAACTTGTGCCAGCCTTGATTCATCTACGTTACACATGCTGTGAGCTTTCTGTTGGGATCCTGATGGAGGCATGACCAGGTTATCCTGAACAGACGGCCGTCTCCAGTAAAACTTTCAAGGTGCAAATTTTGTTGATAATTTTGCATTTTGGCCTGGAGCCTGGAATCACATTTCACACATTGTCCCTGTAGTTTATAAATCTTGTATCAAAGTTGTGATTTTTGGAGAAAATGGTGCCTCTTATACTCATAAAACCCTTTCAAACCTTATTGGATAGTGTCAGTTAAGTATGATGTATTAAAGCAGTAAGTTAGTCCATAAACTGAGATGGATGTTTACAACAGAGCTGCTCACACACATTTTTTTCACAGTGGATCAAATGACTAATGTGAAAGGCATTTGCTTTTAGTGACAAATCCAGAAGAGAATTATATCCTGACTCTGCAGCTGTTTCACAAAAACCTTCTTCTTGTTCTGTTGATCTGGGAAGTTGTTGTTGTTGGAAGGACGAACCATCTATCACCGTCTATCATGGGTGAACTTTAACTAATCAGATCAAGAAACTATATAACGTGGTCGAAAAGATAATCGATAACAGAAAATTCCGCATTCCAATCCAATGATATGAAACTGTATGCACTTCCTGTCTCCTAAGTAGGCGTGTGGATCGATGAAAACAGATTGTGTTGTGTTTAGAAAGTCACAAGTTTTAGTTGAAGTTGTTATGGATCAGCTTTGTTGAAACCAGACCAATGACTGAGCACCGACAGAGAGAAGAGATGTCTGTGCTGCTGCTGAGACACAGACAGGTCTCAGACAAAGTTCATTCTCTCCTGATTTGTCTGAAAAACTTGGTTTTAGTGTCTGAATCTTCAGAAGATATGCGACCTGTGAGAAATGAGTCCTTCAGAGACTCTGAAGAGAAAGAATCACTCATAATCTGAGCTCATGTTAACTTCTCCCATTAGAGTCAACAGACTCTGCTGCAGAATCTGCTGCTGGTCTCCTAAAGGGTGGTTAAACCCATGTGACACAGATACAGGAAGTGACTCTTCAGTGGGTACGGTCGAATAGTCAAAAAAATTTGCTCCTTTCCTAACCACTTTTCCTAAGCAAAATTGAATTCAACCACACCCAGTGTCTTTTTGTGCATCAGTCAAGTGACTGTCATTCTATGGTTTGGCCACTATGTCAAACTGGCTTCAAAGTTCAGCATTTGTCCTGGAGGTTTTGTTAAACGGTAATTCTCCAGCTGACCTCTGAACTGTAATAAAAATGATTTGCCTTTCAAATTTTTGCAGATGCATGACTTTCATCAAACAAGTACAGTAGACTATATTAACTATAGATTTTAACACAGAAACAGTTTTTCTTTCAGTTCTTTGTAGGCTGACACCACATCGAAAATATACAGTTTGTTTTATGACTGCAATTCACAGTTTTCTTTGCTATGGATTAATTTATAGATTTTTAAATTAAACGTTAAATTATTTTCTTCATAAACTGTCAAACGTAATGAAATCTTTTTTTGTTCAGCTCAAAGTCAGTTCCTCACACAAGAAGCTGTAGTCATCAAATGTTTTCAAATCTCGCATCTTCAGAATTCATATCAAGAAGTGATAGCGTCGTGCCACGACATCAACCACCTGCACAGCATCATCCATTAAGAGCGTGTGTTTCTGCCTCACTGTTTTGTCCAAAGAAAATCAGGTGCCAGGCAATGCAGAGCTAAATCAGACTATCCATTCAGCTGTTGATGAATTCATGCCCAAGTTTGTTGTGTCGATCATTATGTGGACAGCTCAGGACACGACAGCTCTCACTAGTTACTACCTACCCATCAGCTCCGGCTCAGACAGACATCTCTCTCTCTGCTGTGCTTTGGTCTATCATTTTCTAACTGTCATACTCTCACAACCTAAACACAGAGCCTATCTCTCATATGCTGATGTTTCTGCACAACCTGGGTTATCTCAGTCAGACGCTCCACTCTGACAGCACATTGTGAGATATATCACAGACCAAAATCTCTCTCGATCATTGATATTTGTCAAAGAAAGGGGGCTGGATGTGATGTTGCTATCTATCCAGACTGAAAGCGAGAGAGGCTGACAGGTTGAGATAAAGCCGTTGAGACAAGGAGAAGGCTTGTCGAGTACGCACAGAAAGACGGAGAGAAGAAACACAGGTCTGACTCAAGCAGAGAGGAAGTTAGTACAGCAAAGCCTTTACAGTGTGTGTGGTGACAGTAAAACTAAGTCACAGTAAGCAACTCAGAAAGTACCCCAACAGCCTCAACACAGCTTGTGGAAAATGTTTCTTTATACTGTAGACTATAGAAAAAAAGTAATCAAAGATGTCCAATGAATATATAAGATTCATATTAACTACCCATAATATAAACTCTTATATTTCATTTGGCAAGAACTTGTATGGGCAGCCCTTTCAAAAATCTCCTGTTGTACTGTACCATACAGTCTGTGGTACTATAAGGACGTACCACAGGAACACGTTCCAACACTACAGGACATATTTGTAAGGGAGAAGAGGTATTTAATTCCTAAGTAGCAACTATGTCAATGATTTATTATATATCATAATATTAATGTTGTAGCTGGTCAAAGTGGATCTAATCTCAACATTTTTCATGCTTTTGACTGGTTAAATCCTTAATGTATAGCTGACACTGTATAGTTTGTAAGGTTAACTAACTTCAGCAAATGTAGTGGAGTGAAAAGTGCAATAATTCCCTCTGAAATATATAGGTATAACGTATATGTTCAAATAGAAGTACTCAGGTAAAATACAAATACCTCAACACTGCAGTTAAGTATTTGAATACCTGTACATACTTAAATACACGGCCAAACAATTCAACAAGTCATAACATCTCATTTGAGGATGAAATCCTGTTTTTCTCAAAGATAACACCTGAATAGTAAAGTTTAGGTCTTTTGACAGAGATTTATTTGTCAGGAAAACAAAAAAATAGGTTATTCACCAAACTACAGATGTCTTTTGTCTCTTGAGCACAGTCTACTTTCTTAATAAGGTCACACAGTGTTTTGTTGTTGACAAATGTTAATGCTGGTTATGCTAGTTTTCCAACTATAGATTTATGTTAGCTACAAATCATCAACTCATTTCTTGTTTGTAAAATTGTATTTTGCAGAACACTGGTGTAGTCACAGCACTTCACAGCAAGAATGTTCTTGGTTTGAACCCCCCAGTTAGCTGTGCATGGCCCTGCAGTGGAACGGAAACTTCTGTGTGGGTTCACTCCGGGTTCTCTGCCTTCCTCCAACAGTCTAAATGCAGGTTAATAGGTTAACTGGTGACATAGGTGTGAATGTGAGCATGAATGATTGTTCATGCTCGTCTCTATGTGTCTATGTGTCCCTGTGGCCTCTCGCCCAATGCCAGCTGAGATTGGCTCCAGCCCCAGTGACCCTGATAAGGATAAGCGATTATTGAAAATGGATGGATGGATGAACTTTGTTAACACAAAGTGAGAGCTGAAGGAGAATTAAAACTCATAATAGTGTGATTAGCTGATGTTTACAGCTTGAAAAATGTTTTTTTAATAAGCAGTTTGGAGCTCCTGCATGCTGTGGCGTGGCGCTGTATCACAGATGTGTTTATAGCTGTGTGTCATTGACTCCTATTGAAAATGACTCACTTCCTGCGGCTTTGTCATTGCCATCTAAATACACCGCTGGAGTACATGAACCTTTTTATACAGCAACTCATTCCCCTTCCTGCTTCTCTTTCTTTCTCAAGACAGCCACCAAATTGGCCAGCCTCCCCACATTGCAGGTGCCAAATAACATCTTTAGTGGTTACAATAGGACAGGGAGTCGCTGACATGTGGATAGGTACATATAAAAGGCATTTATGAGACGACTTAACAACCTCATCCTACTATCTACTGTACTAAACTCTCCATCCACCTTCTGGCCTCCAGTGGAGTATGGGAGAGCTGCTACTGGAGATAGCTATTAGTGCCCAGTGCGGAGCCCTGTGGTGTTCTGGGGGCTGGTAATGGCCCACTTTGAGGCATGGTGGGAGCTTGTCATGGGGGCCTAATGAAGACAAAGGCAGGGTTTGTGGAGTCGAGAGGCATGGGTGAGGAGGAGCTTATGCTCCGTTAATGGAAACCTCTGCTGTCCTTGACAAATCGTAGGTTTTGAGGCGGCACTTGCACGAAGGGCAAGTGTGTGCATATGCACACGCTTGAAGTACAGTGTGCTGCACGTATAATTTACATAAAGCTTTCACAGCCACATTTTTTTAACGTTTATGTTAATAGACAAGTTGTTGTTGTTACTGGTGGTGCAGCATTCAGGCATTACTTTTGCTATCTCAACCCCAGCGTGCAAAAGATGGTGCGCTATTCCCAGAGGTTCTATTATTACAATTGCATAAATCACTATACAACCAGGTACAAAGTTAATAAGTAGCAGGAGGACATTAAAAGTTTACAGCTGTCTGGAATGACCCTCTACATCATACTTAGTCAATTAAAAGCTGGCAAATGGATTTCTCTGGTTACACACCTACGTTTATGAATAGTGAAGAGGATAGCATCGGGAAAATTGATATCAAGGGAGGTGCAAAAGGAAGATCAGTGGCTCTGCCTCTCGCTCTACTCACACAACCTTTTGTTATGTAATCTAATGTAGCAGTTACAGTCCAGTCCAGTGAAATGGGTTGTAATCTCCACGCATCAGCAGTGCTCCTAAAGATCTCAGAGATGCCGATCAATACTTAACGCCAGAGATGGTGGTATATTACTGTCACATATGACCAGAGTTTGAATTATTTTATTGAACAATATTATGTAGTCCACGAGCTCAAATGTGTGTCTTCAATAGTCTCTGTGTGCTCTGGGCTCAAAGTGTGGTCCAGGTACAGAAATCACCTGTGCAGGTAGGGGGCGTGGCCTCAATAGCCCTGCAGTAAGCAGCGTGCTAGGTGCAAGTGATTGAGGAATAGCAGATATTCAAGTGTACCTGCATGAAATCTGGTTGTTTTAGTCAAGATTATGCTAAAATATATTTTCCACAACTATATTTAACTTCCCTGATAAGGGCCAGCCTTCAGTTTTGTAAATTCCCAGTTTATTCACATTTATTCCCATAAATTCCTGTTAATTCCCATAAATTCTCGTTAATTCCCATGGAAAGTTTCCAACTTTGAAAATTCCCAGAATTTTGCAACCCTAGTCACAATCTTGAAAAACATAATTCTGACACACTGGACCTTTAAGAATATAAACACCTACTTGTAGTAGCATGGAGTTTAGTTTCAACTGTCAGTTGGCATGATGAAAGAAAATATATGATCTCATTAACTTTGAGTTCATTTTGATTTATTTTGTCCAAGTTTTCAGCCATCTGTCTGTGGGATTTCTGCCTCTACCACAGTACAATGAATGAAAGCAGCACTCACAGCACTGACATATAAAAAATTCAAGAGTAACATCCCTTAATCCCCGTTACTCTGCATAATCCACAGACCACACAACATTTTATTGAAGAAATAGATGGATATCTAACAGTCAGACCTTAAGATCCTCTTGGGCGTAGAGGTTGAGGTGTTGGATGTGTGTAGCGGCTTTGAATTTAATGCAGGAGACTGAAATTCATCATCCTGTGACAGACCTGTAATTAATGTTACAATTTTTTAAATTTTAAAAACATTTTGACATTTGTTTTTGCACTATTCTTTGTCATGTGGTTGGTTTGTGTCTGTATCTATTGGATGTAATCCAAGGTTTAGCAGAATAGTCTAGTGTTTTTGTCTGCTTGGCTACATACATTATGTAAGAAAAATGTCCTCATGTTTTGAGTGAACTGATCCCTCAAGGAAAAAGGTAAACGTGGGTCTTCTGTCACGAATTGCATTGTTGTTATTCCCTGCTGTGGAAACACTTGTGGAAGAGGCATTGCTGCAAATAGCAGGGCATTGATTTTTGACTGACATCCCACACATCATTCCGATGGGATGTACAGAAATATAGCTGCAGTAACACTCACACACACTCACACAGGAATGGCAGGAAAATCAAGCCAATATCCCCCACTGCTCTGTCACTGCTACAGCTACACAGTGCTGGGCAGGGACCTGAAACCATTTTCTATCTTCCTTTTTTTTCACAAATTTTACTTGATATATTTGATCAAAAGTATCATACTTACATTTATGATTATAAACAAAATTATACAGATGTTGCCTATATTAAGTATATTATAAAGTCACACAAAAAGTCATGATAAACTGCTGGAGAACTCTGCAGCAGAGAAGAAGCTGCTGGTGTATCAGCGGCTGCAGGAGGTCAGAGCTCCAGGGAGTTGACACTCTGAAAACACACGTGTGTCCTAAATGTAAAAGTTCAGTGTCAGAGGGTGCGAGGGAGGCAGTCGCTGTCTATCAGTTTATGAATAGTTCAAAATAAGCATCACAATGCAATAAAATGAAGACAGCTGTGTGGGTTATGGTTACCTGGCATAGGTAAAAAAGTAGGACCCAGCGAAGTGACCCAAATCAGACACTGTGTTGAGTGACCAACAGATGCATTCTGGATTTAATCTAAGTGCTAATGGTGTATCCTCCAGATAGAGTTATTTAGAAGGTTCTAAAATTTTTAATTGTTATTTGATTAAAATACTAATTACTAATTATTTAGTACTTATTCCATGGATTAAATAAACATGTAAGAGGCCCACCCCTACTACATAGGAGCAAGATTTTGCGGCCATTTTGTGTCTCTTGGTGGTGGTTTTGAATCTTTTGTGGTCATTTTGAATCTCTTTACAGCCTTTCAGCATCTCTATTTTGCATCTTTTTGTTGTCATTTTAAGTCTCTTTGTAGTTGTTCTGCATTTATTTGTGGTTGTTTTGCATCTCTTAAAGGTGTTTTTGAATCTTTTTGTGGTCATTTTAATTTTCTTTGCAGCCGTTCAGTGTCTCTTTGTAGTTGTTCTGCATTTATTTGTAGTTGTTTTGAGTCTCTTTGTAGTTGTTTTGAGTCTCTTTGTAGTTGTTCTGCATTTATTTGTAGTTGTTTTGAGTCTCTTTGTAGTTGTTTTGAGTCTCTTTGTAGTTGTTCTGCATTTATTTGTAGTTGTTTTGAGTCTCTTTCTACTTGTATGAAGTCTCTTTGTTTAGGACCATTCAGCAGTCTTCCCGTGCTTAAACACACACACACACACACTGACACTCTGTTTATAGCCTTCAGCTGAGTAGATTGGTGGAGCTGAGGGCAAAATTGCAGCGATAAATGAAGCTGTAATGCTGAAGCGATGAGGCCGAGCTCTCACTGTCTACCTATTACACTAAATCCTATCAGAGAGAAGTGAACCTGTGATCCTCTTCTGCTGCCTTACACATGTCTGTTTTTGGTACAACACAGGAAATTGTTCAGTGTATCATGTGAGTGGGTGAGAAAAAAAATGCATTTCATGCTATGAGGAGTTTTTCCCAGAAATCCACCTGCAACAGCACATCAGAGGCAGGGAGAAGGGAGCTATCATCCCGACCTCACGGTGCTCAAGCTGCAACCTCTCTGAATGTGGATTCACTTTCAAAGGAACTGCGACAAAAATTCATTTCAGGGTGGATCTGTCGCTGGAACAATTCGTTAGCAGAACACAAGGCAGTGAATGTGCTGAGAGCTCCTCATTGCTCGAGCTTTTTTTCCCCTGACAGGAGAGGAGGGAGGTTGGCTCATGAAGCTCACTGGCATGCTGCCAGACTGCCCCCTTGTGGTGAAAGATTGAAACTATGATGCTGAGGTTGGTTCCTTCATGTTGCCTTTCTTCATCTGCTGTGTTGTTGGCCCTGGCAGGGTGTGGCAGTAGCTTAACATTTCATAAAGAGGAGAAGATAGAGTTTACTATGAACCTCCATCGACCAGCTCCTAAAAATACTTTCTTCTTTCCACATTTTCTTTTTCAGTGTCACATGATCACTGAAAAAAGAAGAGCGCAAACAGCAGAGTTAAAACAGCAATCTGATTGGTTAATGGCTGCACCCTCATAATGTGATAGTGTGGATAAATTATGTATTTGCAGAAATGTATAAGAGCTTAAGTGACTCACATTATGGCATAAAAGAAGCCAAGCACCTGTGAGAATGAAACATCCATCCATTATCTGTAACCGCTTATCCTCATCAGGGTCATGGTGGGGCTGGAGGCCAGGGGCCAGGTTCAAACCAGGATCAAACCAGAACCAGGTTCAAACCAGGAACCTTCTTGCCTTGTGAAAACATGATATATTAAATTAAAAGATACACCAGAGTTATCATTTTGAGGGGTATTAAAATCTGCTCCATCCAATTGTCTCTGATGTTGTATTCTTCCTGTGGAAAAATAGAGAATGAGTATTGTTGTTGAATTGAGTAGTGTTGTTTGCCTTCTTTTGTGTTGGAAATGTGATCTTTTGTTAAATGACATACTGAAATGAAGTGAGCTAAAGGATGTGAATGACTCACAATGACTGAAGTGTTTGTTTGAGTTTGTGATGTTATTTGGTGAATGCATGAGAGTTTAAGAGAAGAACAATGATGATGATGATTGCTTGTAAAGTGATGTTTGGTAAAAGTGCCTGACAATCCCAGAGGATGAAGAGAAATAGAGGATTATGTGGAATTAAAACAAAGTGAACTAAAAGTGAAAATGGCAAGTGAACTATTTATTTTAATACATAGGATGATCATGACCAAAATTAAATATTAAAAAGAAAAATGAAAGTGAAAGGAAATTGGATATTGAAATGCCATGTTGATATTGTGAAATAAAAACTCCTGAAATGGAAAATATTAAAGCTAAAATGTAAATAATTAAATTGACATAACTGGGAGGGAAAATGACAAACAAATATGCAAACATTATAAAAGACAATGTATCTGTGGCATGACTGCTGCCACCGTGGGTTCACTCAGTACAAAGACACACTTCAGACTGATCACGCTTATGCGTTTTTTATTTGTACTGTGGGCACGCCAGGCAAAACACCACACACTCCAGCCATTCGCAGGCTTTTGGTTTCCCTTGTTGCTGCAGTCTGGGTGTAGGTGTTCTCCAGTCTCTCTCTCTGCTCCGACTCCTCTCTCAGGTCCAGCACGCTACTGTGTTAAGAATGGAGAATGATTGGCTAACTGGATACAGGCTGGCGCTGCTCTCCTGAGCCCACCCCACACCACCACCTGCAGGTGATGCACCACGCCCCCTCCACAGTACCTTTTGTTCCTCCATTTAATTTCAGTTATGGCCAGTACTATGCTGAGTACTAAGATTTAAATATAATATAAATATAGAATGTCTTGTTGCCATTTTCTTGCTTAATTTTATATTTTCCTCTTTTTAATTTGATTCCTTTCTACAAGACGGCTTCATAACACTGAAATATAAAAAATGCCTTTGATTTGATTAATTTTTTATTGGTGCAGAATGTTTACACTGATTATATGTGTGTTGAATATAAAATAAAAAAAACAAAAACTGACACCTTTAAGGTGGCAGTGGTGGTGTAAAGACATTAAAACACCAGAATAAAATTTGCAGTGTGCAACAAGATAAGTGTGTAAGTCTATACTGCATTGTATGTTTGCGTGTAAGTGAGATTTAACTTATATATTAGAAAGAAAGTTGCAGCATTTAAATGGATCATGCCTCTTTATCATGAAATCAAATAGAAACAGGTAGGTTAGGTTCACACAGTTGCTTTTCAACAGTCCTGACAGGACTTCCCATGCTGAGTACTTATTGGCAGCTCCTCATTCACTCTGCAGTCCAACTCATCCCAAACCATCTAAATTAGGTCTAGGTCAGGTGATTGTGGAGACCAGGTCTTGTGATTCAGCACTTCACTCCCCTTTTTGGTTAAATATCCCTTATAGAGCCTGACGGTGTGTTTGGGGTCATTGTCCTATTGAAAAACCAATGATGGTCCCACTAAGCACAAACCAGATGCCATGTTGCTGCAGGATGCTGTGGTAGCCATGCTGGTTAAATGTGCCTTGATTTTAAATAAATCGCCAACAGTGTCACCAGCAAAGCACCCCCACACTATCACACCTCCTCCTCTATGATTTATGGTGGGAACCACACATGCAGATACCATCCATTTACATTCTGAGAAACAAAGATCAAAGATCAAAGATACAGCGATTAGAACCAAAAATCTCAAATTTCGCTCATCAGACCAGATTTCCACTGGTCTAATGTCCATTCATTGTGTTTCTCGGCCCGAGCAGTTCTTTTCTTGTTGTTGGTCTTCCTCAGTTGTGGTTTCTTTGCAGCAATTTGACCATGAAGGCCTGATTCAGGCAGTCTTCTCCAAACAGTGGGTGTTGAAATTCAATTCAATTTCAGTTCAATTTTATTTATATAGCGCCATATCATAACAAAGTTATCTCATGACACTTTTCATGCAGAGCAGGTCTAGACCATACTCTTTATAATATTATTTACAGAGACCAACAGTTCCACCATGAGCAAGCACTCGGTGATGGTGGCGAGAAAAAACTTCCTTTTAACAGGCAGAAACCTCTGGCAGACCCAAGCTCATTGGTAGACAGTCATCCACCACGACTGGTTGAGTTAAAGATAGAGAAACATTAACTAACTATAAACTGTAATGGAGATATGGTAACAATAATGTCAGTAATAATATATGTAGTGGACGTCATGCAGGACCACAGCAGCAGCCACGATCCATAAGAACCTGCTGGACGAGAGAGCACAGAAACTCCAGGGAAGAAGTTTAGTTAGTAACATACATTAACATGCATTAATGAGACATGTATGTTTACTGATGGTGGTGGAGGGAGAGAGAGAGAGAGAGAGAGAGAGAGAGAGAGAGTAGGTTTGAGTAGAGTTTTCAGTAAAGGGAGGTGTGACTACATCTTCAACCAATTCCGTGCCTGACTAGGTATAACCCTGAAAGATACAGACAGAGAGAGAGAGAGAGAGAGAGAGAGAGAGAGAAGGGAGGGGGAGTCCCCCGGCAGTCTAGTCCTATAGCAGCATAACTAAGGGATGACCTGAGCCAGCCCTAACTATAAGCTCTATCAAAAAGGAAAGTCTTAAGTCTACTCTTAAAAGTGTTGGCCGTGTCTGCCTCCCGAAACCAAAATGGTAGTTTGTTCCACAGAAGAGGAGCTTGATAGCTGAAAGCTCTGGCTCCCAATCTACTTTTGGAAACTATAGGAACTACAAGGAACCCAGCATTCTGAGAGCACAGTGTTCTAGAGGGGTAGTAAGGTATTATGAGCTCTTTTAGATATGATGGTGCCTGACCATGAAGAGCTTTGTATGTAAGGAGAAGAATTTTAAATTCTATTCTAGATTTAACAGGTAGCCAATGCAAGGAAGCCAAAATGGGAGAGATGTGATCTCTGATCTTGGTTCCTGTCAGAACACGTGCAGCAGCATTCTGAATTAGCTGCAAAGTCCTAAGAGACTTATTGGAGCAGCCTGATAACAAAGAGTTACAATAGTCCAGCCTAGAAGTAACAAATGCGTGGACTAGTTTTTCTGCATCTGCTTGAGATACAATGCGTCTGATTTTTGCAATATTACGTAAGTGGAAGAAAGCAGTCCTCGAAATTTGTTTTATGTGAACATTAAAGGACACATCCTGATCAAAAACAACTCCAAGGTTCTTTACGGTGGAGCTGGAGGCCAGGGTGATCCCGTTTAAAGTAACTAAGTCTCTAGAAAGAGAGTTTCTGAGGTGTTCGGGTCCAATTACAAGAACTTCAGTTTTGTCTGAATTTAACATCAGAAAATTGTAGGTCATCCAACATTTTATATCCTTAAGGCATGCTTGGAGTTTAGTTAATCGATTGGTTTCATCAGGCTTGGTCAATAAATATAATTGGGTGTCATCGCATAACAATGAAAATTAATGGAGTGATTCCTAATAATGTTCCCTAAAGGAAGCATATATAAACTGAATAGAAGTGGTCCTTGCACAGAACCTTGTGGAACTCGTGACAAACTTTGGTATGCATGGAGGATTCATCATTGACGTGAACAAACTGAGATCGATCTAAAAAATATGACTTAAACCAGCTTAGGGCAGTTCCTTTGATGCAAATTTGATGTTCCAGTCTCTGTAAAAGAATTTGATGGTCAATGGTGTCAAATGCAGCACTAAGAGTCTGGTGGTTATACCATGGTGCTAACTTCCTTTGTTTAATTATCTTCTTTTTCAGACGTGCAACAGAGTCTAGAGTTGTTCGTAATGAGCCTGTAGTACTATCAACAAGATGATCTATTTGTGAGGGGCTAAAGGCAGCAGACAAGTCCTCTGCTACATTGAGACAAGTCATTGAATTCAGTACTGAAGGAATCACTTCCTTAAATTTGGTTACAGCACTATCAGATAAACATCTGCTGTAGGAGTTTCTACCAAAAGGCTTATAGTCCAGTAATATGAACTCAAAGGGTATTAAAAAATGTATGAATCATTGTGTCCATGTGAATATTAAAATCACCTACAATAATTACTTTATCTGTTTTAAGGATCAAGCCTGATGCAAATTCTACAAATTCAGATAAAAATTCAGAGTAAGGACCAGGAGCACGATATACTATAACAAATAGAATTGGCTGTAATGTTTTCCAGGTTGGGTGAGTAAGGCTAAGAACAAAACTTTCAAATGAATTATAATTTAGTTTAGGTTCAGGATTTATTAATAGACTTGAGTCAAATATGGCTCCAACTCCATCACCTCGACCGGTACTTCGAGGAATATGAGTATTACAATGACTGGGAGGAGTGGATTCATTTAAGCTAACATATTCATCCTCCTGCAGCCAGGTTTCAGTAAGACAAAATAAATCAATATCATAATCAGATATTAATTCATTGACTAAAACAGCTTTAGAGGACAAAGACCTGATATTCAGGAGTCCACATTTAATTATATTATTTTGGACTGTTGGAGATGTTGATTTAATTTTTATTAAGTTTTTATGATGAGCTCCTCCTCTGTTTGTTTTATCTTTAAATAATGTAGGTGGACGGGGGACAGACACAGTCTCTATAATGGAGGATTGGGTGGGCAGCTGCTCTAATGGAGGCGCAGAGAAGTGTGTAAGACTGCAGCTCTGCTTCCTGGTCTCAAGTCTGGGTTGTCACGGTTTTGGTCAACTAATAAACTTGGCCATATTTCTAGATATGAGAGCTGCTCCATCCAAAGTGGGATGGATGCCGTCTCTCCTAATCAGACCAGGTTTTCCCCAGAAAGGTGTCCAATTATCTATGAAGCCCACATCGTTTGCTGGACACCACCTCGACAGCCAGCGGTGAAATGACGACATGCAGCTATACATGTCATCAGTGGTCACATCAGGCAGGGGTCCAGAGAAAACTACGGAGTCCGACATGGTTTTGGCGTATGCACACACCCATGAAACATTAATTTTAGTGACCTCCATTTGGCATAACCGGGTGTCATTACCGCCGACGTGAATAACAATCTTACTATATCTACGTTTATGTTTAGCCAGCAGTTTTAAATACGCCACTCGATGTCGCCCGCTCTGGCCCCTGGGATGCATTTAACTATGGCCCCCGGTGTCGCTAACTTCACGTTTCTCAAAATGTATCTGCTACTTGAACTCTGTGATCGATTCATGTGGGCTCTAATCTGAGGTGCTGTTCATTGGTGATTTCTGAGGCTGCTAACTGTAATGAACTTCTCCTCTGCAGCAGAGGTAGCTCTTGGTCTTCTTTTCCTCATGAGAGCCAGTTTCATTATAGTGTTTGATGGTTTTTGAGACTGGACTTAAAGACACTGTAGCCTTATTGTAATGACTATCCACGTCTTTGCCAACTTTTAGATTAGCCTGGAAGCAGAAACAGCAGGACAGCCATAATGGCAGCCACCAGAGCCACCGCACTGAGCTTCAAAACGGAAATCTTCAGAAACCAGTTGGTGACGTCAAAGATACAACATCCATTCTTTATACTGTCTATGTCCTAGACCATACTCTGTAGGTACTGGGTAGCATTTCAGGTGACTTGTTTGAGCAACGAGGTTGCATTCATCCCACTTCAAATCCACCCATGCTTTACGTTTTGCCCATTGAGTAGCCAGAAGGTGGAGTTTCGACTCTTAAGAAACTTGTGGGTGACATCATGGAGACTATAACCATGCAGTCTATGATTATTTCATTGTTTTTATGTCTTCAGTGTTAATCTACATTGTAGAAAGTAATATAATTAAAAAACAGTGAGAAGGCATGTCCAAACTTTTGACTGGCACTAGCATCACTATGATCTTGATCCATTGATGATCCATTTGCACATCAATTCGTGGGTCAATATTACAACAATGGCCACATAATCTATGAGCCAAAGAATCCCATTGTCGGGAATCCCACAGTTTACGGAGGGTAAACTGTGCAAAGCCTATCTCGTTTGAACTATTAATTTCTACAGTTGGCCGCTCGAACCCATTTTATTGTATCTTAATCTATCGTCCTCCTGGTGTCAACGGTCTATTTCTGACTGAATTTAGTTATTTAGAATTGAGTTTTTAGCATCCATTACCTCATTTGGTAGAATTTAATTGCTTGGTGACTTTAATGTGCCAGTAAACAACACCACGAACAGCTTTGTCAACAACTTTATAAATCTCACAGAATCTCTTAACTTCACTCAACATGTCTATGGCCCGACACATGTTATGGGTAACACCCAGAGTGTTACCCATAGTTTTTACTTTGGATCTGGACATTGAGTGCATCAGCTCTGAGGAGCTGCCAGTCACCGATCATAGCTGCATCCTTTTTAACCTGTCTGTTATTTCTGATTGTGCATCCAGTAAGCGTGTGAAATTGTCCCGCATGTTAAACAACCTCTCTGCTGAGAAATTTTCAACCGTTTTTGAGAGTGTGGTACAGCCTTCTACTGTCAGTATTGATGTTCATTCTCAGGTGTCAACATTTAACTCACATTGCTTTGCCATTCTCGATGAGATTGCTCCTCTAAGGCCTGGTTCCATTCCCGCTGCAAATTCCACTCCCTGGTTAAATGAGGACATCCGCAGCCTCCGTCGTAAATGTCGGAGAGCTGAGCGCTTGTGGAAATCAACTAAGCTTTTGGTACATCGTCTTCATTTTAAAGAAATTTTAGTTGAGCTCAATTCTGTGGTTAAGGTGGCTAGAGCCTCCTATTTTGCTAATCTCATTGCTTCAAACAAAAGAAACCCAAGGGTTATTTTTGATACCATAAATAATATTACTACTGGTGCACCAGTGCCTGCTCTACCTGTGTCCTCTGATAAGGACTGTAGTGATTTCCTATTGTTTTTTGTGAACAAAGTCACCAGTGTAAAAGCTAATATAATGCCTGTCTTTAACTCCTCCCTGCCTGATCCTCCTGAACGGCAACCCATCATTGATAATTTCTCTCCAGTGTCCACTCTCCAACTAACAGACGTTGTGCATAAAATGAAGTCCACTTCCGGCCCATTAGATATCCTGCCCACAACCTTGCTGAAAGATGTCTTTAGCACTATCGCTCCATCCCTGCTCTCCATCATCAATTGCTCGCTGGTTTCTGGTTCCGTCCCGTCCTACTTTAAACTTGCAGTTGTTCAACCTCTCCTTAAAAAACCTAGTCTAGACCTCTCTGTTCTCAGTAACTACCGCCCCATTTCCAAGCTCCCCTTTGTTTCAAAAGTGTTAGAAAAAGTCATTGCCAATGGCCTCTGACTCCAATAAATGCACAATCCTGGTCCTGCTCGATCTGAGTGCAGCGTTCAACACAGTAGATCATGGCATCCTTGTGGACAGGCTGAGAGACTGGGTGGGAATATCAGGGTCTGCCCTAAATTGGTTTAGGTCCTATCTGTCTGATAGGTCTTTCTCTGTAGTTGTTGGCCCGCACAAGTCAGAGTCGGTCCCCTTTTCTTGTGGTGTTCCCCAGGGTTCGGTTTTGGGGCCCATCCTATTTTCATTGTATATGCTTCCTCTCAGGGAAATCATCTCAAAATTTGATGGCATCTCATATCATATGTATGCAGATGACCTTCAGTTATATGTTTCTTTTAACCATGACAGCACAGAACTGATTACCTCTCTGCTGGACTGCTTTACTGCAATCAAGGACTGGATGGCCAGTAGCTATCTGCAATTAAATGAGGCAAAAACTGAGGTTTTAATTGTTGGCCCCGAAGGCCTGGCCTCTAAAGCTGTCACTTGCTTGGGGGCCCTTTCTGCTAATGTGCGCACCAGCTCTAGGAACCTTGGTGTTATTTTTGATCGGTCCATGCTCTTTGATGAACACATAAAAACTATAACCCAGTCCTGCTTTTTTCACCTTAGAAATATTTCCAAACTCAGGTCAATTGTATCTCACTCAGAACTTGAAATGATCATTCATGCTTTCATCTCCTCACGCTTAGACTACTGTAACTCCCTCTTCACCTGCCTCAGTAAAGCCTCACTAGCTCGCCTTCAGTTAATTCAAAACGCAGCCGCACGACTTCTGTCCAGATCCCACAAATTCTCCCACATCACTCCTGTCTTAGCGACCTTGCACTGGCTCCCGGTAAAATTCAGAATTCAATATAAAATCCTCACCCTCACATACAGAGCCCTCAACGACCAGGCCCCTCCATACTTAGCAGATCTCCTCTCTTTTTACCACCCCGTGAGGTTGCTGCGTTCCGTGGGAAGCCAGCTACTCAGTATTCCATACAGCAGACTGAAAACTAGAGGTGATAGGGCCTTTCAGTCTGCTGCGCCAAAATGGTGGAACTCTCTTCCTTTGGTGTTAAGAGCTGCTTCTTCCGCTGACACTTTTAAAAAACAATTAAAAACGTATCTGTTTAGGCAGGCATTTGAATGAGTCCGGGGGTTTGTATTGTTTGTATTGGGTCGCTGTAAAATGTGGTGCTGCTTTTGTTGTTATTTACTTGTGTACCGTTGGTATGATGTTTGCGTTTTTATGTATCTTGTGAAGCACTTTGTGAGTCTTCTCTGTGAGAAGTGCTATATAAATAAAATTTTACTTACTTACTTACTTACAAGCTTCAGACACACACAGGTGCAGTACAGACAAATAACGGGAAAGGAAAAAAGGAAAAAAAAAAAACCAAAAAAAAAAAAGAAAAAAAAAAAAAAAAAAAAAAAAAAAAAAAAAAAAATAAATTTTTTTTTTAAAAAAAAAAAAAAAAAAAAAAAAAAAAAAAAAAAAAAAAAAAAAAAAAAAAAAAAAGTTTGTTTTTAGTTTGTCTTTATTTTTGGCAGTGAAAACTTTCCACTGGCCGCATGTCTCGTTGTATAACTATGATTGTCTGAACTATAGTGTAGTTTTTTGTATAGGACTTGTGGGGTTTTTGTTATAGATACATTTCTTACAAATATCAGTAATGAATAAAACAATCTATCACCAACCATCAACCAACCGAGATTTCTGTGCATTTTAAATACATTAGTTCTGAGATCACAACCCAGGACAATGCGAATTGCTCTATTTTGCACTTTTTGAAGTTTATTAATTATATCTGCTGTGGCATTTGACCAGACCACTGGGCAGTAGTCAAGATTTGACAGAATTAAAGCCTGTATTATTAGTTTAGTTGTTGGTAGTGTAAAGTGCAAAGGTAGTGTAGGTCAAAAGACTACAAAAGAGCTATATTTCTTTTTTTAGCTAAGTTGGGTAATCAAATGATAGCCAGTGGGTTTTATGATTGTATTCCAGTCCTTCCTCTTTTGTTCCTCCACACAGACTATTTACTTGCATGCATCAAAGCCTGCTCAGTCAGTATTGGTCCACCAATACCATAGCAATAGCAATAGCAATACCACTCAGACTGCAAACAGAAACCAGAGCACATCCAAAATCTTTGGCCCTTCCCTACAGATGTGCAGATAGAAATGACCCAAACCTACCCTGCACTTTGTAGGACTGCCACCTACCACGACCACCTCCATGTGACCTCCATAAACCCTTCATAAAAACATGAACATAATGCAGGCAGCAGTTACATTACCTTTAAATTTGTGCCTCCATACTCAAACATATAAGCGTTGGCCTTGCTCTATAAGTCATGTACAACAATAGCTCAAGTCACAGTGCCGGACACTTTCTCTGACTCACCCAGTCCAGTAAAAGGTGGGGGACCTGCATGACTGGCTCTACTGTGCAGACACTGGATCACATTAAAGTCTGAAGCTTTTCATCCTGAAAAGAAGTCAGAGCTGTTTTATTACAGGCCTGAACCAGACACAGACAGCATCAATTATTCAGCAGCCTTCTGTATGTTCACATGCAACGGACTTCAGTGTATTTCGGGACTTGCCGCTTGAAGCTTTGAATCATGAGTGTGGAAAATGTAATGAAATTCTAGAGCTCAGTAGCTTCCTGTTTTAGGGGGAAAAGTGATGGATTACTGTTGTCACTGTGAGCATTTCGAGTGGGCGTGTGTCTAAACAAAGTCATGTGTGAGGCACAAACTACAGCAAAACCCATTTTACATGACAAGAAAATATCTGCGGACGAGGTTTGTTCAGCCTTCCTTTAAATTATGAATTCATAAAACTCACTTTCATAAGGGGACTCGTGCCCTTTTGAATCCAAGCAACACAGTCAGAGGCAATGGACTGTGGCAGCAAGGCTCATCATAACCTCAATCCCAAAACAATGTATGTTATATTACAGTAATGATTCTCAGCTGTATAATAATCCCCTGTGGGCAGGTGGCAGCTGCAGAGATCTACAGGCTTCATAAAAGTGAAAGCAGCCAAAAATGACACTTTTTTATCTTTGTCAGAGAACTCCGGAAGCTGGCAAAACTCCGCACCCTGAGTGGTGGAGCAATAGATAAAACCGGCAGGTGTGAAGATGTGTGTTTAGGTGCTGGCAGGTGTGTGTTCATGTGTGTGCGCTGCCTCATCCAGACACCCGTCTTCAGGTTGCAGGGAAGATTTAGAGGAACATTGGCTGCCTGCCACTAAAAACATCCAATATGACACCTGAAATCACTCATCTGCCTCTGTGTAGGAGCAATTTGAGGCAATAAACCAACCTTTTTGCCTGCGAGAAATTTGTGTCAACACCATTTTACATCCGAGGCAATTCCACCAAACAGCTTCACCCTCTCACAGGCCGGGAGAGCTGCCTCTAAAAGCAAAATAATGACTCTGTATTACAATCCATTACAGCACAAGCAGCTTCCCGCTTCACATTTTCAGCGAGCGATGTGCCCTGCCCTGTGTATTAAGCACAAGAAAGAGCACATCACAAAAACGCTGAGATGATGCCAATTACGCTGCATCCTCAGTGAGCCGTCCCCGCACGCCCTAGGAAGCCTTCGTAGTAAGATGGCAACAGCAGCACAACACTCCACAACAACAACACACACACACATGCCCGGCTAACAAGCTTTCATGTGAACAGCACTTAACCGTCAATAGTTTCATCGTCCTGAATAACACAGTGAGAGAGAGAGAGAGAAAAAGACGGTTTAATCCTGGCCTTAAGCCCTGGTAAAAATAGGACTGGGAGTAGAACGCAGGAGATTAGGCCAAGGGATTAACTCTCCATTTGTTTTCTAAGAGCATCCGCTGCTGGAGAGGAGAGGAGAGGAGAGGAGAGGAGAGGAGAGGAGAGGAGAGGAGAGGAGAGGAGAGGAGAGGGAGAGGAGCGGAGAGGAGAGGAGAGGAGAGGAGAGGAGAGGAGAGGAGAGGAGAGGAGAGGAGAGGAGAGGAGAGGAGAGGAGACCAAGAGAAACAATATGAAAGGAGGAAGAAGGTGGAAGAGATGAAACAGGAGAGGAAAGGAAGGACAGGTTAACGATGATAGGTGTATCAGGGCATCTATGTGCAGGTGCAGGTGTGTGTGTGTGTGTGTGTGTGTGTGTGTGTGTGTTGATGGATATTTCACTTAAGCAGTTCCATGGTGCAGTGGTGTCAACCAAAGGCTTTGTGTGACTCCACACGTTTTGTCTCCCACCCATCTAATAATCAGAGTTAATCACAGGCAGCAGAGCCACAAAGAGCCACTGTGGAGGACACACTTTATCTCCTCTGTATTCATTAAAGCCAGTGGCAGCCAGCCAGTGAAGCAGAGGGTGAAAACTTAATGTTTCATAGCAGATTCAATCTCAGAGGGAGATTTGGTTTGGGTTGACATATCTAATATTTTCATACAGCTCGGAAGTCAGGCTCAGAAAAACTCCATTCATCTACATTGAGTGAAGTGGGACTACTAGTGCTTTAGGTAAGAGATAAAGTTCTTCATGGCTTCAATATCCAAGACTGGATTGAGGTTATTTCTATTAATGTTACACAACCATACCATAAAATCCATTAGCTGCAGATGTGAACCTATAAGTCCTCTTCAAAGCTTCCTACAGCCTGCAGATACAGAAGTGCACTTAAAGTGCATGTGTACATGTATTGCATGTGTGTGCAAACCACCAAATAGTCAGAAGCTTTTATGTAGCAGTGGCCTGGAGTATGATGATCAACTGAAAACAGAAAGATCAAGAACTTACCTTGGCCTTGGCCTTACTGAACTGTAACAACACCAGTTTATATCCTTTGGCATGATTTATTTTAACAGGGATTATTTCAAAGTGAAAGGTTTCTGTTAACTTGTATTTTTTAGTTGTGGATCCATCTCAGAACGTATACTGTTCATTCAACTTAAAAAATGAAAAGGTTGTTTCAAAACATTGCACGGTTCAAAGCATCCTTCCCAGCATTCACAGTTTCTCCATAGAGCCTTTTTTACTCATTTTGAAGAATCCTGATGGTTTTCTTTGTGTGCTTGTTTATGGTGGTGTAAAACAAAGACTGTGATCGAAAAAAAAAAGCTGAATTTGTTCTGGGATTCATCAGCTGGATTCTGAATTTTATTTTAATTGTTTTTTCCCTTCATTTGATTTAATATATTAACTGTTGTTTCGCTTTATTGTTTGATTGTTATTGTCATTAGTTTCTATTTCCTTTTTTATTTTTTGAGAAGGTTGCATGAAGGTCTGAGTGTTACTTGACTATCCAGAAACTTTATTACTAGCTAGATACACTGTATATAGGCTTCAAACCTGATTGAATTAGAAGTTTTGATTTGTTCTGTAATGTGCTTTGGTTTTCTATCTCTTGGCATGAGGAGGATGAATGGTGATGAATCTGTGCTGGGACCAAAGAAAATAATGCATTTAAATGACAAACTTAAAAATCCCCTCCAGTCATGTTTTATAACAAATACTTTCCCCTTTCAGCAGATGGATGTGAAAACAAACTCATTATAAAGTTCAAATATCACAGTGAAGAAACAAAAAGGAACCAGAGGGGACTAAATTTAGGCCCACTCACAAGTGTAGAAGTTGAGGAATAAGGTGACAAGCTGCAAGGTTTTTTACTGCTAGTTGTGACACCTCTGTTTAAGAAGCTCTCCTGTTTGTTTGCTCAGCCTTCTATGTTGGGTACATCAAACTTCAAATGACCAGTTACTCTCAACTAATAATGTTTTGTTCAGATAACTTGAACGTTTTAAGTAGACAAACAAATAAAATAAGTTGAGCCAACAACTGTTCAGTGATATTGTCAGAAATTCTTAGACTGGACTGGATGTTTTTAGGTTTGATTCCTCCATGTACCACACCATCACTTGCTGCACTTGTAACAACTACATCCAAACATGAATCAATGGATCGTGGATTAAATCTGTCGTGAGGAGAGCTACAAACAGAGTGTGGGGAGTGGTTAAGGAGGACACATATCTTCATCATGGTTTGCATTTTGTAACTTTTGTGACTATAATAATGTGGCCATGAATACACATGAATACACATAAGACAATACAAAGAATGCACAAACCAAACTTATAACTAAATAAATATTAGTGAAAAATTAAAGAGAAACTTTGTTTTGTTGATCAGGTCATGTTTGTATGTTTTTGCACACCTAAATTTGGTAATGCAGAGTTCTGGGTGTAGGGACCAAAGGGATGGATTCAGAGTTTCAAGGACTTATTTAACAATTGCAAGCAAATTAAAAGCTTTCACCAGTCATGCTAAAGCATCAAACATGCTAAATCATTATCATTAGCTTGTAATATTTTAGAATGGTTTCGATAATGTAATCTTGGTGAGAGACATTTAATGTTATATTCTACACATATGATTTTGACTTTTGAAATTTTAGTTGGATTACTGATTGATTACTATTCAGTCATTTTTTTCAGTCATGCTTGCTGAGTAAACATTTGAAGTTGGTTTACGTGGAAGCTTCTATTTTTGAAATCTATAAATAATAGCTAATTCCCCGCCATTGCATATCAGTAACTTAATAAATGTCACAATAAATGCAATAAATAAGTGTCATTGTTGCTACAGCTCAGTAACACTATAATTTTATCTGATTCCATCTAGTACACCATAAAGTAACCACTAAATGCAGCCTGTGCATTAAGTGACACGTGCATATATCTAGAGTTACTGCATAGGACAGGGATATAATAAAGTCTGTAGTTGGGAATATTGTTGTTCTTGATTTATCAATGTGATTTATCACATTATACATAAACACAAAGGCAGTACCATTGTTGAATGGATCTAAAATCTTTCTAGTCTGTCCCAGTTTCACAAATGTCAAACCTGTAGTGAGAATCCAGGGTGTGATATTTGACAGTGACCTTTCATTTGAAAATGAACAGCTGGTAAAAAACAAAACTGCTTGGCTTCGAACAACATCATGTCACTCCTGTTTCGACCTCTCTTCAATGGTTACCGGTCAGTTTAATATTGATTTTAGGATTTTACTGATCACCTCTAAAGTACGTCATGGTTTATTGCTGACCTGTTGCTCCCCTATGAGTCAGCACAGGCTCACAGCAGCAGCAGCAGCAGCAGCAGCAGGGCTGTTCCCGGCTCAACACTGAACGGGATTGGGCTTTTATAGTCAGGACTGCTCAGATCTGAACTCTCTGCCTGAAGACCTGAGGCTGCAGAATCAGTGACATCTTTTTATTTTTCAGGTTAAGAATACTACATATTGAAACGTGATTATTTGATAAAATACATTTAAGAAAAAGAAAGAAAATTAGTGGTTCGCTTTGGCTTGTGATGCCATTATAAAAAGTGTCTCCCTGTGTGACTTCTGTGCTTTTACTTAAGTATGATTTTGAAAAGAGACTTCCACTTGTAATTAACTAATTACATTGATACTTTTACTTAAGTAAATGATCCGAGTACTGCCCAGTAAGCCAATTTCAGTGAACCAGCGTGTTAAATAGCAGGGCTGATGTTCTGGTTAATCTAAATTGAATGCCATTGTTATGAATGTTATGCTTGGTATGAGTATGGCATATGTGCACACTGATAAATCCTACAACACCTGAAAGCAGCACGCGCAGTCTCTGGCGCTCTTTTGGCTCCGGCGTCTCGCCGTCGCGCCGGTCTCCGCCCTCGCGCATAAAAGCCGGCTGCGCACGCTCCGTAGGTCTTCTCCCACGTCAACCGGAGCAACCGCTGCTTTCTTCTCTACCGGGGCCACGTTCATTCTCAAGGTAGGTGAGCCTTTTGTTGCTCTTCTACTCGTTTAAGTTACGTATGCGTTAATATATTAATATATATTACTCTTCTAATCCCTCCTGTCGGTTACACGGCCGAGTTTGAAGCCGGCGTTTTGTAGTAGAAGTGGACTTCTCCCGTTAGGTGTGGTGTAACTTGGTTTTAACACATTTAAACTCGTGATTAAAGCTTTAATAGAAGTCCGTCAATAACTGAAGCTATGTGACTCGCTGTTTGGGAGGCGGCTCGCCGCAGTGAAGCATTTTCGCGCCGTTGCCCTTACAGGTTTCCGTCGGCAGCGATTTTCCGCAGCCGCGCAGACAAAAGACCATGTGGCCGTGTGAAGGCCCGGGCCTGTCCCGGGAGAACTCCGTGTTCCCCCGCTGCTCTGCGCGGAAATTAATCAGCATGTTCGGGCATGTCGGCAGTCAGCAGTAATGAGCGGCTTCTTCTTGGCGGTGAAACGAGCCTCTCAGGCCAGAGTTGACTCTTAACTATCGGCTTTAAGCCGCACACCGGCTGTCAAGTGCAGCCGGCAGACCAAACGTCACCGACATCACGGAGCAGACTGCTGAAGTCCACGTACGTGCTACGTTACGCACGTGCCAGCAAACTTCTTACAGGAAGTCGGTAAAGCTCGGTATACTATGTATGAACCGCACACACCGACAGAGCGTGACGTGACATACATGTTAGGCGAATGTAGCTAAGATCAGTGAGCCGCCAGAGCCTGTTTAAGTTATATCAACCTCATACCGCCATATTAGACTCTCTGCAGTAATGACTGACACTTTGGTCAGGTTTTGTGCATGTTAATGATGCATGTTGGTGTGTAGATCATAATTTGATAGTTTAAATATAAAGGAAGGTGAATAGTGTGGTGAAATGCTCAGGGCCACTCCCTGTTTGATGGAGTTTAAATAACTGCAGTGAATAGGAACATGCAGTCATCTTAAATACGTGGCTCTGTTTGCATTCTGCATGTCGTGTCTGTGGCATTGCCCCTCTTTTCCAGAAAGTGTGTGTCAGCCATTAAAGTGCATCATCACTGTGGTTGGAGGCCTGCAGCAGTAAGGAGGCTGCACCAGCCTGCTGCAGCAGTGACAGTAACTTGTTCACTAGTTGAGAAGAAAACGGAAGTGACATGATTTAAATCTAACAGGACTGGGTTTCCAACAATAACGGCCTTCTGAGTGTCTCTTCATACTCTTTATTGTCAGTTATGTTTCCATCTTAAGCTGTAGGCTGTGTTTTTACCCTGTACACAGCATGACTGCTGGGTTAGGCTGTGTACATGGGGAGCTGACGTGAGGCAGCTTATGTACCCTGAGTTCTTGATGTTCAGATGTTCAGTGACATGACTGACTCAAACGTGAGCTTTGTTGCATAAATTAAATAAGAACTGTCATCAAATCACTTTACTGGCTAGAACTTCTAGATTTTCTAACTCCTAAAGAGTCCTGGAAGAAAAGTGTTGTTTGAATTAAAGGCATTAAATCATGTTGAGTTGCGAGTTTTGAAATCTGACTGTGCAAAGTAGTGCTGTGATTTATGGATTAATTCTCACAATAGATAACTGGTTGTTTGCTATGTAAGAGGTGATAAATGCATATCTAAACTGTCAGGTCATGCTGACATCTTAAACTGAAACTCTGCTGTAGACTTTCTGGCTACACCAGCAATTAATTGATGCACCAGTTGAGCGCTCTCTCCTCTATAATTGGTCCAAACTTCCGTCAATCTTTTTACAGAGCACTTCAGAGGAAAGCATGGGTGTGACTTGTGACACTGACCTGAGTGCAGCGTGTGAGGATAAAGGTCTTTACAGTGTGGGTGGGGCGTTGTAGTCCAGTTCAGGTGATTGCTGTCAGCTCCACACTAACCTGAGTCGTGTGTCGTTGATGAGTTCTCTGTGCGATGGGCTCGGGGCCCTCAGCAGCCGGGCCCTCAGCTGACTGCACCAACTGCCACAGAGAGGAGTGAGTGACTCCCCGTGTCCTCCTGCAGCTTGTTCCGTTTATTTCCTTCATCGGTTTCTTTTTTTCTGCTTTGTTTCAGAATCATGACTGAGCTGAAGGAGCGCACCTTCCTGGCCATCAAGCCCGATGGCGTGCAGAGGGGCATCATTGGAGAGATCATCAAGAGGTTCGAGGTCAAAGGCTTCAAGCTGGTGGGCCTGAAGATGCTCCATGTAAGTAAACATGTCATGATGTTATATTTACTGTTTGAAAAGAGCAGCTTTCATAACAGTCCCTGGTGTTATTTTAACCTCCTCCAGTCACATCTTAAGTGTGCAGTGACTGCTAAGACCTCTGCTCAGCTGATTAGCCCGCTCATCTATTCCTGACCACAGCACAACCGATTAGCCTGACAGTCGACGAGTCCTGATCCTCTAACATCTGCTCTGACAGAGCGCTGCTCGACTTCATCACGACCCCGCTTCATGCAATACATGTTTGTTTTTAAAAAAACAACCTGGATCCATAAATATCCTGCTCAGGTGAAGCAGATTAACCTTCATGTCTCACATGACAAACCTTGTCTGTGTTTGGTGGAGCAGGAAGTGAAATCTGAAGGTGAGCCAAGTCGTCTGAACCAGGCGAGCTCCACTGATCTCAGTGTATTTCTGTCCTGTTACAAAGAGGCAGAGGCCATGTTGTCACTTATGACTGACTCAGAACAGATTCAGTCCTCTACTGACTGACCCAGTCACTAGGGTTGCAGGTGTCAGAACTACTGCCACTGTTTGTTCAACTTAAGTCTTAAAGCTCCATTGTGTAACTTTTCTCCCATAATCTGACAGTTCAAATCATGTTGATGCTACACTGACCTGTAATCAGGTGAATGCAGTCTGTAAATCACAGCACTGAGGCAGAGTGGATGGTGCCAGAGCAGACCTGATGTATAAAGTAAACTGCTGCTGTTAGCTCATTAGTACAAGAGTAAATCTGGGACTGACCTTTAGTGGTTGGTGAGAGCTTGGTGAAATAAAAGGCTGAAAGACAGACGCCGAGCTGGGCTGACTGCTGTTGGGCTAGTCAGTAATATTAGCTGGCTGCTATGTCTGCTGTTGGTGATCTTGTTGATGTTAACAAAGTTGTCGACTTGCAGCTGTCCATATTTACCACAGTGGGATCATAATGTTGCTTTAACATCGACGCCATGTTTCCAGGCCTGTTTGTGGTTCAGACTGTAGGTCACTGACAATCATCACTGGTCAGTAAAGACTAAAGCTGGCTCTGGGTGAAGCTCATGATGGAGGTGGGGGTGCACCATCGACTTTGTCTCAATTGTGGTCGCAGCAGCTGGTGCAGTGTGCTGATCAGACGCCTGCAGCCTTTTCCATCAATGTGTTCATGGTGTGGAGGTCACTTTGATCTGATGTGGGGTCAGCTGTAAAGAGTGCGGCAGGCTGACTGAGTGGAAACAATGATTTTATAGGAGAATCCATTTTTAATGTGGCTCTGTCACATGTGACTGCTAGCTGATCTGCTCAAAGTCAGTCTGGGACAGTGGACACATCAAATCAAGGTCCAACCTGTTGACTCTTCAGAGCAGCACAGTGTGGCCTGACTATAAACTGAAATGTGTCTGTAGTGAGACATGTTTGGAATATCTGTGCAGAGCTGTAAGTCTATGTTGTGTCCCTCCTGCAGGCCTCTGACGACCTCCTGAACGAGCACTACATCGACCTGAAGGACAGACCATTCTTTCCCACCCTCATCAAGTACATGAGCTCTGGTCCAGTGGTTGCCATGGTAAGAGACAACACAACGCATTGTATAAGACTGAAAGAGGCTTAAACCTGGAGGAGAGATGTGGAGCCTGAAACCTGTTCTGCTGCCTGTGTGTGAAACACCACCCACTCTGTTAGTCACATGATGCTCTTATCACATTTCTGTGTTCCAGGTGTGGGAAGGCAAAGGTGTGGTGAAGACCGGCAGGGTGATGCTGGGTGAGACCAACCCCGCTGACTCCAAGCCCGGAACCATCAGAGGAGACTTCTGCATCGACGTCAGCAAGTGAGTGTCTGCATCCTGTAGAGTCTGATATTAAAGTCTGGACTTGTCCTCACGGCTCCTCTCACTCTGTGGCCTGCTGTGTTCACAGGAACATCATCCACGGCAGTGACTCAGTGGAGAGTGCCAACAAGGAGATCGGCCTGTGGTTCAAACAGGAAGAGCTGGTCAGCTACACTAGCTGTGCCTTCAGCTGGCTCTACTGAGCCTCTCTGGGCCCTGCAGCAGTCCTCACACTGGTTGGACACCAGTGACACTTTTGCCTCAGAGTTCCTGTTTTTTTTGCCCGTAGACTGAAGGAGAAGAATTGATGTGAAGATCATGCCCCACACATTCCCCTCCACTCATCGTCATACTGTACTCGGACCTGGTCTCTGTGGAGGTCCAGGTCTGGTCCAGATCATTCCTGAGCTCATTCCTTTAGAAACATTCCATCTTGAATGCACAGTGAAGACTTGAATCTGTCTTTGACTGTCAGTTTTGTTAAACAGTGACCTGCTTTCCAATAAAAAAAACACAGTACAGCTGTCTCTTCATTCATTGGTCCATTCACACAGCTCTAATGTACACAATCTGTGACCTGCTGCTTCATGGAAGGATTAGATAATGGCACATTAATGTGGCAGTTCATTTCCGCTGCAGGCAGGCTTGGAGCAGAGCCATAATCTGAAATTAGATGTGCTCTGTGCTGCCAGAGGAGAGTCAGCCTGAGTGTAACTGAAACAGTGAAAACATTTGCTGCTGTACTTCAGAAGTCATTAGGATGTGTAGAATGTGTCCGTCACTTTAATGTTGCTGCTTTACTGCAGCTCAGTGAATGTACTTTGTTACTTTACATCTCTACACGTGGCCATGTGAGTATCAGTGGAGCTTATCTGACTCAGTAACCATATCTGTGTTTGCTGGGGAGAGGGTGAGCAGTACATCTGAGGGATGAAAATTAACTATTGCAACGCTGATGTCTAATAATTCAGTTCTGCAACTGAACTGACAAACATGCTGTGTGAACACTTATCATGCAGCACAGAGCTCAAAGTGACAGAGTGGTTTAAAGTTAAAATGAACCTTTGCAATGTGACTGAGCTCCATCAGATGCAGCAGACTGTTTCAGGATCAGTGGTTCTACTACCATGCTGATAGAATCATGAAAATATGTGTGTGTATATATATATATATATATATATACATATACAGTAACACCTGATTGAGTTGATGTCAGTTTACATTTTATTTGAAGGAAATCTCTTCCTGCACTACATTTGACAGTTACTTCACACTCCACTTCATTTTGTTAAATGTGCAGGTTGTCAGGTAAAGACTAAATGAGGGCTGATCAGTGACATCATCACTGTAGCATTTCAACACGTATCATTAAAACTGAGCCACCAAACCAACATGTTTATGTACTATTGTAAAACTGTTCTGTTTAAGCAATATTCCATGAGAGGGTGTGCTTTAACGTCATTAATGGCACGGCGTATCAGAGACTCACCAGCACAGCTGATGGAGGATCCAAACATTTCCAGTAACTCCACAGCGTTATAAAGTCCAAAAGTCAAAATGTATTGAACAAAGATCAATGCAATCATTTCCAAAATGAACAACATGTTTTTATCTAATGGAATATTCCTCTTATTCTCTTAATATTCATTAAAGAAAGCTAAAATTGTAAATTCAGAGTAATATTTTTAGTGATGAGTCAGGTGTGCTGTCATGCTGATTTGAGCACGTTCTAAATGTCTAGTTGACCAATCAGATTGCTCGACCGGACCTACTTGTTGCATAATTATGTACAGAACATAAAAATTGAAATATAATTGGCTGCTTTCTGCAACATTTCCAAAAAAAAGGAGGACAGAGAAGACAACCACAGCTGATCCTGTGTCAGCTCAGCATCTGTCCAGCTGATCTTTGTTAAAGGGCAAATCTTTGGAATGAATTGAGTTCTCAGCAAACATGGAGCCAGACAGAGAGAGAGAGAGAGAGAGAGAGAGAGAGGACGAGGAGCCGGAGCTGTAGTCTGACACGAGATCACTGATCATGTCATGAAGAGAAGGCTGCTCTGACTGCAGCCAAATCTACAAGGCTCAACACAAATGTACCAACTTTATGACATCAGACTGAACTGCAGCTTCCAGTCGTTCTGGAAACTCACTCGTGTTTGTGCTTCTGGACCCAGGAGTTACCTGCAGCTTTGTTCATAACCAACCATACACAACATAACACATATCCAACTATACACAAGTCAAAAAATACAAGACAAAAACAAGTTTAAATATGTGTAACTGTTGAATATTGTTTATATAAATGGACTGAATATGGCAAATATTCTTCATATACCGTTTGTATCCTGAAAAAAAAACACTAGTGTCTCATTGAGACTGTCACGTTTCAGAAGTCACCACAGAGGAATGTTTCCTTTGAAACGTCTCATGGTTTCATTTCAATAACTGATTGAAGTCATAAGAGGTCAAATTATTTAGTCCAAAAGATGAATGTAGATTTGTCTATCAGGACTTCTTTTGTTTCTTTCTTCACTTCATTCATCAGAAATGAATTCAGTATTAAAGGTGTGGTGCGTCAGATTTAGACTGTATTTACAAAATATATTAATATAATACACAACTATGTTTTCATTAGGTTGAATTGTTCCATTTCTGTCACTTTAGAATGCTTCAGTAGTTTTCATGCTAGGAAGGATGTGATGAGGCGAGGGGGTTACAATCGGCAAATACAATCCTCACACTGGACCTTTAACCGTCTGATGATGTCACACAGAATCATTTTACGGCTGACACAGCACTTTTACTAACTCTAATACTTATAATATAAACTGTATGGTGCAGAACTTTTCTCTATGATAAACATTGTTGTGTTGGTACTTTTACTTCAGTAAAGTATCTGAGTACTTCTTGTTGACTTAATGAAACAAAATTCAAGAGAGTGTTCACACATGCTAATACACTGGTATGGTCCTTTTATTATTATTCAAATATTTTTATTGGCTTTTGAATTGTAAACACCCCAAACAGCATCCACAACATATACAATAATAAAGTGACAATAATAACACAAAAAAACACTGTATCAACTTTGGGCAAGCCCAGAACATACAGTGTGATAGAGGGTAGCCGGAGCCTGACAGCATCGGGAGCAAGTCGGATCAACATCTGGATATATCCTGGCAAGCCTACTCCTTGATAGATGGAGCCTGTGGAGCACCTTAAACTGGAGCAAACTGATACAGAGCACAGTTGAATGTATTCTCTTAGTTGCGCTTTGCCAGGAGACATCCGACACTTCAAATCCTAGTTCCTCCTCCCACCCCGCCCTAACATGACTAAGTGATGGAGATGCAATCATCTGGATATTCTCATATAATCTGCTCACTACTCTTTGATTTGGCTCCCCATCCAACCACTCATCCCCATCCAGTCATTTGGCGAGAGTGACGGAAAGGAAAGAAAATGCTTCCAAACAAAGTCACGCACCTGCTGATACCTGAAAGAACGCGTGGCGTGCTCCTTTAAATGTGTTCAGCCTGGATTAGAACCAAGCAGCTTGTGCTCCAAGGACAAGGCGCCCTTGAAAGAGTCAAGTGTTGAAAGAGCGACAGAAGGTTTGCACAGGTTTGAAGTCATAAGCCTTTTTATTCAGTGTAAAAGTCAGATCTTACAAAAATCACCAGATAAACTTTCACAGCCATGCGGAAACAGTTTGCAATGCTTGTAAACAAAGAAGCCATTCATTACAACCAATATTATGATCCAAACATTTTGGCTTTATTTACAAAGTCTATCAAAGCTTGATCACAGCACAAATTTACCATATGAAAGGAAACTGGTATACACTATCAAAAAGATGTACAAACTTTAAACTGCAATCTAATAATGTACCTCAGGGGTCAGTGTTAATATCAATAAATTTATAACTATTAACATAGATTTTTTTTTTTTTTCATTTGTATCCAAAATAAATTTTGCACCATAACCCTCTCAACTCACAATTATTTTCAGACAATAGTAATCCCAATACATTTAGTCATTTTTATCAAATATATATAGCACCACGATATAATGGTTTAATATAATCAAGGGGAGGGAGGGAGGGGGGCTATCACATACAAAAGACCCGTGTTAGTATCCAAGAAAACAAAAAACAAACTACAAATATCCAACTCCGGCGTGCTCCTCTTCACTGCCCACATGTGGCAGAACCAGTCATCACTACGGAAGCCCATTAATGCCAAGAAAGAAGAAAAAAAGATGTAAAGTTTTACATGATAGGGAAGATAAAAATACTCCTAGTAGGTCAGAATTATAACATAGCAAGTCAATTATGAGATATGTCAACATCTGACTGGAATTTTGGACAGAAAGCAAGAAAATTGGAGTCAAAACTACGAGACGCTACGTCACGCTTTTTGACTTACTAAACCAAATGTATGACAGTGTGTCCAAATCTTGATAAATTAAGTTAAATTTGTGACATAGTTCTTCCAAATTTGAATCAAAATTATGGGATATGAGAGAATATTTTGATACTATAACTGAGCCTCAGTGAGTCTCGACAGTCTTGAAATATTTCAGAATTTCACTAATTTGGATTTAGCACAAGTATTTTCCGCACGCCAACTGTAATTTTTTTTCTTTTCATGGCACACATGGGCTTCCGTACATGTCTGGTCACAGCGGAGGAGGAAAAAAACAAAAACAAAACACAGACTGACTGAAGAACAACCAAAGACGGTTACAACAAAAAAAACAAGCTCAGCACGACATCGGCACAACGCGTTCTGTTCTACATGCATTCGGTTGATCAGTGCACCCAATCCCCAAAAAATCAACTCACTGCTTCCATCTCCAGCTACTGACGCCCAGACACTTTAAATACACAGCTACCCGTGGACGATGGAGATCAAACTCGTTCTGTTTTTAGATTCCGGGATCAAAGGTGAAACAAGAAAGTTTAATATCTACAAGGAAAAGTGAGAAACAGAAGATCCAAAACAGTGTTGATTGTGCATTTGATTATTTTAGGGTTAATCTAGAGGGTAGCAGCAGTTAGTCCATAGAACAGTCTTTTTTTTATTTTATGTACTAAGATATTAATGCAGTTTGGTCAGGAAGTACTTTAATGCTTCTTTCTGCCTTCCAACATCCGAGGAAAACAACTCCTATGACAGATCCTGACCTGAACCCGACCTGCTTCAAATGATTGTGAGACTGTCGTTTATTGCTCATTTGGTCTGTGAAGCTCAGCGTTTCAGCTCAGCTCTGTGTCCAATCAGATCAGGAGACTAATTAAAGAAATGAAAAAAAAAAAATCTCACATCCATTAAGAAGTGAAAGGAAAACAGGAAGCTACAAAAAGCAAATCAAACCAAAGAAGGCAACAAACATCCGTGTGTGTGTGTGTGTGTGTGTTGTAAAGTTTAGCATGAAGACAACAAAAAGCTACCGACAGAGAGAAATACACAAAATGGTGAGTGGGATAAGACCTTTGTTGTTTGAATAGTACGGAAGCAAAGAAGTGCCAAACAATTAGAACCCTGAACGTAACCAAATACCTGAATGTGAAATTTAATCACAACTGAATATATAGAATGGTGACATTTAAATACCTCTGATATATTTTGCTCTGAAAGTTGAGTTTGATTTTCTGTGATTTGAATTCACGTCTTTAAAATGTATTTTTAGTTAGAGTCAAATGAGGTAATTTTTTTAAAAAAGGCTGTTTTTTTTTCTGTAAACTCAAATAGATTTTTTTTTTTAATGTCAAATATTTAAAATATTATTAAAGTAGTATTAAAGTTTATTTAAAGTTAGTCAGATTTAACTTGTAAGGTGCTAAATTATAATTTTTTGTGTGTGTGCACAAAAATGAAAGAATATAACTTTTGGGACTTCAAGAAGTAACCATGGCGATCCAGATAGGCACGTTTAAATTTGTCATTAACCTTTTCTTTTCTTTTTTTTTTTAAATTTGACTTAATTTGTCTTTCAGGTTGCTAGTGGTTCTGTGATGTATGTAAATTAAACATAATAATTTGTTGATCTTGCTCTGGATAATTAGGAATGCACACGAGATGTAGAAGTTCAAAATGAAGTAGAATATTCTTTGAAAATCAGACAGATGATTTTTCTCACGGAATTTGTGTTTCTAAAAAACAAAACAAAAAATGACATCAAACATGTTTTTAAGTGTTTCATATTGCACCTCTTGAAATGACCCACTGGAAATTTCAAAGACGGGAATTAAAAAACTTTTTCCAACTTAAATATCCAATAATGTTTAAATTTCTGTCGCGTAAAGGATTCCAGTTATCGCAGCGTCTCTTTGCTTCCGTAGAGAGATGCACGTGATGAAGACACCTCTGAATTCAGACCTGTAGTTATGACTCCTACGACCAAACAAAAGAAAGAAACTTCCTGAGAATTGAATCATGAACCTTACTGGTAGAAAGAGAAAGAAATTATGGATCTTTGACCGTCACTGAGGAGTTTAAATCTGCTCCGCACTTCAGCGCAGCCTCCGGCCACACACCGAGGACTCTGTATGTGAAGCCTTGTCACAAAAATCACAGTTATACAATAGCATTTTGTTAAATTATCTCATATGTTAATTATATTAATGTAGTGATCATGACATTTGAGGGTGCTATACGTCGTATTTAAACATAGCAAAATAATATGGGATCTATTATTATTGCATCATTCAAATTAGAAGACTACCTCATGTGCTGTGATAAAAATTCTTCCATGTTTGGTGTCTAGTCTTCAAGTGGATCATTTTAGGTCATCATTTGTCATTTGCATATGCTAACACACTGCCATAGTCTATGTCACACTCTTGTTTTAGCTAAACGTGGCTAGCATCAGGAGGTAGTAGATAAACAGCTGCAAAAACATCTAGCTCTAAAGAAGAATGAGAGGAGGAGTTCTGTCTGTTCCACGGCCAAGCGTGGATCTCTGACTACTCAGGATTTGTTACTCCATACCATCATAGTCATGAAGAATATATAGATATAGATAGAGATATATATATATATATATATAGAATCTATGTATTTATGCCACTTTTCATCTTCTGTGAATGCTGCCCTCAGAGACTATTGGAAAAGCAGTGCATTGTTCATGTTTCATTATTAACAACAATCCTGTTATTCTGTGGCTCAGGTGAATCATAAACTAGCTTGCATACATATGGCTCTGACACGAGAACAGCCTAAGCAATAGAAGAACACTAGTGCTTTGCATATTACCCTAATAAAATATTTAACATATGTGGACGACGAAACTGCTCGATTGTGAGATGGTTTATAACGAGTTCCTGCTTCTCTCTCTCCACATGACAGCAGGCCGACCTCTCAGCTCCGACCCCAGAAACCAGAGACGCTACGAGCGCTGAACATACGGAGGCTGGAGTGTGCCAAGTTTACAGCGTTTGATTATTTTCAATCTTAATGTTCAAAATGTTTTAAAGGCAATTATATGTTGATTGAATTTACATAGAAGTGATGCATCCAAAAAAAAAATCATTAAATCTGACAATTAATATTTGTTTATTATTTTTTAATCCTGTTTTTAATTCAATTTAAAAATGGAATCACTAAATAAAAAAATATTTTTAAGGATTACATTGTTATTCCATTAATTTATTAGAAGTCATTAATCAAAAGTTGTGTGTGTCCTAAATATTGCGTATGGTCCAACCCACAGAGACAATGGGCTTTCTGATTGGCCAGAGTGCTGTTAACACACAACAACTGGCCAATTAGAGCTCCTGTACGTGGAGCCATTATGTTGGCTGTTCTTCCTTAAAATAAAAAAATTATTCTGTCATTCCATTTTTAATTAAGAATAAGAAAATGTTCGTATGAATTAGCAAATTGACCCGTTTGACTAAACTTTTTTTTAACACGCTATAATTTAACACTCCGTTTAGCTTATCTTAACTCACATAGCTAAGTGTAGTTATTCTGGTGGCAGACTCCAGACTCCGTATGAATGAGGAGGAGTTCCAGACGGGTACCTGGGTACCCTCTGGGTGTCGATACAGCAGACACGGTCCAAAGAACAGAAACCTGTCTCTGCAGTCTGAATCACTGCTGCGAGTGAAACCTTTGACGGTATGCATCCGCCAGCATCCACGACATTTAAATACACTGTACAGTTTGGCTGAAACGAGGCCGCCGTCGTCGCTCTCTGTCTGTCTGTCTGTCTACCTGTCTGTCTGATCAGACAGCAGCTACATCCAAACTGTAGAGGTCAGAGTACATGCTGGGTGTCCGGACAGTGGGAATAACAGAGTGTACCCTATCATACCAGTAAGGTTTCTCTTTATACAACATACCCTGCTGCTCACTTACACTCACACTACGCTCATTTGTTTCTCATTTCTTTAAAACCATGCTGAGTTTTTGAACTGGAAAAAAAAAAAAGATCTCCACAGCTTCAGAATTTCTGTCCAACATTACAGCACGAAGCCTCTGATATACATCCACAATGATAACGCTTATCTGCTGGGCTCGTTAGCACTGCTGATCACAGTCAGTGGTACTGTGGGAGTTCTGATTACTGCGATAGGTCCCTAAAGCTCCACACTGAGCTATCAAAGTCTCCCAACACTGTTCCCTCGTCAGATATGTGCTCTCTCTTCATTAAGCTTATCCTGGTTTGTGTAATCTGGAGTTACCTGCAGGTTTATCAGCTGGACCCGTGAAAGGAAAGGCTGTGTCAAACTTTTGAGAGGTGATAGAGCTCAAAATCAGACGCCCACTTCATGTAGCTGAAGGACAACAGAGGAAGTCCAGTGCAATGTGCACAAGGATTTCTGCGATTCAAAATAAGAAATTAAGAGGGCTGACGTCTGCAGATTTAAGGTGGAACTTTGAAATGCTTCTCTGATATCAACTGAATCCTTCTAAAGCTTTACAGCGTGAAACCTGCGGGCTGTGCTGGTGATGGAGCCCCACGTATGAACGCTACCGTCGAATCGGACTTCAGTTCTGTAATGTTTGGATCAGAAAGCGGAGCGAGCGTGTGGAAATCTGCAGGCCAACGTCAGAAGAAACCAAAGAAAACAAAAAGATCAGTAATGCTGAGTAAGCTCTCTTCAAATCACAACCCTTAATATCTATACTCTGTAGTTCTATTTGAATAGGTCTCCACATACTATATGAATATAATCACTTTATGAAACAATGCACATTAAGTTCTCCCCAACACAGCCACCGAAAAATGTAAATGTAAAATAAGTACATGAAGACAAAAACAACTCCAAATCATTACAAAATGAAAGAAACAAAAAAATAAACTTCAAGTACTATTAACAAAGTAAAAGTCCACCTGGCAATATTGTTCAGAAGAAAAGAATAAAAATATACATCGGTGTCCGTCTCACTGCCAGCCTCTCTGCTTCCCCTCAGGCCGCTCAGTGGCTGACTCTGACCTGAAAACAAACCCAAACTAAAACTAAACTTAAGACCTGGCTCAATAAAATGGTTCTCACAGTTTCTACAGGTCTCTGTGCGCGGCCCAGATTGTGGCAGAGGCAGGGTGGGCTGATGTCGACTTGCAGGAAACGCCCCTCGTTTCTGTAGAGAAAGGCTTGTTTTGTTGTAAATCCACCGTGTCGTCTCCCGTCCAAGCTGGATGTTTTTGAGACTTGAGGAGAAAATGTGGAGAGAGAATGCCCAAACATGTGTGACCCAGGCCCGCCCCGGGGTGCTCTCCAACCCCTCGATCATACAGGTTTTGTGGGTGATTATGTGCACACACAGCTACAAGGTTAGAAAATTGTTCCCTTCAGGATTTTTGAGAGGAATGAAAACGACCCTCCTCCTCTCCTCGTCGTCTCCTCTTCCTGTACTGACTCCGTAGAAGGCGTGGCGTTGGTCTGAGTGTGATTGGCTGCAAGTTTGACTCTGCGTGTTCCTGATCCTCACTTTTTTTTTGTTTTTGTTTTCCAGAGGTGTGTCCTGACCCGGTTTTCATCCTGCTCCGTCCCGACCTCATGACCTCAGGGCTCCTGTTTGATGTAGTAGCTGCCCGAGCCGTTGCTCTCCTGGTCGGAGGTGCCCTGTGAGAAGGTGAACTCGTCCACCTCGGCCGTCTCCTCTTTCATTCGCAGGAGAGACTCTACAGACGAGGACAGAGACAGATAAGAGAGAGAACGGCAGCACAGATGAGCCAGTCGTGTTCATGCATGAGGAGCAAAAATACACGAGGAGCCTTTGTCTCTGATCCGGGTGTTAATGTTGACTCCACATGCATGTTGAGCATCAAGAGAACTGCTTTAAATTGGGGATGCCACGATCACGCTTTACCACCGATCATGTATGAGCTGATACGATTCTAGCGGCACAGGTCAGTCTGGAGTTTCCTTGTTTAATCAACAGATAAGTACAAAAAACTATGATGAACACGAGGAGAAAAAAAGGAGTTTATATTATCGTCTTGTCTTAAAAAATCTTTTTCCTCTGTTTTTTGTGTCGCCTGTAAAATGTGTGTGACACATTCAGCTCTTATCTGCAGGAGGGCCGATGGGATAGAGGCTCACGCTTGTTTGATGGTCATGAATTGTGAGTAAATCTCTGTTCATGAACGCCACACTGCCTCTTGCTACCATCCTTCATCAACAGAGCAGTCTGGAATGCTATGCTAGTTACCAGCTACAAGCTAGGCTAAATTAGTCTGAAGTAGGGTTGTAAAATGTTGCGAAATGTTTTTTTGATTGTTTTATTTTGCATGTCTGCTTATGACAAAACAAAATGTTTAGATTTATGTTTGGATATGATACAGTTTGTTTAAATGACCCACAATTTACAGTTAATTCCCATAAAATTCCATAATTCCCATAGAGTTTCCAATTTGGAATATTCACAAAATTCCCAAGCTTAACATCCCATGGAAAGTGTCCAGAACGTTTCCAGAAACTTCCATAAAGTCCCATTTCTGCCCCTTTCCAACCCTAGTCTGAAGGAATCAGTGCGCTAAGGGCCAAAACTCTGGAGAAGCTAACGCAGGTAAAGCTAACACTTTGTATTTACTGCATGGTCGTGTGTTTTTAAACTTGATGTAGTTTTGCTATTTTAAAAATGAGATCTGAACAGCGCGTTTTCATTTGATTCTATGTTCTTCAGGGATTCAAGGCAACACACAGTGAGTAATTGGTTACAAGTCATCTGGGGTTGAAGTGCTCCTTCACATTAGTTAGCGTGACAATGACAAACTCAGCTGAGAACTGGCTCTAGTTTTTTGTGTCGTCAAAGCATGAATCTCGCTCTCCTGATGGCGTTTTTACTGAATATCAGCTGATGATGATCGGCAGCTAATGGATCAGGACATCCCGACTTTAAAGAAATATAAAATGAAACAAACATGCGTCAAAATGGAGACCAAACACTAGTGATGCCGAAAGTGGAACTCGTGGAACTGTTCGTCGAACTCTGTGGATTAAATGAACAGAGCTTCACTGACATGAGGAAATATTCATGTGACAACAATGACGTGACCGTGGACAAACAAAGGTTGATTCAACAGTAGAACATGCAGCATCCAGATCCACAGCGAGGCCCTGTGAGCTCAGACTCAGACCACTGTCTCCTGGTTAAAAAAAATTTAAAAAAAACAGCGTCGGGCCTCAGGAGGCTCGGTGCCATGCTGGTTTTATCGTTAGTGTGACGTTACCTGATTTGTGGGTTTGGTGCAGGTGGGTTCGGGGTCGGGGCCGTGTGGGCCCCTGGGCAGGGTAAGGAGGCGGACTCTGCTCTTCGTCCCCCGAGAAGCTGCTCCTCCTCCTGCCTGCCTGACTGAAGGGCCGTCGACCAACCGGAATCTTCCTCTCTAAACACCAAGCCAGACTCGGGTAAGCTACCAGGGGCTTATTACACACAGGGGTTCAATTCAACTGGAACGACTTCTTCATGTTCAGATTATGGATTAGGAAGGAAAGTTTAAAAGGTTAGGTGAAATCTTTTTTTTTTTTTTGTTTTACCTCACGCTGCTGTCACTTGCATTGATCAGCCCATCTGAATAAGCCCCTGGTAAGATGTAATCAGACTGCCAGACCCAAGGAAGCAGATGATGCACTGAGATACCGAGAACAAGACTACAGCACCCATGTACCAACGTATGGAAGTCTGTGGACGCCAATATTTTAATAATTCACTATTAATTACATTATCCTTTTTCATGCCCATGATGTATGACAAAATTAAAAGTTACATATCTTCATGTGTACGATCAAAATAATTACTGCAAAATTTAATTCAATGAGAAATAAACTTTTTCTTTTCAAATTGGCAAATGTGCAACCTAAACTACACCAACCAGCTACTTCATCAGGTACACTTGTCTATACAACAACTCTGCCAAAAATTCTTACTTTTTATACAAAGATTAGAATTATTCAGTTTTTGTTGACTGTTATCTATTCTTTGGTAATTGAAATGCATAAGTGGCCTAAGTTGTCTGCCAATCTGAAAATAAGATGCAATTTTGTCTTTTATTATGCAGAGGAGTACACTGAAGTTTAATCGTTTTCATTTGAATTTTGTCTGTAATTATTAATTTTAGACCATTAAAGAAATAAATTATGTTTCATTCAGTTCATTTAATTTGGATTTTGTCATACATCGTGTGCACAAAGATTAAAAAAAGAAATTTCATTTTAATATTGGCAGCTATAGACTTCCATAGACTTGTACCAATACAGCATTAGCATCTGCTTTTGAGATCTGAAACTTGGGACCTAAACAAGGATCCAACACCAGGCCTGCTCTCAAAAACCTTCAGCATCTCAAACAAACTCTCACACACTTCTCTGTCCAAGCGTGCTGGCTATGTGCTAAAAACTGTCCCTCTCAAAAAAGGGAAGACGTCCTGCAATGTGACACAAGAGGTCAGATAAAAACAATCCAGACACGCCGAACAGGTGACCGATCAGCAGAGTTTCCACCACAAAACGTAGCCAGTGACAGGAAGAGGAACGAGAAAGGAGAAGGCGAAGGAAGGAAGGAGTGGAGAGAAAGTAATCGACAGCGGAAGGAGGAGCACTCACTTTTCTTTTGTCCTTTGTACTGCTGGGCCTTCTTCTTCTGCTTAGGTACAGACTGAGGCATTTCCCTGTTACCTGAAACAAGACAAGAAGAACTGTGAGACCGCTGTGGACAGGGAGGTACAAAGAAACAGCATCAAAAAATCAAACTGCACGAAATCTAGCACAACCTACTATTAGAGGTGCATCGATCCGATATGTAGGATCGGTATCGATTAAGCAGATCGGATACCTACAGTGACATGCCCGATCCACAGTGAGCACTAACAGTTTGTCATTCTAAAAGTCGCTATCAGTTAACATCATGTAGTCACGGCAGGCAGACGACTCACGTTTTCCTGCCACAGCAGTCCCTGTCCTCGCGTTAGATTACATTTAAATTATTCCAAGTTTCACACGGTGACGTTTACAGAACTTGGAAAAAAAAACAAGAGCACAGGTATCACATCCATCAGTACTCGCCAGAACTTGAGCTAGGCGAATCAGACTTGGTGCTCGACGATACATAAAATTAAAATGAGTATATGAATGAGAAATATTACACAAACGGAACATAAGAGGAAAATATATCAAATCTAACTGATGAGATTAAATCCAGTATGAAATAATAATACCCATATAAACGGACGCGAAAATATGTGAACACTAAAACATTTTCATCATATACATATTTATATGTACACACACTCTATAAGCCCTACCTGTCTACCTCTTTACATAAATATGTTCTAACATGACAGATCATCACTGACAGACACGACTCGCATGGAATCTGTTTAGGCAGCACAAAGCCTCTTTCCTGCCCTCACCATGACAGCAGCAGCGAGTTTGAAAATTAATGACGTCTTCTCATGATATTTATCTCCGAGGCTTAATTAATGGCTGTCGTGACCACGAGGGACACCCGCCTCCTCATCAGATCAACCCTGTAGGCCACTTATTACATTTACCCATCAGTGTCATCATTTAGTGGACTGCCTATTCTCTAGTCTCTGATCAGACCGTGCAGAGGCAACTGTGATCAAACAGCAGGCTGCGACTCATTTAATACCTCATTTGCTGAAAAGTGAGAAAAGTAGTACATCTTTATATTTGAGAAGTTAAAATAGAATATTGACAATATTTCTTTAATGGCCGCTACACTTTTTGTTTCATCGATAAATGGAGCAGTTGCTGAAGCTCTCTTCCTCTTCCTCAGCACTTTCATCTTCTTTGTGTAGACATAAATGTTGTGCGTTTCATACAGACTCTCAACACTTTTCCATGTTTGCTGTTTTACAGTCATTTCTACGGAAAACTGACTTCAAGGCTCGTCGAGGTCAGACTAGATGATAAAGTTGTTTTTTTTGTGGAAACAATAATGTGAGTTGGGCTGTGGTGCATCATATTGGATGACAACCAATGCACAGCACACACACACACACACACACACACACACACACACACACACACACACATTCAAACGCCCATGCACACAGATACATGTATACCGCTACTGGAACACTACAGCAGGAAGCAGTGTTCACCAAGAAAGGAGTCATTCCCCGAGTGGAGGCATCTGATGAGCGGGGTGCCTCGTCCAGAGGGAAGGGCTGTGATCAGTGCAGCCATCACCCGTTTGTGCATCGCTATAGACAGCCATATCTTGTGACAGTGAAAACCGTCTCCAGGACTGACACTGGCCAAATGACCTGATGGCTCAGTGACCTTGCTGACTCTAATTGGATCTGGGACGCCTCACGACATCCTTACAAAATATCAGCATGTTAGAATTGTTTTGTCCTCCACGACGTGTTCCAACAGAAGAACACTCTTGCCAACACAAATATAAACACGGTGAAATGACTGACGTTACCTGTGCTGCGAGGGAGAAAGGCCACCATCACCTTTTTCTTTCTTTTATAGACTTTTCTGAACACGAGACAGCCACAATCATACACACCGCCACTGTTTGTTTACACGGTTGTTCCTGAAAGTCAGTCTTTATGTCTCTTAGCCACGACATGAATTTATAATCTCCTGATCTGACACAGTGACCATCTTCACAGACATACATGTGGAAAACATGCAGCACATTTATGTAAAGAAGCGAGGGACATGAACAAATTCTCTTGTGTGTGCTAAGCTGACACAAACTCAAAGGCCTCAGCGCATACTTGGGGATTCAAACGTATCGCTTCCTTACTCTGTGAGGCGGGGGGTTGGAGCTGGTAGCCCGTCAGCTGACACCAGCCCACGGGGTAGAGGTCGGGTGACTCGCAGTCCACCCACTGGTCATACTCATCCTCCCAGCCGTCAAAGTGGATCCTCAGTAGCCGGTGCACAATCCTCGTCACCGTGGCGACACACACCAGCCGTGGCTCCATCAGGTCGACGGCCTCCAGCTTCATGCCTTGCCGGAAACCGTGATTGGGAACCTCCTAGAAGACGAGAGGCAGCGGGAATGTGACTCAAGAAGCTACTGGTGAGGAGAAGCATTGATAAACCCTGAATCTCATTAATCAGACGGAACAAGGAAAAGAAAGAAGAAACTGTACGAAAAGGAAGTGACAAACACAACTTTACTCCTGTTGGATAAGACCAGCTCTTCACAATAAAAGCACAACAGCATCAATTTGACAAACAGTCTTAACTCCAAATTTGTTCAGCAACATGAAATCTGGGAAGTGATATTTAAGTTAAGAAAGGTCAAGAGGGAACATTTCTCAATTCATGTGCTGTCATTTTTTAATGTGATGATTAGAATTTGTAGTGGTGAGGAACCCAGAAAAATGTTGGAATAAACACAGAGAGTGGAGAAACCACTGATGGAGCGTACCTTGTTAAAGAGCTTGACAGGAGCAGCTATTGAACCCGTTTCTCTGAGGTAGTCAAACCATTTAAATGGCAGTTTAGTGTACCCTGGGGAACAGAGTCATTGTTGAGACCAGAACAATCAGAAACACATCAAGACCATGAAAGTAAACTACGTCTGACCTGGAGAGGATCGACAGAGCTGAGAAGATTTAAAGTGTCACTAACAACAAAGCAAACAAAGAGACGACACATCATGATGTATTGAAACATGTTAAAGGGACAATTATTGAACCTTTGGTGTCTGATAACTGAATGACTTTTCATTGAGACATGGATTTTTCAGGCCGCATTTAAATCAAATCACAACACAGAACGGTGAACGGGTGGTTTGTCCACAAAATCCCACAAAATCCTGGACTGAAAACTGGTGAAAAACTGTTTGAACCTCTTTTCACATGTTTTCAGCAACTATTGTCCAACATATTTAATGTGTTTTGAAAGAAATCTCAGAATTGCCTTTACACAGACTTTAAGGATCTCATAGATTTAGACCTGTGGACACTAGACGCCTTTTAAAAGCAGCTCATGTTTTCATCATCTTCTATTTCAGCTGTATTTGAATTAATGTCTATGTTATGGTCTGTTTCATGTTGTTTACCGTGTGTGTGAAGCACTCTGCTATATAAATAGTTACTTAATGTGGCACAGAATAGTGTTGAATTGTCCTTTTAAAATGTCTTTTTCATTTTATAATGACAGTAAACACATATGACAGTGTGTATTGTCTTTGTTTGAATTGTTTTTAGGCGTTTTCAAATCTTCCACAGCTCTGTGCTCCTCTCCATGGGAGCAAACATCCATTTACATTTCTGAAGGTCTTAAAGAAACAAAGATATGAGCGTAGAGTACCTCTAGGGGGCGTGAGTTCAATGTTGTTGATTTCACAGAAGCCTACGGGGAAGATAGAGGGGGAGGTGCTGTGGTAGCAGAACCAGTCTGATCCGTCCACTGCCTCCGAACCATCGATCCCGATCATGAGGTACCCGTCTGCCAACACCTACGGGAAACAATAAGACAACGGCTCAAGTAAGTCTGGACGGACGAATCCTTCTTTGACTCCACACAGCAGCAGTACATCACATGACGTTAATGTGGAGTCCACAAACACACTCACCTTTCTTACAGTGGCTACACATATAGCTGAGAGGTTGAGGGGGTCAATGGCTTCTAACTTCATCCCATCTTTGAACCATTCCCCACTCTGGTCCACGTCTTTCACCTGACAGACACGTGCAGGGAGAAAAAGACCAAACTGAGGATGAATCAGATTTAACATTAGAATGTAATAACAGTGTCGTCCAAGTGTGGTTTAACTGATTCAGGCTAACATCATCCTGTTCATCCTGATCCAGCTAAAATACTTCTTTGAATTGCGTGCTCTTATTTTGAAACTAACGCCACGTGAGAGTATCAGCATCAGCATTGATATGTCTGCTGATCATGTGATTGTTACATGTGATAGGAGTATTAGGAACCCTCCCAGCATGCACTGGGGCAATAGATTCATGGACAAGTCTCCTGTATTGTACTAGTGTTATTTTGTTTGACATTTTGCTTCTCAAGGTTTCTGTTTCCACACGTTCATCACTGTAAACACTTTATAGGGTTCCCAAAGAGAGACTTTCAGTGATCTTCAGAAGTCTGCTATGAAAATAAAAAAACTCTTTAAAATCTACTTTAATTGTGACTTCTGCTGTTAAACATTTAAAAAGTTTCTCAAACAAAAATTTGGCTTGGATCTTTTTTTTTTTTTACTTTAACCTGCATGCTCTCTTCTAAAACGTAAAAATGACTTCATGTATGGCTTCAACCTAAAACATCTGGGTCACGATGCAGCTGACTGTCAGTACGCTGCACCTTTTCAGCTTACTGCCTTTGCAGAGCTGAAGACCACAAACCAAAAACCACAGCTGTAGCACTCTTTCTTAAGAGAGATACAGTATTTAAAGAAGTGCAAATATCTAAAGTTTATGTTCTATTACCTTCTGGAAGAACTGTGCAGGAGCATCAACCTGACCCTCGATTTTCTTTGTAACATCTGAAAAATAAATGGACAGATCAAAATGAGTTTAAAGATGCTTCACGATGAATAAAGAGCTCCACGAGCATGATTTGGTTCACAGGGGATGGACAGTCGGGCTGCAGGAGAACAGTTTGATGAGGAGAGAAATGAATGATTGGATTCACTGAGAACAAGAAGAACTTTCATTATGAGACACAGCAGAACCACATCTGTGACATCTGTCATCATAAACAACGATGACTTTTATTAGATTTGGTGTTTTCAGTAACAATGCTTAAAGAATAATCAGTACTGATTTTAAACTGTTCATATTGATCTGAAGGATTTGGTACAGTATAATCATAGAGTGTTCCATGTTCCAACATACAGGGAGAGAGGAATGGGCACACAGTGGAGGACCTTTCATGTACGGGGTGAACACTCCATACACCAAGGTGACCTCATTGACTGTTTTTCTTATCCACCTTGTATACTGTGTGCTGCAGTAACAATGAATTTATGGGTTGTGGGATCAATAAAGTCTATCTTATCTTATCTGCACCCACAGGACCCCAAGCTGATCTTATGTCTCCACCAGCGTTCAGGAAGCAGAAGAGGCGTGATGTTTAATTTGTGTAAACAGCTGCAGGCTCCCCAGTTTTACACGTTGACTTGACTCTTATACTGCCTCCATTGCCGCCTTAACACACTGTGTTTGTGCATTTTATACAGAACAGTGAGGCGGAATAACAGCACAACATTCCTGCCTTAAACAGGCTGTGGAAAAGTGCTGAAGAGACTCTCGAGTAGCATGAAATTAATGATCCAACCTGTTTAAAGGCTGACTGATAATAGTAAGTCAGGAGTGGCTCTTTGAACTTAGATTCTGACCTTCCTCTTCCCCTTCTCGTCTCTCACAATACCCCCAAACTTTATGGAAGAGTGATGCTAAACCTCTGTAGCACTCCTTAAAGTGATACAATACACACATTTTGGCAGTTTTTCATAAAAACACACAACTTAAACTTAGATGTCGGATCCTAACTCACCGGATCGTTTGAAGCGGTGTCCAATGCTGCGTGACCAGCCTATATTATGGATGAGGGGGCTGAACATGTGGCACCAGAAGTCATCCGACCTGTCCTGGCTCTCCTCATAGACCAGCCTGAGGCGACCTCCAATGACCTGCTCCACCAGTGCCACCCGTGTCCGGCACAGGTAGTTCTTATCCACCACCTCTACCCGCATCAGCTTCTTAAAGGGAAACTGCATGTTCTCTTGTACCTGCGGTGAAAACCGGCACACGGTTTAACAAAAAGGCAAAAGCACTCACCGATTGGCTGATGTTTATGATCGTGGCTTTCGTGGGTCTCACCTTGGTGTTGAAGTCAGGTGGCAGTGTTTTAGCTCCAGTGAGACGCTTCACGAGAAAGGTTTTCCAGTTAGAGTACTTATGCTGTATGCCTGTACGGGACGGAAACAGAAACAATCAGCACCGACCATCCCAGGACACAGACGTTCAAGAGCAGCGCTGTCAGAGAGTTCGGCACATGGCTCACTTTTTGGAGGTACGAGGGGTTTGCCGCTTGAAGCGCACCATCCAACCGGGTGCACCTCGGGGATACAGAGATTACACCAGAAGTCCTTACTGGTGTCATTGTCAAAGCCCTCATACCGCAGGAGAGCCTTGAACCCTGCACGGCAAGAGACACAGCAGTCATCAAAACAACCTCCATTTAACGTCCACTTCCATCCAACCCTATCGCATCAGCAGAAGACGTCTGCTCAGCTGTCACGGAACTGTAGATGTCACTTTTAGGTGAACCAGTGGAACGTTTGAACATCTGTAGTTCCATGAGAACCAAACAAACTCAATCTGCTGATGAAGACTATGGAATATGACTGAAAGGTCCAGAAAAGGCTGAAGTGGGGATCTTTTTTTTGCAGTGAAAGTGAAACAGTGACAGGACGATGAAACAAGATACAATTAGCTAGGTATGATTTCTATGGATGCTTGACACAGACATAATTTTAGCCAATAATAGAACCGATGAGATAATTTCATGGAGGAAGTGGGGGAGAGGATGAACAACTCCTCTCACCCCCTTCATGAGACTGTGGAGGTCTTAAACAGCTCCTTCAGCAACAGACTGCTACTCCCACCATGTAAGAAGGAGCTCTACCACAGGTCCTTCATTCCAACAGCTGTCAGAGTCTTTAACACCAACATGACTTCATGACTTTTTTCTTTATATTTCTTACTTGTGAGTTATCTCTTATCCACCTTCAGTGTATGAGCTGCTGTGACAAGTGAATTTACCAGTGTGGTTTTATTTAAGTCTATTTTACAATTTCATATTTTTAAGAAGTTTTTGACATCTGCAGGTGAGAACAATGGATTATTTTATATTACATCGCTCTGATCGAACCAAATGTAATCAAGAAAAACAGAGAACAGTTCTTTTTTTATTATCAACCAAAAAATTGGCTATAATTTCATTACCAGAATAATAAATAATAATACATTTCTCATTACTGGACATTAATCTATCAAACATATATATATTGTGCAACCCTAAATATTACTGATGAACTGTACGTCCTTCTTGTGCCTGTCAGCATACTACAACATACGCAGCATATCCATATGGGGAAAATATTCTTAATATTGTGATATTTAATTCAACCATATCAGCGATTTCTACCAGTTGTTCACAGGAAAAACATTCAAACACAAAAGAATCCAGAAAAAGACTTTTTTCTGACACGTGACGTCCTGTCATCATGTATCTGTAGAAACCCGCCTCACCTGCTAGCTTAATGATTTCTGCTATCCAGTACACTTTAGTGGAGAGGCTGGTATCAGAGTTGAGCACTTCAATCCTCACTCCTTCTTCTACGTCTCCCCAGCATGTCCCCATAGGGGCCTGCGGTGCAGAGGAAGCAGTGAAGTTACTATAGCAGAAGAAAGTGAAGGGATCAGTGGAGGCTGCCTCCTCAACTACAGCTTTTTTACTTACGTGTTTGAAACAGCTGACTGGAGCTCCAGTTGTGTTATTGCTACAGATATACCGACCCCAGTCAAAGCTCTCAGCAGGGACCACTGACAGAGATGAGAAACAGTGTTAAAGCTGGAGTGTATCCAAACAGAGCGGCACTGCCATCACTGCTTTGTGAGAACGTACCTGCTTTTGACTTAGCCTGGCTCTGTTGACTCGCTTGGTACTGGGCGTAAGCTGCCAACTTGGCCATGAGAGGCTGTTTCTGTAGGACTTTCGCCTTTTTCGTCGGCGGTTTGCCCTTTAAAGAAAATCAAAGCAGACATTATTGTTGTTTGTATAATTAAATAGTGTTAAAATGTTTGATGTAGCAGGTGTATAATGCACTCGCCTGGAGTCTTGCCAAGATGCTAGCTTTTTTGGAATTTGAGGAGTAACTCCTGGAGCAGGACACGCTGCAGAAGCGCTTGGTTTTTGAGTAGAAAGCATCTCGTACTCCAACCATTCCACACATCTCACAAGTGGCTGTAAAACAGAGACACACACATAGAATCATCAGAATACAACATGCAGGCACAGCTTTACACTCCTGAGAGTCCTGAACATGTTTCCATGCACTTACCCATTCCAGCCTTGCCGTCGGGGTAGGTGTAGACTTGGCCATTGTTCTTGATGATGGGCAGGCTGGCGGGGATGGAGGGCACCACCTCATCCTCGCTGTCCTCTGAGCTGGAGCTGCTGGTGGACTCCTCGCTGCAGCTGTCGTAGCCATCGAACATCCCGAACGAGTCTCTCCTCTTGCGCTCTGAACGTGGGGTGCGTTCAGCCTTTACAAGCAAGGAAACGACAAAGAACACTTAGAGTCTGAATGAGCCATATATGCCATATGAGGCTGTGACTAATGATTATCTTCATTAATTAATGTGATGATTATTTCCTGAAGAAGTCAGTGAAATATTTTATCAAGAAAATGATGAAAGTGTCATCACAGTTTTCTAAAATTAATTTATTTAAATGTCAGCCAACAGCCCAAATCCATTTATTAAGTAATTTATCAATTATCAGAATTGTTGTGATTATCTAGATAGATAGATAGATAGATAGATAGATAGATAGATAGATACTTTATTGATCCCTGAAGGGAAATTCTTTTGTTGCAGCAGCATTACAAGTAACAACAGAACAGACACACACTATATACAGGCATGAGAATAAATAAATAAATAAAATAAATTTGGTGACAATATAAATAGAATAAACTCTAAATAAAGGAGAAGGAACATACTGTTCTACCCATAAAATATACATATGAAAATATACATATGGACATATAAAAACTTAATTGGAGAGAGTGCAATTATGAAATCAACTGTTACAGAGGTTACAGAGTCTCCTCTCACTGCACAGAGGGGAGTCATTAACTCATTTATTAATTATTATTTCAGCTCTAGCAAGCTCATAAAATATCTCTTATTAAGAGATGTACAATTCATGTTATTTTAAGCATGTTTTCCTCTTTAACTATGACACATTCTTAATTTTAATATTCTGATATTTTACATCATTAAAAATGTCATCTGCTTTGGAATCTGAACGGGAATCAGTGCGTGGAAATGACCATAAAACGATGTTCAGAGAAGGAGAGCCTCATCAGAATTATTACCGTAATAATCGGATAATTGGACCCGTCTCGCTCGTTAGCGCACAGGATCCGGAACATTGTTAAAATATTGACTGTTGTCAGACTGCCTACTTCCTCCTCTGAGCATCACAGGTGACATCCTGACGAGCTGAGCTAACGTTCATTATTTAACCAGCAGAGACTTGTGACAGTAAAAACAATGCAGCCGCAGAGGAGGACGCACTGAGCCCAGAGTGAGCTGTAGGAAACAGCAGAGCTGAGATATGCGCTGAAAGAAGGGGCGGCCTTATTACAAATAGCTCCTAATGCTAACTAGCGTCAGCACGGCTAGCTAGCGGAAACCAGTTCTACCAGTTTTTATTCACAAAAGCGAAACGAACTTTTTATCTGCGTAGCGAAGCTGCACCGCCACACATGCGCTTAAAATTAACGTGAGGTTGTTTTATTTCTACATTTGGGTTTTTTACGGAGAGCTTTCTGATATTTAGCCACCAGCTAGCTGCCGTAAACAGATAACAACAAAGGAGGAGCGCTAGCGCGAGCTAATCCTCTGTAAACGAGAGGCTCGCGGCCCTAAAATGTTTCAGCTCCACTCACCAAATCCCTTGTGTCTTCCATCAGCCCTTCATATAGATAACGTTACAGTTAACTGTGGTGCCCAATGCAAATAAAGCCCCTGCGCTGGGGGTGAATGTGGCTCTGAAACACCAAAGTCTAAATGAATACTACCAAGCAGGATATCAACAAATTACTCTGCCTCCACTGCGCATGTGCGTGCGTAACCTACTTTCGTGTGATTGGTCAATCGGGAATGGAGGTCATCGACCCACACAGAAACAAAACAGTGACTCTGTGCTGAAATGAATGAATGGCCTCTTCAATTTAACAATAGAATCCATGTCTGTATCAGTGATGTGTCCAACCAGCACCGATATGAATTATGAGGGAAACATTCACTTTATTAGTCACTTGTATAACTTTCATACTGCTCAGTAAGATGCATTCAATGACTTCAAGATATTCAGACTTGTGCTAAAAACAGAATTTACCCTCCTCCAAGTACTTGCAAGGTAGAGGCATGGTTGAGTGGAAATTATAATTTCAATATGATTTTTAATAAACACATACAATTATAGTATGAACTTCATTTCAAAATAAAAGACACAAACCGTTCTTGTGACATAAAATAAATCCTTTATTAGATATAGTGCAGTCTACTACACCTCTGAAGACAAACTATCACTCACGTCTGTCCTTAGGTAATGATACAGTAGATGCCACATTTGAACACAATCTGAGGACCACATTCAATAATATTGTGTTTAATTTCCAAAATAGAATAACTCGTGAAGCCCAATATGTAGGCCATTAAATCTTAATACACATACAAGTATTGAAACTAGACGTTATTATCTCGCCAGCTGCCTTCTGGTTCCAGTGACTCATATCACAGTGCTTTTCAAAAATAATACTGGCATTCTGTTTTTGTACCTCTTCATTTCTTGAACATAAAATATAGTAACAACACATGGAAGCAAAGCAGCATCGGGTGCAACAGAACAGCATGAAGGCAAAACAGAAGAATTGATTTTGGACCGAAGTGACAACAATAAAGTGAATATGGCTGGAAGAACTGTCGCTTGTCAAGTAGGTAAGGCTTCACGATGAGGGTTCACGTGGTTGAGTTTGGGTCAGACGAGAGAAACGTCCTCTTTATCTCGTTTGAGCCGATGCAGAGGAGTGGATGGTCAGTGCTGCGAGATAAGAGCAGGAGAGCTTGTTAATGTGACAGAACGTTTCAGAAATGTTCAAACTCAGTCAGTCATCAAACCAGGAAACAATACCTTAATATTCATGTACTTGCTTTGGTGTCAGACCAGCTCGTCCTCTATGACATCATCAACACTTCCTGAGATTGAGGCAGCTTCTGAGGTCCAAAGAGAAAACATTTTAGTTATTCAACAATCAGCGAACAACAGGAATTCATTTCTTAATCCACCACAGTGCAGACGGCTGACAGAATGAAATCCAGATAAGAAATAACTTGTGACACCAACAGAAATGTGTCTGTAGCACCAAGTATTAAATACAGCAACGTACTGAAAGCTTGCACTGAATTCTTCTTTAAATTCTCAGTCCTGTTTATTTATTGTCTGATCAGATACTGGAGAAGTTTTATTAAAGCTGCTGTTTGTTGTTATTTGACTGCATGAGATACAACTTTACAAACGACCATATAAAGTTCATATGTTGACACGTGTTCACAAACTATTGCCTGTTTACACAAGCAGCACACATGGACAAACATTTAGAGCCTGGGTCTTCAACAGAGGGTCCGCTACCCCTATGGGGTCCTCAGAGTTACTGAAGGAGGGGACTAAATTATTGTTTGATCAATTTTTTAAAAAGTAAAACATAAGTAAATAAAATAAAATGTCAACATATTAGATAAACCAGCCAGCCATCAGTCAACAACACTGATGATGATGAAATCATGGGAGCTACACAGCTTTGATACCCAGTTACTTTAAAAGGACCAGTGTGTAGGATTTGGTGCCTGTGAAACTTGCAAAAAATGTAAAAATAAAAGTTCCTATCTGGAGCCAGTGTTTGGTTTGTCTGCTCTGGGCTACTGTACAAACATGGCAGCTCAACATGGTGGACTCTGTTGAAGGACTCACAGTGTCTGCAGATATAAAAGTCTGATTCTAAGGGAACAAAAATAAAACAATTCTTATTTTCAGGTCATCATACGCTCATGAAAACAGAGTTAATATTAAATATATCTATATCTATAGACACACTGGACCTTTAAATCAGCCAGTGCCACCTGTGAGGAATCAGAGGAAACACACGTGGATTCTAATAAATAATATAGTGTGTGTGTGAAGAGATATCCGTGCCTACCAATGTGTTCACTTCGTTGCAGAAATCACCCAAAGCATGTGAATGAAGGAGTTACCTGTGCCTGTGTCATGTGTTGTATATGGACATGGGTTAATGCTGAAATCTGCTCTCTGTCCTGACAGCTTCTCGTCTGTGAAGCTGTTACTTCCACATTTTTGTTCTGGGTCCATTTCCTCTTCTGGTCTTATCTGAAATCTGTCAGAGTGAGGCGTCCTACCAACTCTCATTTTTACTTTATCCAATATTTCCCCCCCTAAATTTATTTTCTCATAAATTCCACCTCTACTCAGGTCACTATCTACACCACCCTGTCCATTACTTGTTTCCAGCTGCTCCTGTTCTCCGTCACATGGCTGGGGTTTGTCTCCACAGGACTCAATGAGTCCCATGTAAATAACATCAGTGCTGTCAGCGAGGAAGCTGCTATCTCTTCCTTTATCCTCTTCATCTCCTTGTTGCCAAATATTCTCCACACACTCCTCGCTGTGACTGGAGTCCTGGCTTGTGTCACGGTGGGCAGATGTGGAGGTTGTGCTGATGCAGCTCCATGCCACACTGTCCTCCTCTGTGCTCGAGCTCTGACAGGAGTAAAAGCTCTCTGTGGACATTTCATGGTCTGTCTCTCCTTCATAGGCACTTCCTTCCCCGATCATCTCATCACTGCTTAACTCCCGAATGCACGAAGTACTCCCCGGATAGGAAGCAGAGGAGGGAAAAGGAAGTTGTGAGTTTGTGAGCATTGGCACAGAGACATGAGAATGAGCGCGGCTGGTGGTGTGGGTTTGTGTGGGCGATGACTGAACCATGTGAATCATCTTGGCTGGACTTGAGTGGGCAAAGCTGTGCATGAATGTAGATGAGGGACTGACAGTGTGTAGCTCCGTGGATCTCAGGATTTGTGGGTAACATGGGGAGGACACAGATGATGCCTGCTCAGACGGACGATCTTCACATTGTTGCCGAGAGCCTTTTATCAACACCCACCCCCCCAGAAAGAACAGTAACACACGTAAAGAGAGAAATCTGCATGGATTTAGTCACTTCATGACTGCTCTCCCTTTGCTCTACTCACCTGACAGGCTGATACAGGAGAGGCTGAGCTCTGACGAGGCTCCTATCACGTCATCCTACAGGACAAGAAATTCAAATGTGAGTGTTTAGCATGTTGCAGCAGAGTCCTGTCAGGTAGCACAGAACAGTTTAGTATGGACATGGGTAAAAATGAGGTGAATGCATCAGAATGATGCAGGAGACTACTTTAACATCTCTATAAACCAATAATATCAAGCCTAATCATTTGTTTTATTCATTTGTTTCATGCAAGCTCAACACATCGTCACTGCTGCAGCAGGAGCACACATGCGGAACTAAACACACCAAAACATGAGGACAAGACAACGACACCATAAGGCTGCAATCAAATACAATCTAGCACTGCGGCGAAAATGCAGGTTTTTCCATTAATTTGAGTGGGTTGTCCATTCAGCCCGACGCAACACTACGCAAGCAGACAACCGGTCAAACCTCCATAGTCAGTCTGAAATGTCTCTGAAGACTATCCTAACTCTGACACTCTACCTGTTGTGTTCTGGCTTTGTTTATTTCATGAAGCAGCTTCTAAATCTGAGTCTGACTCACAATTTACACTGCAAAAAGCCCTGCAGGACTCTCTGTTACAGGATGTAATGTGATGTTTTGTCCCATTAATCTACTCATGGTTTCAGTTCTACATCATATTCTACACAAGCAACAATAAATATGCTTCAGTGACCCTTAAATCATTTTTACTGTGACAAGAATAACAATCTGGTGTGAAGATATTAGACAGGAGCATTTCAGTCACCACTGTTAATGAGGCCAGGAAAAAAATGTCAGTGTGTTCAGTGACTCACCAGCATCCTCTGCAGACAGCCAAGATTGTCCCGATCCGTCTTCCCATTCGCCACTTCCTGGAAGCTGACGGCGTGGTCCCGCCGTATGAGCTCCTCACCGATATCTACGGTCTGGGAGAGAGACGGCTGTTATACAAGAAGCATGCGAGGAAACGGCATGACAGGACGAAAAGCAAACCGCACAGCAGCTAACCTTGCCATCACTGTTGTCATAGAGCTTGACGCTGGGCCAGGAGGAGATCTCAGAGTGAGAGTAGCTGCAGAGTTTGGCCTGCAGGGGTCTCCAGGAGGCGCAGTGTGTCAGCTGCTCGAACTCATCCAGAGCGGCCTCAGTCCACACCTCCTCTGAGATCAGAATAACTTTTAGACGAATGCACAACGTGTTTTGACTTTCACCTTTTTTTTTTAGTTGTGTGCCTGCGTGATGAAGTTATTCAGATGAGAGCTTTACCTTTTGGTCTCACTCCTGCTAAGTTGCACTCAATAGCTTGGAATGGCAAGCTGAGGAAGTCACTCCTGAAATGTTAATGCAGCAAAGCACAAGCTGTTAATAACACTTTGGAACCAGTGCCACATACAACAATATGCATTCATTCAGCAGCTGCATTACGGCACACAAGAACCCCTCTAGTACCTGCCAAGACTGCAAGAGGGAACAAATGAGTGTAAAGTTTTATGAAGAGTGCAGGTCGAGTTCAGTTTTGAACATTGTGGTGGTTCAGGCGGTGGCTGTGCACCACGCTACTTTAATTCAGCCTTGTCTTTAAGGTGTGGCCATTTTTTTAATCAGCTCTACAACTGACCAAACTAAACTTTAAACTTCATTCAGCTTAATTCTTCTGTGCAGACTCGACTGAAGCAAACACAAAAAGAGCAGGCAGGTGCCAGGTGTTTGTCTCTTACCTCATGCGGCACAGGCTGTCTCTGGGCAGCTCCCCGTTGTCTCCAAAGTCCACGTAGTAAAGGTCAACCAGTCCAGAGCTCAGCACTCCCAGCACCCTGGCCCTGTTCCATGTGCCGTGGTCTCTGTATGGAGCAGCCACAATGTCCCCCACCACGATGGTCTCCACCCTCTGCTCCTAGAAAATACATGTAGAATGTTCTAAACATCATAGAGCAGGGACAGTATGCCCCCCACCCTCACCTCACCTATCTGTGTATGAATGGACAGAGGAAAGTGAAGGTTCATATTATTGAATTTAGTCACTTGTATTTTTCTTTCTCTTATTTCTATCTTAGGGATAACAATGCTCTACAGTTTGGAACTACAGTTCCCATCATTTGGAAGCTTTGAGCAGTCTAGTACAGGAAGTATAATGTTGGAGTCAGTAAGTTAGCTTTGTGCTACAACTAAAGCCTGTTTCTTAGCTCACATTTGTGCCCATTATAGCAAAATAGCACCATTAGAAGTAAAGTGAATTACATATCAACAGTCTGAGATGTGCAGTGCATCACTGGATCACTCTGACACAAAAGAAAACTTAAAAACTTGATGATTTCTAAGTGGATTTATAGACTTTTATTTGGGATGCACATTAGAGATGATCTCCAGGAAGTGAGTCACACTGAATCTAATCTAAGGTTTGTATTGCGCGTGTGTTATGACTCAGAACTACAGCCTCCACGTGTCACAGCTGCTGCTGCGTTATCTGTTAAACGCAGCAACAACTCACTTCCTGTTGTTTCAGAGAACCAGCATGCACCTGTCCCTTTCACGCCACACACCCAGCCTCATCACTGTCTCTTTACTCCCCCTGTTAAACCAGAAACACTACACACTGAAGTAAAGTCAGCAGACGTAGCTGTCCTTACAGTGGGGTTGCCACTGTTGTAGAAGCGGTTCATCTCCTCTGTCAGTTTGTCCAGCTGCAGGGAGCGCACGCCCAGGATCTGGATCCAGAAGTGGTTTGGGTTCTCGTAAGCAGAAACGTAAACCTCGAGATGTTCATCGGGCTGGAAGCTCAGGTCTGGGCTAGGAACTGAACAACACACACACAGGAATTAGATTAGATCTGAAATAAATACAGTGTGGCAGGTACATAGTGGACAAACTCACTTTCAAACTTGGAGATTTCAGACAGAGAGTCGGTGGAGACGCTGTCCTCCTCCTTGTTGTTGTCTGTGTTGAGCTTCAGCTCCTCCATCTTGTCAAAAACATCTTTGGGTTCTCCCGTGGTTCCATTGGCGTGGATCAGCCCGTTTTTCTCCACCTGAGAGTGCAGACTGTTGTTGTTTAAGCCCACCGGTGCTTCAGTCTCTGTGCTGTCCGGCTTCTGATCCGCAGCAGTGTGGCCTCGTTTCTGCCGCAGGGCAGATGACTGGGAGATCTTTGTCCTCACCATTGTGTCCTCTCTGACTTTTTCCAGAATCAGCTCCTGCAAACAGTTCACAAAGGTGGAGTCACTTTATTCTCGGTAGAATTTTTAAATAAGACGACTGACCACACTGTCCACTACTCACCTTGGCCTGTTGCACTTCCTGTCTGGTCCCCGTGATCGTCACGTTGCCCTTTGCACCAGGACCGTGCGTCTTCTCTTTGGAACAAGCCACTTTGGCCCCTGTGGTCCTGGTGATCAGTTTCAAACTCTCTCCACCACGGCCTGCAACACACACACACACACACACACACACACACACACACACACACACACACACACAAAGGGTATGGCCACTTAGGGTTAGTTTGGGCAACATCAGCTCTCGTCTACCAAATAACATGGTCAAAATCATCATCACCACGCTGGTTGTTTAGAAGAAGCACTTTGTAAAGAAGCACTGTGAATCCCATGTGCAGAATCAGACCAAAGTGAATGTATCCTGCTAAGTATGTGTGTATTTATAGCCTGATAAATCTCCTCTGTGCCACAGAGCTTCATTAAAAACACGAGTGAGCCACACTGCAAATTTAATCTTGGAACTGCATGAAGAGATTTTTTTTTCAGGACACTTCAAACAAGCAGAAAACAACATGTGACATCTCATCACCATGTCAAGTTCATATGACCAAAGTGTTAGCAAGCAGCTGCTTATTTACAGCAGACACAGAGAGAAACAACATGAGCGTTCATCTGGAGTCTTTTAGTGTTAAATGCTCCACTAAGTTCACAAGCGAGTCTCTAACTGTGTCTGTCTGCTACAGCTGGCCTTTCAGGACTATTCCACTGAAAAAAGCAGCCTGGAAAACCAAAAACAATGAGTTCAAAGAGGCTTAAAGGCTCCATCTCTGTCACAGGTGACCCATTGTTCATTTAATATATTGATATGCAGCTTTTAGAGAGCATATTAATGCATATCTATGTTTGGAAGCTACCTATTATACGTCCAAATGCGGTCTGAGGAACCTCCAAAGCCTCGGTCACTGGTTCACAGTCGGTGACCAGGTTCTCCAGGACGCAGCGGGCCAGCAGGATCTGCTCCTTAGAGCCCTGCAGCAGGAAACATACAGCCGTCTTACATGCAGGCTCCCCCGAATCTGACAGAACCCTGACGTGAGCTCCAGACTTCTGGGTCACCTGAGAAGAAACAGAGACAGCAGGAGAGCGGAGAGTTAGCTGTGGCCTGAAATGACTCATGATTCAGGAAACACACACTTTAAGACCTGTTTGACAGATCTGAGAGGTTTGGATTCAAAAATGTCACATTTCAAAAACAGGCCAATGACTCAGTGTTATTCCTCATCATCTGGGACACTTACAATTCACTCAGTCAATTACAATGTTTAAGACTGACATACATAACAATGAAAAGGTCTTGATAAAGAAAAAAACAAAGACGCTCAAATGAAGCCTCATTTCAGAGTTTCCTTTCCTCTCTGTCACCTTCATCTACATAAGCATGAAATCATAGAGACAACATCACATCTCCATGGAGACAAAACACTGAACTCTGATCTCCATCAGGAAATCGGGTCCTCTTGACACAGCAGAAAATAGAATCTAGCTAAGAATAAAACAATAAAGTGAAATGGACGGTTCAAGTGCAGATAAAAAAAGAAGAGCATGAATCAAATGAATGGAGGAGAGAGGGTGGTGTATGGAGGAGAGAGGGTGGTGTATGGAGGAGAGAGGGAGGTGTATGGAGGAGAAAGGGAGGTGTATGGAGGAGAAAGGAGGAGAGAGGGTGGTGTATGGAGGAGAAAGGAGGAGAGAGGGTGGTGTATGGAGGAGAGGGGGGGTGTATGGAGGAGAGAGGGAGGTGTATGGAGGAGAGAGGAGGAGAGAGGGTGGTGTATGGAGGAGAAAGGAGGAGAGAGGGTGGTGTATGGAGGAGAAAGGAGGAGAGAGGGTGGTGTATGGAGGAGAGAGGGTGGTGTATGAGGGGGGAAAGGAGGAGAGAGGGTGGTGTATGGAGGAGAGAGGGTGGTGTATGGAGGAGAGAGGGTGGTGTATGAGGGAGAAAGGAGGAGAGAGGGTGGTGTATGAGGGGGAAAGGAGGAGAGAGGGTGGTATATGGAGGAGAGAGGGTGGTGTATGGAGGAGAGAGGGTGGTGGTAGAGGGAGGGTATGGAGGAGAGAGGGTGGTGTATGGAGGAGAAAGGAGGAGAGAGGGTGGTGTATGGAGGAGAAAGGAGGAGGGGTGTATGGAGGAGAGAGGGGGGGTGGAGGGGGGTGTATGGAGGAGAGAGGGGGGTGTATGGAGGAGAGAGGGTGGTGTATGGAGGAGAGAGGGGGGTGTATGGAGGAGAGAGGGAGGTGTATGGAGGAGAGAGGGAGGTGTATGGAGGAGAAAGGAGGAGAGAGGGTGGTGTATGGAGGAGAAAGGAGGAGAGAGGGTGGTGTATGGAGGAGAGAGGGGGGTGTATGGAGGAGAGAGGGAGGTGTATGGAGGAGAGAGGAGGAGAGAGGGTGGTGTATGGAGGAGAAAGGAGGAGAGAGGGTGGTGTATGGAGGAGAGGGGGGGTGTATGGAGGAGAAAGGAGGAGAGAGGGTGGTGTATGGAGGAGAGAGGGTGGTGTATGGAGGAGAGAGGGTGGTGTATGTAACAGACTGTGAGGCGCTCTGAGGCAGATTTGGGCTCTACAAATAAACTGACTGACAGACTGTTCGATGAAGTGATTAGTCATCAACAGAAAATGAATCAGTCATTTTCAAGGAAAAATGACAAAGCAAAATATAAGATATAATATATAATATAAGATTTAATGTTTGTTTGTCTTACATGAAAGTAAACTGAGTATCTTTTGACTTTTACATTTTGACTGTTGGTCAAAACAAAACAAACAATGTGAATCATCATCTTGCTCACTGGAAAATTATTTTTGAGGCATTTTGTCTGCATGTTTTTGAACCTGTGCTCGTGCAAGTGGGAGACGTTATCCTGGTATGTGTTTCTGCAGAAGGATAACACAGTTTAACCCAAACCATGATGTTACTGAACATAACCAAACTGCACCTGAAAACTGCAGTCAACAAAAAAACATACTGAAGTCAACAAAGTCTAATAGTTGTCTGACAGGGAGGTAAAAGAACCACAGTCTCCATGGTGATAGTCCTGTGTTTACCCAGTTCATCCACCACAACTTCCTCTCTAAACACTGTCTTTATACTTTTATACTACGTCACCTGACTCCCATCTGTACATCACCCGCCTGAATGCTACATTATGTGGTAGTGAAGTACTCACCATGTCCAAAAACTTGGCTTGGTATCTGGATATGTTCCTATAAACCTCTACAGGAAGCGTCATCTTGGACACCTCAGGGCTGGGCTCCTGAGCTGTTGAGGAGAAACAGATGATCATCAGAGAACAGACACAAACTCTAACACACACATACACACACTTGTCTAGTGTAAAATGGTTGTGAACTCTCGGACACTCACTGTTGTTGGTGCTGCTTATGTGACGATAGACCATGTAGCCCACCGTGGCCCCGACAGACAGCCCCGCAGCCAGAGCCACCATTTTGCCCGAGCTGAGGCTGCTCTTGTGACTCTCCTTCACTGCGTCCATGACACGCTGTGCACCCAGCGGGATGCTCCACCTAAACACAGACACGGACGTGAGTCTCCATCCAGCAGCAGCAGCGTTATAGTGTTACTGTCTGTGACCGGTCCCAACTGTCCAGTTCATCAACTCCTGTCTATGAGATGTCTTCACAACACTCGGTCAGTATGTATTAGCTGCTGTCGTGTACAATCCTCAGTGGATTTTGCTGGTTTGACGGAGAACTGTACGGTCATGCAGCACAAAACGTAAAGCAGAAGCCAGCCTGAACTCAAAACAGATCCGGTGTTCTCAAACGTTCTCATTCCACACACGGCTTAGAACTTAGACCCCGATCGATCAGATTCTGTCCCACTGACATACATGAGGAGACGCTTGGTAATTCTTGGCAAAAAACATCTTGACTCAAGAACCTTGAGATTTTTTTTCATCAAACTAGATCATAAAGACCTTGAAAACAGCATCTGAGAAACACTTTCACACAAAAGTCCATAGTTGTTGGCTCTCGATCATATCACATGATCTTCATCAGCAGACAGCTTCCCTAGTTGTCATGGAAATTGTTTTTTTGAGCACTTGTAGAACTTAACGGCCGTGTTGCTGGGGAGTCACAGCCTGGAAACCAGACGATTGGTTGTTGCGTCCAGGCTGCAGGTCCATCTAGCAGAACATACCGGGCTCATCAAACTGTTTGTGACTGGCTGCCACCTTTTCCTGACCTCCATTTTCACGCGTCGCTCAGTGCAACATCACACATTTCGTTGCTGTGATTGGTTGTGGGTCCATCCAATAAAAATCATTCTTGATTTTTCTGAACAGCAGTTGTCTCCATCGGCTGGTGAAGATCATGTGATATGATTGAAAGCTGCAGAACAGATACTAAATGGACTTTGTGGTGAGATCGTTTTCTCAACTGTGTACTTAAGCTTATTATGACAGTACTGGCTCTATGGGTGAGATCATTATATTAATTATAGTGAACTCGAAGTGTTCCTTGTTTCTGTTAGAGACCTCCCTGAAGGTCCTCAAAGACCTCCTGGATGTCCCAAGACCCCGCTTTGAGAACCACTGGAGGAGATTCTACAATGTAGCCTTTCACTAGCTCAGACTACATCACTTGCCATCATCATTAGCCCGCAAAGACGTGCACAAGCGGTCATACACACAACGTAGTCGCCTAAATGATTAGACATTTAGTATACTGTTCACACACACACAAACACACACACTCAGCACTGCGCTTAAATGCACCAAGCCAAACTGCAGCGGCCCTGAACCTAACTGCCAGACAGAATGCACTGAAAGCTGCTGCTGCTGCTGCTGCTGCACACTGAATACCATTTACTGTAGTTGGGCGACCTCCAGCCATTCCATTAATCACTGAACTCTTGCATCCAATTCTTTCGGGGTCTTTTTAACGTCACACTGCTAAAAACTACGACTGACACACAGAAACAGAATGCACTGGAGGTACGCCAACAGTGAAGAGTATTGGGACCACGCAGGACCGGAGGAGCACACGGCACCACCATGCAGATGCGTGTCTCACTGGGAGAAGAGGGCTCTGGGGCTGTAGTTGAGAAACACATGGGACTTGGACACTCCAACGTCCATCTCGGGGAGAATCGTGACAATAAGACACAAATCTTCTCCGATCCCGGCTCTTGTGTTTTTTTTTTGTTTACATCCAAGTTCAAGACTACTGACAGACAGGTAGAAGGGGGAGAAAGTTCAGTCACATTTGCACTTTTGATGTCATTGTGTGGAGAGCATTTCATCAGAAATCATCATAGACTTACTTCATACAGTTCTTCACTGTGGTAAGAATATGCAAACAGGGCAGCCCTGACAGTACAGGCCTACCTTCAAACAACAGGATGGCTGATGCTGCGTGCAGGCTGTAGCTGTTATGTTGGCTTTGGATTTTTAAACAGAACCTCGTTTAAAAAAAATGGAAATTTAAAGTGGCGGTGCTTTCTGAAAGTATGTAGACGGAGTATACGGATAACTTATGACTTTTCATGACTTATTAGGATGTTTAGAGAATTTCGGCTTCGAATACATCCGTCAAACAGCACTGGGTGCCAATAAAACAGTCCAAATGTCAGAAATGGTTGAGCTGTTTGGTAACGTTACCGCCGTTAACACGTTGTTTTGGTAAGAATAGCTGCATACGTGATGTTTAATATTTGAGCCGGACCGAATTAAACGAGTTTTCCTACTAATACGTGAAGGTACAGTCACGTTATAGCGTGAATATATATCTGCGCAGGAGGAAACCATCTTTAAATGCTAATGTTTTTAAACGGAGTTCGGCGTCACGTCTCTTAAAACCGATGAAACAACCGTTAGTTAGATAACCTTGGCTCTTTCTAGTCTCCGTTCTACATTATTGTGGTTAAATTGTGTTGTCAACAGAAAAACCGCGAGCCGGTGTAGCCTCCGAATGACCAGAACACGTTTGTCTGTTTTCTGTTTCGTGCCGAGCTGTCAAAACGACCGCAAACACACTTTCTTCTCTGAGGCTAGCCAAGCTAACATCAGCTAGCTGCTGGCTGACACATGCAAGCAAGTCAAACATTATGACAGGTGAGCACGCGTCCTTAGCACGCGCGCATACTCTGACAGACCCAGCCTGTGTGTTTCACGCTCCAGACGTTAAAGTTAAGTCAACATGAACATTAAAACATGTCAGAATGTACGACACTTACACACAGACCCCTCGCTCTCTTTTCAATCGACCCTGTCTGACTCTGCAGCAGCTCGTCAAGCTCGCCGGCGGAAGTCTTGAGTGCACCGGAAACTTTACGTCCAGGGTTAAAACCTTTAATACTGTCTATGGTTAAAGTATACGAGTGTGCGTAAGATTAATAACAACGTGAGAGAGCAATGTGGTTATTGCCACTGAGCATGCTCCTCCCTAAACAATTCACGTTGTCGTGCGCGAACCAGAAACGTGACCGCAACATACATTTACTTTGAAAGGTCAACCGGAAGTCGTTTTCTGTATTCTCGTTAGCTTCACGCTAACTTGACTCGTGCCAGCAGATGATGCTCTGTTGGCAACTTCTTCAGCAGATCACGCGCGGGACGTGAAGTACCGAGAGGGACATCAGCTGTGGCCGGTTATGACGTAAAAACAGAGAGAAATACGTCATAATAACAGTGACACGTGATAGATGAATAAATGAAAAACAAGATTTAAAATGTGTACGATGAAGTGTCAGGGATCACAGCTGCATCAGTCATTTTCTGAATAAATAAAATCAACTTTTGTGTATTTCTTAAAGTTAGAAAAAATTAAACACACATAACAAATACACATAACAGTTCATGAAGACCTTTTACACAATACTACATGGGCTTACACACACGTCTTACTGAAGAGGACCAAGAGGATAATGATGATCTTAACGTCATTCATCAGCTGTTTGCTTTGCTCATTCTCTTGGTTTAATTTACTGTGTACAGTTTGTATTTTCTATGTGCTATATTATGTGAAACTTCAGTGAATTCTATCTGGTGTATCACTTTAGAGGGTTAGCTGACAGGCTGATGGGTGGGTTTGTGCAAGGGAAAAGAAATAACATTAACAGCAGCATAGAGGTTTTCTCTATACATTTATATAGAATTGTTGACATTGTGCAATGTAAAAATCAATAAAGAACTGAGGGACTCAGGAGACATATTTAAAAACAGAATGACTGCAACATGGTCTGATTTGTAGTTACTAGTCAGTAACACTGAATCCTCCTAGACTCTATAGACCCCTGTCTAAAGCTGGTTTAGTCTCTTTTTAATTTTTTTTGACTGAAAATGCAAAAATATAATTCAGATCAAATATTAAGAGTGTGAGAGCAGAACCAGATTGACTTTAGGTCAGACTGTGGAGTGGATTCAGGACGTCTGCAGGTCAAACAGAACTGAATCAGAACCTCGTGTTTTACTGTGACACACATTTGTCCCTTTTCTACCTAAAATAAATGGATTTTTTTTCTTCCTCTGATTACTGTGTTGAACTTTTGTGTGCAACAAACTCTGAACACGACCATCTCATAAATAAAAGAGCATATTTATTAACATGACATAATCAATACACAAACAAATTTGTCAAAAGTCCTGAACATAGACGCTTTAAAAAATACAAAATATACATTTATGTTTCTTGTGAACAACTACATCATAGTCCATCACCCCCCCACCCGCACCCTATAAATCAACTGGCAGAGGTTTCAGCTCCGAGCATGTGTGTGATAGATAATGTTATCAAAACGCCGAGCATCGACTCTGCAGGTTGTGTAACACAGGGGATGAATCCATGCTCAGTGGAGTCCGTTTGTGTCGTGAACTAAACAGTAGAACGATAGATAACATGTACACTGATCAAGACAGAGCATTCACTGGATCGTATTCATGCAGCATATTCCATATGTTTGTCATGATATAAAAGAGGGCCAACTCAAAATAAAAATCCTTCTCTTGCATTGTCTGAAAACCTTCAGTAGTTTCATGCCGATCGTTTTGTCACGAGTGCTTTGGTTCTGTAAACCAGAGGACAGCTTTGCTTTGTTCACACACACCTTCACTTAAAACTGAAAACAACGTGTAGCTATGAACTAAAACAGGCACGCATAAAAGCAAGCACAGGTCAAACAGGGCCGTAGCCACAATATAAAAGATACTGAGGTCAAGTCCCAACCCCACCCCAAAAATATAAAAAATAAAACATTGTAATTCTTTGAATATTGCTGTTAACTTCATTTCTGTTGTCTGTAAAATTTAGATTGCAAACATCATTTAGATTTTGGTTTCTCCGTGCAACATTAAATTACTGATTCATTTTGTTCCTGCTGGCCTTAAATTAGTCAAATTTCTATACATGAAGTCTGGAATCAGACTGTGACCTCAGTGTCTTTGATGGTGGCTACGGACCTGAGGTCAAACCCCAGATGCCATGTTTGATGCCATCTTTAGATTAAGACTACAAGTGGGCGAGAATCAAGGCTGGACCACCAACAGACCTCAGAAGGTTCAGGGTCCCTAAAAGCCCCGGGATGACTGTGTCCATCAGTTTGTGGTCATTTGATTGGACGATATGGATAAAAGACAGATAAAAGTTCTTTCAGAGGAAAAGATTTTAAAAATACAATAAAATCCTATGTTACAGGATATATCATTTTATATCACAATGATTATCTATATATGAGGAGATATAATACATTTTCTGGAAAAGAAATAGAGAAACTGATCACTTGGGGCTCAGGGACCAGTAAGTATGACCACTAAATTAAATACCATCATCCCACTTCAATTCAGCAGCAATATTAAAACCACGTCCATCTGAAATAATAACAGAACCACAGCGAGCTGGTCTGACGGAAAAAGACCGTCAGTGATGCTGCACGTTCACTGTAGGAACTTATGGGGACACTTGAAGGTGATCTCTGGAATATGCTGGTCAGCAGATCAAATATGAAATCTGGGGTGATGGTGACACATCTGCAGGTGAAATCTACTCAACTATTCATTCTTTATAGTTTAAAACTAAACAGTATCCTGAGCTCCTGTCCGTCCAGGTGTTGAGAGCTGAAACAGACAGACAGACTGAGGAGGAAGGCAACTGAATGATATGAAGCACCTTTCAGAAGACTCTGGTACACCAGAATAAACATCGTTATATATATTCAGAAATCCATCGCTCAGGGAGGGACTTGCTAAGATCACTGCACAGCCAGCTGCGTGGGTTCAAAGCAGCAATGCCGGCACATCCTTCAGTTAGATAAATGTGTATCGTGTATATCTAAGCGTAGATATGTGCGTAGAAAACGTGACTGATCCAATTCAATCCTTAATCTTCGGTCCTTATTGTGTTACAGCAGGTCTGACCTCGGCTTAGCTCTGGAATTGAGTAACTGTAAAGAACATTTGTTGCAAAACACAAGAAAATAATAGAGAACTTTGTCTTGCAGGCGACCACAGTGAAGATTAAAATGTGGCTCAAAGGCTGAACAACAGAGCGGTTCAGAGAGAGAGCTCAGAGAAGCTTCTTTGTCACATTTTTTCAGAGGTAGTGTTCCACTCTATTCTGTACATGTCAAGCAATGACCAAACATATTGTTACACAAGGAGGACCAAAGTGTTCAATATTAAACACTAAAAACACAGAATCTAAGTAATCATATGAATATATTGTGTACTATATATAAATGAACCAACAATTTGTGAAATAACTGACCTTAATTTAGGGTTTCATTGGAAATCATTTTGTATTTTATTATAGAAATGATTCAAAAATCTGTTTTTATTCTATAATGGCATTTTTATTTCATGATAGTGTTGTTGTCTCTCTTTTTTTACCTTCTATGTACCCACTTGCTTTTCTTAAGCTAGCAAGCTGAACAACTACCGCATGTAGCCAGTTAGCTCCTGTTAGCCACAGGAACAACAACATCAAAGTAATAATGAAATAACCAACTAGAAGCTGCTGCTGTGAATAAACACAGAGACCAAATCTCTTTAGCCTTGAAGCTTAAAAAAAGCTGCTAATGCTAACAAGCTAACCTGGCTAACTAGCTATCCGGCTTCAGCATCAAAGTGAAGAGCCAGTGTTAGCAGTGTTAGCTAGCTCCTTGTTGTTTTTAGTGAGCATAGAGAAAGACTGTTCATCTCTTTGCTCTTTGCTGAGTTGTTTTTTACTATGAGGAACTTCAGATAGCTAACGTTAGCTGCCGTTAGCTGTTCACTGTGATGCTGAGTAATGAACTAAGGGCACAACCTCAACTAGCTAGTTAGCAAGCTAGGCAGGTAAGTAGGCAGAAAGTACAGCCTTCTGTGTCTGTGTACCGAGTTTAACTCTATTTAATTTAATAAACTTTATTTTTCAATATATTTTGAGATTTTTGTTCTAGCTAACAGGGGCTAACTGGCTAAGTCTGGTAGCCGTTGTTAAGCTTGCTAGCTTAGGAGGCAAAGCGGTATGTGATTGGCTGAAAGGTGAGAGTGCGGTGACATCACCACGGTCAGGAAACGTGGCATCATGAAATAAAAATGTCATTATAAGAGAAAAACAGACAATACAACAGAATAATTCATTAAACTTCACAAATCATTGTTTCTTTATATGTCTGAATTATGAACTATGGATATATTTAATAGTGGAACATTTGGGGCTCCTTTTTTTCCTATGTGTTTTTACTCTGAATGACGACACAATGATGTTACGTTGAATTGAGTAAAGGCTGGACTGGTGTGATGATATGACACATTTCAGTGTCTCACTGGTTGACATTAAAATAAACTTCACAGAAACCTCCTTTGAATGTGAAGCAGTTTTTCGTGGATTGTTTGGGACCTGGATCATTCCCGGACACGAGAGCGACCATGCATGCAAGTCTCTCAGAGATGGAGAACAGAAGTGAAAGTGAGGAAGCATAAACCTCTTCAGAAAACATTCCTCATGCCTTTAAAACTAAAACCAGACAATAAATAGTTGCCTATTTTTGGCTCTTTTCTATTCAACGGAAATGAATGCTTTGGAATTTTTCCTGTTCCTGCCCTTCAGATAACCATAACAATATCAGCTGGTTTAAGAAAACAGACCAGGAGCTTCAATATTTGTGGCATAAAGCCCCCACCCTGACATTTGGTTGATATCTGCTCCACCTGATTGCTGCAGTGCTCTTGGGCTGAAGGGTTAACTGAGGGTTCTACAGTGTTTGCGTCCTGCACTTCCCTGGTTTCCCAGTACTGCTGCGACACGAGCGTCCTCACGGGGAACGCATCAGAATGGAGAGTTCATCCCCAGCTTTGTTTCAAACTGCAGCTTCTGCCTCTTCTGGTAGCGAACTCGCACCCTGGGATGGACAGAAGAGGTCAAATCAGAGATCATGATCGAGACAGGAATACAATCTTCTTTTCTTTCTGCTGTTTGTTGCTCAATAATCTCCCATGAGTCCAAGTCACTGAGTTAATGGTTCAGCTTATTTGCAATATTCCTCCTTTCCATCACTGTTCATCTGTCACTGAAGATTTCTTACCGTATCTCGTGAAGCTTCACCACTTCGTTGACCACCACCACCAGCAGCGGGGACACAGACACCAGCAGCCAGGCCAGCAGGGGAATGTCACCCAGGTTAAAGGTCAGCAGGCTGCCCTGGTGACGCCATAGCTGGTAATCCACGGTGGCCTGAACAATCTGGCTGAGCAGACTGGAGAGGAGAGGGTGAGGGTTAATAATGTAGAAAGAAACGTGAGCAGGAGAGAACATTTCATTCTGATAAATTCATGTTACAGAGTAATCTAATGTTGGCAAACTGTGTGTTGACACAAGTTGAAGTTTTTTGTTGGAGGCTGCAGAGCTTTCAGCATAACCATGCAGCTTACGTGCATACGTAGCAGCTCAAAGACTAAAGAGAGACCACGAGACGCCAGCAGAGTTAAGAGTGAAGACATGAACACGCTAAAGGTCCAGTGTGTAGGATTTAGTGGCACCTAGCAGTGAAGTTTCAGATTGCAACCAAATAATTACTCTCCCACGCTTCACCCTCTCCTTCCAAACATGCAGGAAAAACTCTGGCTGCAAAATTCATATCAATTCATAAAGGCCACATCTAGATCAGTTAGAGTTTGTCTGTTCTGAGCTACTGTACAAAAATGGCGATTCAAAATGGCGGACTCCATGGAAGAGGACCTGCTCTTACTGTAGATATAAAGGGCTCATTTTAAGACAACAAAAATACAATGATTCATGTATTCAGGTTATTATATACTAACAAAAACATACTAATAAATATTATATTTAATTCCTGCAAAGAAATACTCACAAATCTTACACACTGGACCTTTAAAACCTCAACCTCTGTGAATCAAACAGAACAGAGTTCTTCTGTTCAGTAATGAAACAGTGAAATGGAGGCTTCTTGGATTACTCCACCTTTACGAGTACGTCACTTTATATCGCAAAGTGAATGACCGTGTAAATACAGAGACTGTGGGGAATAGAATTAAAACACGATACAGTCGGATCACGTATCGTACATCCATCTAGTGTTGTGGTGGTGCTATCACTGGGTGAAATCTGAAATGACACAGAGCCATGAATCATAACAGGACTGCCTTTAACGCCTCGCATCAAGTACGAGTCCAGACTGAGCACATAAGAGATGGCACACTGACGTAGCTCTACCAGAGAGGGAAAAATATTTTCAGTTCATTATGAAACAGGCCGCCTCAGTCTACATAATGAATGATAAACAGTGCACAACAGAGCTGGACACAGCTGAGGTTCTGTTTGGAACCAGGCAGAGGATTCTAAAAACTGGTTTAAAGGGGGCATATGAAAAAATCACTTTTTCAGCTCTTCTACACTAATATTTTTTAATTTGGGGTGCGTACAAACCGCCCTAGTGTTAACAACCGTCTCCATTTTGCTTGAGCTGCTGAAGCCACACTGTCTCTTGTGGCTTGTCTTTGAACACACTGTCCAGATTTTGAGCCCCTAGTGACATCACTAACAGGGCTCATGAACATATTCCAGAGCCAGAACCACCCTGGAGGTTATAAAAGAGCAAAGCTCAGGTGAGGCTCCGATATTTTCTTCATCACACTGAAGAACGGCTATCAATATGGTGAAGCTCTACTAATGGCGCTAACAGCCCAAAACGACACTAACGGCTAGTTAGCGTTAGCTTGTGCTAATCTGCGCTAACAGCTATTTAGTGTCTCGTATCAGCTTTATTTGCTCTGTAAAGCACATTAACATAACAGCAGTAGTTTGTTAGTTGAATGTCTCTCTGGGGCCTCTTCGTTTTGAGAGTCTGATTCTGGTTTAAACATGTAAGATTGTAACGGTACGTGTTCTCCGGCAACCATGTTTCTCCCAGTGTTGTCATGGTAGCATTTAAAGGGACAGACACTGAAACCTGCCGTCTGAGCACTGAGTGTTACAGACAGGGTACAGAGAGAGCTGCTGTGTTTGATACGTGAGGAATTTTGACAAAGAATTTCACAGGCATGTCGTTAAGACTTGTGGAAAAGGAGTATAATATGTCTCCTTTAACTCCTTGAGTGTACTTTCAAATGTGAACATGATGTTCTGCAAGAAACTGAGACAGCTGTAGTAATGTCAATGATATGATATAAGCAGAGAGGAACTCTGCAGCAAAGCATCACTTACACCACAGGTACAGTGAGACACCACCAGGTATTGCTGAAGGGGCTCTTTCTCCACAGAGGCTGAGAGCGGTGCACGTAGCTGAGCGAGATCACCACTGACAAAAAGAGAAAGACAAACAGAAGATTTTGTTTTGAATCATGATTCAAAGACCTGACGAGTGAGAGCATTGTTCATGCTGCCTGGGTGTGGGTGATGTCCTACCTGTGTGTAAGGCGAGGAACCCTGCCATGACCTTCTGAGTCAGCAGCAGGCCATTTGACAGCTCACCGAACCAATGAGGAGCGTCATCGAAAGAGCTGCAGTTACACAGAAACACACTGTCAGTGAGTTTTCAGCATCGACATGCTGCTAAAATGAACCACCTCTAAATGGAACACCTTCTCCTAACCTGGCTGTGAGGATATGATGGCAGGGGACAGTGGTGTTGTCAGCTAAGGTGATGTTGCTGCTCTTGAGGCAGACCTCCTGCAGGGTGAACCCGAAGGCCAGCAGGTAGGCACACACTGTCAGGCCGAACTTCAACAGGAAACAGCCGAGGAAGTAGTTCTGGGTCTGGTCAGAGAAGACAACATGACTGTGATTTTACATGTTTCCAGCCTCCTCATTAACCTCCACTCAAACTCCTTGTTGTCTTTTACATTAACATGATTCCTCCTCTACTGATGAAGTTTGATGATGAACTTTAATACTGTTTTATTTATCAGCTGCACTTCAGGAGAACATGGTTTGTGTCCTTGTTTTTAGACTCTGTTGACTTATTATTTTCAGCTTAGGGTTAGCGTGCATTCAGACAGGATCAGGTGTCCCGGCGACCGGTGGTGGGTTGTGCGGTGGTGTGGGAGTATCGCTATCTGGCTCGTTGCGTGATGTAATTTTGGTGACATTACCGCCCAAAACCAGAAGGTGGCAGTAGTGCACCTAAAAGCAGCAGCAGCACAGCAGTTGAAATCCTTGTACTCCTTCATTGACGGATTGTAGATTTCGGGATAAGTGTAGACTGTATCGATCAATCTCTCCTCCATGGTTGCTAGCCGAAAGCAGAATGAGCGTGACGTCGAGCTCCGTTTTCCCAAAAGTTGGATCTGGATCAACCTCTCCCCCACACGGCGGCACGGTTTTTCACTGACACCCCCGCAGCGCGGACCACCAGTGCCGAAACGAACCACCCCCACTCAAATGAATGGAAAATCGCCGGAGCGCTGGATCCTGTCTGAATCCAGCCTTAGGCACAAACACTACTTGGTTAGGTTAAGGAAAGATCAAGATCTGGGTTAAAATAACAAGCCAACGTTGACTTTTGCTTTCACGCGGGACACAAACAGCAGCATTCTGTCAGAAAGTGCTGAAAACAAACTTCTCCAATACAATGTAAGAATGTTTCTCAGAGCTGTCACAGTAACAATCCACTGAAGCTCACAGATGAGCAGTCGATTTGAAGGATGTGACTGATGTGTGATCATACCTTCCTCGGAATTGCGTCTAAGTTTTTCCCCGTGGCAACAGACATGACTGAACTGTCGGGTGGCTTCCCCAAAAGTGACACACTGTCGACACAACACAAACAGACCATCAGCATGACAAGACCGTGCACAAGACCACAGTACAACTTTAGAGTGTTTTAATGTGTGTGTGTGTGTGTACCTGAGCAGTGGGCAGCTGAAGCAGGACAGCCAGAGGATGTCAGTGGTGTTCATGGGTGGAGGAAGCTGAGCCAGGCAGGCTAAGAACTGCAGACAGACAGCAGAGTGCTTTATTTATCTATTGAATATCAGAAATGTCTCCATGTTGCAGAAAAATAAGACTCAGAATAGAAATCCAGCCGACTGCAGCAGAACGGTCCAAACGTCTCACCTGGATGATGACCAGACTGAGCTGACACTGCAGCAGGAAGAGGAAGCACTTGCGGATGCCGTATGTTGTGTGTCGTGCCTGGAACAGATTCACCGAAGGTAGATTAATTCACAAATGTGCCGAGAACACCACCTCTGACTTACCCAGTGTGTGTGTGTGTGTGTGTGTCTGACCTGCTCTATGAGCTTGACCATGCTGACGCTCTCTCCTTGGTGGAAGGTGACGGAGCAGCCCAGACTGTTGAGCTGTCCAGAGAGCCTCAGAGGGGACAGACCTTCAACCTCTCCGTTAAATCCTCCTCCGGTGGCGTAGCCGAACGTCTCCCACGAACACTGAGACGGGTACAGAGGGTCCAGAGCGATGCTGGGGAGGGAGGAGGTCACAGATGAACCAATCAGGATAATTCTACTCTGATATGGAGACAATGAAGCAATGAGTTTGATTACATGATTATCTTATGATCAATCAAACTACACTGGCTGTTCTGAACTTTTCGATCTCAAAATCTGAATCAATGAAACCAAAACTGTCTGCGTGGCTCGACACCACTAGAGGAAGATTCCATAAATATATGCAGGTATATTAATATAGAGTTATGTTTTTAATAGCCTGTTTCTGAGTCTCTCCCACATGTTAATGTTCTGCTGTCATAACCCGCATACCTGACGTCACTCTGCAGAAACAGGCGGCTGTTGCGGAAATTGGCGGAGCTTCCCAGACAGCACGTCACCTCCCTGTTCTCCTGCATGATCTTCATCATCTCACACATGGCTGTAAAGAAAAACATATTACTTTTAAAGCTAGTATTAGTAAACAAACTCAGGTCATCATTTCTGTCCTTGCTTGTTGTTTCATGAGCTGACTTTGAGCAGATGGAGACGGTGGAGAAAGAGGACAGCTTGAAAAGTTAAGGCAAAAGAAGAGGGGAAAGAAATGACACAGGCGGAGGCTGACTGAATATATAAAACCGATAAAGAAGACTCACTGTCAGGGGTGCAGTCAGTGAAGAGTGGCACCAAAAGAGGCACATTATCAATGTTCTTCAAATGAGGACGAACCTGGTGGATACCACGAGGTAGCTTGGCCTGAGAGAGAAAAACAGGAACAGTAAAAACAAACATGTTCAGATGAACTGAACTAATTCAATTTCAATATAATATAAATAATCCATTTTAAGAAAATGTACAGAAAGCAAAGGAAGGAAGAACATTGGAGTGTGGAATTTCCAACAAAAACTGAGCTACAAGTCAAAATCAACACAACATCTCATGACGGTTCACAAAGCAAACAGAGGGATCAGTGTGTTTGTGCGCGTGAACGTAAAACAGACTCCTCCATTGTAGGAGGACTGAGCAGTGGCTTCACTGGTTTTTAAAGTGTATTGTGTTACCCTGTTGCAGTCCTCCAGAAAGCTGGGCACGTCGCTGTCTGTGGGCTGGAAACTGGCCAGGTCAGAGTGGGCTTCCTCCTCTGGCAGCAGTGGACCTTCTGCTTCATCCCGAGAATCTGTGCGATGATGTGAAGAGAGCGGTCTGAAGTTAGAGACACTCGTACATTTTTTGAAAAAGCTTCACAGATTCACAGATTTAAGGAACATCCACCTGAATCTGAGAAACACAGAGCTGATGAGAACGTGTCAACAAACATGGAGGGGAGGAGTTTTAGTGATTTGATGACATGATCACAAGATCTGATTTACAATTTATGTGGCTTTATGAACTCTAAACTGACAGGTCTATACATGAGTACTGTGATCAATGTTAGCGTGCATTCAGACAGGATCAGGCGTTGCGGCCAGTCATAGCAGGGTTGAGCGGTGGTGGAGGGGTGGGAGGAGCTGAGGTGGGTTGCTGTGGGCGTGTCTATATGTGATAAATGGAACCGCTGAGAAACAATCAGGAAATAACTTTAAAGTACTCCGCAGTTTTAGCTTTGTACTCCTGTAACATTTTCAGACTCATGCTGATCAGTTTAATAAAGGATCAAAATGTATTCCACGCATTCTTCATCCTTGTCACCTACGTTACCCACGATGCACCCACAAACCACCAGCAGCTGGACCTGACATTCAGCTGCTATTATGCTAGTAGCAGCTAATGTAGCCTCTAGCCTCACTCAGAGATGAGGAGCTGTAAGCTCTTTGTTGTTGTAAACGGTGACACACGTTGAACGTGACACAGGTGAGGTACCTTGGTTCAGGTCTTCATGCAGCGAGCCCTGACTCGGGCTGGATGGACCTCCATCACAGGGACTGTCTCCGTTTGGAGTCAAAGAGATGTGACAGTTCCAGCCTGTCTCTAAACCCATCTTCTCTGCAAACACCTGCACACACACACACACACACACACACAAAGTTTTACTCTCATTTACAAGCACTCGCAGATTTTTAAATCAGCACTGTACATATTATTATATGTTCATAGGAGCGTGTGTGTGCTCACCTTGCTGCGGAGCTCGTCCTCCATGGAAAAGTAAACAAACCGGATACAAGCTGTGACCAGGGCATCGATGAGCCGGACTGTGTCCAGCCTCGCCTGGAACTGAGAGGATACCATGCCCATGAAGATCTGCCCGCTGAGAGCCTGAACGCAGTCCTCACGCTCCACACCCTCACCTATACCCTCTGTGGACATGACGGGGAAAGAGAAATGTTGTATTATTGTCATTCCTCATGTTGAGTTAGAGATGCCTCTGTACTATCTGTGTGAGTCGTACCATCAGAGCTCCAGCTGTTCCTGCAGGAGTTGTGTTTGATGGGGGTGGTGGAGGGCAGATCCACTCCGGAGAAGAGGCAGGGACCGGGGGCCAGCTCCACACACTTCCCGTTCAGCTGGTTGGACAATGATACCTGCATGGGTTTGTATGCAAATGCTGAGCAGTAACCTGACAGACAGGCACGCTGGTAGAAATCCAGAACCTTCTTCCTGTAACGGGAGAGGAGACGGGGTGAAACAGAAGAAAGACAGTGAGAAATATGATGACGTGGAGGGGACGTGAATACTGTGAATCTTTTCTTCACTTTGCTGCACCTGTCTGAGCCTGAGAGGGGATAGATATCTGTTCCATCCCAGAAGTCTGTGCAGGCCTCCAGAATAAGGTCGGCCGAGCCATGTGACAGCATCTGGACGTTATCTACAGCAGAAAGGTCAGAGGTCGAGACAGACAGAGTCGACAACATTAAAACAAGAAACAATTCTCCTCTGAAACTACGTTTACATAGTGTGTGTGTGTGTGTGTGTGTGTGTGCGTGTGTGCGTGTGTGTGTGTGTGTGTGGACTCACTGGAGGAAGAGTCTCGTACAAACAGGGAGATGAGGTGGGAGATGGGAGGCTGGCGTTTGGTGAAGTAATGCAGGCGGCGGGAAGTGAACTCCTTGGTCTTCTCTCCAGATGGCAGCTGGTACAGAGCCAAGTGGTTCTCCTGTTTAAACAGCTCCCTCGCACCAGGAGTGAACCCTGACACACACACACACACACACACAAAAGACATGGGTTACAGATCTTAACGAGTCATTGCATCTTGTACTGAAAACTTAAGTTTATAATTATTAATGATGTTTAATGTTTGACATCAATCCAGGAGCTTTGTTGAAATTTGAATTTGTCATAATCAGAAATACAAATCTGCAGTCTCAAATCTTGATGACATCATCAGGGTGATGATGAAGTACACGTTGTGATGTCACAAAGTAAATCATCTCTATAAACAGATATCTGCATATGAATGCAGATCTGTAGGCTCTGCAGCGTTCTGGTTTGTTTGTAGTCTGAGCAGTACATTTACATTCACTCATTCAACTTTGTAGGCGAGCATTTGAATTTAATATGGACTGCAACAGGTAGCCAGTGGAGCTCGATGAGCAGCAGGGTAACGTGACCTTTTGGGTTGGTTGTAGACCAGGCACGCCGCCGCGTTCTGGATCATCTGAAGAGGTTTCACTGTGCAGGCTGGGAGGCCCGTCAGAAGGACGTTACAGTAATCTAGTCTTGAGATGACCACAGCTTGTGGGTAGCATGTTGAGTTAGGTAAGGCCTGATTTTTCTGATGTTGTAAAGTGCAAAGCAGGTAAACATGATTGGAGAAGGTTAGTTGGTCATCAATCATAACCCCTAAGTAGTATTAACCAATCAGGTCTGAGCTTTGGTTGCAACAGTTTGTGTGGAGAGCACAAGAGGAGGAACACATCTCTGAACCCATCAGCTAGTGTCTGATGGCAAATTAGATTTTTAAAAATGTTATCTGTCCTCCATTTTCCAGAAGGCCCAAAACATTGGCCGTTTCCCCCAGAAGCTAGATCATAATCAGATGATAGCTGATTGGTTTAAAGGTTGTTAAGGTGAATAGTACACCTCATAATGAGTGAACTGAATGTCATGTCGTGTGAAAGCGTCCCTTTAGTGCAGCAGATCTGGACTCACACTGATGTAAGCAGCGCAGGTTAATGTATGTTTGATGTCTGCAGTGTGTGTAGCAGGAAACCAAACATGAAATTTCATCTCAGTTGGACTTTGAACACACTGTTAGGTGATAATCACACCAAACAATACACTCACTGTACGCTGAGTAAACAGCTTTTACGTCGAGGAAAGTTCTTGAATTGAATTCCTCTCTGAGCCGTGAAACAAAGTTCTGCTCCAGTGAGACTTCAAAAAAACATTTGGTTCACTTGCAGTTTTGAAATACTCCCACTGCAGCACATCAATGCAGCACAGCAACATCTTGTGGCCTTATTTTATCATTAAATCTATGTGAGGGGGAGATCTGTGCTCCCTGTGCTCAGACATTTAGTCTAGGAGAGGACTTCAGGGCTCAAACTTAATCCATAATTCATGCTGTGTGGGAAGAATCAGATCAGGTTTTCCCTCTGAAGAAAACTTCAAGGCTGAAATCACAGACCGTCTGAATAAGATCTGTCTGATTCCTCTGCTCTCATATGACCTGACCAGAAACACCAGCTAAAGGGGCAAACCAGGCCAAAAGTTTCTCTAAGCCATCTGGATCACCGTCATTCCACGCTCACCGATGAGTCTGGAGAGCTCGCAGAGCCCCCAGGGGACGTAGACAGGCAGAACGCTGCCGTGGCTCTCCTGCAGAGCCAGGTTGGACAGGTGGTCGGAGAAGCGGCAGAGCTGCTGGGTGACGCTGGCGTTGCAGAGGTTCAGCATGATGTTGAGGCCCAGCGGCTTGAGGGAGGGCAGGTGGCACTGCCAGGAGAGGTCGTCAAACTGGATGCTGGCCGGGTTCTGCTGGTCCTGCGACAGGCTCAACATCTCCAGGTGGTAATCACACACGAAGTCCTCAGCCTCCGCCTCCGGGCAACCCATCGCAAAGTCCTGCATGATAACAGAACAAGAATCAATCAATCCTTCCTTACTTTTAGAGTTATTTCACACAGTTGGGGGTTTCAGATGCAGCTCTTACCCCGGTCTGGTCCTCCTCGCCTCCCTCAGTGTCATGGCTGAAGCTCACGTTGGATCCGGAGTGGTGTTTGGTGCGAGTGTGTGCAGGCTGGCATGAGCGCAGAAGCCGGACATTGTCAGACGAGCGAGCGATGTCATGTGACATCTCAATGGGCTCAGGACCCTCCCCCACCTGGGTGGAGGCCTCTGCTGGGAGACAGAGCAGAGCCTCCGCCTCCTGGGCCTGTATAGTGGTCACAGCTAGTCAGGAGTGTGTACAACACTGCACTACCAGCTGATCTAAAACTAGATACCTGAGCACTTTCAAAATAAATGAACAAACCTTACAGGCAGGCTGCAAGTGTAAATAAAACACACACACACACACACACACACACACACCTCATCTCTGTCATCATCGGCCTCCATTCGGCAGTAGGAGTTGACAGACAGGTCATCTCTGAGATCGTCCTGGCTGTTGTGCGGCGGCTCCACCCGTCCACTGAAGAACAGCACAGTCTCTGGACTGGGATTAGGCCACGACAGGATACCCTGCTTGTCCACACAACACAGCACCTACACACACACACACAACCACACACTAAACATTTACAACTTACACACATGCATGCATAGACCGTCCAATTAAACTACAAAGCCCATATCTGGGCCCTGCTACTGGAGGATGTTAAACCTGAGGTTAGACATTTGTTTAGGCGGAGAAGCCAGGACTAGAAATGTTTACAGCTGATGATTGGACTGACATTATTTATGACAAATTTAGGATGGAAAGAATGACTGCAACAGGACACAGTTTTGACTGAATGTTGTTGTTGTGTTCAAACTGTACGACTGTCATTCACTTCATGTGAACATCTTCCTCTTTATTTTTGTAAAGTGATTTGAGCATCATGAAAGAACACTCACACTCTGGTTTGTTTTTCTATTTGAATATTTGATTTTGAATTCTGTCCCTGTATGTTTATGGACTTTGCTGGTCCTTACTTGCCTCTGGTTAACCATCTTGACTCAGCTTCACTACATACTGCTACAATGTGACTGTAATGTTTGGAAAATGACACTGTATGGACCTCGTCATAACCATAACATTACTATAACATTTAAAACAAATCATTTTTAAACTAAACTGATGGTTTGAAAACCTTAAATCCTTAAGAGACCTCTTTTCTGTTATTGCATAAACTGACTAAGTGACATATTTTATGGATATTTCATATTATATTTAATGCACAACAATAACAGAACAGACAGATGGATAAACTGTACAATTATATTATTAATTATTCAACCCAAACAGTGAAGATAATAAGTGCAGGACATCTGTGTCAAACAAGTGATAAGGATTCATTTAGAGCAGATTATTGAAGAAATGTGAATATTTGAACATATATTGTTTTTACATATTATATTTTTAGAAACTTTTAAAATTCTCTGTATTTTATCATTTTTAACAATCATACAGATACAATAGGCTTACTTTTTGACAAATTCAGTATTTCAGTTGTTTCTTCTGTTCATTGTTCTTCGGCTGTTTTAACTGTGTACTTCTGTTCTAATGCAGGATGAGGCTGTCAGCAGACAGTGAAGGCTGTGTGAGTACAGCTTGTGTTCAGGTCTTTATAATGCTCGTGTATTTCTTCAATGATAATCTAAAACTTACAACATTTTATTTAGTTTTCTTTACAGAAATGAATGAATAGGACTTCTTTACTGTAGAATCCTTTTCAATTTCAATTCCATGAGCACCACAAAGAACATTCCATGCACGTCCATTGTACTGGGCAGGTAGAAATCTCAGAGATATTTCAAAACTTGGACAAATAATCCTGTCATTCTGTGCAGCATATATCAAAACCTCCCCTTTTCCTATAGAGAGCTACAGTAAGTCTACTTGAACCTCACCAACAATTCGTGAATTTCCCTGTTGTGGGATCAATAAAGTATAATCTAACAAAGAAGTGCAACATTTGATCAGATTCTGGATCTGCAGTTCAAATCTTTGAGCTGTGTCATACTCACAGTGACAGATCCCAGTGTGTGTAAGAGGCTGGAAGTGTAACAGAGTGTCTGAGACTCTCCCTTCAGGACGCCAACCAGATGTCTCCACACACAACGCAGCATCTCCTGCACACACACACACACACACACACACACACACACACACACACACACACACACACACACACACACACACACACACACACACACACAGTTAGAGAACTGCTTTTTACTACACACTAGAGGATGGAGATGTGTGTCAATACATACAAATTCTATTAAAATGAAAAATTTAGGAAACTAGCTTTATTATCAAGGAAGAAGAAAACTGTGAACAGATCAGCAGAAAAACAAATCAGTCTGAATCAGCTCTGTGATTGGTCTACAGAGAAAGAACAAGGACTAAGCTTCTACGGTACACTACGATGCTAGTGGCACGAGGCGTGGAGGTGAAGCCTGGTGCGAGCTGCAGCGTTTTGTGAGTGCTCCAAACACATCCATGCACATTTTGATTCTTTTGGATGGAAACCACGATGACTGGTTCAGCAGGGACAAACCCGAGACAAGCACAACTTGCCCTTCCTTGCCTCCTCTCTTTATCAGGCAACATCCTGAATGAACTTTCTGATAGAGGACTAGCAAACTGCAGAAACATGTACATTAGGGCTGTATACATGAATATACAGATACTGAAAAATGGAGCCAAACTCTTAAGATCTTCTGTATTCAGTTACATCCCTAATGTGCATACATGAGGCCAGCCAAAATCATCAATGTTAATCACACAGCAACACCACATGGTAACACTTCAACCATTCAAGTTTGAAGTGACTGGACCTTATGTTTCTTCTTTAATTATTAAAGAGTTAGTTTGGATTTATTTAAGTGAGGTTGTATGAGGTTCTTCTCCATAGTCAGTGTGTTACCTACAGTACACGGGCAGTCAGTACAGCCCCAGTTTGGAGACACAGACAGAAGAACTGTTTAGAAAGATGTCATCATATCATTTTACTTCACAGTACAGGGGAGTTGCTGGTCTACTGTTGCAACAACAACCAAGCGGCAACCTCCATGGCTGTGAAGTGAAGTCAGTGCGGAAGTGCCAAAAACTGCAATTTCTCAAACGGCCACTTGAGGCTGGCTCCAGAACGAGTCAGTCTCCATAAGCCCCCATGTTAAAATGTCCAACTTCACAGTAGGTTTTGGTCTCTATAGATAATTTCCCCATTCACTGTCAATGTGGTAGACCAGCAACTTTTTTTAGGTGGCTAAAACAGGTTCAGTTGCTGCCCTCGCAGCAGTACATTGTTCAGCTTCCATGCTGGTTCTCCTGTCTGTGTTTTCAAACTGAGAGCGTGCTGATCGCCGTCTGCTTTAGGTAACACACACCAATGTTGATCCAGTCAGATCCAGAGGGACAGTTTGTTCAAACCAAACACATTCACAATGCTACTATCTTATCACAGTCTATTATCAATTGATCTGCCAAATATAGATTTTTATCAGCATTTGACGCTGTCAAAATGATTTTCACTATGATTCCAAAGGAGATAAGGAAGGACACCCCAGAGAATTAACATCATATGCTGGGGCTGATTTCCAGTCATGCAATGCAGGCAGACAAGCAGAGGTGGAAGGTCAGGCACAGACTCAGGTGAAAGTCCCTCTCAGGATCATCTCTTTCCTGTGTTTAACACCTGCTATGTATTCATCTGGAGCAATGCCACAGCCAGCCAAACACTGATGCTTTCAGAGAGACAGAGCGGTGGCAGTCTACTGATTTGCTTTGTTGTCCTTTGAGGACTACAGCCCGGCAACAATGGAAGACAATGACTGAGTTTGATCAGGATCTGTGAGAGGTTTGTGAACAGAAGCTGCATCCATGAGATGAGAAAATGATTTTAAAGAGACAGGATCGACATGTCAAAGATGACCAGAGGCATCGGAGCGTAAACTTACATCCGGAGGTGTTGGGTCAAGACGTGTTGACTGATATTCCACAGATGAAGAGTGACCAAAACCAAAGGGTCAAAGACGGGAAAATAAAATGTCGTGCAAGATGAATAAAAATAAATAAATAATTCAAACAGAAAGCAAAGCAAAGTGCTCGAATTAAAGCGAAAAAAAAAAAGAAAAAAGGTCGTGAACACATGGAGAATCAGAGAGGTGGTCTGATCAGAAGACGCCCATAAAGATTTCCACGGTGAGCAAATCAGATGTGTGATGGAGACTGAGCGTGAGCGGGGTGGTGGGAGAGAGCTGTGTACGGAGGGTTCCAGAGAGGGAGTTGCAAAAAGGGGGGCGAGGACAGCGAGCGAGTGAAGACAGGTGGGGGGTTCAGGTGGAGTTGGAAGCCAAGCGAGTGGAGGAGGAGGAGAAGGAGGAGGGGGTGGTAGGGAGCGAGACAGCGAGAGGTTATACCTGGGAGGAAACCACTTCGGTGTAGCTGCTTAGAGTGTCCTCAGAGAACTTAGCAAGCTGGGGCAAGAGAAGAGTCTAGTTAAAACACAGAGTGAGACCCTCGCTGTGTCTCCTCTGTGTGTGTGTGTGTGTGTGTGTGTGTGTGTGTGTGTGTGTACATGTGAGTGTGTGTGTACATGTACACATGTACAGTGAGTGTGTTTGGGTTAGACTGACATGGGTTTGAAGATCACTGTGATTGATTTCAGAATAGATAGCCAGCATGGAATAAGCTCTATAACAGAGCAGAGTTCAGTCAGTGAATACTACTACTATTTTTGGTTTTTGTCTCTGTACTCAGACATTATATAGAGATGCATTATGGGAATTGTAGGAACCAGCCACATCTGTGTCAGCTGCTTTGATTTTGACTATGCTTAAAATTCAGGCAACTGAGACCTCGACTCTCTGAGTCAGAAGTTAACCTGGCTGCAAAGAGACAGAGCGCAGTGTGTAATACTCTGAAACACTAAGAACATGCCTGCAGCTCTAAACATTAGACTTCAGTGTGTCAAAGGTTATTTCAGCACCTGATGTCAGAGAGGAAAAGGTATACTGACAAAATAATTATATTTACAACTATTTGATCGAATCACATGGTGAGCACAGTTCTTCCTGCTGACGCTGCCTTATCTCGTCTTATCTACATTCTGAGTTTTTCAGTAGAGCAGCTTATAAAAACTTTGTTCTGGGTTTTTTACCCTCTTGGTACTGCATTCAAGTACACAGCAGTTATGAAGCCTTTTTCTGTTGTTTGTTGGCAGACTGAAGTGAGGAGGCAAGTTCACGTCAACGGAGACTGATGAATCGTTTCCCCCTCCGGTGTGGGCGAGACTTTAAAGTGCGTTGTCGCTAAACAGAAGCAGGATTTTGGATGTACTTCCTCTTGTAAAAAAAAATCTAACATCACTGAGGATGTTAAATACATACTGAACATACATGTACAGTACATACGTCTATACTGGATCTGGTTGAAGAATGAATTATTGATGTAACATTACTAGTAGTGGCAATAAAACTATAAATAAACCATGAAAATATGTTACAAGGTTCAAACAATTATCTTCACCCAATTCTACACCTCCTGTTCACATCAGGGAAACAAAACGAGGCAAAACAAGCGCTCCTCTGTGAACACTGACAGGACAGAGCAGAGCCTTGATGCTACTCAAACAGCCAGTGGACATACAACATTTATACATTTAATATGTTCACTGTTTCAAAGGATATCACAGGTCAGAGGACGAGAATCAAACCAAGATATCAGTCTAAGCCTCCAGTGTGTGTGTGTGTGTGTGTCTGTGTGTGTGTGTGTCTGTGTGTGTGTGTGTGGGTTAAAACACAGAACACAATCCTCCATGTTAGTAACTAAAGCTGTCTTTTCTGCCAGTGCACATCACAAAGTTAGAACTGCATTTGTGTGTGTGTGTGTGTGTGTGTGTGTGTGTGTGTGTGTGTGTGTGTGTGTATGAGTGCGTCCCTCACCAGACCAGCTGGTGATGCGCGGCTGAACTCGGCGAGGACCCTGGCCTCTCCAAAGGCGTTCAACAGCACCCACATGACGGGGAAGAGCAGGGGCAAGATGGGCAGAACACCCATCAGCTGGAAGCACAGTTGCACAACACAGTTTATTACAGCATCATGGACATTTGTGTGCCTCTAAAACAAATGTGTTTCCACTGATTGTACCTGAAGTTGAAAGAAGTTGTAGCAGGGTGGGGTGAGGCTGGGTGCGTCACAAAAATAGCGGATGGTGTTGACGAGCAGGAACGCCACCTGAAGGAGAGAACATGAAGAGAGCAGTGAGCCTGTTTAAGAGGAGAACAAGTGATCCAAACACAGCTCAGAAAGTCCACGTTATCTGCTCACCAGCACCACGGGACAGACTAACTTGGTGATGACCGACTGCACTGTGAACCTCTCATTATCTAGCACTGTGATTGGTCGAGACAATGCCAACTCCAAACTGTTCCTGAAAACCAAAAAACCAAAAAAACAGAATATCAAGATTCAAAAATCACTTAAGTACACACAAAACATTTATCAACACCCAGGCCCAACGTGGGCAAGTCCCCTACCTGACTATGTCCAGTACTGGGGTCCGGACCACTCTGAAGAGACGGTGCTGCTGGGGGCTCTGGGGTTCTCTCTTCTCATTGGCCCGTGGGGAGGGAGGCGGGGAGAATGGGGGGAATAAATCTCCTGGCTCCAACACAATGTGCTCATCATCCTGAGGAGAGGAAAACAGATGAAGCTGGTCACACTGTTTAGTTTCTGATAGATCAAAAGAACGAGAGTTCAGAATCCAGACATTATGGTTTAGGTTGTTTGGAGGTTCTGGGATGACAACTTACTTGTTATACCTGCTGCTGATTAAATCAAGCATGTGTTGGGAGGAACCCAGGAATGCAGCCTCACACAGAATAAGAGGTGGAATCTTATCAGGTCCATAAACAACAAATGGCAGCTCTTTATTTTTTTCCATCCATCACTTATTAACTGACAACAACACACTGATCATCCATCTTATCTAAGAGCTGCACAGATAACATGGCGCAATAAGGAAAAACATGAATGTGATGTCAGAACTGTGCCTGCTCTTTAAGCGGGAAACTCTGTGGCTGTGAAGTGAAATGGAGAAATGCCAAAAACTGCAGTTCCTCAAACGTCCACTTGAGGCTGGCTCCAGAACTGAGTCAGTCTCCATAAGTCCCCATGTTAAAATGTCCAACTTCACAGCAGAAATAAACATGTTTACAGCCTGGTACAAAAACAGTTTTGGTCCCTATAGCTAATTTCCCTGTTCATGAACACTGTACTGAGGGTGATTTTTTATAGAACTCACCTGTTCAAATGATATTAAGGCTTAAAGTCTGTGTAAAGTAAAAATAATTATGTGTTCTGAGTTTGTCAGACCAAAGAATAAAGTGTTATTAACCACCCAGCCAAATTTGAATGATCATAAATATCGACAAGTTTATGGAATTAGGTGTCAAAATCAGGTAAAAATGAATTCTCAGCTCCAGGACTGTGGGGGGCGTGGCCTCTGAATGTGCTGAAGCCACGCCCGCTTGTGGGAGCAGTCAAGCAGCCATTTTGAAGCGACTGAAACATGTCAGATGAGTTCAGAAAATGACATGACTAACTTTGAAACACTCTGAGCGAGATTCATCTCTATCTCTCTGCTAGGGGTGCAGGGGTATGCTCAGGGTGGCCTCAGCATGTCATCGAGCCGCCCTTTAAGGACCGCCCACAAAATCCTGGGCTGAAAACTGGTGAAAAACTGTTTGAACCTCTAACTCCACATTTCACTAATGTATCGTTCTTTAAGTCTTTTTACGTGTTTTCAGCAACTATTTTCCAACATATTTGATGCATTTTGAAAGAAATCTCAGAATTGCCTTCACACAGACTTTAAACTTATCCAGAATAATGAGCATGGGCGCTTTGATTGACAGGTGGGTGCTGTTACCGATGGCTTGTTTGAGCACCCAAGCATCATGCGGTCCCGCCGATGATCCACTTCTTTGCTGATTTTTAGATTTGCCGGAAGGCGGAAGAGGCAGGACTACCTACATGGTGGTGGCCAGGACCACATAATGTGAGCTTCAGAAACGTGTGGGTGACGTCACGCATGCACTCTCCATTCTTTCTACTGTCAGTGCTGCTCTGACAGGAACAGAATATGCACCTGCAACGTCAGCTCAACTGAAGTGACATGGTGAACAGAAAACATGTCCGATGTATAGAAGTATAGGCAGCAGTCAAATACACTGTTCACCGTTGTTAATTGCATAACGATGTTGATGACGATGACGATATAGAAATTTAAATAGCAATAGGAACTTCATGAGTAGCCTGTCTTTTCACACCTCCTCCAGCAGATACAAATGCACCTTTTAGAACATTTTTAACAGTCTACAAAGTCACCCCAATAACAAGATGTCTTGTTCCGTGGTCTCTGTAGTTATCTACCCCAACACAGCGCTACAGTCATGTTTTTTTGAAAGAAATGGAATGGAATTGAACTTTTCTGTTTGTTATTAAGAGTGAAAATTTTCTCATGTGTAGCTATTTACCTCGGCAGTCAGCATTAATTATTCACTTGCCAGCAGCAACTGAGAAAAGCACGTTTTCTGTCCAACAGCATGGAGGCAGTTAGAGGCCGTGACGTCAGCTGCAGGGTTGTGAGCGTGCACATGTGTGTTTTATTGGCTTTCTGTAACAATACCACTTCTTTCCTTCATATCAATCCCCAAGGAATATCTCAGGCAAATAACTGATAACTTTGAATTTCTCATAAAATAACCTTATTTCCCAAAAGACTTTATAACAGCATTCAGTGTTGCAGTTACTAAAGTCAACTTAGTAACCTCACAGCTTCAGGTTTAGTGACATTGTGCCAGAGCACGGAGCTTAAGAGAAGCTCATCATTCAATACAAAACTATTTTTGCACATTATCACAAAACACGTGTGCTCCTACACATGTGCGTCTCCACACGGACTAACCTTAATGCCTCTGAGGGATACAAACGCCTCTTGGCCAGGTCTCAGAGCGATGACATCACCCTCCACAAGCAGACTGACAGGCAGGTTCACCAAATGGGAGTCACGGTAGGTCCAGTGAAGGGACCACGATGGGGACGTGGGTGTGTACAGGTCAGGGTACAGAGAGGGAGACCACCGGACGTCACCCACACACCCTGACAGATAGTCTGGAAAGACGGGCAAAGAAAAGGAGATGCAGGTAGAGAGAGTAAGTTTTACTTATTAGGTGTATAATAGTCAATTATTATGAATAGGCTAAAAGTCTGTTAGCCAGTAACTGGAAGATTAGCTCCATTCCACAGCACTGTGGACCCATGACTACAACCATGTTGCCACAAACTTCATTGTAGACGTCACCAAGTTGCAAAAAGTGAAGTGTGGTAGAAGAACTTCCTCAAGCGTCACAGACAAACAGAGATTCCCTCACACATAAAGTACAAATGGCATAAATACTCTGTATTTCCTGTGGTCAGTCGACACGCCTGACTCACCGCTGAGCTGTGTGATGATGCCCTTGAGGCGGCGGACCATCTCGCTCCTCTTCAGCCTCTCCTGACGTCCGACCAGCAGCAGGTTGAGCAGCAAGAGGAGAAGGAGGGCTGCAGCGTTCATCAGCTCTATACCAGAACTGTGAAGGGACAAATGAGACACAGTGTCAGGGCTTCAGTCTGCAACAGCACAGTCAGAGTGTATTGCTTCTTAACAAAAAATAATTTGAAGCTACACCAAATATAATTTCAACTCATGCCCTCTGAGAAACCACCACTTCTACAATCATAGTAAATTCAAACCAAACGAGTGTTCTGATTGGTCAGTTAGTGTAAGTGGTGCTGGAGAGAGGAGAACAGTCTGGCTCTGGCACACAGCGAGAACGACAGCTGCCGTTTGTGGAGCTGCTGATTAATTACAGTTTCTCACTTCTGCTCATCTTCAACATGTTGATTATGTTTCAGGAGAATAATAAAGTTAAGTTGTGTGTACTGACATGGTGGTGGGGAACCTGTGGACAGGACAAAGCCTTCTCCATTGAAGTCTAATGACTGCACAAAGGTCCACAATGTTTCTGTCGATGCTGCACGTACGGCATCATAGATGTTCCAGAACAGGACGTTTCACCTACCTGCCCTTTGGCTGGCTGCCATGGCAACAGAAGAGCCCCAGCACCACCAGTAAAGTGAGGGCAGCTCCCGGCCAATGGAGACAAGAGTGACGGTTGCCATGGTAAAGAAAGCTATTCACCCACTGTTCCTATGAAAACATGAAAAAACAACAAGGCATACGTAAAACAATACGCAGTGTGTGTGTGTGTGTGTGTGTGTGTGTGTGTGTGTGTGTGTGTGTGTGTGCGTGTGTGTGTGTGTGTGTGTGTGTGTGTGTTTGTGTTATGTAAGGCATGATCAAGGGAGTGTTGCTATTAGTGGATGGGATCAGGACCATGTGGAGCACAAACTGTAGCTTGTGTGCTTCCTCACAAAGACGTAACGATGACTAAACGTCCTCACTCTGTTAATGAGAGTTTATGGTGAGCTTTACGATAAATATCATGTTTGGGTCAGGATGAGGGTTTAAGTTTAGGGAGTGTCTGGACTTTAATTAAAGAGCGCTGTGTACCTGTGTGGAGGCTCGTCTGCGTCCAGCCCTCTGGTGCTGCTCCAGCAGGCTGCTGAGCTGGTCCCGGAGCTTCACCAGAGCCTGGCCGGTAGACAGGCCCAGAGTCACAGCATCCTCCTCCTGCAACAACACAAAACAACAAGCCTTTCACACTCCGCTTGACTCTTCACCCAAAAAGAAGACAAGATAATTGATATAATTTTGTTATATGTATGACTTAAATTAATTCTTTGTATAATTTGTGTAACATTTTAACACCATTGTTCTTTGCCCTGAGCTCCTGACACAAGCTATCCTTGCATAACTGGGGTGAGAGCTGTGTCTGTGTGACTTTTTAATGCCACACTAAATACAATTGAATACCTGTTCCATCATACCAGTAAGTCCAGAATTCTACATTATTCTATCACCTTTTTTCATATGACAATAATTTACTATGGTTAATGATTAACACCACCTGGATGCAGATAAGAGCATTAAATGTATGGATGGATAGCAATAATTAACTGAAAAGAAAAGTCATGAATTCATTCAGGTTTTTGCTAAGATGACACATTAGCATTCTGAGCTTCCTAACTGCTGGAAGTCAAAGAAACATGGGAACTGGAAGCAAATATTAAAATAACAGATGAACAATTGAAGGAAACATTCAAAGCAGGACATAAAGCAACCAGCAGCCCAACATGGAGGGGATGTGATTGGAAGATCAAAATGAGACACTCATCTATCACCTCAAATATGATAGTTCTGAACTGTTGGAGGGTTTGTGGGTTGGTGTGCGACTTTACACATATATATTTTAGATTTCTGGAAGAACATTCAAAAGGAAATGAAACATGTATTGGGTACTGACTTTACTTCCAGAACTGTACATACTGGGTATAGCTCCTGATATTAGAGAGGCATATATAAGCAAAACAAGCATAACAACATAACTTACAGCTGCACAGATATGATTGTTATTAACCACACAGTCAAATTTGAATGATTAAAAATATCGACATGTTTATGAAATTAGGGCGAGCCGCCCTTTAAGGACCGCCCACAAAATCCTGGACTGAAAACTGGTGAAAAACTGTTTGAACCTCTAACTCCACATTTCAGTCATATATAAGCAGAAGTCATTTTTTCTATCATGAATATTTCCTGTACTATGTCTAACCTCTGACTTTGTCTGGGTGGGTCCATATCCATTTTCTTGTGATGGCCTTCCTACTAGCTCAGTAGAACTTTGGCTAAGTAATTATCTTCCTTTAGCACCACATCAGTTATATTCCCACAATGGCTCTATTTTTGGGCAACTCAAGAAGATATGTGTGTGATTTGCATCTGCATGGCCCCATTGCCTTCAGTATATTTGCTGTCTTAAGAGCTGTTTACCTTTTATGTTAGGTGTGATGACGAAAGGGATATGATTTTTCCAATTAAATTCTCTCCAACTATGTGAATTTGTGGATGTCTGATGTGCTACACACATATGATACTGTTCCTTTTCTGAAATAGTGACGTTCAATTCCTTTAGCGAGTTTTACAGTTTTACAGGCTGACATTCCTTAAACTATGGTAAAGCTTAGAAATAATCCTTGATATTTTCTGGTGGTATGCCTTGATCAACACTTCTACCACTGGATTTTTTAAATAAGTCTACAACAACAATCTAAACAAGTCTTGATTCTTAGTCTTGCTTTTAATAGCAAAGAAAACAATAACAGCTTCATGGATAAAGCACAACCCCCCAATATAACAGAGAAACAGGGTATGAAATGTCTTCATCATGGAGAAAATCAGAGTGAGGTTACAGTTAAAAACAGACAGTTTGCTGAAAGGTCAGAACTCTAGCTCGTTTCATTTTTCTGTTTTTTGCTGTCTTTTGTACTTACTGTAGTACAATTCATACTAAGTGTATGTATCCAAGGCCCCTCCCGTTAAGAAGGAGGAAGAAATACTGTATTTCATGATCAGGTGTGTGGACATGATTATATGTTAGAATAAGTAACTGCAGAACCATCATCTATTGGACGTCCAATAGTGTGACAATATTCTAATGGTCACCAGGTGGCGTTAGTCCACCAAGACATCCAGCGACGCACCGTCGACGACAGGGAGAAAGATGACTGCTCCTAAACATGGACGTAAAACAATGAAGCATTTTAAAGACTTCAAAATCAGCTTTGCAAAAGGACACCTTTAATTCACTGACGATACGCAACAGTAATTTAAGTCAACAATTCTAATTTAGCCGTCACATTGAACGCATGTAGTGAAGCAATTTGGATTTTAGCTACCAAACGCTAACTCATTGCTGAATACATGAGGGTGAATGTCAAATGAGTTCTACATTTCTCCACCAGTTTTCCTGCCTAGGACAGAGCATCAGAACATGTGAAGTGTAGACCAATAAGAGATATCCTTATTTTATATATTATTTATACCTCGTGTCAAATATATTTACACTACAACGTTTTCACTTTTTCACTTTTATGCTGTTGTGGCACCTAATAAGCATGGAAGTGTGCACTCATATTGCTGACACTGATTTTGTGAAGTCTGACTTTTGCCAGCAATCAGCAATACCCCAACCCCACCTGTCAGACACAAACATGGGCTGAGGTAGCCAGGCAGGAAAAGTAAAAACAGTGCTGTAGTCGCAGTAGTATGTATCATTCGATTTATTAAATATAGAAGTAGAAAATTTCCCACAGTCCCAGAAGAAGTCTCCAAAAGGCCAACGATCCTGATCTCAAAGATATTCAATGAACAATGATAGAAAAGAAAGCAGAACATTTTCTTCAAAGATTTTTTTGGGGCATTTCTGCCTTTGTTGGACAGGAAGTGGGAGGAGAGGGGGGTGGGACATGTATTAAAGGTCACCAACTTGAACTGGTGACGTTGCAGTTACGTCGGCTAACAAGACGCTCCAATTTTCTGTCAATTGACTAAAAACATGAATCAAGCAGTTGTTATCATTGCTTTCACAACGTCTAACAAACGTATCATACATCACCTCTGTTCTCTATATTACACACGATTAGTCCGACTTCACTAAACAGCAGCCTGTGTTTGAGGAACAGCCATGTCTGATGTTAATGGGAAAGCAACCTTTCCCACTCCCCATGTCACTGTCAGGATGTGTGTGTCTGCAAAGGCCCGCACATACACCAACAGAAAGACCTACACAAATATGAAAACTCACACACCACAAACACACACACACACACACACACACACACACACACACACACAGATACACACTGGATTCAGCTTTCAAGCTCTACATCCCACACAGCCAAGTTATAAATATCTTCCCATTTCCCCAGAGTAACAAAGCCTCAACAAGAATCCTCCAGACAGACGTAAGCACGCAGACACACACAAAAGAGGCTGCCTCCAAACTGAGAGGATGTAGATTCTAACATTATACCAACATGAAACACTTCTGCTCACACTGAAAGACACGCCTTAACTACAGTATGTCTGTCAGTCACGAAAACAGGCAATAAAGTGAGTGACAGAAACAAGCAGGAGACAACTTACTCTGCTCTTCTTCCTCAGGCAGATCCCTTCTCTCATCTTCAGCACCATGACGGCCTGCTCTGCTCTGCTCTGCTCTGCTCTGCTAAAATCTGTATTACTGCTGCTGGGCTACAAGGGCAGTGTCTAACGACAGCCGTGCTACGTGACGAGAATCGTTACATTTCAGAAAGCGCTTCTCGAGATGTGAATGAAGTCCTAACAGGAGAGAGAGCCTGCTCATGTCTACGTTCGGGAGAGGGCTGGAGATGCTGCAAAACCTCACCCAAATCTCCCTCGTCACTGGGCTGCAGACAACAGAGCCTTTAGCGTCAGTGACTGCACACTGCCAGCTGGACTTTAATTCAGAAACACCAAGTCTGGCTGCCTCTCTGGCATGGGCCGGACCTCATTCAGTTCAACTCGGTTCAGCAGCTGGCAGGGACACTGAGCGACAAAACCCCGACTACAGAGAGGGAAGGGGCGGGGGAGCTGAAAGAGGCCAGACATAGTGGGGGGGAGAAAAAGAGGCTCTTTTGATGAGAGGAACAATGCCAACCTGCCCTGTGTAACCCTGGTTAGGCTGTTTTACACTCTCGCCAGCTTAGCATATTTTTCACTGATGGAGGGATTGGTGCAGAGAGAACTGGTAACAAAAAATGACTTGAGCTTCCAAATGAAACCACCACAGAGACGTGTCTGCAAAGTGTTCCAAAAAATACACATTTGAACATTTTCATGGCAACTGGGCAACTGAACCTGCTGAGGAAGATTACTGATACAACCAAAAGCTCCACTACACCTTCAAATGGACTTCAAGATGACGGTTTACAGTAAGACACATCTAAAGTCATTACACTGACGTCCTATGTTACTGTTATGCATTACGTCTGACAAAACATCAACTCATTTTACTCGTTTTTCATTCTAATATGCTTGGAATAATCATTTTTATCACATGACCACATTATTCTTCAGACAGGATGGAGTTTTTGGTCCTGTTGAATTAGACTGCATTGTACAGAGAGGCGTTCTTTTATTAAATCCATCACTGCATTGTACAGTACACCTGAAGTTACTGAGTGATATTGGTACTGTGATTTGATTGGAGCAAAATCTGTGTATGGGCGGGTATTTAATAGTTTGTTATACTTCGCTGTATCATTTGAATTCAAACTGCTCTGTTCGATGAGAGTAAACCATTTAGCGAGTGAAAGTGTCGGCTGATGGCGTCCTCTGCGACTCAGCTTGTTAAGTCTCCAGGGGCTGGTTTTAGAACGGAAGTCATGTCACGTGTTTCAACAGCCAGTCAGCTTGAAGCTTATCTGATCGAGTCAGTGACAAACTGACAAACTGTTTTGATCGGAGGAAAGAGAGGATCACTTCATCGATCTCAATATGACAAGCCTTAAAATGTACTCTAATAAAGAGCACCCACTGACAGATTTATGTTTTTGCTGTTTCATCAGTGCTAGAAATGAAACTGTAGCAAGTAACTTACTATCACTTGCATATGACACTACAAAAAATCAGTTAAAACAGAAGTACAGAGTCATTGCTATTGGGATTATACTTGTTTAGCAGCATTGGTGTAAATCAGCAAGTTTTCAGAAGGTTGCAGACTGACACATTGCAAGCAGTTTCAACTCGTCTCGTTGTGAATCTTTGGTCTGAACTTAACAGTCAGTTAACATCTGTTATGTCAGCACTAAAATGTCAGATTAAAACAATTGTCGATGAATGAATTTAAAAACAGATGATGAATCATTATAGTTCATACTGCCTTACACAAACATGACTGAATCTAAATTTCAGTTCAACATTAACACCAAAACAAAGGCAGTGATCTGAAGAGATACACCAAAAGTAAATCACAATGTGATTAGTGAAAATCCAGTCAGTTGTATACTGACCACACTGCTGTGCATCATAACTCATAAATTTGGAGTTATCACAAAGGTTCAACTTGAAATCGTGGCTATAGGAGGTCGCTCAACTCTAGTCTCTAACACAGCAACAAGATCCACTTGAAGTTGAGTTTCTGAGAAGCTTCTCTTACTAATGCATTCACAATGTATGATATAACCACCATACCATAAGAACAAATATGAATCACACCACTGGAATGTTTAATCAATCAAGTATTCATGTGGTGGAAATGAAAGGTGTACTCTACCTCTAAGACTTCCAGGACTTTCATGTCTCCTTTAGACGGAGGACGCCTACATGCTTCAGACTGTACTGTTATGAGTTAATGATTATGTAAGTGAACGCAGCACATAGGTGGGAACACTCAGATAGAAACTCTTCTTTGAGCCTGTTGAGCAATAGGTCAGCAGCAGCAGCTACGTTTCCGCTCCTCCACGCATTGTGTTGACCCAGAGGTGCCCGGTTGTGAAATGTCTCTCCTACACATCTATGTTTAACTCAACAGGTTTGATCTATTGACCCTTCAGACTGCTTTAACTGACTGAACCCAAAGCTAACATGGTCATGAGGAAGAGTGAATGTGAGAGAATTATTCAAAGGCATGCTGTATTTAACAATCAGTTAATGCTGATTTTCATTTTACTGTATGAATGACTAAAATATGATTATGGTGCGTTCAAACTATCAGTTGAGATGATGACACTGTGCTTAGTAAGGAGAGTACAGTAATCTGTAGACAAAGTGTTCTTTGGATCATCTTGCAGTGGAAATCAAGTGATCCAGCATCCACACCTACTTTACACAGTGACTGTGCAGGTGTGTGCAGGTGTGAAAGGAGGCAGGGTTAAACTTCTCTTAAACTTCCAAGTTGGAAACTTCCCATGGGAATTAATGGGAATGAATGGGAATAAACAGGAATAAACCAGGAATTTACTAAATTGAAGGCTGGCCGTTCACAGGGAACTTAAATACAGTTGGTGAAAATATATTTTAGCATAATCTTGACTATCACATGCACATAGCATACTGCTTACTGCAGGGCTATTGAGGCCACGCCCCCTACCTGCACAGGTGATTTCTGTACCTGGACCACACTTTAGAGCCCAGAGCACACAGAGACTATTGAAGACACACATATGAGATCGTGGACTACATAATATTGTTCAATAAAATAATTCAAACTTTATAAAGTTCTACTTACAAATAAACTGCTGAAATGTCATGTTTTTTTGTTTTTTTTAATTGTATTATTTTGCATGCATTATGACTAAATGTTTATATTTATGTTTGGATATGATACAGTTCGTTTAAATACCCCCAATTCCAGTTAATACATTTCCATAATTCCCATGGAGTTTCCAATTTGGAATATTCCCAAAATTCCCAATCTAAACTTCCCATGGAAAGTGTCTGTAAATTTACTGGAAACTTTTTGACCCTTTGCAACCCTATTCTTCACACAGTTACTTACGTTGTTTTTTGTGTCAAAAACTTTCTCCCATTATGAATGATTGTCCTGTCCCTCTCTATGGTGACAGAGTCTGTGCACCATTTTCTAGTGTTATGTAGTGGCAGTGGCATGTAATTACTTTAATTACTTTATTTAAAGTGTACTGAGATCTTTAACATAACTGTATGCACACACAGTTTTCCAATGAGAGATAATTACACACATCAAGGGTGTGCAGTCACTTTTACCTGCTAATGAAATTGTTTAGATTATAATTATAAACTAATTATAGTCAGCTTGTTTAAAACCTGTCTGACTGTCTCACTGTATTTCTTGCCCTGTCTAACTTTGTAGCGATGTTGTTGCATCCCAGATCTCAGGAATTAATGAGTAATGATGAACATTACTTATTGAAACTATGGGGTTAATGTGCAGACCATGAACCATAAGGATTCTTAGTTGCATGTCATTCCCACTCCTCCTCTCATTTCCTGTCAGCCTCCACTGTCAGCTACTCAATAAAAGCATCAGATGCCTTCATGAATAATCTGACCTTTTTCACAGCAGAGTAAACACAGGTGTAACCAATTATACTAATTAAGGTTTTGTTCCATTTAGTGTAGCAGAGCCTTCGCAGTGAGCACCCTGAATGGAACAGAACCTTAATTAGTGTCATTGGCAGCACCTGTGTTTACTCTGCTGTGATTCTCATTTAAATGTCTTTATGACATCATAGTTTCCAGGTTAAACCATCTCAGTGTCACAGCACGATGGAGAGCTTTTCTAAAGGAGTTCTTTGTGCTACAAAAAGGACTTGAACACACTTGAACCCTACACAGACAGTGTCTCACAACATATGAAGACTCTGATTTCAGAGTGAAACTGATGCTTTTCAAATGTTCAATATGACTGCGACTCCTTTTCACTGATAACAGCAATAATGCAGGTTCATGGCAGGTCACTGGCATAGTGTAATTTCATACCACATTCTGATTGGCTGGTTGTAGACGCGGGGCGTAGATGCAGTCGCATTATTGATACTGAGTGATGCTGACACAATGCTCGTCTTTGGTCTTCAGAGCTCTAAAATGTCTGCTGGTGTGCTTGTTTGTGTTTCATGGTGTGATCTCGTGACCACCATTTTAAATTCACAACCAAAGATTTAACCACATTTGTCTCATGCAGGAAGCTGACATTGTTTTCATTAACGATTCATCTGCCAAGTCTTTGCTTGATTTATTGTTTCACCTATGAAATGTTATAAATAGTGAAAAATCTGTTAATATGTTCGTCCAGCTAACTAAGCCAAATAAGGCCTTAAAAGGTCACATATGATAAAGAAAAACAGCTGAGAAAAGTATGTATGTATGTTTTGGCACTTTTTTTGAAGAATCACTGAAATAATTAATCGATCAGGATAGTTGGCACTTGAATCAGTTAAGTGACATTAACTGTTCCAGCTCTGCTCTCTTGATTGTCACAGTCGTCAGATCACACAAGTGTTCTGGGGCTTTTTCTTTCTTTTTACACATCGACTCTTTCAGAGTTTAAGTTCACGTTTCCCTGAAGAGAACCACAAAAAGAGCATGATGTTGCAGCATGGATAATCACTACCCGCCGGGTAGTGTAAATCCCAGGGGCGCTATCTGCTCAGTAAACAACTCTCCACCTCTGGGACATTTAGATAGTGCAGGCAGATGCTGAACTAAGCAACCACACTCACCTGCTTCTTATCCTGCTGCTCCATGGCAACCGCAGCCACTCAACATGCTCTGCTCCTCAACCAGCCAACGCCACCTGGCAGAGCCCTGTCAGCGCCGCTCTGCAATGTCCCGATGTGGACGGCGCTCGTCTGAGGCTCTCGGCCGGATCCTGCTCGGCTCGCTCACAGATCGAATGGGTCAAACTTGGACGGAGGAAGATGGAGAAGACAGGTGGGTGCAGCCTTGGTCCCCCACCTGGCAACACCTCATGCCCCACCTCCTCTGCCAGTGTGACAGGAGGCACGCCCACACCTGCAGGGACCAGCAGAGAGAAGCAGGGAACTGTGGGAGATGGGGTCATTGATTGGAGGATTATTCACTGCTCAGGTGCGGCACAGGGACCCTCTTCAAAACATTCATGTAGAGCTCTGTGGATAAAAGACAATCAACACAACTGAGTTAAAGCTTCTAATGAAGACACCGGTTGTTAATTATCATCAGGGTTGGCAGGCTTTACTCTCATCACATCAGTTCAAGCTGCTTAGTTAGTTAACTTCAATGCTGTCATGTTGTACGGCGCTGCGGCTACAGTGAGAGCGCCCAGATGTTAGCATAATAGCTCTATTGAAAAGCAGACCAAGGCCCTGAATCTACTGACACCAGGCTCACCACTCACTCTGACCACATAAGCAGCTTCCTCTGGCACAAAAAGCCCGGTGAACTCCAGAGTCAGCAGTCTCCATTGGCAAAGAGTTGACAGCATTCAGCCAAACAAGAGGAGAAAAGAGGCAGACGGGCCGAAGGGGCAAAGAGTGCACCGACTGTCGAACAGTCCTGTCGGAGCGTCTGAAGGTGTGCAGGATCATGCAAGCAAAGTCAAGTGGGATTATGTTAATCCTGCAGAATGTAGCTACATATAATGATGGAATTCAAAAACACAATGAACAATGCCAGGACAGGACCTCTGAACTGAAGCATCCAGCTATCATTCATGCTGTTAATGACACCTATGCTGTTCCTGCTGTCACATGTCAAAATGTCTTCAGAGAAAAAGGTTTAAAGAGTCAGCTTCAGGACTAGTTTTGTGGTTTGTGGTTGTCACTCACAAATCTCACACATCTCCACCTGGCAGCAGTCTCTGTATCCTCAGCTTAACTCTCACTTTACGTGCAAAATTCAATTTCCAGTGACTGTGTGGTGTCAAAGCAGGTGTCTCCAGAACTGGCAACAAACGTTACCGCCGTTACGAGCCGTGTTTACAGCTGCGTGGGTGAGACATGCTCTCAAACAGGTCCGCTCACGGTACGAGCCGAGTAAATTTAGCGAGCTAATCCTCGTCAGCCGAGCTCAAGGACTTTCTCTGGATTTGTTTTCTCCTGTAGAAGTCGCTCGGACATATTCATAACAATGACAGTGCTGAAACAGATGCGTGGACACTGCCTTTAAGTGTGTAGTTTATTATTAGCTGACGTCAGACAGACACATCGAAGTTAAGTTCATAAAGCTCGTGCTAACGTTAGCGAGACATCATTGTGAGATGCGGCTTTCACTGTCAACAAAAGTGTAGGAGAGCTTAACCATCTTAACCGTGCGGCACGACAGCATCACTTAAGACAGACACTTCATTCAGTAACAGCATTACACACTATGCACATGAATTACCTTATTAATTTGGATAAACGACTGTGGGAAATTACCAAATAAGGCGTAATGTTAACGTTACCTCAAAGGTCGAAAATGACAGCTCGTGTTGCCCGGTGTAACGTTTTTAAGCGTGCATCCTTAAATTGACAACATATAGTAAGCCATGTGTGTTACGAGCGGACTGTAACAGTGTTTACAGCATTCACTGTAAAGGAGTTTAAATCAGAGTTCATGTTATCGTCCTCTCCGGTTTGAGTGGCTGGCATCGCGGCTAACGCAGACGTCCCTTCCCTCGATGTCAAAGGCAGATGCTAACAGTCTCTTCGACCTAACTACACCAACTCTGTTGCAACATTCACTATAAGAGCACAGCCCGTCGGTTTACAGTATTAGTCCGCGAACTCACCTTTCGTAGTTTCCAGGTCGTTGCTGATATCCTTTTAAAACTGTGTTTTCTCTCGAGTACAAATGTACTTGTAGGCATTTACTGTACCGCAGCAGCCATGTTTGGGAGCGTTTTGCCTGGAAGAAGGGATGGTGTGTTGTGATTGGAGGGCGCTGGCGTACTCTGTTCTCTGATTGGCTGAAACCAGAGTGGGCGAAGCTATATTTTCTAAGATTGTTTATGGCTGTATTTTGAAATAGGAAACCTCCCAACTCTACTGAGCGGTACCTGCCAAGTTCACTACACCGACACGCAGTTATTGGAATATTAAGTTGAATAGAAACAGGTTACAACAATTACTTAATAATGATATAATCGTAATATAATAGCTATAACTATTACTGATGTTTATGGTTAGAAGCTGTGACATACTATGTAGTAAACGTTACGTTGTTGTTCATCAGCTTTTTCATTTTGCAACATTGGCAAAGTTAACGTTTTACAGCATGCAGAATATTACATATTTAAAAACAAACCAATCCGGAAATCATACGATGATTGTGTGTCTCCGACAACTGAAATGAAATTAAACTCCATTGATCCAGCCAGTATTTCCTGTTCTACCAGTTTGTCCGATTTCACTAGAACGCAGCACCTAAAAACTACCCAACAACTAAACAGCCAGCTGTTTTATTATATTTAATAAAAACACTTCCAGAGGCCATTGTTTTCTGCATAATAAAAAAAACTTCTTACACCATTACTTATTTATGATTACAGCCTAAATCCACAGACAGGAAAAACAAAAACATCACACAGCAGGTTCAAATGTATGTATGTATGTGAGTGAACCCTGAGTCAAACAAATGAAAGTAAACTCTAACTTGGCAGATAGAGGTGTCAGCCTCCATGTGGCATGACCTCAGACAGAGCTCACCGCAGACTAGAAGACTAAAGAAGAAGAAAATCTCCAGGGTGATGTAAATAACTCCACTGAAATGCTCTGGAGGCTCAAGATTTGATAGCATTTTAATACCAACACACATTTGACTCTTACCTAACATGCTTTGCATTAAACATATCTACTAAACTATTTGCATCTCCTTTGAATATTAAATTATGATCCATTTGTTCAGTTTCATGGTTTGGACTGAAGGCAATCTTACCACAGTGCTACAACAGAAGATATGTGGACAACAGTTTGCATTTGTCCCTTTACTGTTTCAACATGACAGTGCTCCATAGGCACAAAGCTAGCTCCATAAAGAAATGTGTTTTCCAGTTTGCTGTGGCAGAACTTCACTGGTCTGCACAGATCCCTGATCTTAACCCAATCCAACACCTTTGTGATGAAGTGGAACACAGACTGACAGACAGACCCAATCACGAGATGTCACTGTAGGACCTCACTGATGCTCTTGCAGAAGCAGGTTCAACATCTGCTGGAAGGTCTGAAACCAGAAGACGGGAGACTTTTTTAAATGTATGTAACACTTGGGTGTCCACATACTTCTGGCCATATAGTATTTGAACATGGGAAATACTCTTATTCACTTTCTATGGTAATGGTAATACAGCATTTACATTTCTTGATAATATGATATTAAAGAGGTTTAAGGTTTAAATAATGAACCATTAGTAAGTGACTCATTCATTTTTAATAATAATTAATAATTACTTACAGCTTAGTGTAGTAGTGTTGCTGTTGATTTGTATTGTGGTAGTCTGGTCTGGTCATACAAACACACACTGCTGGCCTCTAACCTTCAGGCTGCATCCCTGCGGTCGGTACTGCGTCAGTAAACTGAGGTCAGGTTGCTTGGTTGCCTCCACAGTGTAATTTCACTCTGTGTATAAATCAATAGCTGTCAGCCCGGGCTGGGCCCACTTTGCAACCTTCCAAAGATGACTGTTCCTCACACTGCAGCTTTAATATGAGGCCTGAAAGATGAAAAGAGCCTGAAAGACACACACAGGTTTTTAACTGGTGTCATTAAATATTTTTTAATTTCTATATAATTAATACGAAACTCACTCTATGTTCTTGTTAATGGATTATACTGACTTTGACCTCAAGTTACCCAAACGCAATCCATCCCTGCATCAGCACCGCAGCATTAATCAGCATCAATGAAATTAATAGTTAATAGTTAATATAATAATTTTATTATAGTTAATTGATAATAATAAAATAAATTACAGACAAACTGAAAATGTACACAATTTCACTTTGTGTCACTTCTCAGTGATTCCAAATTTTCCCTTGACTTGATCTACAAAAAGCGTCATTTCATAATATGTGGATTAAGTTACATAGTGGGAGCCTGATCGTCATATTTTTTATTTTTTTTATTTGACAGAGACAGCTTGAAGAGTGACAGGAAATGTGGGGAGAGAGAGATGGGGAAAGAGCCATGATCGTCATATTTTTAAAAGAATCACAGCAGATTTCTCTCAGGAACCAGTCTTAACACGATTTTTCAAACCTACAGTATTAAAGCAACAGTCAGGTGTTGAACACTGGAACAGTGCTGTAATCATCATCATATTATTTCTTTGTTGACTTGGAGTGCAAATTTTCTACTACCTTTGGAATATATCCCCTTGAGCTGTCTAACGCTGACGCCTCAAATTAGCTCTACATACACAGTAAATGGAAAACCTGTTTCACTGTTCATATGCGCACATGAATATTTTTTAAGAGACTTCCAAAAACTACAAACCTATATTATCTAGATCCAACTCTTGCCCAACATTTCAAAGATCCTCCTTTATAATAAATTTGTTAGATATTGCCAAAACATGAGCTACTTCTCCTCTTGAAGAAGGCACAGATCCTTGTGGAAATTGTGCCCAGTGCCATAAACAAAACCAAAGACACAGCCACCACGAGGACAGGTCAAATTTAACTTATTACTTCTGTTGCTCTTTCTGAGCCTTCCCCCTTTTTTCTGCTCCCTCTTCACCGTCTTTAAGGTGGCTGTATTTCTTCTGCCTCTGGGCTCTTTCTATTCTTTAACAGAAGCTCGTGTCCTCTCAGTGTCCTCTTTCTGAGTGTGGAGGCTCTGATGATGGTGGTAGCAGGCTAAGCAAGGTCAGTCTCTCCATCTCATCCATCTCCTCCTGGGGGTTTCTAAGGTCTTCCTAAGCCAGATGAGATATATAATCACTCCAGTGTGTTCCGAATCTAACAGTGGGTCTGAGTTGGACATGTCCAGAAAAGCTCCAAAGTAAAGCAATGTGTTTACTTACTACTTGAACAGGGATGTTGCCACATAGCTAGGTGTTCTTTATGTGAGAGCACGTTTACCTCTACAGCAATGGAGGCAAGAGGTCAAAGCTGTATATAATAATAACATAATAACATGTTATGAGGGTTGGTTTATGTAATAATAATAATAATAATAATAATAATAATAATATGGGGTATGTGGTGTGTTTCCATGACATGGGCTTATTATTGTGCAGCAAGATTCCAGATTATATCATCAGTAAAATATGTATTATACAGCAAAAATCTGCAGGTTTAGTGATCGTCTTTTTAATTAATAATGTAATCATTGAAATCAACCTTCATCATCATACTGATAATGCTGAGCTCCTTCATGTAGACACTGCTGCAGCACACTTTTCGAGCTAGATGAACTCTGGAGGTAACAAATATGATCTTTATGGGAAATGTACAGCAGAACTGATGAGAACAGAGACCTTTCACTGGAGTTTACGTCAGCTGGCAATAACTAAGAGACAACACCGGAAATAAAGCAAGCAAAAAAAAAAAACAGTTGTCTCAGTTTGAGGGGGGCCACAGACTCATTCTTTTCTGTGACAATGCCTCTGTTGGCTCAAATGGGGGGCATGTGAATGTTTATTTTAGGTCTCTTGCCATTCCACAGAAAGTCCCCAATTAACTGATTAAACTGTTTAAACATCCCTGGAGGAATGTGGACTGGCTGCTGCTGCCCATTTATGGATTCAAGCTGTGCCCAGGACCACAAAAACTAGTCATGGTTCAGTTCTTCTTGTTGTAACAGAGATTCACTCACATGACAGAGTTTAAAACCTCTTTGATGCAGAAAACTGGAAATACTTTATACTCATGGAAGACTTCTTGTAAGAAAATATATAAAAAAAAAAAAAAAAAACGAGATTAAATGAATCAAAATATTTATTTAATGCTTATAAATTATTCATTTATATTACATGACATCATTACAATGTAAACGTCCAGCAATGATTAACAAACTTTACATTTCAACAATCCTCACAGATTTTACTGCACAAACTTTAAAGAACTGATTTATTCATTCAACAACTGGTGAATTACTTTAATCTCTACTCGCTCTGTCAGAACAGTACAAGTGTCATCATCACTTCCTCTCAGAGAACATAGCACTGGAGAGAAGAACAGCGCTGTGTGTACATATTCATGTTTCTATTCAGTCCATTTCACAAAATCCATGAAGCTATCTGTCGAGTTATACGGAAGATAAATTACCTAAAAAGGTATACACAAAAGTATGTTACAGAAGCCAGTGATTAACAAAATGTAGTATGTGTGTGTGTTTCTGACTTAGGCTACATTCAGGGACACATTTCAAACTAAAGGCCAGTTCATTGGGGACGGCTTGTCTAATTGGGAACAAAAGCCCCAATTAGTGTCCCCCCCCAAAAAAAATATTTCTGGGTCTCCAGGAAATGAATGTAAGTCTATGTAGTGTCCCCAAAATATACTGTATGTGTGTGTGTGTGTGTGTGTGTGTGTGTGTGTGTGTGTGTGTGTGTCTACAGGTGATTTGAAATGGAGCTGTTGACTGGCGGTCGGATCAACTCTTCCATTATCATAGCCAGGATGTGGCACAACTCCTTCGCCTGATGGAGACATTAAGAGATGAAATCAGACATATAGTTCATATCATCATCATCATATACCAGAAATTACTGATAATTAGATAATCGTGGTCTTTGTTGACATTGCCTCACTCACACATTGTTTGACCTATTGTTGTAGCTGTGTATCTTTTTCCTGACCACATTCAAACACAGTAAATAATATTGATATTAAGTCTTGAAGTTGTAACCCAAACTGGACTTGCACATTTGAGTGACTGAAAGGTGACTTAAATGACTGTAAAGCAGTGTTATCACACAAAAATAATGACATATTTCATGTTTTGTGGGCTAGACATGAACAAACATATACAGTCAAGGTCAGAAATTTATATACACCTTCAGTGAACTGTTCTTTTTCTGTGACAGAATGACTAGGATGACAAAAAAGTGGTTGCTTTTATTTGTTGTGGTGTTCTGTAAATATGGCAAAATGTGATAAGTCAAAAATATACAGTGCATACATGTCTTTTTGTGTTTGTGCTCTGAGCCGGAACAGTGTGAGGATCTGAGAGCAGCTCAGAATGTTTACGTCTTCCAATTCAAACATAAAACCTCTTTATTCTTTGTTTATGTTTTGTGGTTATTATTTATTTATATGACCTAATCATATATTCATTTCTTTAATCATCTCCCTCTGTGCTCTTTTGTTATTTGATCTATTTTCATCTACCGTGCTTTATTGTTTTTATTATGACATTTTGTATTTCAGAAACAGATTGTCTACTGTCTACATTTGTACTGTTCTATGAATACACTTGTCAAAGTTCCAACCACAAACTTGTTGATTGCTACCAAAAGCAGCTGACAAATTCACAGTGAATAAAGTGACTACATCTGTGAGTGTTTTTCGGTGAATAAGGAAGTTCGCACTTCCCTTTTCTTTTCACAAAAAAAAAACAACAACAAAAAACAGCTGACAGCTGCAGAAATAATTATAATACCAGCACTGACATGTTACTTAACAAGCATATCTAAACTTTACACTTCAACTGTATATATTTTTTTTCAGATAAAAATAAATGATATATACAGATAATATATATTATGGGTAAATTAGAAACGCGCTCTGATATCACAAACTATTTTCAAATTCATTACAGTTCACAGTTTAACAACAACACTGAAGTTTGCCATCAGTTCAAGGTCCTGTTCATACAGTAAATAGTATGACAAACTGCTCACATCATTATTAAACATCTTGAAATATCAAGCTGATAAAACCATGTTAGTATATTTCTGAGGTCTTAAAGAGAAGGTATCAGACAGAGTATAATATAATAGATAATTAGGTAACTTGAATGGCAATGTTACAGAGAAATTAGGACCATCAATGTCTGGATCATCCCATTATTCTGTCATGTCTTAACATGAGCACTGTACAATCCCTGAATTGTCTCATCAGTACTACAATGTGAACAGCCCTTACCTGTTTGAGATGAATGGTGACTTTTTTGGGACGGTTTGGATTGCCATAATGGATGTCCATGGATGGCACTTTACTGAGTTTCTTGGGACGGAGGGTGCGCATGGACTGCACGCTGGCCAGAGGAATCTGAAACACTTGTTCCTGCAGAAGAAACATAAATCACCACAAGGCTGATACTGGCTTTTTACTGACACCCGCATGCTGGACGTCAGTTGAATACACTTGTGGTGTCCACCAGGGATGTTGGGAAAAACTGCTTCAGACTGAAGCTTTGCCAACTGGACGAGATGGAGCTCCTGAAGAAAAAAGATCCCTGAAGATTTTTAATGGACGGGGTCAGAAAAACAGGACAAAAAGTATTTGTTGTGGGGCATGAACTGTGGAATATCTGCAAAGTAGTTTGGAAAAAACTACACATGAACACCTAAACCAGGAAAAATAATGTAAAGAAATATGACAGCACATGATGAAAAAATTTTATTCTCTATTTGAGGCATTAAATTTACAAAATGTAAGACATTCTTAACACTAACACTGACAGCCTTAAAGAGTTTAATATCTTATACCTTCAAATAATTAAGTACATTAGTGTGAAAAAAGGTTAAATTTGAGTATTATGAATAAAAATCTGACTCGTGGACTCACAGACACACTGATGTGAACTTAGATTGGGTGATTTGGAGCACAGGAAAACAATGATCAATCTGGCTGCACATTTTCTTTTAGTACCTGTGTTTTTGGGTGAAGGAACAGCACCCCCTGCTGGCTGATACTGATCAAGCACGGAGAAGGACAGCCACGCTGGCTCACCTTCTGGGCCAAGAAAACGTTGGAACCGAACAGAGGCAGGGTGGTCAAAAACTCTGAAAGACACAAGAGTCAGACAAAGAGAGTTATGATCAGCTGGGAGAGGAGAGGAGAGGAGAGGAGAGGAGAGGAGAGGAGAGGAGAGGAGAGGAGAGGAGAGGAGAGGAGAGGAGGAGGTACTACCCACCAATGAACTGTATTTTGGCATCTTGAGGGCTGAAGGAGTGCATGGCAGCTATCTGACCATGACAGAAGGAGAGGATCTCCTCCACTTTACTGCTGAGCCCGTCCTGTGAGGGCAGGTACTCCCTTATCTCCGGCCTTGCAGAGAAATACAATCACAAAGTGTCAATTGATGCATGCTTACATTTGGATATGAAATGTTTGACACAAATGTAGATAATAAAATGCATAGAAATAAAATAATGCATACTGTATGTCACCAGATCATTAAGCACTAATAAATCAAGACACTGATGTGAGTACTCTGAATACTGGAAACTATTTGGTGATCAGTGCTGCCAAGTACGATGGAGCCAGTCGACATAATACTGTGTTTAATGTGAATCATCGTAAAAGCAATCATTCATGACCCCTATTTGCTCCAGTGACTCAGTGTTAAATTCCAGCAATTTAGAATTGCACTAAAGAATTCTTCCTTTAAAACTTATATACTGAGTATGTATGAGATTTTGTACATTAATCTGTTCCTTGTTTTGGTAGCGAGTCCTGCCGAGTGTGCATTTTAGTAAACTGTTGGCTTCATGAAGAGCTATATAGCAGCTCTTTGTTTCTATCTAACTCTGTGATTTGAGGTTTTATTTCACCCAAATCAGAGTTTGTGATTAATGGAACAGAAAAAAAGACTAACAATGAAGCTTTTTGTGAGTTTTAATTTGTTTCTGTCTAATTTGAAGTGTTTTTTTATGACGATCTGCAGTAAAATGAGTTTATGTCAATGGAGACTCAAAGTGAAAAACCTCTAAATCTTATTAATTAACATATATCTCATTGTGAACAAACAGAAATGTGAAAACTACATTTTGTGGTTTCAGGAGTTCTGTGCTCAGGCACGGGGAGCCAGGCTAACAGTTTCCCCCTACTTCTAGCCTTTATGCTAAGCTAGGCTAAACAAGTTCTGACTCCAGCTCCGTACCAGTTTTCAAGCTGTTTAAAGTCCAACTGTGAATCAATTTTTTTAGTGTGAGGGAGGGAATCAAAGACAACAGTTTGTGTCTTCTATAGCTCAGTGATATAAACGCTTGTGTTGAACTTTCTTTCTCTTCTTGATCAGGATTGTATCTCAGTGTGTGTGAGAGACTCACAGTGAGGGCTGGTGCTGCAGTCCCTGAGCCACATGCTGCAGGGCTGACAGCTCTGCGATCTGCTGGATTGATGGGGAACCACCTGCAGCAGGAGCCAGCATCAGCTTCCCATTCAGATAGTCACACAGGAGCTACACACACACACAAACAGACAGACAATGCAGATAAGAGTGTGATGGAAACTGGACCAGTTTTTGGGTAGAAGTGTGTGTGTGCACTGCCGCTCCTGATGCTGCTGTCACCTGCTGGTAGTGGAACTCCACATAGAGTTCACTGCTGTAGTTCAGGGCACTTGTCCACATCAGTCTCCTCAGAGAAAAGAAGATGGAGCCGTCATCGAGCAGGAAGTCGAACAGATACTCCTCAGCATGGAGGGGACGCAACACCCCTTCTGAAGGAGGAGCACAGGAGCAAGATGGAGGTGTTAGACACTCATCTGTCACATTTATTTTTATTTATTGAAATTTTCAAGGCATACTTGAATCAATAGTTCAATGCCTATTTCTAGACAGGTGAACATAGCTGTATATCTCTATACATGGAGCGATAGAGAGATAGAAATAGTGACAATTAGATTTTGTCAAGTCAGTGTTCAGTCATCAGATTCATAACTCAAATCTCACTGAATCTGCCTGTAAAGCAAATTGTAGAAGAAGAACAAGTCATGGCTACTGTAGGTGACTGGTATTCAGCAGGCTGAACCACTAGGTGCCACTAAATCCTACACAATGTACCTTGAATGCAAATGAATGTATGAGTCTAACTGTGCTTTCCATATCAGTTAGAAACAGTATCTGTGTGATTTACCTTGATGTCGGTTGGCGAGGATGGAGAACTCCTTGACTTCTGCAGGATCGGAGATGCCCATTTCATTACAGAAGTCTGCTATCACATCTTGTGCCACCTGAAGATTAAAAACCATAGAGATGTTGTTAATAAACAAAAAGAACTGCTGGTTTTTGGTCATAGATGAGAAGCTATAATCAAATCTTACACTGAAGCTGCGAATCTTGACGGCGAAATCCACTCCTCCTGGCAGCTGGATCGGAATACGTCGAGAAGTTTTTCCAGCCTGCAGAAAGCCAAAGACATGCTCTAAATGAGTCCAGCTTTAAACGCAGACACTGATGGGACATAACAAATGAAATACAACACAAAAGACATGCTTTTTATTTCTTTGAGTGTGTAGGTTGACTTGCCAGAATGGCCTCCATCTCAACATACGAGGGGATGTTATGCCGACCACCAAAACTGAGGGATCGCTGTAGATTATCCTGACACATAGACGCCAGCTCTGAGGACACACATTATGTTAGTGTGTGTGAAGATTGAGCTCACGTTATTCTACGGAGTGTGGTATTAACTGATTTCAGTGTGTTTGTATTGTCTCGTGTTTCTTCTACCTCCGTACGGGTGCTCCTGGTCCTGCGAGATGTCTTGGAGGTGATGCATTAAGTAGGGCTGCAGAGTACTAGAGCAGGGGAAGAACCCGGTCACCATGATGAGCAGCTGCCAGCCGTGGCTACAGTTGGCTCTGTGGAGGCGAGACACAACAGTCAGAAAATCATTCTTGTGAGAAGGTTAGGAGCCACTTCAGATTTAGCTCCTTTGAGATTCTGTTTTGGTTCATGAGCCTTTCCTGCTAACACTAGCATTCATTTTGAGTCGTAATTCTGTCCAATATTCAGTAGTTTTTATTTGAGTTTTGATGCTGGTTAGAGATCTAACTAAACCAAACAGTGAAGTTGAAAGACAAAACAAGGAGCTAAGAGATGTTAAAAATGCACTACAGAATTTAATGTAACAGCAGAGTTGGTGATAATACTCCATCGGTTTGTCAATATGAGGGGCTACTTCCCTGTTACAAGCACCTTTCACTCAGGTCTGTTATATCACAACCTGAACTACAGACGACCATTCACACTTTTTTTATATCATCTTGGCTACATTACTGTAATTCATCTGCCTCTTTCTCTGGTCCACCTACAACCGGTCTAGAATGCTGCTGCGAGGCTGCTGACCAGGTCCAGAAGAACATGTCACATCACACACATCTTTTTTGCTACATTGGCTTCCCGTCAAGTTCAGGATTTATTTGAAGGTTCTTGTTTTCTCTGTCTGTCTGTCTATTATTATAAAGCATGGTGTACTTTCACATGCTATTAGCACAGAGGCAGACTAGTGGTAAATAAAATCTCATTTCATTTCAATTTCAAACCTATTTCATTAGTTAATCAACCAAATACAAGTACACTGCTATTTGGTTGATTTACTATTAATGTTAGCAAAAGCTTAAATAATTAATAAAAATGTGATTTCAAGTTTTTGTGAAGTTTATTTTGTTTGTTTTCTTCAGATAATCTGCAAGATAAAATGAGTTTGGTGGGCCGTAGCATCCATTTGTTTTGGTCTGAGATGCTGACACTCTGGTGCGACGTCTCATAATAAATGACACACACTCACTTGGTTGGATTGTTGGTGATTTGTTTGATGACCTGGCAGTAGATTTCATCTCTCAGCAGCTCCTTTTCCTTCCCTAACTGAACAGAACAGAGAGACTCCTGTCAGTATATTTGCAGACACACAGAAACACTGTCTATGCAAATGCAGAGACTGACCAGTAAGACGTAGTTCAGGCAGTCTGATTGGGTGTTATTCTTCTTCATTGGCATGTCACCCATGAACTGCATCACGTCTGAGGGGGACAGAAAAATGGGAGGATGACAGAGGAACAGAAGAGAGTGACAGTGGTGTCAGTGTGTGTTAGTGTGGCTGTACTCACTCATGAAGCACTCGACAGATAAGTCATTGATTTCAGGATCGTTGTAAAGAATGAGGGACTCCTGGATGGGGGCCTGGATGAAATAAACATAATGCAGTGAGTCAATAAAGTTTTATTCATGCAGGAAGTCTCAATGACGTCAAGATCACTTTGACAAAACTGAGAACAAATTACACATCTGAAGACAGTTCAGTCATCCGGTGTCATGGCCGTTCACTCTGATCTCAGCTAAATATCTCAGCATGGACAGCGTGACCTGTCACAGGTATTCTGATGTCTTCTGGATGTCAGTAATGACCTCTGACCTTCAGATAACTCACAGAGTGAGTGCAAGAGCTGTCTGCAGACATCCACTGGTTTAAGGTTTAATGGCATTTATCGAGGACCCTGGACTAAGTGACAGATTTAATGGATATTTCATGTTAAATGTAATACATCATAATAACAGAACAGAACATCTAATAAACTGATCAATGAACCAGTAAACGCAATGTCTGCAGCAAGTTTGTGTCAAATGAATGATTTGGGTGAATTTTGAGCTGATTATTTCCTGAGAGATGATTTTTCATGATATTTTACAATTCTTTATTCTACAGTTCTCTGTCTGTGTCGTGTTTTTTAATTTTTAACTCTTATTATAGGCTTCTTTTTTGACTTGACTTTGAGCTCTTTGGTTGTTTTAACTGTCTGACAATGCCCCCCGAAGTATCAGAATCCAGTTAGAATTTTTGTTTTGTCACCGAGTTGTTCAACATTAGTTTTATTTGAAAATCTACCATTTAATCAAATTCTTAAGTAAAGTATAATACTGTTCTGTGTCTATTAGATTTCCATTAGGTGTGGCCATGGTAACCAGCTAAAGAAAAGTATTTGCCTCAGAAGTCAGCAGTTACCAAGGACAGAGCTTAAAGGAGATGAAATATTGAACTTATGCTAATGTTAGCCACTGTTTGCTAACAAGTTTTACAAATGAAGGAAATCGGTTGTGTTCACTGCAAAATTTAGTGACTGCAGGTTTAAGAAAATGTTGTGATCAACATTATCAAAGCCTTGAACAGATCTATAAATAGATGTGATGATGTGATGTTGGACTGTCTCACCTCTGTGTGTTGAACCGCCTCTGAAAAATTCCTTCCATTTGCTGGCAGACCTGTAGTCCCCACTCTGTAATAAACAATAACAGTAGCCACATAATTAGCCACGATGTGTGACATTAACCCAAACCATCTGAACAATATCAACTACAATTGTTATCATCCTTCTATCATACCTAAAGAACTTCACAGCAAAGTCAATCATCCCTGAGTTGGTCTGAAACTCCTGAACTGAACCCTGCACTGAGTTCTGGACTGAGCTCTGCACTGATCTCCGGGCCAGTCCTGGTCCTGAGGACTGTCTGCTCTGCTGTGCTGAATCAGTGCTGCCCATGCTCCTGCTGACTGGACCTGAAGCCGGCTCTTTGGGTGGACCGGTGGGTTTAGCAGCTTTCATGCTTTTCCTCCTGTCATCTCTTCGATCGAGGTGGAGGCAGTGGTAGTCCGGGGCCGCAGACGGCTGGGTGTGGTCTTCTGGGAAAAGACCAGAGCGCACTCCCATGGTGCCAAAAAGCCAGCCTGGTGGAACACACACAAAAATGTTATTTGATGCGAAAGAGAATGTGAGACACTAATATGTGAACAGAATTCAGCATATCCAACCTCGCAAACAACTGGAATCCTAATGAATGACCTCACCTGCTTGGAGTCCTTGCATTGGCAGCAGTTTGATGATGTCACCTTTCTTGAGGCTGAGCAGACTTTTGTCATCTGTCACGAAACTCTTCAGGGCAACCACATGGCCCGAGTCCTGGAGAGCATAGACGGTGAGTATGGACTAAAAGTGATGGGTCTCTGACACAAGTGTGGTGTCACATGGCCAAAAAGTGCTACAAGGATCAAAAGGAAAGATGGAGAAATTAATTATGACGGTTAAAGAATGAAGAAGTACCTTGATGAGCTCCTGGTGGAAGAGCTGGATCATGGCAACAATCTGCGGAGCTCTGGACGACTGCAGCACCAAGTTCTCACCCTTCAGCTCCACTTCCACTTTGTCTGCAGCCTGGAGCCCGACTGACAGCACCTCTGCAAAACTACATTCATGCAGACCTGAGTTAACATTCTGAGGAAGAAACCTGAGCTGAAAGTGACTACATCAGAGCAGTCAGCAAAACACAGAACTTAGAGAATGAATAGCAGACGATGCCTGTGAGTTTACAGAACTTTTTAATGTCTCTCAGCTCAAATAGCAGATTTCATGGACTGCTGAATGCTAAATTGTCCACAGTGACAGACTGCTGCAAATATTTACATGTTGTGAATGTGACTTTGCATATTGTCAGCATGTTTACCTGTAGCTCCTGAGCAGACGGAGGTGTTGGGGGTTGATGCCTGATGCTCTGACCACTTTCAGAATACGAATGCCACGATGAGACACACCCAGAATCTGAGCGTCTGCGATGTCCATCTGCAACAAATCCACACACACATACATGGTTAGTGGTCATGCAAGGACTTATGTCATCAACGTGTAATATGGTAACGTGTACATTAAAAGTACATTAAGATTATATTACTTTCAAATCTAAATGAAAAACTTGGTTGGTTTCTTGGTGCAATTTTATTGCATTTTATCTATTTATAAATCTCTTTAATTTTATCTGAATTGATTTATTCTGGTTTTATTGCTTATTGTTTTTGATGTCATGATGTTCAAAGAAAATGCCTCATTCTCCCTAACTTTGCTGTAATTGTAGTACTCACCTTCACAGGGAACAGGCGGGAAAAGTAGTTCTCCCAGTTGTCTCGAGCGGCCATGACGATCCTCTTCTTCATGTTGTCATTCTGGATGGTGCTTATAGACGTTCCCACGTTGAAATTTGCTACAAAGGACAAATAAGATAAAAGTAATGACCTTCCAGCCACTTGTGAATGAGTTAAAACTTGTTAAACACTTTACAACGGTCCATGAAAAGTCTCACCCAGCAGGTCCTTCATCTTCCTCCTCTCCTCTCTGCTGATCCTCACACAGCTGTCAGAGTAAGTGTCCCTCATAATCTAAGAAACAACACACGACGACAATGTGAAGAGTTTGATGCCTCTGAAGTGTAATGGCGATAACGTGAATGTGCGGGTACTGTAGATAAATGTAAGAGGATCTCTCAGTCTATCAGGTTCAACTTGATGGAACGTGTAAACACACTAACCTGTTCACATAACAGATTGAGGATGTAGGGCCGGTTGAAGATCTCCTTGGGGTAAAACACCTGCACACAAAAAATGATACTTGAGGATAGTGTAGAAAAAATGATAAAAACAAATAGAAAAGTCTGACAAACAGGTGTAAAGGAAACAGCATAATTCCATATGACATAATTTTTTTAGTGGACATGTATGTGCATGTGGAAGGACAAGCTGCTGCTGCTGGAAATGAAAGCTGTGAAAACAAAACAATTAGCTGAAAGACACCAAAATGCTGTGTAGAGCTGAGAAGTGGAGAGTTGGAGATAATTTGTCATTACAAGCGACACCTTCATATAAAAACATTCATTACAGCAAGTGAATTACTGATCTCCTGATAAATGTCCTGTGTGTGTGTATGTGTGTGTGCATGTGTCTTACTTCTTTTCGCAGGAACAGTTTTCCCGGCATTTTGGAGTAAGAGAAGTAAACATTAGCAAGGAATCGGTGGAGCTTGGAGTGAACGCCGTCCTCATCTGGTATCACATCAGCTGTCAATAAACATCAGATAAAGGTCACTGACTGACATGAACTTCCTCACACTGGGTAACTCATGTCAAAAACATTATGCCTGGAGAATATGATGCGAGTGACACCCACTGAGACAGGGGGCGGCCATGGGCGGCGGGTTGGGGATTTCCTGATAGATGGGTGCTGGTTGCGGGGGAGGTGGCGGGGAGTCTGGGGGAGGGGGTGGAGCTTGGCTTGAGCGCTGCGAGCCGAACAGGTCCCCCAGGGAGCGCTGCTTCTGCTTCATGTTGCTGGAGATGACGCGACCCCTGGTGGAAGGAGGAGATCGCTTCGGGGAGGGGGGCTTTTGAGGAGGTGGTGGCTCCCTCCTAGCTACTGGTGGAGGAGGCGTCCACTGTTTCTGGAAGCAGGAAGAAGTGGAAAATGTAAGGATGGGGACAAAGTAGATTCTGGATAGCTCTGGCCAAGAGTAGGACTTAGACTAAGACTAAGATGGTTCTGAGAAGCCCTGGGCTAAGAGCAGTGTGAAAACCCTTATTAGTCCAGGGGTAATGACCCCCAGAGCTAAGAATATGCAGTGTAAAAAGCTCTTTAGCCTAGAAGTAAAAGATTGCTTAGCCCTGGGCTAACAGATGCTTTAGCCTGGGGCTAGCAGATCCCTTAGCCTGCAGCTAAGATGGCTATATAAATGCTTTTAGCCATGAGCTAAGTGTAGTGTGAAAATCAATATTATGAGACAAAATAATAAACCTGACAATAGCACTTTTCTTTCCAGAGAAATTTCAACACATTTGCTTTTTTTGTTTGTAGTTGCAGTTTTCTGACCTTCTCTTGTGGCCCCGGTCCTTTGTTTCTGAGTTTGGCCAGAGCTTCCGCTTTGGGGTCACTTTTCTTTACAAAATGCCGTGCAGTAGGTCTGTAGAGAGGGTAAAAACAGGAAATCACACATTTGGTTTTTTTGTGAATGAGGCCATTGTGGCATCAATTTACTCCTCATTTAGCTGGAGACCCTCCTGGCCCAATAGTAGGATAGGAAAACACAATTCATGGTTCATCAATTATTAAAACATTTTCTGTTTTTTTCCTCCTTTTCTTGAGAGGAAATGTACAGATTGACATTTGTGGATTTCTGTTAGCTAAATGGTAGTTTGCATTTTTTGGCGCAGAATAAACATTTGAATCTCTTTACATGTCAACTTTTAGTTTCATCGGTTTCACATTTGAAACGACAGTTAAATGAATCAAAACTTACTCTCATCATGTCAAACTTATTTTTAATTCCACAAAACTGTGAATGTGATATCACCTCTGCCTGCATAACAAAGACATTATGTCCAATGTTTCAAAATAGAAACTCCTGTTAAAACGTTTCAGGAGGTTGAAAGGTGTGGAAGGTCCAAGCAGGACGTTAGCAGGAGCAGCGTGAACTCACCTGACAGGCTCATAGGGTTTGGCTTCTGGTTGGGGTCGGCTGTTATACTGTTTGATGATTTCACGGATCTTGGAGGTGGGTTCAGGCTGAGATTTAGCGAGGGGAGCTGGGACTGGGGCTTTTGGGGGGTCTGCTTCTCTGGCAGGAGGGGTGCGGGGACGCCTCACTGTGGGAGATCAGAGACAGAAATTATATCCCAATATTCCTTGGTTCCTTCAAATATTATCCAGTCTCCTGAACTTGCTTCATTTTCTCACCCTCAGGCTTAGGTGCTGGAGGTGGGGGTGATGGTGATCGTTGACGTAATGGTGGAGAGGGTCGCTGCTGTCTTGGTGGGCTGGGAGTGGGTGGTTTAGGCTTTCGAGCTTTGGATTTACCTTGAGAATGGATGAGGAGAGAGAAGATGATGAATGAGGAAATCCATGATTTAAATTATTGTAAACATGATGATTTCAGGCTCTGAACATTATAACATCATTAAGCCATTATAACATTGATTTAAGGCATAAAGACATTCAGCTGACAAAGCCTGTAGCCCCAGTGTCTATTGAGTTATACGGAACATAGTGAAAACTCACTGAATTATTATATCATACACAATATGCATTCAAACTTTTAAGCTCATGTTCTTAAATCTTCTTCAAAATCAAAGACACAAGGAAGGGATGAATCAGTGGGCTTTGTTTGGATGTGAGAGGAAGTTTAGAAGATGGTAAGAAGAGAAAGCTACATGTGTTACTACTGGCTGCTTGTCAGCTACACTCACCAATCTTTTGGAAGAATTCCCTCTTATCTTTGAAAGACTGCAGGTCACTTGGATCTGGTAAGTCGCTTTCACTTTCTGGCTGTGGAAGAAATGGACATGTCACCATAAACGAGGAGGAAACTAGATCCAGAGATTCAAAGATCCAGAGGATTTTGTGGTGCAGCAGCAGTTACAACACAAACATAAATAACGAACAACCAGTAAATGAACAATAAATACATGCCACAAAACAATTGTGTGTACATCTCACATGGATGCATGTTAAGGAGGTCAATGGCAGTAGGAACAAAAGAGTTTTTGTGTCTATTAGTCCTGAATCTTGGCGACCTGTATTCTATATTCTTCTTTATTGTCAACAAATCTCATTCCCCAACAGCAATGAGCATATGTACTAAAACGTATTGTGTGTGAATCAAAGCCTGATATCTTCTTCCTCTGTGCCACAGAGTTCCATTAGTGTCCAATAAAACACTAAAAACACATCAGTGAACCACACTGTTGCACTCCTTCATTACCATGAACACACACTAATTTATTTTAGTTCAAACCACATCGGCTGTCCTACTGAGTACTGAAAATAGTCCCCAACAAATGTACTACAGCGAATATTCTTCCCAAACAGAATAAAAATGCTCTACTTCCACACACACAGAGGGATAGTTTTTTCATAAATGGATCAATGGAAAAAATACCATATAAATTATTTAACCTGATTACTTTCTGGTTTCTGTGCATGACTTCCATGTTGACATAAATGCACGGCAACTTATATTTCTCCACTTCAAAAAAATGCTGGCTACCAAGCTTAACTCAGCAAAAAAGACGGGATATACCAAAGTGTTGAACAAATCTAAAACTGCTGGGAAACTTTGAATACTGCATAGGCTAAATCACCAAACAACAAAAGTGGATCTGACCCAACGACTTCCCATTTTATGATGAATAATGAAATGAAACAACGGGAGGACGACCAATGGTTAATGTTGCTGACTGTGGCGGGGTTGAGAATTTTGAGGATAAATCTTGTGATGGGGAGACTTCTGTTTTTAACATTACTACGGACAAGCTTTAAGCTAGTAAGTTTAAGCTAGTATTTGACTTTGGGCTATACAAATAAAATAAAATTTGATTTGATTTGATTTGATTTGATTTGATTTAGTATTTCTGTTAAATGTAACTTACAACACAGCTTTGTGCAGGTTGCATTAATATATCAGGCATATATTGTTTTTATCTTGTCTTACAAAGATCTAGCCAGCTACTATGAGTTTAATGGTTGTTAGCTCATCACTTGTGCTATAGTCACACAGTTGTTCTGATCAAATGCAGTTGCATGTAAACACCAGACCATATTAGATCACATCCAATTTGACCAGATGACCCAAAATCTTCAATTAGAATCAATTTGTGTGTAAAAGCTTTGGAAAAAACTTTGAAGTAAGCTTTGAGTTAAGAGTTTTTGTCAAGAAAATATAGAACATCATCAGCATACAACTTGAGCACACAGACTGGATAACAACTACAGCTAAATGGGAGGATATAAACTACAGAAATCAAAAAAGAAAAAAGACAAATATGTATAAAGAAGAAGACATGGAATGAAAATATACCTCTGGCTCAGGGTTCCTTCGGCTGGAGGAATGTTTAGGTGCAGATGCTTTGGCCCGAGCAGGTGGAGGTGAAGGTGAACGAGATTCAGGGGAAGGTGGCGGTGTGCGTTCCCTGGACCGTCGCTCAGAACGACGTCTCCGCTGCCTCTCCTCCTCCTTTCGCTCCTCCTCCCTCTTCCTCTGCTCCTCCTTTCTCTCCTGCTCCCTTTGCTTCTGCTGTTCCTTCCTTTTCTGCTCCTCCTGCTTCTTCTTCTGCTCCTCTGTCTGCTGCTGGGACAGATTCATCGCCTGCATGGTCATCTGCTGGGCCTAAAGAGAAGGAACGTACAGGGAAGCGCACAGTTGAAGGGGAGGTAGGTGGAGGAGACATGGGTGGAGGGGCAAATAAAGAATGCAAAAATTGACCATAGTGCTATAAGGATAGCCTGCTAAGTGTGCTTGTCCTCACCATGAGAAAGGCCTGCTGGTTGATGAGGGCCTGCTGTGTTGCTGCCATCTGCATAGGGTCAGCAACAGGTGGGGAAGCCATGGGAACCTGAGGCATCATCATGCCTGTGTAGGAATCTGCACATTTAAATCAAATACATCCATCCAGAACCTCTTCACAAACATCGTGTTGTGTCTTCTTTCTACATGGTGGTGTAAATAAGCTCCATGTAAAAATTGTGAGCTGTCTCTGCATTTACTGAATGAACTGAGTTTAGGGTTCATGTAGGGGAATTACCTGGCATGGTTTGCATGGCTGGCATACTTGGCATCATGGGAGTTGCTCCATAGCTGGGCATTGAGGGGTTACCCATAGGATAGCTTGGCATTGACATAGGCATACCTTAAGAAAAAAACCCCAGAATGATCAGAGGCTGAAACATTTCATTCCAAAATGAAAAAACAAAACAAAAATCTGTTATTTGGATAGTCTGCCTACAGATAGTTTATAGTATTTGTAACATTTCAGCTGCTTCACTTTGTCTTTGTCTTTGTCTTTGTCTTTGTCAAGATGTCTTTTGTTCCTGAACCACATTCGAAACCAGAAAACAGCTTATTAGTTGAATCTCAACTAATTCGCTAACTCGCTAGTCTTTAATTATTTTTAAGACTTTTTAATACTTTCTAAGGTTTCTTTTGAGGAAATTGTGCAGATATTCTGTTTGACGACTGCTTCTTCTGACTGTACACAGACTGTATGTCTTCTCTGATGCTCTTATTGAGTTTTCCCCATGTTTTATACATAAAGTTTGATCTGAACCAAGGGTCTCAGGATACAGTCATACAGTGTTTTATGTAGCACAGAGTGTAAAACCTTAATGAATGTAGCATTTGTGATTCTGGGCTGTATCATCAAACTTAACTTGAGCCGTCTGGCATTATATGTGTGCCATTTCTGAAGAATGACAACATGTGAAAATGTTTTAGAATGCAGCTGTACTCTGAGTACACTACACTAAGTGATTATGACAGTGTGGACTGTATTGTGGAGATGGAGCAGGAGATCCAGTTTTCCTACCAGTTCCATACATGCCACGGTGCATGGGTCCAATCCCTCCTCCTCCTCTCATCCTGCGGTTTAACATGGCAACTCTTTCCATGTCCTACAGACACACACACACACACACACACACACACATGCACACACAAATGAGTAATGCATTGTGAGTGACCGAGCAGCCACAAAGTGCAGTTACTGGAATGACAGCAGGAAACACAACCTAGTGACTTCACATACTCAGTAATAAGATACAGCAGCCAGAGATCCATCAGAGACCAGTGAGCATGCTCAGTACACCCTACAGTATAAAACTTTAACGCTTTTCAGGAACAGGGAAACATAAAACAGTGACATTAATTACAGCTGAAATAATAAAATAGATGTGATGACATCACTGACCGGAGGTCCTTGATCAAATACGGGGTCAAACAAGTCATCAACGAAAGCATCGATCTCTCGCCTGCGGCCTGCAAACAAGTGGAGGAGAGAGAATAAAAGGATGGTGTCAAATTACTCATTACTCCACCACCAACACCAGCACCAGCACCAGCACCAGCACCACCACTACCTCTGTATACACTTTGGATGGACTATACACCTTCAAGTAAACATCTGACAGATTTATAGTGTGTTCACACGGTGCATGGTGAACACACTATAAACTTACATAACAGATATTAAAACCACTGTTTGATACTGTGGTGTACTAATCAGTCTGAATTATTATTTCATTTCAGTTCATTAATGCAGTACTAAACAACATGCTGACAACTTGCTGGTGAACACGGTGGAACATTTAGCAGTTAAAGAGCCAGTAATTTTTGTTTGTGGACACTAAGCACAACTAGAAAGAGAGTAAAAGCTGCACTTCTGTTTATCAGGTGACCAGAAAGGTTGCTCTGTATACCAGATGTATAAATAGTAAAGTTGATGTCTAATGTGTTAGCAAACTACCACCCATTATGGGCATATTGGGCAGCTGTGCCTCAGGTGATTAGGCAGGTCATCTATGGTTCTGATCTGCTTACAGGTGACGTCACTTTTTACTGCCATTGGTCCTGATGAGCCTTGGTACCTTGCCTCTGCTATCAATCAGTATGTGTATGTACGAGTGAATGGGTGAATGTGACAAGCGCTTTGAGTGATCGGCAGATCAGAAAGGTGCTTCATAAATACACGGTCCGTTTGCCAATAGTAGCATTCACTGGCATCATACTTTGAGTGACTAAAGTCAAAAATAGCCAAAAATATCTGGCTTTTTAGCTGCTAAATACTCCACATCATGTTAGCTAGTTAATAACTTCTTTGGTGCTGGGCAGGAAGTGTACAGTGGGTGTATCAGAGTTGTTGTTTTTTTTGTTGCTAGATGCAACACCTTTCACACAACTTATCAACTTTATAAAGTGACAATATGCAAATGTGTTTACAGTTTACAGTTTACAGTGCCTCCAAGTGGACAAAAAATTATGCAGCTTTTAAAATTCTTTTGACTTCCATTTAATACCTGTACAGCTGTGTCAACCTCATTAATGCTTCTGAGCGTTTCAGTGCTGCTATTTTTTTCATGGATGTAGGCAGCTATTTGGCTAAGATCATGTACCATCTGTCTCAATGTCTACATGTCTACAAATGTCTAGTAATCAAGCCTTGAGCTGGAACAAAGTAAAGTCACTTGATTACATTTGTGCCTGAGTTCAAAACTGTCTCAGTTACATGACTTTGAGGGTCAGCCAGGGCGAGCACAGTCACCTGGAAAACAATCAAGTGAAAGTAAATCCAGTAACTGATAGACCATCTGTTGAGATGTGTTTGATTTGTGGTTTTGGACTGTGTAATGATTTAAGAACTTTGCCACCACGCTTTGACCCATAAAAAATTCTGACCACATCAAGAGATGAGCAGGCTGGCCAAAGCAAGGAGAGGACGAACAACCAGACGTACTGTATTATCACCACCGGCCTTGTTGGGGGGGGGGGGTGTCACATTGCAAGACTGATACGGAGTCCAGTCTTACTGCTACGGGTGCGTCAAATTTGCAGGGCCAGGCTCTCAGGTTGTGGACTTGTTAGGTGGAAGCTAGGCCATGTGGGTAGTAGCCTCCTGTATAGCTTACAGTCTGCTTTAGTTTGTACATAATATCGTCTGAACACCTCAAGTCAACAAGGCAAAAGAACCAAATGAACCAAATGACCTCTGAATCAGATCACTGAACAAAGGTAAAATAAAGAAGAATGGTCCGATAAGCATTTTATATGAAGTATTCACAATGTATCACCTACCCTCCTGTGGATAATCACCTCCAAAGGGTCGTGCCTCAAAAGGAGGCAACCCAGGAGCTTGCATGGGAGGTGCTGGTGGGATGAAGTCATCCAGATCTGTGGCTGGCATCCTGGATGGGAAAGAAAGAGAGAAACACTGTTTTAACATTATTTTTGAAACAATCCTGGATTAGGCCCTAAAACGAATCGCTTGTTCACTGCTCTACCTGTCTCCATGGCTGAACAGGTAGTCAGAGTGTGTAGAGGAGGGAGTCCCTGGTGGCGGTATCACGTCAGCTTCAGCTCCAGCCAGAAGATCCATGACAAAGTCTGTACCAGCCAGATCTGACCAGCCTTCATCGGTCACAAGAGAGACTGACCAGCCCTGCACAGCCTCCGACACACCTCTATGACACCAAGACACAGGGGAGGAGTGAAAACTCCACATGTAGCAGGATAAACTATGGACTGACTAACTGCATGTTAGGAAGTAGAGGAGTACCTGTGATGAAGAAGCCATGAGGCCAGCTGCTCTCCTGTGGTCCATGAGTCCACTTCAGTTGTCAGCTTTTCATCTGAGGAAACACGTGAAGGGACCGTTATGAATTTACACCAGCAGATATTTTTACACTGGAGTTGTCAGGAACAAGTTCATGGTAAAGCTGTGACTGCTTCTCTAAAGAATTTCACTTCAGTCAGTCTCACCATTGAATGTGTGTATATCCAGCACCATGGCGCCCTTCCTCTGGTTGGTGGTCCACTCTAGCTGGGTTGGTGGGTAGGTTCTGGCAGCGGGAGCTGGGAGCTGCAGAGATGTTAGAAGTTTGTGTTGGCACAGTGAGCGGTACTCCCCTGGACCTTGGTCAGACACATACCTGCACAGGAAATACTGTAGACTGAGTCATGTGCAGATGGACAAAGTGGTTTTAAAGTACAGGGTATAGTAACAAAATGGTTTATCACACTATAGGATCTTGACAGTATGCACCACCCTTCCTTCACACGTCTTCTCTACTGTCATTCAATTGTAATTCAACGTCATTTTTCCCAGCATAACAATGGAGAAACATTAGCATTCAATGGCATCATATCCTGGCACCCTGACCCAGTCAAATATTCACTCTCAAACTCTGTTTTGGTCTCTTCCAACTCTTGCTCACTGTCTATAAACTCCTGAGAAAAATCTTAGCATCTTTTTGCATCTTTCTGCAAAATACGCTACACAATCCATGCAACAACCTCGTTCAGTGGCTATTTATGTCCAGTGGTTGATGACAGCGGCAGGAGTGAACCAAAACAGTGAAGTTGTGGGCCATAAAACCAAAACAACGAACTGAAAGACACTCCATGCTCCATACAGCACAGGGTGATAATTCTTTGTGGGTTTGTCATTTTGAGATCCTTTGTTATTATGAAATATAAATCAGTGCAACTTTAAATTTGTTCTTTTGTACAAACTCAACCCAGATTATTCACTCACACGGCTGACCTCGTCCTGGTGAGACTGACAGTATATGACTCTCTCAATGCTTCCCTTTGCAGCAGAGCTAGTTAATAACTTTGTCTTTGGTGCTAGGCAGGAAGAGTACAGTCAGTTTATTGGAGCTTTTTTTTGCCTTAAACTAAACTTTAAAATAATGAGCTAAGAGCTGTGGTGTCAAACAGCAGAGGTTTGTTGCGACACACTAAGCCATTCCATTGTTCATATACAAATATTGATAAGTGCAGCTTTAAAGTGCGCCTGTGTAGCTTGGGGCCGAAGTGATAATTGCGGCATAAAATGCATCATAAGCAGAGAAAACTGACTCAGTTATGTCAGTTTCACAGCAATATCTAAAGTTTGCTATTAGCTAACATTAGCCACCATGTTCTACTATCATACCAGACCAAGTAAGACTTTAACAGCAAAACTCTGCATGCTCATGAATTCAAATTTCCTTTTTAAGAGGAAGATTGTGTTATTCCATCTTTATAAAGTTACATATTTGTACTGTAATGTCTTCTGGCTCATGGAGCTGGAGGTGGTGTAGTTCCAGTACACACGCCAGTGTGGCAGTACTGGTATTCAAGTTATTACTAAATTTCAACTTTTGTCTATTGCACCTGCATGTTAGTGATTTTTACAATTGATTTCACAAGCTACTACTACACACAGCACCATATGTGTGTGATCTAAAACCATTCCTGCATTTTGCATGACAGGTGTGACTGAATAAAGTCATTATTGCTGATAGGAGAAGTAATAGAATTATATGAGAATCTTAGATCACAAAATTTCATGAAGATGAGTGAAAACAGAAATATGATTTTCAATAAGAGGCAATACAGCAGAACATTCAGCACAAAACAAGCACAATAAGAGATCACAATATAAACATTTCAACAACTGTGAATGAAGAACAGAAGTAGAATATGAAATTGTATCACTTTGGCATAATACAAAAAAGCAACAAACACCAGATAAATCAGATAACATAAAGACTGCACCAGTTACTATCAGAATTTTCTATTTTTTTCTAGAAACAAACACTGACATACTTTCAAAGATGATATATTTATATACAGTGTAATATAAGTAATTCTATGTTTTGATGCTTTAAACACATTGTACTCAACATGTGTACTATGACTTCATTAGCATTTAGGTTAGCCTATAAAAATACTGTACACCTACTTCAGCAGGTGTTTGTCCAGTGTCGGTGAGGGGGTGAAGGCACTGAGGCAGCAGACCAGCAGCAGCCAGCCCCTCAGACTGTGCCGGTCGTCCTGCAGGCCCCACAAATGGTAAACCAACTGGGCCAGGACCTCGTCCCTCAAGGCCGGCCGGCTCTGACTCTTCTCCACTATGTAGTTACCCAACATCTGCTCCTGCCAGCCGCTGAGGTCTGACTCGCCTGTAAAACGCAAGATCTAAAGAGAAAAGGATTGAAAATCACAAATCAAACAAGAAGAATAAAAGTAATTTAACATAACCTAATACAATTTGTTCATTCCCATGTACCAGTTTGTAAATCTCCAGGGCAGTTCTGGCATCTTCAGGATCCAGAGGGGTGAGGGGTCTCTGGAGGGGGTATCCCTGAGGCTGGCACCATGAATCCTGAAGAGAACACAACACGAGGATGCTCACAAAGGACAGAAATACAACGTTTTCTCAATCCGGTGGAGTACAGTCAAGAATAATACACTGTTTCAAGTCATTTTATCTATAATCATTGATATCAAGCATAAATATGTTGGTAGAAGGTGATTGTAAGGGGGCTCACCTTTAATATGGACTTGGCATAACGAGAGAACGGGTATCTGTCTATATCTGCAGGCAGGGTGAGCTTGTGTTTCGCCGTCACCTGTGGGGGTGCAACCTCTGTGACCCCTGATGTATTCTGCCGCCCTGGTGGACAGACACGGGAACGACAATCACAAAGTGATAAAAAAAACAAAAAAACAACAACTCCCTGGCAGCAAAGTGCCACATGTGCAATATTATCAAATGAATGTTCCAGTTTTTATAATGCTGACCTGCTGCGCTGCGGAGTCTGGCTGAAAGCTCAGCAGGGATCTCCAACATGCCCACATCCTGACAGGAAAACATCCGTTACCACAGAGGAAACGACGTCTGTATCGCTGATGAAATGTTACAGAAAAATCTCTGCGATAGAGGATTGGATCATTTTATTTTACCATTCCTGGAGAGACAGACTTTGCCCTTGTCACAGCCTTTCCTTTGTTCTTCTCTTGAAATTCCTGCAATGGACACACACAGACACAGCCGGTCAGTCAATCATACTGCTGTCATATTCTGTGACTTTCCTTTTGCATAATCTTGAAAACAAATTATTCCTTGATGTTTTGTCCTTCACCTGAAGCCTCTGTGTAACTGCTCAGGTACATCAAGTCCACTCAACACTTCCTCATCTCTTCCCGGATTGTGTTCAGATCAGACCTATTCTTAGATATTTGCCCTCTTATATACTCCTGCAACACCCACAGGTCGGTCGCCCCGCCTCATGTAATAGACCACGCAGTTCCAAAAGTCCAGGTTTTTATCAGGACCTTTACAGCCTACAGAGGAGAGGAGTCACCTCAGTGCAGCAGCAACGACGTCACTCAGATATGATTATCAGAGCCATCCCATGTACCTGTGTCCTTCCCAGTGTTTACAGCATTTCTACATGTGCATTCCACAGTCAGGCAGTAGTTTATTCTGCTGCTGCTGCTGCTGTCAGGTATCAGACCAATGCCTAAACTGTAAACAAATGTGTGGTATGTGGTTCAGATTAAACATGGGCGTGCACACGTATTCATGCAGCAAACACTCACTGCAATGATCACAGTTATTAAATAACTCGAGAGAATGGGTCTCTCTACACACACACACACACACACACACACACACATACGCACAGCCCAACCCTGCTCTGCCTCCACAAAGACTGACCTTCCCAAATCAAACAAGTGTGTCACAAAAATGAGCTGATCAGCAACACACACTGTGATGGACTCTGACACTTAATGAGCGGGTCAAAGAATTTTTAAATAATTTCTTGAAATGCTTCCAACAAAAACATCATCTGGTGGAGACAACCATGTGAGACAGTGCACACAGTAAATATCTAACTCAGTATTGCGGTGCAGGTCATGAGACCAGCAAAGATTAAAGCATTGGTTCTGTCATGGCCCCCCATCAGAAGGTGAAACAGTCCAAAATTTGGATTTTGAAACAATAATTAGGGAAGCAACTAATAAATAAAAATCGAAATTGTATTTTAGTGACATAAAGGTCAACGTGATAGCATCAGCAAACTCTTGTTTGTTTATTTACACATAAATCATATTCATTCACTTTGCTGGTCATCCCCTTCCCCCACTACATCTATGCCCCACCAGGGAGGCTGGACCCAGAAGCACTGGGTTAAACCACACTAATTTATTTAAAAGCCTGTGTAAAGGCAATTCTGAGATTTCTTTCAAAATACATTAAATATGTTGGACAGTAGTTGCTGAAAACATGTGAAAAGACTTTGAACGATACATTAGTGAAATGTGGAGTTAGAGGTTCAAACAGTTTTTCACCAGTTTTCAGTCCAGGATTTTGTGGGCGGTCCTTAAAGGGTGGCTCGATGACACGCTGAGGCCACCCTGAGCAGAGAGATAGAGATGAATTCATCTCGCTCAGAGTGTACTTAATAACACTTTCTTCTTTTGGTCTGACAAACTCAGAACACATATTTATTCTGACTTTACACAGGCTTTAACAGTGGAAACACAGAGCTGAAGTCTTCTTTACTTTTGTCAGTTCATTTTTATTTAATTTTTAATTTTTTTACTTTCTGGTTTAAGCTGCGTCTTTTTACGATTGTATGTGAGGGAAGATTCTTTTCCTTCTTACGTTTGCTGATTGTGACCCCCTCGCCTCAACCTCTCCTTCCTAACGTGAAGGAGAAACTATGGCTGCCGTGAAATACATGAAAAATGCAGAAGACCCCTGTAGAGCCAGTGTGATTATACACTAATGGAAACATAGTTATGAATGTTATATTCCATTTCTGCCATATCCTGTAAACAGAACCCCCCTAAATCTGACACACTGGACCTTTAACACTCACATAAGCAGATATGTTCAGATATGTTCTGTGCTGCACGATGTCACTGGAGGTGTAATTGATAGGTTATCTACAAATGATAAAGACTGGCTCACTTCAGCTTTATCATTTAGGGTGGAATCATCTTTTATAGTTTAGGAGATGTGATGTTTGGGCTCCAGATCTATCTGTCAAACTCCAGATCCTGTTTTCTAGTTTCTAACACTTCATTATTATTCTGAGGTACGGCTCTTATACCCAAACAGCTGACACATGCAGCCTGTGAGCAGGCTCCTCTGTTCATAGTCCAAACCTCATAAAACAATAACACCAAATAGACTGACGGTAATACAACTAAAGCCAGAGAACTCAACAGAAAGAGCAGCATTTAAACTGAATTGAGTTTACACTCGGGTCAAGAAAAGAAGAAGAGATGAAACAGAGGACACAGCAGTGACAGAGGTGTCTCTACACTGTTTTGAAACATGATCACAATCCTCATTTTCCTCTATCTTAATCATTTTATCAACTATTTCTCAAGTTAAATCAGCTAAAAGGTTGAATTGTTCAACATTGTTTCATCTGATCTGATGCAGAGGGTAAGAAAGGAAGAACAGCAGCCTACCTGTGAGAGCTGAGAGCCGGGAGTCAGAGAGACAGCTTTCAGAAGGCGGAAGGAGAGATGCAGGGCTGCTTCAAATTTCACTCAGAGGGGTTGAAGTCCAAGACTGGAGTGTGGCTGAGGTGTAAGCAAGGTGTGTGTGTGTGTGTGTGTGTGTGTGTGTGTGTGTGTGTGTGTGTGTGTGTGTGTGTGTGTGTGTGTGTGTGTGTGTGTGTGTGCGTGTGTGTGTGCCCAAGTGACATGATTAATGCAAGATAAGAAAGCTTGTTAGAGGAAAGAGGTTAAAATTCATAAAGTGGCTGTAAAGTGTCATGGAAGGAATATGTAAGAATGAACACGCCCAACAGATTCTATAATCACACAACAGCCATCAGTCATATTCACCTCCAGAGGTTTCAGTTTTCTCACACAGTACAACTGATTTACAGAAATAAAACAAAAGAAAATCAGTGAGGGCATAAAAGAAGATCTATATATCCAAGGTAACTTTCAACAACTGACCAAGAAATTTTAACTCCCCAACCATAACTTATATACAATACTTTCAGATTAGTCACTGGATTCACAATAACTGTTCAGATTTTCCTCATATCCCCCAAGAATCCCTGTTTGAAAAACATTTCATGTGTGAAACATCAAACACTAGTAAGGGGTTGATATCTGCCATCTATGTCATTTTAAATAAAAACCTTACAATCTACAATAAGAGTAATACAAAGAAGAAATGGGAATCAGATCCTAACATAAGATACGACAGTGACTGGTGTAATATCCTTGAAATCTGTCAATCAGTACGATTATCTCAACAAAACACAGACAAATACAGTCTAATATATTTAATAGAACTTATTATACTCCATATAGACTGCACAAAATACACCGCAACTCCTCTCCAAATTGTCAGAGATGTAGAACCTGTGAGGGCGACTTGGTTCATATGCTGTGGAACTGTCTTCAGAAACTTCAGAAACTACAAATGTCAAGATTCCCCCTGACCTGAGGATATACAAACTCTAGATACAAACTTTATTAAAAAGTATGTCATATTACATAAACCAAAACTCGTAACCTGCTCCCCTTTACTATTTTGTCTACTATACTTCTGTGGTTTTATGATTATTTGGGACCTCATACATCACTTGATTGTATTTTATTTTGCTTTTCAGATGTAACCAAAGGTGAACTCATGCAATTGTTTATTTTTACCGTACCAGGGTTGAGGGTGGTGAGGGGTTCTGATTTGTAATTATACATATGAAAAATATCTTTAAAAAAAAAAAAAAAGAAAGAAAATCTCAGAGCTTACAACAAACATTCAATCCTATCAATCCTTCATACAAAGTCATAAATCATGGGAGGAAAGATATGAAGGGTGGTTTCCATCAAATTATGAAATGTGTCTGCCTCCATCTTAACTTCATGAGGGTGGATGGAGTTTAATTTGGTCCTCAGAGATGACATTTCACTTCACCTGTAACACCTCTCTCTAGAAACTGTCCTTCACTCTGTGGACATGCAACACCGTCCTCCATACAGCTACCTACCGCTGTCTTTTTCACACAGCTAACAGAGCAATAATTAGAATTAACACTCTCTGCTTCATGTGGACATGAGAGGTTCATCTCCATACAGTCTTTATACTCTGGCTCCACCTTGATAATGTAACCTACATACTGTCTCCCCTTCATTCCACTGCTTTCATACACACACACACACACACACCTGGGAGAGATCTACTGAGTGCACTCTTCCTGTGTAGGGGGCGGCTGTGGCTCAGGTGGTACAGTGGGTCGTGTAAGTAATCGATTCCTGGCTCGCTCTGTCCAGTCCAAGTGTCCTTGAACAAGATACTGAACCCCTAATTGCTCCCAGTGACTGTGATGTCAGGGTGTGAACGTGTGTGGATTGGTGAATGTGGCAAAAATATATAAATATATAAATATATATATATATATATATATATATATATATATATATTATATATAAATAAGTCCATTAACCATTGAAATAATAATCTGAGTGAATAAACTATGACGTAGATGGAAAGTGTCCATACAGAGCAGTGACACAATCATTAGTAAGTTAGTTATTTGGGCGGAAATAAAAAAGAAAACTACACTTTGACCCCAAACATGATGACAGCGTTATCACTGAGAGGGCATGGACATATTTTTCCGATTACAACTCATAAGCTGTTGTGTTGAGCTGCTGGTATTGTGTAAGAGGAGAAAAGATTTACAACACAATAAAGTCAGCAAACATGAGGTTGCCAAGAAACACAACCAATGACTCTCTCTCTCTCTCTGTCTCTCTCTCTCTCTCTCTCTCTCTCTCTCTCTCTCTCTCTCTCACCTTCCTCCAGTGGCGTCTCTTGATGGTGTTCCTGGTAATCATCATCACTGCCCAGAACTGGGTGATGGACTGCCTCAGACGCTTGTAGTGTTTCCTAGAAGAAGAGAGAGGGCGACAGCACACAAACATACAAACACACAGACAGAAAAACACACAAACACACAAACACACAGACACACAGTGCTCAACATCAGTATATCACTCTGTGACCTCATTCAGCCTTCAGGTGAAACCTAACCTAACCTAACCTCTCGACATTGGGTTTTCTTTTATTCTTCTCACTCTGCACTACAAACACACTTTCACTGCTACATGTACACTTGTTTTCTTTAATGTGAGCTGACTGGATACTGCATAGAGGAAGGACTAACAGTATTTGACTTTAGTCTGTGTTTTGTTTAAGTCATCCACTCAAACTTGGTCTGCAAGTTCAGCCTCAATATATTTGGGGTGAATTCAAAGTACCTGTCTTTATTTGTAGGCTATTTGTAGCCTGTTTTCCTCTTAAACTGTAACAGACTGTTGCTACAGATTGCCACAGATCATCTGAAAAGGTTTGGAATCTCTCCCTCAGAGTTTGACAAAATAGGGGCCCCAAACAGCTAGAAAGGCCCTGCTTGTTGCACTGAACTGTAGTTTAATATTTTCCTGTTTATTCTCTTTTTATTCAGTTTAGCTTCATTCTTTTCTTTTATATTCCTCCCAGTTCTTTATATTGTCTTTTATTTTATAACTTATCTTAATGCCTCTTGATAAATATTTTATGTAGAGCTCTTTGAGTTACTTTAATAACCTTAAACAAGATTTTATATTCAATTGAAGACAAGCTCATAAAACATTGCTGTTGTTGATCTCTTCATTAACTCTTCCCTTCCTTTCCTCCCTCTCTGTTCATTTTCTTCCTTCTTCGTTCTTTTTCTTTCTTAATTTCGTCCTTCTGTACTTATTTATATGTTATTTCTGTACATATTTTCTCTTATTTCTCTTTTTTCTGTCCTCTCTTTTCTTCCTTGTTTAATTACTGTTCTCATTTTGTCATTCATTGTTTCAGTTTCCATGTTCTCCTTCTTTCCCTCCTTTCCTACTTTCCTTCTTCTTTTATAAAAAGTTTATTTTTTCTTTCTTTACTTTTTCTTCTTCTTGGGACTAAAACTAAAAGTATTGACTATTTTATTTTGTCATTTTGTTGCTGAACACATGACAGAAAAATCACAGCAGTTCATGCCCCCCCTCAGGTCATACTGCACATTACGTCTCTGAGATGTAGCTTGATACCCTGACTCCACTCCACTCCTCTCCTCTCCTCTCCTCTCCTCTCCTCTCCTCTCCTCTCCTCTCCTCTCCTCTCCTCTCCTCTCCTCTCTGTACCTGGCCTGGTGTCCTCGGATATGGCTCTGGATGATGATGGCTTTCTGTTTGAAGAACCTGAAGTTCCTCCTGCAGAGGAAGCCTCTGATGTTCCTCTGGATGATGATGGCAGCCCATGTCTGAGTGCTGCTGCACTTTTCCTCCAGCTGCTGGTACAGCAGCTCTTTAAGGAACACCTAACATACACAAACACACATCTAAACATGTTAATATGCACCTTCAAATCAGTGTCATGAATGGGCAGTTAGGAGGCACCTTGGTGAGTCCCAGCTGGTACTGTCCTTCCTCTGCACCAACCATGTCCAGCAGAGCCACCGTCTGCTGTCTGTCTGTCACCTCGTTCAAACGCTGGGTCAGGAGAACCCCGTATCTGTCACACAGAAACACACTCTGTCTTCACACTGTTCCTGAAGCTCCTAAATACACATCAGATGATGTGAACAAGGTAGGTGATTTAATAATAATAATAATAATAATAATAATAATACATTTTATTTATAAGCTCTTTTCTGAATACTCAAAGACACTTTACATAAAAAAACATCATAGCAGCAAAACAACATAAAACAGTACACTAAAAACACAATAGACTGAGCTAAACATTAAAAGCATTTTTTAAAAGGTGTGTTTTTGTCAGAGATTTGAATGTTGGAAGGTCGGTACAGTCACGGATGTGTTTGGGGAGAGAGTTCCAGAGAGAGGGGGCAGCTACAGAGAACGCTCGGTCGCCCCAGGCTCAGTGCTTGGCGAGTCAGGAGGTTTGCATCAGATGAACGGAGGCTACGGGATGGATTGTGGCAATGGAGCAAGTCAGTGAGGTAGGAAGGAGGCCTGGTGATGGAGGGCTATGGAGTTATGAACTGAATGCGCTGTGGAACCGGGAGCCAGTGGAGGTTCTGGAGGACAGTGGTGATGTGGTCACAGGTGCGGGTGAGCAGATGTGCAGCGGAGTTTGTTGGTGCATGCATCATGACTCCTGAACGTCACTTCTAACAGTGTCACTCCAGACACAGTCACACTTTTGGGTACCCTGCATCAAGGGGGACGGTATAAAAGAACAGGTCAACTATAGCAATAAACACTCATCTCCATGGATACTGCTAGACACCTCGTTTACTCAGTGCTTATTTTATTTGCTCTAAAATGAATCATAAAAAGGGGGTTGTCTCTGAGGGGGCGATGACAGCTGGTTGACTGGTCCATCACTGAACCACCAGACTGAAATACCTCGGGGGGGGGGGGGATCAATATTTAAACTGTAATGACCTGTTTGAGTTTAATTTTACAGTCTATAAGTGCAACACAGTATTTGAAGTAGTTTGTCTTGTAGTCCAGCAGAGGGTGCTCTTAAAACTGACTATTGGCTTGACCTGCATGCCCAGCTGACCTATCACTACTAATAGAAACAGACATCAGACTCTACTCTATTGGTTGCATTCAAATTCTTTCGAACCTGATTTTTTTCGAAGAGTGACCACCGTCACTTCTTCTGGTCCTTTAGATTTTGTCTGAAACCACCATGTGGTTGAAATTTTTGGTTTTGACCACGAGCATGTCAAACTCTATCCAATAAATACTGTATCTCTGTCATCTGATAATGAGTGAAAAAATATTGGATGCATTGTAATAACTGGTGATCCTCTGACTTTTCATCGAGTGCCATCAACAAGCCAAATGTCTCCAATACTTTGGTTTATGACCACACATCTAAAAAACTAATGACATTCCCATCAGCCTCAAGTGAACTCTGTGTTTAGTGCTTATCAACAAACGTTAGAATACTAACATGCATTCTTATGTGGTTGTTCAATATTAGTTTCAGTATTAGATGAACTTAAAATTGCATTTTTCTGCCATCTGCGCCTCAGTTTAGAGGGTTTCATACACATATGAATGAGGGTGTAGGGACTGGCTTTGGACTGAGGCCCAACCAGCTACGCCTTCTTCCCTGACAAGCTAAATTTTTATGCCCGCCTTGACAGGAACAACCAGGATGTGGCCATAGAGGCTGTGCTCCCTATAGACCACCAGCCTTCAACCTGTGACTTGCGCAAGCAGCCTTCCCGATATGCTTCCACGCTGGTACCAAAATTCTTCACGCCAGTGAGCCATAACCACGCTGCTGCACTCACCCTCACCATCATGAAGTGTTTTTAGAGGCTGGTCCTGGCTCGTCTTAAAATCTGAGATTTTAACCACCACCTCGTTAGGACTACCCTCCACCTACCTTGACAAAAGCAACACTTATTTAAGAATGCTGTTCAGTTCAGTACCCTAAACACCAGCGTCCTCTACTCCCTCATCTCCAACAACTACATGCCTGTACATGGTTTCAATACCATGCAGACAATACAACGATAGTTGGCCTCATCTTCAATGATGAGTCGGCCTACAGGGAGGTGGTCCAGCACTTGGTGGTGTGGTGAGTCGACAAACAACCTGCCCCTCAACACCAAGAGGACCAAAGAGCTCATTCTGGACTTCAGAAAGACCAAAGGCAGAACACCCATGTGGGGACCTCTCTTAAGACCCTCAACACTTTGATGACTTTGGTCAAGAAGGCACAACACAAGAGCCACACACACAGCAAGTGCTCTGTCTTGGATCAGAAATCACAGCAGAGGGTTGTGAAAACTACCCAATGCATCACTGGTACTCCATTGAGGCTGTCCACCCCGGCCACAGATTGTCCAGATCTCCCCTCCTCCACCCTGGGAGGTGCTACGAACTCTGCATTCCAGGACCATCAGACGCTGGAACAGCTTCTTCCCCTCAGCTGTCACCTTGCTAAACTCTGTACTTTGGGCCTGTCCGTCCTGGGAGAGGGATCCCTTCTCTGCTACACTTCCTGAGGTTTCCTCCATTTATTTTTTCTTAAAGAGTTTTTGGGGGATAATTTTTCAGATCTGAAGTGATGTTCTAAAGACTGATGAATCTAATCTCGTCTAATAAACATACTGTTTTGTGTTGTGATGGAGCAGGCAGGGATGCTACGTGTGTGTTTGCAGCACCTCTCAATGAAGTAGGAGTACTGTATCCGTATGGGGAAACCCTCTTTTCTGATGTGGATGGTCTCCAGCATCCCAGCATGCCTCAGCTGGCCTGACACATAGTCTACGTCAAAGATCCCGGGAAGCTAATAGAAGACATGTGAGATATTGTCATACATTGAACATACTAGTTAGCATCAGTGTAAAGTATCTGATATTACCTTGACGTAGTTTGGCTTCAGGCAACGAACAAAAGTGGTTTTGCATCTAAAAGGTAAGAGACAAAATATTGACACAGGTTATTCATAAGAAAACCTCAGAACTACATGCATCTGAAGGTTCTGCAGCTGTTGTATAGAACTGAAATGAAATATCTAAAGAGCACCAACAGGAGGCACTGACAACTTTAGGAATGTGGAAGGAGTATTGAACAGTACACTGCATGTATATGTGTGATTTTCATGAACCATCCTGATTTCAGTCCTTTACGATGTGCCTCAGCATGTGAATCTCTTGTAGTATTTCTTTCAGTGATGATTCACACCAAATGAAAACATTACAAACTATCATTACTCTCATATTTCTTTCCATGACATTTACTAAACCCACAGTCTCCACCAACCGCAGCTGTTTGATTTTAAACACATGCAGTGAAACCGTATCCCGTCTAGTGACACTCTGCTGGCTCTCACGCTGAGCCACAACTTTGGAAATGACAGCTCAGTATCAGGCAGTCTGGTCAGCGCGTTGGTACCTCTCCAGGCGGGTGGTGAGTTCGGTCAGGGACTGCAGGAAGTGTGAGGCAGCAGTTGAGGGCTGCTGGCGGAGGCCCTTCCCTCTCCAGCCCAGCTCTCTCTGCTGAATGTAACCATCCTGGACCTTTCGGAACAGCTCCGACACCATCTGACACACAAACAGAGTCACAAGTTCACCTGTGTAATAGTGTTTTTAAAAGGTTATGGATATGTTTTTAGACCAACTGATACAGTAAAACCCTCAAAATGTTACTCTCATCATTAGACTACAGCTAGTTATTACTGTACAGTGTTAAAGAATATGGAAGCACAATTAAACCCCTTGAATCTTGAAACTTGAATCTTGAAGTAAGATCTCATAATATCCATATCTCTGAATTACAAGATCAAAGAAACGGAGATCTGACACATTCTGTTGTAATTATGGCTCTGTTAATTATAACATCTTGTAATTATATCAAAAGATCTCACAAGTGCAAGATGCAAGATTCTTAAACCAAAGAAGAAGAAACATTTTATCAGAGAAAAGAAATTTCAGTCATAACAACAAGATACAGAAATCAGTATTACTGTATGATATGATCATTTCTGTGTGAGAGAACAACAACACAACATAAGTGCAACATAAAAAAAGACATGAAATAAAGAAGTATATAAATAAACTAAGACACCTTTACCAGTCTGACAAATCATATACAGCATACAGGGAATATTAAAACTTGGTTAACATAACCATTTTCAATTTTCATTCATCATAATAATTCAAAATATTTAATAACTGTATTTATCACTTGTGTTATTATCTAATTGTTTCATTGTTTTGTGGATTAGCTTCCCAGTGTTCTTTTGTCTTATGAGTCTTAGTTTGTTAGTTCCTTGTAAAGCACTTTGAACTTGAACTATAGTTTGAATTTGATCTGATGTAATCTGATTACACACAGAGGCTCAGATCATATCATCACTCTGTGAGGGTCGATTTCAGTTCACCTTTAAACGACTCCTGGCGAAAAGCTCCACCACTTCTGTCCTGAACTGGTCATGGTTCTTATTCAGGAAGTTGTGAACCTGCAGAGAGAGTGTTTCAAACTGTCTAAATACAAATGTTGTCACTGCTGTTTGACAGACCTGCTGCACACTGCGGTGCGATGCAATACCTGATAAGTGACAGCTCCAGCATAGTGATAAACTGTGAAGACTGGCAGTGGGTTCTTGGGCTTGGCATAGTAAGGGCTGTTCCCATGGTGATAGTGGCACTTCTGGAGGAAGGTATGGTCGGTGGCCTGATGAGAAAACACAGTAAGCTACCAACACACATACAGACTCTTTAATATTTTACACTTTCTCACACAAAGTCAGATGTAGAACAAACTGGAAATATTGTGCCATAACTCCTCTGAATGTAATTTCTTTTTCTAAATTAATATTCATGGCGCACTGTCATATAAACCATTTCATTAAACATGGGGCATTCTTTGTCCATAACAAGGTGTTGATTCATAAAGTATGAAAATAATACAATGTCTCATCGTGTTTAATACCTTAAAACCTGTGTTTTCTGTTTTGTGTGTGTGTGTGTGGGTGTGTGTGTGTGTGCGTATGTGTGTGTGTGTGTGTGTGTGTACCTGGGGGAGGCAGGTCTGGTCGTCCAGTATGCGGAGGATGCCGTGTGGTCTTGAGGAGATCAGCTCCAGACAGGAGTGGAAGTTGTTGAGTGCCATGGGATACCACTGGATCTGTTCTGCACTGTACTCCTCCTGCAGGACAACCCTGGCTTCAGTCCTCCATCATAACATATTAACATACCCAATAACTGATATTTCAGGATGCACTCCATGATTTTGTTAAAGAGGAAAATTTGTGGATTTGGGTTTGTGATTGCAGTAACGTAATCAGCCAGAACACTGTTGAGCAATTAGCATAAGGGAATGAGAAGAAGCTACGTCTATGCCTGTAGATGGTGCACACTTTGACATGTTTTTACATCTGCAGGTCTGAACTGCTGCAGACGGTACTTTCCTCACTTGCAGGAGCAGGTTGGACTGGAGCAGGTCCCAGTTTGAAACTGCTGCTGCTGCTGCTGCTGCTGCTGCATGGGAAGGTGATTCGACATACATGGATCTAAAACTCATGTTTGTAATTACAAACCATTAAAAACTAGAGTTCAGCTTTCTTCATTTAGACAGCACACATTGTCCTCTACAAATCAACACTACAGCTGTGGAGCTGGAGTTGAGTTTGATCAGGTGCCATACAATATGTCCTTTAATGTCTTTTTCACTGTAATGTGATTATTCCAAAGAAATACAAGTGAAACCACCTTCTGAAGTCATCCTTAATAAAGAGTTTATCAGTCGGAACTGAACTAGCTGGAGGTGTTTTATTATATGGTTTATATATTACCTAATATATTATCATTTTCTCTATAGGTCTAACTTACTAAAAAACAACATAAATCCTGCAGTTACAAGTGTAATAAAGAAAACAGTCATAAGTTTCTAACACAACCTCATTTTTATATTTTTGTTTGTGTCTGGATAAAACAAGAAACAGCATGTTAAAAAGTGAGCTTTAGAGGTGCTGAGTTATATGTTTTAACTTTAGAGAGTCAAGATAGCTTTCGCCCTGCCTTGAATCTTTATGCTAAGCTAGGCTAACTACCTCCTGGTTCTGGCTCCAGACTTAACACACAGACCTCATGTCATCCACAGAAAGCAAATAAACATGTTTTCCAAAGTCATTAAAAAGCGTTCTTACAAAAATCCATCAATTCTCCAGTTGTACATGGCAACTGAAACGTTCTTGCTAGAACTGATCTATAGAGCATCAGTAAATGATAAAGTCACTGGTCCCAGCTAATCGACCATTTATGAAGCTGGCTCATTAGAAGGTGGTACCCTGAGGGTTAGTTGATCTTCATGGATCTAGTATGCAACCACTGACCTGCTCCTGGGAGATTACTGCCTTGTTAACAAAGTGCTGCAGCTGCTCATTGGCAAAGTTGATACACAGCTGCTCAAAGCTGTTCACCCCAAGGTCCTGCAGGAGAACACAGAGGAGCTGCCATGTCACATCCAGCACCACAAGCAGATGCACAGGTATTGTTTGCAGATCTCAGCGCAGGCAAGAAGTCCAACCTCAAACCCGTAGATGTCCACTATTCCCACAGTGCTGTCCATCTCTGTGGGGCTCAGCCAGTCATTGATCTGCTCCAGCAACCAGTCAAACAGCACTGAATACAAGGCTTTGGCAATGGCATCTCTGCAAGACATGTCAGTAAGTTAAAACAACTTCAAGGACTCTACACATCAAGGTCACCCCATGATGTCTTCATCATGATGTCCTCATCATGGGGAGTATTCAGCTGTTACAATGTAACCCCTGATGATGTCATTGGAGAGACAGGAAAACCTGTGTTACAATCTGAGGGAGTGACATTTGAAGGTTGGAGTTTATCACGTGGCAGCTTGATTGCGTCTAATGAACAGAAGCAATGAAATGAGACACTGTGTGTTGCATTTTGCCTGTACGACAAAAGTCAAAGCTAACATTATAAAGCATAACTATAAAGTTACACTCTGTTATTTCTGTCATCATTTTGATCATCATTTTGATCCTGGACTCTAGAGGACCACAGCAGACACAATGAAACAAGTTTTGAATCAATAATTTGACACAAAATGTTGATTTCTCTAGTAAGTAGCTGTGTGAGAAGGGAGATAATATACAGCGAGTTGGTCATTGTTGTGAAATAAACTCCGACAGGGTGACTGCATGGTGCTTCCTTGTGGGGAGTGACGAGGGAACCCTTGATGGCAAACATCATCACTGTGCATATTCTAGATTCACATAATATTTTATTTCACATGAGTTGGCAAACAGAGCTAAATCAGGCTTCACCTATAAACAGGAACTTTACGTAAAAAAGAATTAAGTTCCATGCATCTAGACTTAGAACCGCTACTCCTTTGGGTTGTTGAAGTAGTTTATGTAGGTGTGATTGGGCTGCATCCTAGGTGGAGGTATTCTGGGTCCATCCGGCCGGAAGGAAATGATAGACCAAGAACATATTGGAGTGATTACATAATGCATTTGCCCTGGGAATGCCTCGTGATTACTCAGGAAGAACTAGAGGACGTGGCTTGGGAGAAGGATTACCATCCTTGGCCTGCTGCCACTGAAACCAAGCCATGGATAAGTGGCAGAAAACTGAATGAATGGATGGAAGGATGGATGAATGGCAGGAATTGTCTGTCATTGCACTTACATCCAGCTGAATCCAAGTTTAAGCAAACTTTCTTACCTAGATTCTATGGCACTTTCCACAGACAGAGGGCAGTAGATCCTGTCATAGGTCGTCTCCTGTGAACAAGAAAGCTTATCAGTTTACATAGTGCAGAAATATGAACAGTGACTGACTGGTGTATGAGATACTACTGACCGTGACCCTGTGTGTGATGACAGTCTGCAGGGCCTCAGAGGAAATCTGCAACAAGCCCCCAACCCTCCTGGCCTCAGCCTCGCTAAAGATACGAGCCACCTCAAACGATTCACTCTGAAGCAAGAACACCAACCGACGTATGATATCAGCGTCTGATCTGCCTAATCCTCACTCTCTCTCTCCTACACAAACGCACCTCGTAGGAGCTGAAGCACATGTTGCCGAGCTGCAGGATAGAAGAGAGGATTGCCCAGACGGTGGAGATCTGATCGGCATGCAGACCGATGGTCTCAAAGCACTTAACCAAAAGCTGAAAGTCCTGCTTGTCCTGCTTCCCCTTCAATTCACAGCAACCACCCTAGAGGAGAGAAATACATGAGTAACATGTTTAATCAGCGAAGAGGAGCGGAAGATGACAAAAACCAGAGATGAAGATTAATTCACTGATGTGTGATGTACTTGGTTCAGGTAGTAATAGGTCTCGGCTCCTTGCAGGTAGAGCTCCTGTTTGTCCCAGTCGTTCATACCTGCCAGCAGCTCATAGAACACATGGTAGTTCCTCTCCTCATTGGCCTACGAGAGAAATCAGACAAGAACTAGACAGTGACGTCAACCTGGTTCGTGACTTCTGCTGATTTTCCATCTACTTACAGCATAAAGTACCCTGCCAGAAACAACAACTTGAAGCACACAGCCACATACAAATTTGTTGATATGTTATTCACTTACACTGAACACCAGAAGGAAAGCAAAACTTGAGACTACAACAACATGCTAACAAGCTCACAATGACTATGTTAACATCTTGATGTTTAGCAGGTAATGTTTCCTATGGTTGCCATCTTACTTTAGTGTGCTAGCATGCACTAAAGGCAAAGTACAGCTGAGGCTGATGGGAATGTCTTTAGTTTTTCAGGTATATGGTCAGAAATGAAAAGTAAGGGCATCGTTAAAGATATTACCATTCATCAGAGAACATGAATGTGTGTAATAACTTTCATGACAATCCATCCAATCCCTGTCAAGACATTTCTCTCTGAACCAAAAAATTCAACCAACTGGTAGCACTTGAGGAAAAGCAGTGTTGTTAAGATTCATCCTCTGGGAACCATGAATGACTGTTAAGTAGATAGTACGTATTTTGACCTGTTGGGGGCGCCAAGCACAGTGGTATTCATTTTCTTGGAGATTTTGAATATCTGTACCAAACTGTTGTCAAGTTACTTCATTTAAAAAAAGAGTGATATTTTTTGGCAATCCATTGAACATTTGCCAAAGTAGTGACAGACCAACCAACCAACCAACCAACATTTCCATCCCAGTCATGCTATCGAGTCATGTCGTTAGCATGGCTAAAAACTGAGGATTGAAAAGCTATTTGATCAGTTTTATAGGTGGAGGTGTCCTCTATCAAGCTGGGAAAGCTGAGCCTTCCAATCGTTCATTTTCAAAGAAGCAAACACAGTGAACCAGAAAAGGAACTTGAGACATTTTCCTACAGGCCAACACAAGCTACCCTGTGATATATTAGGCATATAGCCAAATCACACAGTAATTTACATAATGACAAATTGTCCAGCAGCCATATTTATGTTGTGCCAAAGCCAATGTGATGTGTTGTTTTTCCCACAAGTGTGTCCAGTGATCTGTTTGAACTGATGAAATATACTTCTCCAGCAAATTTAACATCATGGACTTCTCCATGATGTCTGTTTTGAGCACACAGCACACCTCACTCAGTGATCTCACCTGAAAGACAACCCTGGACTTCTCAAGAAGGTATTTGGACAATGAGGTCCCTACAACAAACCCACTGTCAACCAAGACGAGAGACAGTCGACAAATAAAACAGCTGTAACCAATCTCATTAGCAACGGGGAACATAGTGTTTGGTAAAACATGAAATTGTTTTTCTACACAGGGTAATATTAGGTTGACTCACTGGAGAATGTGGATGTGGAGGTACTTGCCAAAGCGGCTGGAGTTGTTGTTGAGGATGGTCTTGGCATTCCCGAAACTCTCTAGGATGGAAAAGACCTCCATGGGCTGGTCGAGGCAGAGAAAAATGGGGGAGAACTCAAAGGTGCACCCGCCAAAGCTTTGCTGCTAAAACTGTGCATTAAAGAAGGTGTTCTTTGTGTATTCCACAGTGAATTACCTGTCGCAGGTTGTCGTTTCTACCCTGATACATGGAGCTGAGGTAGTGGACTATCAGCTTGGTAGCTTCAGTCTTCCCTGATCCACTCTGCCCACTATACAAGAGATAAAGATTACCTGAAATATGACAGCTGCATTCAAATTATTTTTGTACATTTTATGCCTTTATTAAGTAGACAAATGTGGGAAGAGAGAGACATGCAGGTCTTAATGTGAACCACGAATAATGCTGCACCTTAGTGCCAAAGCAACCAGGACATCCAATGACGCAGCTTTTTATTAAAACTAAGCATGTGACATGAAATAAGACAAAAAGTCTTGTACATAAAAATTGATGAAATCAACATTCCTGTTAGTACCTTATGATGATGCACTGCTCCTGCGTGGAGGCTTGAGACTGACTGAAAGCAGCGTCAGCTATGGCATACACATGGCTGAGGCAGAAAACAACAGAAGCAATCACTAATGATGAAAAACATCACAGAGATAAAATGTTCTGAAGGGACTGAAATCTTTGGTGAGACATGCTGCCAGTCATAATAAAAAGTACGGTAGGGGCAAAAAGCAGAATAATGAACAGCAGTGTGACGAGTGTGTGCTCACGGTGTGTTTCTCTGCTGCTCTTTTCCCTGGTACTTCTGTCTGAGCTCCTCTGTGTAGATGCTAAGAGGCTTGAAGGGGTTAATAGACAGCAGCATGTTTCCAATGTAAGTCTGGGGAAAAAAAGAAAAGAAGTAAAACACACTGAAAAACAAAATAGTTTTTGGGAATGCAAATTCTGAACTCAAGGCTCACTTCTTTAGCTTCTTAGGTTCTCTTACTCAGGAAGGCTGTGGGATATGGCTGAAAGCTCTGGGAAGCTGAGAGAGTGAACCTTCTCAAAACAGGTTCAATTTTTTTTTTTTTTTACATGTGTGTTTATGTGCAGTTCTTTTTTTTTTTACAGCAACTTAACAGCAGCTGAAGATGTTTGCAATGATGTAGAAGTGTACTACAGGGTGCACTGTAAAAAACGTCTGAAGATTTTATGGTGAAAAACTGCCAAACCATGACAGTAAAAGAGTGTGAAATATTTCATGAAACATGACTGTGTTTTACTGTATACAGGAGACATATATTTTTACATATATATTTCATAAATCTTTAATAATACAGAATTTTAAGGGAATATCTACAGATTTTAAAAAAGGTATTTTATACTTAATTGTACAGTAAAACACTGTAATATTTCTTGACAAAATCTGGCAAATGGCATTTTCATGTCAGTTTTATAGCAAAACACCAACCGTAAATGTTAAATCAACAGTAATAATATCATTTTATAGTAATATTAGAAAATATTCAGGCAACCACAGCTACCAGTTTTTTTTACAATAAAAACTTTACAGTGTAATACTTCATGTACTATTGGGTGTGGTCACATGTGCATCAAAGCACACCTCTGATCACACCCAACCACACAATCAACCAAAGTGGGCTCTGAAACACTGCTCAGCCTTCAGCTTAGTGACTAAATTACAGTTTTAAGGATTAAGCTATCATCTGATTTTCAAATTTCAAATGTTTTACTATCATCTTGTGAATTCATGTAACTTTATTCTTCATGTTTCAACATTCTGGACATGTACATTGTCGCAATTTTCTTTAACGTAACATTTGAGTTGCAGCACAAAATGGTTTCAAGACAGATGTGCTTGCTTCAGATAGTTTGAAGTCAGTGATGAAACTTACATAAATACAGTCACGGTGGAACCTCTTCTTCAGATTCAGAAGCACAGAGCTCTCACACACCTCTCTAAGAACATAAGGCAAACAGGTTGAAAAATTGCATATTTGTACTGTACTGTAACGGTGTGTGCGTGTGTGTGTGTGTGTGTGTGTGTGTGTGTGTGCGTGCGTGTGTGTGTGTGTCTGTGAACTCACTCCAGCTGGGACAGATCCTCCACCTCATCGACCTCTATGACTTGCTTGCTGCCGGGCATCAGCACCTGAAAAACGCAGAGACATGAGCAGATATGAGGACGCGAGGCAAAGATGAAGCCTCGCCACCCTCTATTTTGAAACACCCTCCAGTCAGGACCACCAACTTCAGACAAGCTTACCTTACCTTTTCTCCACAGCTGTCTTCTACTCTGGCTAACATTGTATTAATAAAGTTAAAAGCATTGGTAGGAGCCATGTGTTTTGTTTCTGCACTTTCCTGCTGCTAATCCACTCCACTCATAACCTTTCCACAGCAGGTAACCAATCCACTTGCAGCAGTGGAGCAGTGTGATAGATGATATACTGCAAACTCATAGCAGTGTATGGCAGTGTTCTGTGTGCTCTATTGTATCTGGAACGTGAAATAAATAAACCAGGAGCAAGTCTTTTATGTCCTATTGTCTTGTGTGCACACCAGCTATATGGACTAGAACTGACAGGGGAAATACCTTCCCTACACTATTAGGCAACCACTTTAGTATATTTAAAATAATCCTTTGGGATTGATATGGTATAGATTGATGGGAAAATGGTGTGTAACATAGAGAAAGGATCAAGATTCCTTCCTTCCAAACCCTCATGGTCACTTTAGGCTCAGGTTTTTCTACTGAAGGAAGTTACTGAAATGAGATTCTCTACTTAGACCCAGTTAACCCAGTAAACTAGCAACTAACCTGTTGCCAGTTAACCTCATTCATTGAGATGTTCCACTAAGTGTTTTCTTTAATTTCACAACATTTCCAGTCTTCTGTTGCCACATTCAAAATGGACATACAATTTTCATCATTCGATAACTTGTCTTTGTGCTATTTTCAATCAAATATGGGGTTTCTATTTACACACACAGCGTGGCAACTTTTTTGGAATCAGGGTTGTAACATAAGGTGCATCCATTGTCACTGTGTGCTTTTGTTTCCACTGGAGTTCCTGGAACTATATTTGGACATTGTTCTGGAGCTGATACTAAATGCAAGTTCCAAGTACTTAACAGTGGTTGCCAGCAGTACTGTCAATCATGACTAGTCAAGCAGATGTATTGTCAAATTACAACAAGGTAGACTACAACAGATGCAACTACAGTAACCATAATTGTAACACTGCATTTGTATCAATCAAGACATACTTTAAAGGACCATAGTCCATACACACAGGTGTTTTACTTATTTGACATCATATCCTGGTTTCTAAAATACAGTGGAAACACAAGAAGAATTTTGTACCAAAGTCAAACAAAGTACTTTGTTACAGTTACTGAAAATCCTGGGGTACAGGTTAAGTTTATTTGTCTTTGCTTCAATTACATTTTTTTATCCACTGAGGATAAATACACACTGTAGATGATTAGTTTTATTGCACCTGTTAGTGTGGGAAAACTTTATCATTGTTATTAGTACATGAAGTTTGATGACCTTCCATAATTCCAGCATAGCCCAACCAAACTTTAACCTGAACAGAGTCTAATCTGCCAGAATAAATTGGTTGTCCCTCTAAACATCTGTATAAAGAGGGACAATGGAGAATGCTTGTTGGACAAAACAGGATGCAAGTATCATGTAGATGGTGCTGGACTCAGTGGTTAGAAGTTTCCTCAACATTTGGTAGAAGTAGGTTTACAACAGATAGCCAAACAGCAAAGTCACATTTTAGAAACGCCAAACAAGATAATAAAAAATAAGGAATAAACCAAGAAACTATGAAGTGGTTTAATATGCTAGTGCCAATGTTGTCTGTCCCCCTACGGCCCTTAAATGGCATGTATCCACAATATCAATACAGTGGAAATACAAGAAGAACTTTGTACCAAAGTCAAACAAAGTACTTTGTTACAGTTACTGAAAATCCTGGGGTACAGGTTAAGTTTATTTGTCTTTGCTTCAGTTACCTTTTTTGCACCAAAGGAAGAATTCTTAGGTTTTTAGGTCATCCCATGACCCTTTCTCTAGTACAACAATCAGGCTGAAATTACTTATTGTACACAAAAATATATATGATTCTCAAAGTGGAAGGCTCTGGTGTTAGCTAGCTAGACATTATATCTGTAATACAGTACATTAGCTGCTTGTAGAGAGTAAATGGGTTTAGTAAGAGTAAAGGTGTAAATAAAGCTAGGCAGAAATTTGCTTAAATGTCAATGTGCTTCAAGAATAGTCCAGTCTGGGGTGTCGTTTAGCTCAGTTGGTAGAGCAACCGCCCCAGTACAAAGGCTCACCGCGGCACCGCAACAGCCCAGGGTTCGAATCCGACCTGTGGCTCTTTCCCGCATGTCATTCCCCATCTCTCTCTCCCCACATTCCTGTCACTCTTCAGTTGTCTCTATCAAATAAAGCTCAAAAAGGCCCAAAAAAAAAAATCTAAAAAAATAAAAAAAGAATAGTCCAGTCTACAAATTACTAGTAATACCTGTGTGCTGACTAGTCGACTCTCCAGCATCTCCTGGGTGGGATCCTCTGATTCCCAGGGGCCCCTGCCGTTGTGTGCAGGAACAGTCCTGGCCTGGCCCTCATCGTCATAGACTGTCCACTTGGTTAGCTTCTCCACTGTCTGATGGGGCAACAGGTTCTCAGCACGTAGCCAGTCCTGAACCACACACAGCAAAGACTGACTCAACAAATTGTGTCACTCCTAGAAACACTAGAGAGTATCTATTTTTATTCCTATGAAGCTTTTGTCACGTTCTAAGTGGCAGACTGCTGTTTCATCTTAATAATATCTATTCCACCAAAAATGTAACACATACCTGTGGGTCTCCACTCATCCGTGGGTTCCCAGCCCAGTGCACCTCTGGTTGGGCGATAGCATATGTACCCCCCTCACCCATCAGCTGGGCCACTTCCCTGTCTGCCTCCTCTTCATACAAGGATCGAACACCTGACATCACCGTGCTTGCCTCCCCATTTGGAAAGGGCTGAGTGGTGGACCTGGGTATCCCAGCTGGAGCCTCTCTCTCTGGGTCTGGTCCCTTGGCCCGAGTCGGTCCACCACCTATTGCTCCTCTCGACAAGGTCATCTTGGTCAGCTTGATCTGGGAGGGGTCCAGTTTCCTTCTTGCAGCCTGTAGCACACTCACTCCTTCTTGATTGTCTTGGGCAGCTGTCCTGTTTCTATCCTCAGTGTTGGATGATCCTTCCAGTGAACCACTGGACCCAGGGCTCCTCTCTACCACATCTCCACCTGATTTTAACCCTCCTGGAAAGGGCTTCTTGATGGACTTCAAGAGGCTAAGATCTGGTTTGACAGGGAGCACAAGCCTGGCACCTGGTTTCGGAGGTTTGGGCTCTGACGTAATGAGTTCTCCTGGTGTTCCAGTGGTATTTGATGGAGTAGAAGGTCCAGGAGATGCCTGGGGTACCTCGGCTGTCTTTGCCTTGCCCAGTTTGTTCATTCTGGGGAGTACCACAGCATATTTGGCCTCTACTTCTTTCTCCCCAGCTGTGTCCATTTCTTCCCCTCCCTCCCCTGCCTTTCCCTGTAGGCTGGCTTTCTCTTTAGCCATTTTGTCCTCAGACGAGCTCCTATTTTTCTTACTGGCCAGGCTGGTTTTACTGGCAACTCTCATGGCCATCCTATGTTTGAGGATATTGCCCTTACATTTTCTGGGACCTTGTTTCTGTTTTATCACTCGGAGGGAGAGCCAGCGGGAGACCCCGATGGCTTTAGTCCAAGCAGAAAGCTTCTTCCTCAAGCTCAATCCTTGTGGCGCATTCTTCTGAATCCAACCAGACACTCTACGAAGAGTGGTTATACCTTTCCTTTGTGCTATCAAGCGTTCCTTGGGTTTGCTGGACTTCCCATCAAGAGCCTCGCCCTCTGATGTTTCCTCTTCTGGCTTTACTAGCATTTTATTGGCTTTGTTTCTGAGAGATGCCATCTTGACTTTCCCCAAGAGCAAGCCCTGTGGCCGCCCTTTGACGACGTTTCCAGCGTTCTGCTGCTCCTCAGGCTCCAGCATGGCTTTGAGGTCTTTACCTTTGGCTTTGAGAAGCATAATTCGGTTTTGGCCTTTGATGGCTTTGGTCAGTGTTGGTTCAGTCTCCTCCTCTTCCACGTCATCATGATCATCAGATCCAGCCTCTACAGGAACATCTTTCTCATGAATGTTTTTTGTTCTGTTTGCTAATTTGCCTTTTGCTATGTCAGCGTTGTTGAGGGAACGACCTTTTGGTGATTGAATCTCCTCTGTTGCAGAACTGAGTTTGTCTTCTTTCAGCTGCTTCTTTTTGTTCTTTTTTTCTTCCTTGGCTTTTTGTTTGGCTTCCTTTTCTAACCTCTGCTTCTCCGCCTTGGCCCTCTGTTTCTCAGCCTTCTCCGCCTGCTTATCTGCCTTCGTTTTTTTAAACATCTTGTATTTCGAGACTTGCGCAGGCTTTGAGGGACGTGGACTCTGTCTGCTTCGTCTGGAGCTTTTATCAGCTATTTGCCTTTGAGACGAGTCCTCCTGGGTTATCTCCTCGTCTTCACTGATGACCGCCTCAGATACTTCAGTTTCCTTCTTGTTTTCCTCTTCCTCTTCTTCACTAGAAGCAACTGGTTCGACCTCTGAGTCACTTCTGGATTTGGCTACCTCTGAAAGTTCTTTGTCTGATTCCTCATTTGCTGTATGTTCTGTATCTCTTTGGGTATCTGAAGCCTCAGCCTCCTCCTCACTGCTTTCCTCGCTCCCTTGCGTCTCAGCTGTCTCTTTGTTACTGTCCTGCTCCTCCTCCTTCTCATCACTACTAGTGTCCTCTTCTGTCACCTCCTCTGAGCTTCCTGCATTGCTCTCTGATTCCTCCTCTTCACTCTCTGTCCCTTTGTCATTTCTCTTGTTTTCAGGCTTGGTGGGGAGCTTGTTGATCTTCCCTTGTGTGGTCCGGGGTGTTTTTGGTGAAGGTTTGAGTTTGGTGGGCTTGTTTGTGCCCCCTGTGATCTTACTATCTTTTTTACTAAGTTGTGATCTACCATTTGCAGAGGTCCCATTTCCTAATGTGCTTCCCGCTTGTTTCTGTGTCCCCTTCTGTTCTGGATCCCTCTTTTTGCTCTGATCGGCTGTCTTCCTTCTGTTACTCTTCACTACATCTGTCTTTGCATCCTCCAGAGTCGGTGAATTCCCTTTACCTTTCTGTTTTCCATTACGCGCTTTAGAGGGAGGCTGAGATGCTTTCTGTCTCACATTCTTTGATTGATTTCCTTTTTTTGCTGCCCCTGCCCTCTGCTTCGTGGCATTTGTTCTACCTTGAGACTTGACCGGTGACATGGCTATGAATTCTTCAGAGCTGAAATTGCCTAGAGAATAAAACAAAAATAAGAGCAGACAAATGGTCTTTACTTTGTAATTTAAGATTGGCTCTGAAAATGGAAAGGTGCGCAGAATTTAGTGGTCACAAAATTTAAACGTACTAACAATACACCAAGATTGACTTAGCCACTCAATGAGATGAACAGATATCATCTGTAAATTGAGTCACACATCTGTCAAACTCAGTGAAACCATGTCCTTGGCTCTATCAGCATTTAGACCAGGTTTCACACTTTAAGTCCCTGATCCTAGTTCAGAGGCTAAAGACACCCAGGTCAGACCTAGTTTAGCCACAACTGACCTGTTTTTTCATCCAACAGTCATTGCTCCGGTTAGTTTGAAGGCTGCAATGCATCTCCATTAAGATAAACTCAGCAATAAATCAATATAATAAAACAAGGCAAAAGCATGACACAGCAACATTCATGCAAAGTGGCTCCAGATCTTTTCCATACTGGATTAAAATGATACTCCTTTTTCTTTTGTAACAGCAAACAACAGCTATTATCTGGAGGTTAAATCTAAACTGAAGTGAAAGTCTATCTTTAGATCCACCTAACTGTAGCTGTATAGCCTATACACCCTGGGGGTAGAGCAGTGAGCTCTTTCAGTGTAATATAGCTTACCAGGCTTCTCAGGTGAAACCCAGGCATGGCTGGGGGGCTGCAAAGTGCTCCGGCTTGTCCTCAAGAGCTGGTGTCACTGATACAAACGTGCACCCATGCTCAAGAGGAGAACCGAGGGGGAAGTTACACACCAACATCCCACCCACTAACATTTAACAGAGAGGCACATGGGCGCATAATGCAACACACACCCAACAAAAGTTTGTGTGCTTCATACGTGCACACAATGCCCCTGTCAACAAAGGTGAGCTTGCGTGCACTGATGGGCGTGCACACACACAAACACACAGTGCCTTCTGAATAATACAGCTGTACCTGGCAGGTCACACAGCTCTGCTGCCGTTCATATGGCCAGCTGGTGAATGCTTGGGAGGAAAGGTGAGAGGTGCTGCTTGGAGTGATCAACAAAAGGTGGTGATGGAGGAGAGAGAGAGAGAGGAGGGGTTCATTACCTGGCTTTTTCTTCTGGGAGAAGGAGATTCTGTCAGTGTGTGCTGGAATGTTGGACAGGCCTCATTTCAAAATGGTCAATATCTCAGTGCCAGCCGTGGAAACAGTGACATACACCGACCGGCCACTTCATTAGGTGCACCAATGTGATCCAATACAACAACTCAGCCATAAATTCTGCTTTTAGCTTCTCAGTTTTCAGCTTTTGTTGACACTGTCAGAGAGGTATTAGTTTAACTAGTTAATTAGATTTACTATGTTGTAGTCTGCAGTCGTTTTAAACTGGACTGCATTAGTTTCTAGTATTATGGCCCTCTCGTGTATGTACAGTGCTTAACAAATTTATAAGACCAGGTGTCAGAGACCATCCAGCACCATGAAGTGCTTTAATATGGACTCTTCCATTTTCAGTGAGCTCTCGATGTTTTACCATGTTGAACAGGAATGAGGAATTTCAAACTGAATTCATCTTTTTATACCCAAATCTGAGCCGGCTCACTGAGCTTCTCTGAGAAGTCAGAAATGAATCCAGCATAACATTCAACCACTACAACTAATTCTTCTGTTCAGGAATGCAAGTAAATAATTATAATTAGACATCTTGATCAAGAAATAATAATGTGCTTTACTATTTTTTCAGTTTTTTTGTAAAACAGTATATTTAAAAATTTATAGATAACAATAATAATAATTATATTATAGCATTAAAATATAATTTTGGTTAAAGAGCTACATACTGCTGTACGAACCATTACAGAAACATAAAAAATCATTTTGGTAATTACCAATGCTGTTAATTTAGGGCAGCTGTGGCATAAACTTACATTGGGTGGTGGTCTAATAAATTTGTTAAGCACTGTACATGGGTTGGACATAATATATGAAACACATCGCAATATAAGGCAGTCCTGTACAACAACAGCGCCCACTTGTAGAATCAATACCTCTCTGACAGCGTCAACAAAAAGTGAAATGTTTTAAGCTTCGTAAAAGTTGAATTAATTACAGAGTTGTTGTGGTGCATCACATTTTAATGTATAAGTGTACCTAATGAAGCGCTCAGTCTTCAGGAGTTGAAGAGGATTTGGAAAAAAAACACCTGTAAATGATTTATTCTCACCGTTTGTTCTGTAAACATGTAAATATCAAATCTCACACACAATCTACTCATAAGCTTGTTGTCTGTATTCAGCTGTATTTATGTCTATGTGTGTATGTACAATGAGAACAATGTAAAACTGAACAAAGAATGTGATTCTGTCATCTGAGAGGTGTGCATTTACTTTCTTTGTCATGTAGAATTTGTGATACCATTTACATAAAATAAAATACATAATAATCAATAACTAATAAAAATTTAATAATACTTTATAATAATATAGAGAATAAATAAAACATTCCCCACTACACCTCCATCATCCCTTACCGCTAACCTCTGGTTAGCAGTGTACAGTACTGTTGAGCTATTCCTTTAACTAATCTGTTTCTCTATGGTCTCCAAACATCGGGCACAACGTTTAAAAAGAGTTCCTTCAGTCAGTTTGATGTGGATGTAAATAACCTCAAAGTAAAGCTGCTGAATTCTGCTTTCTGTCAGGAGAAAAACAACTTTTCAGACTTGAGGTCAATATGAATTATTGAGCTGTGAGATGAATATAAAACCGGGGGAAGGCAACTCCGTAAGAGCACATTAAGCTCCAAAGGCCCAGGTACCCGGGCACCATTTCCTAGCTCATTAAATGCGTTCAGGTTGCATATGACAATGAGTCATCTCGCGGGGTCATCCTCTAACAGAGCTGCTGCTGTTAGCCGGCCCAGCCTCAGCCAGGTCCTTAGAGAGCTCAGGTTGCAGCGAAGCCACGGCGGCTCGAGGCAATTAGTGGACAAAGCGCCTCATTCTATAATGGATGACCAAAACTCTTGGCTGTGCATGTATGACAACTGATCCCTCTTTTTATCCACTTCACCAGAGATGGCCTGGCTGCTGTGGCTCACAAAGACCAAGATTATAGCTGGGCTCTGACAAGAAACCAGAAATTGAAAAAGAACACTGGCTTTTGGAATCAAATCAGACAGGCCAAAATGATGGGTTGGGAGTATAAATGTTGTTTTTTTTGTGGAGCATACGGAGACACTGAAACAACATTCATACGACGACGAGATGGACAGTGTGGAAAATGTGAGGCGTGAGTGGAGAGAAAATAAAAACAGACACGTTCATTCTTGGGAAAAACAACATGTAATCATTATCCACAAGTAAAATGTAGTGTGTAGATACAATCAAAAAAATTAGGGTTCTTAATCACTACAAAAATATATTCTAGGTTGACACTAAAATACCCAGCATTGAAACAGTACCAAAATATTTCCTTGTACTTAGAGCAGCCAACCCGGTCAGAACAGGCCCACAGGTACAGGCTGAGTCACATACATACTGTATATATTAAAAACATTTCACTACAATAGCTTACAATTACATTCCTAAATTACATTATTCATTGCTGGCATAAAAAAAAATGGTTTACATAAAAATAATTAAAAACCAAACCCCCATAGAAAGCTGTTCCCCCAAAAAAGTACAGCATTGTGAGCTCCGCAGTAGTGGAGAAGTACCGACGGCGGTCATTGAGTTACAGAGTGGACGGGAGGGTCGAGTGCAGTGGACACTTTGTAATGCTTTCACTGAATTAATGGAAAGTAAAAACATGTTAAGAGTGGTTCAACAACATAAAAACAACTTTTTTTTCTCTTTTGTGCACGACAGATATTCCCTTGATAGTTCATCTGGAAGTATGGAAGCTCATCAAGAAAAAAAAAAGAAAAAAGGAAGGAATGACAAATGAAAATATTTTAGCCGAGTCAAGGTTTGAACTTTGAGGTAAAAATGATGATAGTCAAAAAACTTTGATTTGAAATGTGAAGAAATTATCACGTGAAGTCAGAATGATTAAAAAAAAAAAAACAAAAAAAAAAACTCGACTTTGTCCCTCTTTTGATTTCGTGTCATAATTTAACTCACTTGTTGGTTTTTATCATTCCTAACGTTTCTTTTCTCTTGCTGGCAGAAATGAGCTTCCACAGTACAAATCTGAGACTTCTTCAAATAAAAAAAACAAATCAGGCACAAATCACATAAAAATTTAAGATACAAAATTATTTTCATTATTCAACATGATTCAAATCATCCCCCGTGTTCCTTCCAGCTGTATGTCCATGTGTGGGGGGATGAAGGCCAGTGAGATTGCACAGCGGACAGCGTGCTGATTGGACGAACCGTTTCCACTGGCAGACTCCACACGAGAAGGCTGGTGGTGATAAAAGGCTTTGGGAATGAACAGGGGATGGTTGCTAATTAATTCAAAGTTTCAATGAGTGGCATCTATGGCAGGTTTGAGATGCTGGTTTGATGCTGGCGTTCATCGTGGTGTTATGAGTTATGGCACCGGTCACATGTCAGGAATGTGCTTCATGCAGCTTTGGGTTAAACGTGTGTGTGTGACCATGCTCGGATGATTGGTGTACAGCGTGTGGTCTTTTAGGCACAGGTGGTGTCTTCCTTCACCCTCTGTCTGCACCGCCTTCAAAAAAACGGCCTCGTGGTGGTCAGAAAGCACTACTGCCAGGAGCCCTTTGGTGTCTCTCTCTGAGGGGCCCGTCGTGAGCTGAGAGTGGGGAGGTCAGTCACTGAGGCGAGGGGTCAGGGGTCAGTAGTGGTTGCGTCAGCCGCAGCAGGAGGCGAGTGCTGCTACAGGACTGCAGTACGCTTCATACACGTCAACATGTCAGTTCGCTCTGAGGAGAGACGGCACAAAGACTCCATCACACTCTGTTATCAGCACACAGTCAGTGACGTGTCAGCTTTAAGATGTCTCACCTCGACTGTCCAGAGATCGGTCAAGCTACAGCACTCTTCACATTATTCTCCAGGAATGACCTGAGGCGAGCAGACAACAGCGTCCATCAACATCACCACTTACAGCTGTTTACATTTTTTATACCACGTTCACGCCAAAATCCAAATCCTGATTATGATCGAGAAAACACTGTCACACCGACCTTTTAAAAAGTGTCCAAACAAACATGGATGACTCAGTCCAGACAGAGTCTGCTGTTCATAACAAATACATGCTCATGTAATAGAGGTGGTGATGTGATCGACCATGCACAGTATTTGTAATCCTCACATGAACAAATATGATATCATACTATCATCACTCCACGTTACATCAATATTCTGTTCAAATTACACTCTGATGCTGATAGAGCACAGAGCTGCACGCATCACTGCTGTACAGCTGTTCTGACATTAATGTTCCTAATCTACCTTAGCCTGTAACAAAAGATGAACAGATAGAAAACAAACAGATCAACATTTCCTCCACACTGTTGTTTGAAACGGAATGTGATCAGCTGATAATAAACCTGATCAGTCACCATCAATAAATCAATACACAACCATTAATCAAACCAATAACTAACAGCAGTCAACGTCGGACCACCTTATCATATTTAACTGTTACCTAGTGTTTCTGTAGCGTTGACAGAACGTTCAAAAATAAACATATCAGCAGTTTGAAGTAAACTAAAGCTCCGACACCAAACTCTCTTTAGAGAAGAGCATGGACATTACTCATTTGATCAATTGTTAAATATTGATTAGCCTTTAAAACTCACCGCCATCACTTCCTTTCATCAGAATTATGTCAATGTTAACAAAAATATTAAACCTATTTATGACGCATTCAGTGTGATACAGAAATGTGACGATCATCTATAATCATATGAATAACGTTTCAGGAACGTTCAAGCTCAGTATGCAGCTTATATCTGACACTAAAGACCATCTTTGAACAGAGACGAGTTATCATCCTGCTCCATATACATACACCTGTAATCACATGACCTCTAAAGCATGGTGCAGCTCAGTGTTCTGCTTTTTTTGTCCAATATTCAGGACTAGTATTGAATATGTTCCCCACAGTTTCAGTCTGCTGGGGCATCATGAAACTTTCCAGAGGGACTTCCCTCACATTCACAGTCAGTGAGGGCTGACTTCCTGTTTCAAATTCAGTGCTCATACTTACGTCTCTCCTCCTTCTAGTGACTTCTGGATCTCTTGAAGTACCGCTGCAAGAAAAAACAAAGCATGACTGTGACTGGACGGCTCACACTTCATGTGAGACGTGGAGCAGCAGCTCGGTCACAGAGGGATGATGGGTAAAAAGCTGCTGATGAGGGCGTGTCTGATGACAACGGGAGCAGAAAGCTGACATACCAGTTAGAGAGGCAGCACGTGGTGCTATTACAGCTGAAGCTTCACGGGACAGTTTGCGTTATCTGAAGTGTGGTTGGATGAGGTACTGATCCACAGTCAGTGTGTTAACTACAGCAGATGGCAGTTATCAACTGTTGCTATGGATATGTATCATACAAACCCATTTCAAATAACCTGATAAACTACTGAAGGGCCCAAATAAGGTAACAGAGGGCCTGCAGTGTGATATCAACATCTACTTGATAGTTTCTGTCTCTTTCGAGTACTCACTCTCGTCATTCAGCAAAGCATGCTCCATAACACGTCTAGCTGCACTTTCTGGAACACACAGGCAGCAGGCAGAGGACAAGTCAGTTACATCAGCCACAGACAAGATGTGTGTGTAAAAACAAACAGACAGCACAAGCACAGAGTTTAACAACATCCAACAGAACTCTACATCGGGACATGTAGTGTTCTCAGCCAATGGCACATGCATGTTGAAGAATGATGCTGCTGTGTTGCGTTTAGAGGTCTCTGAACGTTGTACCTGCATCCTCGCTGTCCTGTCTGATGTTTCTGCGAGGACAGAGAAGATGAATGAGTGCTGAAAGAAATGGTGTGTTTCCAGAAGTATAGAACGTCAGAGTGTAAATACCTGTGAGCAGATGAAGCTCCGTCAGGCTGTGACCTGTGCTGGTTGGAGGAGCCTGAATGAAGAGGAACCTCCACCAGACAGCGAGGCTCCACCAGGCAGCGGGTGGACAGAGAGAAGCGTTCAAACTCGGATGGAGAGATCAGGTAGAAACCTGGAGGAGGACGACAGTTTGAGGGGTCCGATCAGAACAGAGCAAAAAAAGCTGCGTACCATTTCAGACGCTGTGGCCTCTTGAGTCACAGCGGTGTGTGCTGGCACAGAGAGCAGAGTGGAATGTGCAAAGCTGGTGATGATGACGCTGTGTGATTTGTCCTGAGCATCAACAAGTTCATCTGTAACATTTCAGTTCACCACAGACAGACTCACTCACCTCCAGCTGCTGACACAAACACTTCAACCAGCAGCCTAAACAGGAAGTTGCTCATTATTAAAGCAGCTGTTATTATTCAGGAGGTCTGCATAAAAAGTAACTGCTATCCACAAACATCTGCATCTTTACTTCACTAGTTTTCAGTTCATCATTTTATGACCATCTAATGTTCCTAAATTCAATTTGAACATGTCTGGGAGGTTTTGAGAGAATACATTGAAACTTTGTTGTTTTATAAATCCAAATAATGAAAACACCAAAGTCACTCAAACAAACAAACCGACCGAGACAGCAGTCAGACCAGCAGTCAGACCTGTGCAAGGCAAAACTTAATGGACTGGATCGTCTCTCAATACTGGACCAAAGTCATGAATCAATTTAACACAGAAAATCAATAAATAAAGTCCATGGTGAAACATACCAAAGTTATCAAATATTTCAGATATTTGAACTATTTATAGTAAATGATATTTCTTTACTTTGTTCAATATTCAGTATTTTTTCAACAGTTTACACTGAACTCTGGGTAACATACAGTACATGAGTTTATGATATCATCAGTATAATATTATAGTCATTATCAGTCTGTGTGTCATGTCCAGACAACAGACACATCTGTCTGCCAGCTGTGTGTTAGCGGTGTGACTGCAGTCAGAGCTCAACACTGTAGGTGGAACCTTGATAACGACACTCAGCCTGTGTGCGTTTCTACTAATTAAATCTTTGTCAGGATAAACCAGAGTTTAAAGACTGAGAGTCAGATTATGTCTGCTTCTCTTTTCTTCAAAGGATCTGAGGCTTAAGACTTGCTCTTAGGGTCCAGTTAAGTTCAGGTTGGAGTAAATTCCAGGGTTATGCCTGTAGTTGAGATGGTAAAGGCTGACGGATAAGAAATAAATGTTGTCACCGAGGGTCCTCACAAGTACACGACATCCAAGTGTGTGTGTGTGTGTGTGTGTGTGTGTGTGTGTGTGTGTGTGTGTGTGTGTGTGTGTGTGTGTGTTTACCCTGGCCATGCTTGGTGAAGACGCAGGAAGCGATGCCGCTGACGTCCTCTCGGCGGATGCAGGGGTACTGAACCTGCATCTTGACCGTCGGCAGCGACACCACGTGGAGGTCGCCCTGATTGGTCAGAACCACCAGGCCGCTCTCGCCGTAGTCTTCCGACCGATTGCTGCCGAACCAGGCCACGCCCACCCTCCGCACTCTGGAGCCGTCTGTGGCCGTCAGCTTCAGCTTCATCTTCGCACTCACCTTTGGCAGCGTGAAAACCTGAACACACACACACACACACACAAACACACAAACACACAAATTAAAATCTGTTTTGATTCCTGAATTGAAAGAATTCAAACGCCTCACGGTGAAACGTATTTATTGTTATCTGAGTATGATGACATGTCAGACCTCTGTTTCAGGAAAAACTCAGCAGAAAAAGAAAATGAAAAATGTCAGACAGCTCTCTGTCTCACATTTTAAATCTAAAGTATGGAAACACTTACACACATTACCAGGAAATTCAGAGCTCTGTATGACTTATGTTAAATACAGCAGTTCAAGTATTTTATTTACCACTTTTATCTGCAGTATGTAGTGATGCTGCTGAAATAAAACTCAAACTGTCTGAATGACGTGATGTGCTTTGTTCTTGGAAAAATGACTCATGATATACATGACTCATGATATACATGCTCTGGAGCTGTATGATTCAGCATTTCCCCCATGGTCTAGTGCAACATGCAGTATATATAGAATCACTAAATTGTCATGCTCCTATCAAAGCATAGAGGCATCCTGTTCCTGCCCTATGTGGTGTTACTTTATAGAAATTAACATCTTAATTTGAAAATCATCTCCTCAGTCCTAATAATGTAAACTGAAGCCTCCATGAGTGTTGGATGAATGAACTCGTTACAGGTTGTCTGTAATAGAAAACATGTCAATTTATTCAGCTAGCAGTTATTTGTCCATCATAGCTGCAAGTGACTATTTATAATAATATTCAATATTTTGATCATGTTCAAATATTAAACTGGTTTCCTTGGAAACAACATTCAGACCACAGAACAGTAAAAGACGTTCATCGACCTGGAATCCCCTTAAACGTTTGGATCAGAATCTGGTTGTCTTGGTTTTACAAAAATCTGGAATTATTAAACTCAAAATGGGAACAAATCTCTTATTAAACATTTTTCTTCATCTTTGTTTTGTTATTTAAGTTCAAATAAGAAATGTTCAGGTCGCAGATCCTCATTTAAACAGTCAAATGTCACATTATATCAACTATAGTTAATTAATACGAACGTCATACCAGCTATATTGACTGTGTGTGTGTGTGTGTGTGTGTGTGTGTTCCTAACCTTAAACTGTTCCTCGGATATGACCAGGAGGTGGTGCGAGCCCTGCATGTCAGGTGAGCGGGCCAGGTCGTGGGCCACCTCCAGGGGTTCAGGGAGAGGAGCCCCGTGACCGTCCAGCACCACGATGCCGACAACAGGAGCGCGGTGCATCAGCTGGATCTCCTTAGCTGGAATAAAGGAGGAGAAGACAGACTGGTTTCTCACCTCTGTCCTCTTGTCCTAATGTTCTACCACAAACATCTAAAACTCTCAGTTCTCACCCTGCTGTGCTGTGATTGGTTCATCCGCTCTGTGCTCCACAGGAGGAAGGCGGAGCATGTATGCAAACACACAGCCGCCATTGGTCCCTGCCCACAGGGAGGGTGTGTTATGTGAACCTGCAAGAAAATGAAAAAACATGTGAAGAACCTGGAGGAAGGTTAACTTTTTGATGGGCTACATTTAGTGTTCGATGGTGTAACTCACTGTCTGAGAGGAAGGTGTCAGCGAAGTAGAGCGTCCGTACAAGGCCGGTGAACGAGTCGTCTGAGGAGCGCGCCTCGATCTTCCTCTGCACAGGAGCCAGCTCCATCTCTGCCAGCTCGGCCTCCAGACGAGCGTTTGCCTCCTGGAGCTGCACCAACAGATGAATAATGAGGGTCCAGGAAAAACCTTTTTGTTTCTTGCCGGTGGTGTTAAGCAGTCCACCCTCTGTCTCCTGTGATTCACTCAGATTTACCTTGGCGGCGTTGTTGACGTGATGTTTCCTTAGCGAGACTCTGCTGCGTCTGATTCTCCTGAAGGACTGTCGGAGGGACTTCTTGATGCTCTTCACCCTGGACAGAGGACCCTCCATGGCCAGCTGGTCACTGGGGTTCAGGGTGCACCTGCAATTGTAAAGTGTGAAGTTTGATTTGTAGAATTAGATTCCAGTGTTGGATGCGTAGGATTGTTTCAAACTCATGTCATCCAAACATTTCCACAACTCTAGAGTGATGTAGAACTTTATTTATTGACACATTTTGATTTGTTCAGAGCCTCAGTCGACCTTTCAAAAACAACATTTTCAGCTCTACAGTGATGAATGCACGACATGTACAACATAACCTGAAATTCTTGTCAACTTTCAGAGAAATCTGATCACTTCAGGACATTTAAGGACGGCCCCATTTAAAAGCCTTTGTCAGAGTAATTATATATGCACTGCTGAAATGTCCTCGAGCTGTAGGTCCTGAACAGTCACAGTGGTGTCCTGTAACTCAATGATTTCAAACTTTCAGGGTGAGAACGACTGCCTCTTTTAAACTGTTTTTAATGTTTAGAAGTATTTCAGTGCTGTGGTAGCTATTTTACTTTCATTTATAAGTACTTCATGGAGCCCTCCCACATTTTAACCTGAGGATATCTCAGTGCTTTTGCATGTGAAAATATGTTTGTGTGATCTGCAGCAGTGAGGACAAATCCACAAAGCCAGCTAAGAAAACCTGTACAGACCAAACCTGTGCTTTATCAGATGTAACAGCTAAAAACATGACACTGTGAAAACTCTGATTAAAGCTGTGTTTGTTCATAGAAGGTTGACTCTATCTGCGTCTCCTTACTTGATGAGGACGTTGTTCTTCTGTTGGTAATCGTAGAGGCCGAAGCCGTGGCTGGTGCCAAAAGCTACCAGCTTCCACTCGGAGTGCAGGGTGAGGGCGGTGACCACGGCGGGAGGCTGGCACTGGACCAGAGAAAAAGGCTGGAAGCCCGGAGGAAACAGCACCGGCTCCTCTCGCACGTCCAGCCGAGTGTGGCCCTGATCAACAAGGAACCATCAATATGCAGACTGGAGCGCTCCAACTCTGTGGTGCTGCCACAGTTCTGTTTTTGGGTTTTACAGTGTGTTTAAAAAATGACACAAGAGTTCTAACAGGAGAGTAACCCACTGTAACGAGCACTAAGATATTACAGATTTCAGGGAGTGATGAGGGTGGATTTGTTTTTGCAGTAACCAGGTCAACACTGCTCATTACCTTCCAGCGGAAGCCCTCTTGGCCCTGCAGCAAATCCACAACTTTAGCCTCCACCGTCTGCTCTGCCTCCTCGTCATTCAGTTCTAGCACCAGGATCTGGAAACACAAACAGGAGACACGGTGGAATACAAGAGAATAAGCAGAACAAAGCCTCTGTGGAAACTGATAAAGATCTAAATAGCTGAAAAGAAGGAGAGACGCCACGACACCCCCCACCCCATCAGCTCCACCTAGATTTGTGTGATTGGTCAGCTGACAGCTCACACTCTGACCTGAAAGAGACGTTCGCATGGCAGAGAGATGAGGAAACACGAGTGAAAGTTCCCTCTTCATACTTCACGTTATCACATCATCACTGATATGATCTTTTTGTTGGCATTCGTGGCATGACACACTCACGGTGTGGGATGTGCTGAACTTTCAGAGTCTTTGCTTTTGTCTGTTAATTATAGCGCCACCATCAGGCTGACTGGGGTCACACTTTTTGCACGTTGTTTCCAGCTCATGGTAAATTGAGTGATGGTATAACAAGTTCACAGCACAATATGATGATTAAATGTTTAATCAAATGTTTCCTTATCTCTTATTCTTATTTCCTCAGGTAGTTCATTACTTTTTTAATAATCTTGGGCCATAAAAGTAAAATAATATTTTTTTATTTTTACTTTTTTCTTTCATGCTGACAGCACAGTGTGTTCCTCAGGCAGCTATCACCACACACTTGACCTTTGTGTAGTGCAAAATGCAAAAATGTTTTGAATCTGAACTCTCAAACTAGATTTGAATATATTTGGTGTCAACTACTGACAAATGTTCTGAGAAGTCGTTACATGATAGTTTAGAAGTGAATCCTGCTCTGTGTAACACCTTGAAGGCAGCTGTCTGACTGATGGAAATCATTTACAAAACCAAAGCCGACACTCTTTGGCTCCCATGAACAGTGACAGATTAGATTTTCTTTGGTTTATGTATGACCCGTGAACATGTGCGCACTTTTTGCAATAAACTCAATGACTGGCATTTCTGCTAAATGTGACGTTTTCATTATATATTGTAGTAATTTTGCATCACATGTAAACATTTTTTTGTAGTCTGAACTTCTTTCGTTAAGCAGCTTTAGTTATACAAACTGGTTTCCGTTCGGCAGTCATCTCACCTGTCCGGCAGTGCCGGCCACTGTCAGATAACCGCTGTATTTACAGAGGTGGATCTTCTGAATGCCAAGCCTCGGGTCATCACTGTACGGGTCAAAACAGCCGACCTAGACAACAGACACAACAATAATTTAGTGATGATGTCAGAGTTATTTTCTCAAAGCTCCTCCAGGTCCTTAGAAGACACCGTATGACTGTTTTCACAGGCTGGGCAGTACGATAACATTAAACAGATATTTATGTGTGAAACTGAAGGACTGCCTGTTTAATTAAAATAGAAACAATATTTCAACTCTTACATCTCATCTTTTTCTCTTATTGTTTTTTCCAGCTGCAGGATGTGATAGAAAGCTCCAGAAAAAGCTTGTAAGAGGCCCTTCAGACTTCAGGTTTGTGTGAGAGGTTTGGCATTACAGACACACACCTTTCTGAACGGCGGCCACTCTCCATCAGTGCCTTGGTTCATGTTGTCGTTGGGGTCGGCGTCCGTGTGGAACACTCCGGCTGTGCTCAGCTTGTACATGGGATACAGACAGACTCCTGATGCATCCCAGAAACGCACCGTGCCGTCCTCATGCCTGCACACACACAAATAAAACAGGATATTGTTACATCGGCCGCAGAAATGTTCCAGCAGGTATTTGTTAAGTTCAGATAAACTGACCCTGTGAGCAGCAGGTCTCTCTGTGGGGGGTCTGGGGCCAGGTTCTGGCCTCCTGTTATTGGCCACGGCTGCATGGAGAGAGGGGAAATGAAAGTTTAACAATAAAACCAACTTAATGCAATCGTTTCAAGCAGAAATGAAGGAATGTGTCCACATTTAGGACACAGCATACCGTGTATGATGAACGGCTTTAAAGTTTCTTTAGAGTCACATACAAGTTTTATATAGGCGACCTGATTTGTACTGCACTTAAGACTGAAGTATAGAAACATGTTTTTAACATCCTGTTAACTTAGAAAATGACACAGTGTCAAACGTTGGAAACAGACACACATTTTTAATCAGTGTGATGATGTTCAAACTGTAATGGATTAAAACATTTCTATCTTTATTAACTTGGATTGAAGAAAATCCCTCGTCACATCAACTGAGACAAATAATTACTATATAAACTAATAAATCCAGGTCTATTTATACAGTGGCAAATCATAACAGTATTTATCTCATGACATTTAAATGTTTAGCAGGTCTAGACTTCTGCTTATGAATCATCATTTCCATTGAAGCCCATGTACAAGCCAAACCATGATGTCAGATGCATTATGTGATATCGACAACTAGGTGAGGTTTGACACAACTGAGGCTGAAGCAGCTGCCATCTTTACTGAGAAGAAGTCATTTAATTGAATACTAATATTTTTGAAACTCCTCATGGTGTGACAAAGCAGTGACAAACACATGATGGCAGGAAATAAACTCTAAATTTCAGTTCATTTTTATTTTACGAGGTAAGAACTTTGACCTTTTTGGAGTAGTGTGTCTTCTGCAGGTCTCCGGCAGCGATGATCCTCTCCCACAGTTTGAGGGGGATGGAGGAGACGTGGTGGGAGCAGGTGATGGCCGAGCTGTGGAGGGGAACCAGGTACGGGGTCTGGATGACGGGCCAGCCCTCCGTCTGCAGGTCGATCACGACCAGCTCCTCCTCTACCAGGACCACCAGTGCACTGGGATCTCCTGCAGGTGGACAGGACAGCGTCATAACAGTACTTACACGCACTACACACTGATCTGGGATATGTGTGATTGAGCAATAGTTCTGGGGTTGTAAACATCTCTTACACTAAAATAAAGACTCAATTTAATCAAATAATCAAAACCGACACAAGAAACCAGGTTACTGGGAGAAATCAGGTTACAGCAGGCACAGTGTGTTTTACATGGCAGTAATGCATCCGCGAGCCTCGGGTCATCAAAAGCTTTAAGACCTATACTTTTTATAGCTTATACCTTACTTTTTTAGAAGAGAGTAACTCAGTCATATAATAAATAAACAATAAAAACAACCATTCAAGAGCGTTTTCCCTGAGACGCTCTGTGTGGTAAATATCTGTATCTTTTAAAATTCCTCACTCTGAGTTTGTAACTCAGGCTTTCTGTTACACATTTGTAATCTTCAAGCTCAAACTCAGAAGATATGGTCAAGATTGTTTTCTCAGATGTTGAGGAGGTGAACGAGCTGCTGCAGACTGGTGGTGCTCCTGTGGGCGCTGTGACACTCTGCCCACAGAGGAGACCAAAGGTGGAGAAAACCATTCATTTTTCCAGAATGTTGTCAGACACTTCAAATGACTAGGCCTTCCTTCCATAACTTTACATGAGAGTGTGTGTGTGTGTGTTCCCTGCCTGTGTGCTGAGGTCCGTCTCTGATGGCGAAGAAGTCGATGATCCTGGAGGTGAAGTCCAGAGCCACGTGTGTTTTACTGTGGATCACTGTGATGCAGTGCCTGTCGCCGTAGCTGGCCCTGGGCATTCCACCACTGAACAGCAGGAACGGAGGCCTACACACACACACACACACACACACACACACACACACACACACACACACACACACACACACACACACACACACACACACACACACACACACACACACACACACACACACACACACACACACACACACACACACACACACACACACACACACACACACACACACACACACACACACACACACACACACACACACACACACACACAGGTTAAAGTTCAGTTCAGTTCAGTTTACCCAGAGATTAATGTGTAACAATGGGTGATGGGACACACCTGGGAAATGAAGTTAAACATTAGAACAGTGCGGGCGTTGGAAGCACTCTCACAAATTAATCTCTCAGGGGAAAAAAGTGAACTCACCCTTCTTCTGTCGGGAGCTGAACTATTTTAGAAATCGCCTTGCAGGGGAAATGTCCTGCGGTGATAAAAGACAAGTCATCAGGCTCCAGAAAAAAACTTCACACCTCACAGTGAAGACAAAGTCTGCAGGTGTAGAACACCTCTTCATCCTCACCGTAAGGAATGTCTGATTTCTCCTCCTCCTCGTTCACATCCTCTCCACCCACCATCCATCGACAGTAACTTCCATCACTGTGCGAGCTGAGAATGTAGGCTCCGTCCTCTGTCCACCACACACTCTCCAGTTGCTATGGTTACATTGTGTCACATGGAAAATAATAAATATTAAGATTCAGCATGTTGGTCTGGCGTGCTCCAGGACTGGTTTCTATTCTTTATTTCAGGTCATGGGCCTCACACTCAGTGACAGAGCGCTTACCTGTGTGGCGGGGATGTGCTGGAGGGCACACTGTTTCTCCAGATCCCAGATAACCATGAGACCTCGTCCGTAGCCGATAACGACCTGGTTTGGGTTGACTGGGTTCTCCTGTAAGGCCTCTACGTGTTCCAGATTCCTGCGGCCGATGTAGTCGTCTGGTACGCTGGAGGAGAAATAAAAGAGAGGAAAGAATGAGTGAGAGACGCCTGAGACAGAACATCAAACTCATTATTGATCTGCAGGGACTGAGAGGCAGTGCGCACACAGCTGATTCGATGTTGTGTGTGTCAGGGACAGCGCTTTAGTCTGAACGATCAATACACATTTATGTTGTTTATAGCAAATCCATCTGAAATACAGGAAATCAAACAGAGAGAGGAAAAACAAACAAACACCAGAACCAGAATCCATAAGCAAAACTGATGTAAGAATGTGTTGTTTTTCAAACCCATGCCTTTGTGTTGAGTGCATCTAACTGTAAATCCCTGATTTGTAAGTCAAACTATTTAAAGCCAGGAAGACGACATTTACCTGAACAAAGTGAAACACACTAAAAAGAAATCTACAGACAGCTGTTGTCTCATACAGTCGAGGTGCACACAGCTTACGTCTCAGTCTTGGGAAAATGTGGATTCATAAAAAGGCCCCAGACTCTCTCTCGGCTTTGACGCCAAAAGCACATGTTCAACACTGCTGAGAGCCCGGACATTATTTCCAATGGAGAGAGCGGCTGCATGCTGACTGACAGCCATGTGAGCTATAATAGTCCTCATTTTCCACCGAGTCTTCGAGCCCGAGGCTGCGTCCAAATTGTCTATTCTTTTTTTAAACGCAGGAAGGTTCCTAACTGACTTCCTTTCTTATCTCCTTCAGCAGAAGAAACACCGGACTATCCTTTACAAAGGAAAGGAGATAATGCTGTCCCAGGATTCCTTGCAGCAGCAACAATTAAAGCAGGTCAGAGTAATCTTAAAGAACATGCAGAATGAATTTCTAGTTAATAATGCCATCATAATAATCACCACCTACACCTTAATGTCTATTCTGTTGTTACTTCCTGAGAGTAACAGATGATTACATGTACCTGAAACATCCTTTAAGAGCTGTGACCTGACTTGAATGGTCTTCAGTTTGTCACTGTACTTTCCATGTGTTAGACATAAAGATGATTCACATTCAGAGCACAGTGGTTCTCTCCTCATTCACATCTTTCCTTGACATTTGTGTTGAGGAAAGGACACAGGATGTCATTTTTCTGACTGCTCTACCACAGCCCGTGTTCAACTAAATTCAACTTTGACCCCAAATACACTGTTGTGTGTCTGAATTCCAGTTATGTAACTCTGCTGCCCCATCCACCCAGGACAAGGGCAAAAAACCTTGAGCATGGCAGAAAATATCAGCACATTATTTTGTGATTACTTACTGATGCAGCCTGCAGCATCACAGAGGCCTCATCTTGAGGTCCTTTGTGTGAATATCAACCAAATATTCATCAATACATTTGTGGTTCTTAAAGTGAGGTATGATGTGCAGTGTGTTGGTGTGTAGCTGCTGACCTGCTTGCGACTTGATCCAGACTGATATTTCTCTCCTCCAGCTCTCTGAAGCCCGGGACTTCAACGATGAAGACGTGTCCTCCTTCTGTCCCCAACAGCAGCAGCTCCCCTGAGGAGTGAGCCAGCACTGCTGTCACTCTGGTCACACTTGGAGGGGCGCTGAGACAGAGAAGAAGAAGAGGGAGGTGAGTTGAATGACGGGCGGATAATGTTTGTATAAAGCGGGACTGCAACTAACATCTATGAATCATCTGGATGGATCATTATGGATCTATGGATGAATTTCTTTGAGTTGTGGACAAAACAAGACATTGAGGACGTCACATCGGGCTTTGGGAAACGGATCAACATTTATCACAGTTTTCTGACAGTTTATGACCAAACAACTAATTGATTCATTAGGAAAAAGATCAACTGATTTAACGATAATGAAAATAATCGTTATTTAGAGCCCTAAAAGATATGCCTTTTCACCCAAGCATTTCCAAGAACTAAGAAACTCCAGGAACTGAATCACCTACCAATAAAACCCTGTCCCAACTCGATACTAATACAAGCAACATGCAGTGTTTGATGCAGTGGCCATGTTGTTCTAGTCTAGAGCTTTCATTCAGCTCCTGAGCGGCTGAAAAGTACTACCGCAGGATGAGAGACATTTTTTGGGAAGCCCAGAAACCACAACTGGAAGTGATATCCTTTGATTGAAATGCAGAAACAATACCCAAGTTCCTAAAAGGTTCCTTGAAAACTAGCTGCTTTGTTTAAGGCTTGAGAAAGGCGGGAAATGTATGAGTGTGTCTGAGAGTTTTACCCAGGTGGTCCAGTGAGAGTGAAGCGTCCGATCTCCAGGAGTTCAGAGAGTCCCTTGTGGGCTCTTAAAGTCCACATGTGCAGACTGTTGTCGTCCAGCAGAGTCACCAGTTCAACCTGAACATGAGCCACAATCAATCAACACTGTCAAAAAAAAAAAAAAAAAAAAAAAAAAGAGAAGCACTGAAGGCTGCTGGGAGTGTGTCGTGAATATTCTGACTTTACCTGGTGGGGCAGGAAGTGCACCTGTGTGACAGCAGCATTCTCATCATGCAGACCCATGAACTCCACACCTGGAGCTCCATATCTGAGCGCTGGTTAAGGACAGACTGGATTTATGACAGACATTCTCACAAATGATAAAAACACCAGGCGTCTGTATCACAAAGTAACGCAGCTTATCAGCTGTGAATTCTGGAGGTCATTCAGTCCTGAGCAGGCTCACATTAAAAGAGGCACAGCTCCTAACAGGACCACGAGATCAGATCACATCCCCATCAGAACCACGAGGAGTACTGAGAGATAATGTGACAAAAGATGAAACTGATACACGGCGAAAAATCTGGCAGAGGTTGAATTCTGGCACACTGTCTGTTTAGAAAAGGTTTATCACACTTAAAAGTTGAGTAAGGCATTGAAACTATAGTGGCCACAAAATGTGCAAAAAAATCTGACAGCCTCCATTTAGAGCTGTGTGCTGATTTAGTGTTTAGTTTGTCTGTTCTGGGTTACTGTAGAAACATGATGGACCCTGTGGAAGAGAACCTGCGGCGTCTGTAGATAAAGGTTCATTCTAAGGTAACAAAAACATAATGATTCTTATTTTCAGCTGATTATACACTAATGAAAACAGAGTTATGAATATCATATTCCAGTCCTGCCATGCTGTGAATAGAGCCCTCTAAATCTCACACTTAGAATACCCTTTAAAATGATTTGGCTTTCTAAATATTCTGTGGAAGGAAAGGGTAAAAGCATGCATGCAATGGTGGTGAACAACAGACTGTTAACAGACTCCACCGGGTCACATTGTGGACACATTGTTTGGTTTCCTCTCCGTCACAAAATTATGGAGAGCAACGTGATTTTACTGATCTAATTTTCACTGTAAACTTGAAGTCTCCAAAGTCCATGTCAGGATCCTGTAGAAATGGATCCAAATTTTTCCAGTGAGCTGATTGGTCATTAAATAAGACAATGAATTGTTTTTCTATATCAAAATCACATTTTCAAAGAGCATTTTCGATTGAACTGATCATTTAATGGCATCATTAACACCGTCTGGTAACACAAGTGAGAGTTTGAGTTCAGACGATCAGCAGATGAAACAGTCCCCCTCAAAGTACAGCCTTTGTTACCATGGTGATTTTCCTCTATTAGTCTAACCTAAAGAGGCTAACCTGCAGCTAAGTCTATCCATCAATAATCTCCCGCGCTGCTTCAGTGCTGCGCGATCACTGACACTGAAGCAGCTCCGGGGCTGCTGCAGAGTGTCTGCCCCGACCTCACTGTGGAGGAACAACGACGTCACTATGGAGACTGATTCCAGTGTCACATTATCAAATGATTTGTGTGCTAAATAAAAACAACAGAAGCCGCTCTGTTCTTTGACTCCGTCTGAAGCTTTCTGCACTTTGACTCAGAATATTCATGCACAGATTCTCCTTTATCTGTGGCCTCTTGCTCAACAATCTGCTGCATTGTGTGACTGGATTAACCTAATGAGAGAAGGTACCGCTGTTATCAAAACCACTGTGTGTCTCTGTGTCAATGGGCAGAGTGTACCAACTGGCTCCGCCAGACTGTCAATGAGCACAATTGTGTGAAAGGCTACGGCGACAGCGGCTCCGCCGTCTGAGAATAGCAGGCAGCGTTTTGCAACAGCGTGGGAAAATAAAATACCTCAACCAGGTGCCGGCGTGAACCGCAGACGAGGATTTAGCAGCGTCACAGCCGCTCATTAGTGCGGCCTGCCTCAAGTTCAAACATGACGCCCAGATTCCTCACTGACTATTTATGCTTACGCGCACACACACTCGTACAGTGAAGGATACAGTTTGATTGCACCGGAGCGGGTGCCGATGGCCAGCAGCTGCAGGGAGGGACTGTAGCTCAGAGCGCTGGGCTGGTGGGGGAATCCATGCTCCACCGTCTGAGGAGGAGACAGAGGACAGACAGGAGACAGGGCAGGGAGGGAGGGGTGGGCGGGTTAGACCAAGCTGTGACAGCCCAGACAATGACAGGATAGAGACAAGAGACTGCAGCAAAAACACACTGCAGATAAGAGCAGGTGGACAAGACATAGGAAGGATGACTGACAGAAAGACGTCATGTCCTTTTGGTGGGACATCTATAGAACACACTTACTGCACATGTTTAGTATTCTTCAGAGCCCAGATGAATTAAACTCAGATCTTCATTGTCTCAGACAATCTTGTCAGATCTATAAAGCCCTGTGTAAAGTCTGATTTCTACTCCACAGTTAGCCAACATAGGGCTGGAATCGTTTTTAATGAAACCAGTACTGATACTGCTTAATGATACCAATACTTATCAACACCTTGCCATAACTTGACATGAAAGGATTATTCAGTTATTATTACTTTTTTTGCAAAACAAGTTTCCCTGAGTTATTTCATTTAGCTGCTTTGTCCATTCCACTTCAAAAAGTGAGCTCACACTGAGCTGTTTTGGCCTCTCAAATATTCACGGTCAGTCAGGAACCAGTACCAGTTTAGTACCTGTTCTCGGTGCCCATCCCAGTTTGTATATTAATGCCTGTGCATGATACACCAGTCTTTATATCTGTCAATAAAGAGAATGGCAAAGAAGAAGTGCTCTTCACCAACGCTGCCACGTTGGCACGGTGCCCAGACGAGGCGAGAGCCGCCGTCATTATATTGCACGTGACCATTTGCTCCTAAAGATTACATATTCATCTCACACATCACAGCCATGATCAAAGTCAGAGCAGTAATCAATCATTTAGTTTATAGCACCAAAATAAAATCACAAAATCAGTGAATTAAAATGAGGTTTAGAAATAGATTTGACTGACAGATGGATATTACTAACTCAGCTGTGTATATCATCTATATTATCACATTCTGTGTGTGAAGTGATGTCTGCTTCATTTAAACATGTGACCTGGACTCAGCACTAACAGTAAACAGCAGCTCCATCCTTGTCCAAAGTTTGCTCATGGTGGAGCTCTGGATGTGATGTTGCACATTAGAGAACTTCTCTTTTGACTTGTGACTGCAGAGCATGTAAACATGGTCCACTGAATGATTTACATTTAGTCTGTTTAGATCAGTCAGAAAGGAGGAAATGAGCTCATGTCACCACAACCTCTCTATTTAACAGGTCAAAGTGGGCGTCGACACAAAATGACAGAGCAGTAGTCTAATGAGCTGATGTGAACAGCAGGTAACATTTGGTGAATTGTGTTTAGACCTGTGTATGCAGCACACACACAGAAGAGCTCAGGAAAAGGTCTGCCATCCTCAGGATGCAGTTCTCTGGATGTTTGAGTGTACGATAAAAATGAATTCAAAGCAGCCTGCCTTCACACTCTGATGTAGACATGGTGTGTGTGTGTTGTGTCAGGCTTCACTTGCCTTGTTGAACTGGAACAGTTCCTGTTTGAGTCGATCTCTCTGGGACTCCTGGCCGTGTCGCCTGAACCTCTTCATCCTGGAGCCTGTGGGCCCACTGAGGCTCACTGCAGGGGAGAGAGGCAGAGGGAGAGGACACTTCAGTGTTTACATCTTTGTCTCAGTATGCACTCATTACCATCATGTCATCACTCAAGATGTTGATTCAGTTCACAGCTCGTCTTTTCTCACAGATTAGACTTTTCCTCTTTGCTTTGAGTTAACGGTCTGGACAGAGAGAGAGAGACTTTATTTATCTGCTCCTAATGTCATAAAGCTCATTTCAGCACCTTTCAGAGTCATTACATAGAGGTGATTGTAATTTCACATGTTGGTTTCAAGTGTGAATAAGTGCTGAGTCACTTAGAGAAATGTTTCAGGTCCAGTCTGGTAATTGTTCTTGTGGCTTTTTTCTAATACATCTGAAGTGAATTCAACCACATTAACACAGACTGCAGCTGCACTAAGACAAATATGGACAGACTAAGGGTCGCAAAGGGGTGGACAGTTTCCGGTATGTTTCTGGAAACTTTCCATGGGAAGTTAAGATGGGGAATTTTGGAAATATTCCAAATCAGAAACTCCATGGGGATTATGGAATTTTATGGGAATTAACTGTAAATTGTGGGTAATTTAAACAAACTGTATCATATCCAAACATAAATCTAAACATTTTGTTTTGTCATAAGCAGACATGCAAAATAAAACAATCAAAAAAACATTAACAGATTTATTTGTAAGTAGAATTTTGTAAATTCACAGTTTATTCCCATTAATTCCTATGGAAAGTTTCCAACTTTGAAAATTCCCAGAGTTTTGCAACCCTAGACAGACTACGTTCAGTGTTCTTCTACAGAGCACAGTATTCAATCATCACTCAACAGTAACCTGTCAAACACTGGCAATGAGCTGATGTCACAGTAGATTCAATGATTTCCTGGGGGAAGTGAATGACACTAAACGCTCAGTTAGTTGGGTGGTGCTAGAGGATGTGCTTCTGCAAAACACTGCCAGAGTGCCAAAACACTAAACTTAGTTATTTGATAAGCGCTGAAGAATAAAACAACTTGTAAAAAGGGAGTAGACTCTGACCTGCTCACCCGACAGAGCAAAAGCAAAAGCAAAACATTAACACTGAACAATGAAAACTCCACCTGATTTAATGTGTTCGCTTTGCTTAACCATCACACAAGTTAAAGATTTAAAGTGGCTAAATCAAAGTGCTGCTGTTCAGGATGCGGCTTAGAGTGTTGGGGGAGTCTGGAAGTGTGTATCCGCCTCACACACACACACACACACACACACTCTCTCTCTCTCTCACTCTCACACACACACACACACACACACACACACACCAAGAGTCAGTGAAAAGTGAAACCTGGAATCTACGGAGCCTCAGGTAACTGTGTGCTTTCTCCAACAAGACTGATGATGAGAGAAAGGAATTCTAGAGGCGGAGTCTGGCACTTCATCACAAACTCACACACTCACACACTCACACACACACCGAGAAAAGAGTGGGTGGGGTACTGATACCCCCCTCCACAAAAAAGAAAAAAAACAAAAGATAAGGGCTGGAGGTCAGTCAGGGCACAACTAAGAAACCATTGTTTGGCTGCCACAGACGTGCACGCGCGCACGCACACACCGGCTGATGAAAACACCTGCTACACAGACAGACGCCACTTCAGAGAAAGAAGGACGAGGAAGGAAATGTGGAGGAGGAAGACGGTGAGAGGAAAAAACAGCGGCCGTGCATTCTTTCTTCAAGTCTCACGTAGGAAGTGTGCGACAGGCCGAGCTCTGTGGAAGACAACTTGTGGTGAGCTGATGCCGGGCTCCACATTGTACAGAGAGACTGACTCACTGAGCTCCATCACGTGGAGGAAAGGTTCAACCACAGAGCGGCGTACAGGCCTCTGAGCGGTGTGTGTGTGTGTGTGTGCTCTGAGCTCCCGGCCTCCTTCACTCACTGACACTCAACTATGCAAAAGAAAGCAGCTCAGAGCCGAGCGTTTCAGAGCAGCAGGTCGGGAAAACTCATAACTGCAGTCAGACATATGATCCATGGTGTCACAAGTCCGTGACAAAGGCCTGCGGTGTGAGTCACAGTTTTCCGTCTGAAGCAGCTCGTTCGCCTGGGTCCAAATACAGACATAGTTCTGGTATTACCCTCATATCAGCAGCGCTGCGTCACACACTTCCAACTCCAGCTTCCTCAAAGAACGAGTCAACAGTGCTGTGGTACAGCAGGCTGACTGGACTCACTGGATACTACACCTTTCTCTCCTCCTCAGTGTTTGGTGCACCACTCTTCACTGAAACAGTTAGTGTGTACATTAGAGCTGCAGCTTATGTTTTTTTTTATTATTTTCAAATCATTTCAGAAAACTCCTGCACTCTGTCTGACTCGCTGTGAACAATCTGAGCTCAGTGACAAAAAAAAAACAAGACGGATGTTTTTTTGACGGATGAAGGATAATGTTTCATCCCGTTTCAAGTCTGCAGCGCACTCACGCGATATAAGACCAAATTCAAAACTTGTTGTCCCCGTCAGTCACTTACACACAAAATATCCACGCTGAAAAATATTGACGTTACCCTTCAATAGTGCTCGTTATTAAAGCTCAGTGCTTTTCTTTGTGATTGACTGAGCACCAAATGTTTGCTCTGGTTCATCTAGACAGTTTCAGAGATGAATCATAACTTTGCCAATTTTAATTTATTGCACTGTTGCATTAGAGTCAGGCATCTTTTGTTTAATTAGAATCATTGTTTTTTGAAATGGCCTGTAATCTTCTGAGTGGAGTTTCCCATGAAATCAGTTGACCGATAGCTCAGTTATTGACTTCTTTGGAAACACAGTATCAACTTCTGTGGTATCCTGACTGACACATACTTTTGTTGATCGTTCCCTATTTCACAACTTCAACAGTCCAGAACTCTAAATATAATTAATTAAAAATCATGTTGGGAAAGTCTGAGACGTGTAAACGAGACAATGTCTGGATGTTTTTAACGATTAAATTAAATTAAAGGCAATCAAAGATCGGAGTGCACTCACATCTGCCTGGTAGGCTGAAGTGAACTGATTTTAGGACCCTCCCACACAGATGTTGCACCAATAGGTCAAACCTACCAGAGAACATTTATTTGTCTGGATTTCAGTTGAACTTTAATCTTGGCAGAAATTTCACAACTCTGTTACTCTGACGACAACACCAGCTTTGTGCTGTTCAGCCTGTAGAATGCTCAGACTGAGCAGATACAACTCTCACTGGTAAAACAGACACAACTGGAGGTTCATCAACAAGTAACATGCTTGTTGTTGCAGCAGGTCACAAGCTTGAAGTCCTTGTAGACACTGTGTGTGTGTGTGTGTGTGTGTGTGTGTCCCAGGAGAGGCAGCGGAGCAGAAAGAGGGAGCTCAAAGCCGTAAGCTCTGCTGACAATGGCAGGGTGGGAGGTCTGCTTCACAAACACAACGGCTTCTAAGGGCGACGAGAGGAATCTGCTGATGGAAAACCGAGAGTAGGAACCATCGCATGAAGCCAGCAGACGTATGGAAAGCTTAGCTTCCTCCTGTAGGAACACAAGCTGCACGTCAGGTGTGAGTTTCTTGTCCCGCTGTTGTTCATCTCCGAACAGATTAATTGTGGCCTTTCGAGTAAGCTGACAGACATTAGAGCACAAATTACCCGTTCATTAAACACACACGAGTGTTATTTCTACACCAGATACTTATCAAGGGCCGAGGCAGGGAACGAACATCGCAATTATGTGAGCTGCAGTGATGTTTAAGGCTGTTCGTTCAGACAGTTAGATTAACCTCCTCCTCTGCTCTCTCTAAAATCCTCTACAGTCGGATTGTTGCCAAGAAGAAACACCAGATATTTAAAACAAGCCGAGCTAACAAGGCAACAATTTATCCCTTTCAAATGATGGAGATTAGAGCATTTAATCATTCCACAACAATGGAACAGGAGGTTTTTTTTTATCCTCTGGGAGACACAAATTAGCAGGAGCTGGAGCAGGAAGTACACCGAGTAGTACGCTCAAGGACACTTGCTGAGTGACTTTGCTCGCTTTAGGAAATCATCTACGTCTCACCTGACCGGGGTTGGACACCTAACCTCCTCAGTGCACACTACTACTGACTGAAAAGTGTCAGTGCTGATGGATATGTATTTGTTAAATGAAAGTATAAAAACATTCAGAGTGAGAAAATAACAAGGTTTCATTGGAAATATTGCAATAAACTAATGTTTATCTGACTGACATATCTAAACACAGATGAAGCTGCACAGAAACAGACATCAGCTCAACAAGAATAAACTGAACTTTGTTTTCATTCAAAATTCCTCAGCTTATCTCAGATAAAACACTTCAATGATGGGGGATTCATTTGTGGAATTTTTGGAATATACCAAAGGTCTATTTACATTGACTGATGACAAGGCTGTTATTGTGACAGGGAAGTACCTGTTAGTTTCAGGTTAATGAGGAGAACAATGGCAGGTCAGAAGTGAGCGACAGAAACAGATCAGACCAGAGTGTGTGTGTGTGTGTGAGCAGCGCTGTGCACAGCCACGTGCTTCAGTTCCACCCTCACATATGGATTTTCACAGGAATTTCACTTGGCAGCTGAAGAGCAATGAACTTGTTGCTGAGAGAACTGACAGTGAGTGACGGTGAACGCAGCAGCTTTCGTCACGCTGTTTGATCTACAGTGAGCTCATCTCTCGGCCCGATAAGGTAACACACACTGTTTACCTATGATAGCACATTTACCTGGCTTATTGACTCTTCTCACAAAGTCACATTGAGCAACGCAGCCTGACCTAAACGCGTCCTCTCTGCTGCCTGATGCGCTTTCCCAAACGTCCTTCACTTAAAGCCCTCAGTTAGCTTTCACCCTTCAGTGATGTCATCAAATTCCCGGCATATCGACCAAGCCATCTAAACTGAGAAGGGAGTCAATGGAGGGAGAAAAATGTGCATAAACATGCCCGGACAGGACAAAAACAACAAAGGTGGCTCGACCAGCTACGTGGACGCCGTCTCTCGGTGACATAGCTAACATAGCGCCTCGGAGGAAGAATGAACGGCCAGGAAATGCCTGGCATCTGAAACATTCTGCTGATGGACTTATGCAATCAGCAGCTATGCCAGCACTGGCTGCAAGACAGGAAAGAGAGAAAAAAAAAAAGGTGCAAACATAATGAGCCCCTCCCTGACCCACGTCTGATCCACTCACAACACTGAAGCACAGACGCTCACAAAAACAATGCAGCTAGAAAGTGAACCAAATACAGACAGGTGGAGCAGAACCTGTTCTGCAGCTGCTGTTAGACTGTACAGCATACACACATGGCCTGAAAACTTGTAACTACACCTACTGCTCTCTCTCTCTCACACACACTTTTGATAAGGCACCAAATAAAACTGAAAGTGGACATCCTGACACCTCTCTGTGATTCTGAGCTGAGCACCACTGAGCTATTCTTGGTCATGGTGATGGAAACGAGCCCTCTCAGCGTTGGACCGGGTGCTGCGGGTCAGGGGTGTGATTGGTGTCAGGTCAGTGCAGTGTGGAGGGGGGCTTCTGAGCAGCGTGAAACAGAAACCATCAGGTGTGTCATGCTGATGCATGTGTGAATAAGAGTGAAAGAGAGTGTGTGTTCCTGTGTATTCAGGCTGAAGACAGAGCAGAGCAACAGGAGGAGGAGTCTGTCATATCCACAGAGATGCTTCCTTCCACTAACAAAACAGAAACAAGATCTTGTCAGTTTTGGGTGTGGCTGGCAGGATATCATGTCTCCCACCAACTCACTCTCTCCTTCCTGTAATCAGAACCAGGGAGACACGGAGAAGAGAGGGAGGAGGACCGGGAGCAGACAGTGTGGAGTTATCAGGACCTGAGACTAACTGCAGTTCAATCACACAACCCTCAGAACAGCCACTTAACACAAAGATTATTGAATGCAAAGTTTGGGATGCCTAAACATTGTATGAAGAAACACTGAGGCTGCAGCTGATATTGATGAATGTACCGATCATTCCCTCAATAACCGATAAGCTGCATTGGTGAAAAATGTTCCCAAAGTCAGGTGACGTTCACAAATGTGTCCTTTTGTCCACAGCCCAAAGATATTCAGTTAATTGTCACAGAGGACTAAAAAAATTCACATCTGAGGAGCTGAAATCAAACAATGACTCAAAATGATAAAGTGATTATTAAAATAGTTGCTGTTTAATTCAATAGACGACAACTACCAGATCAATCATCTAATCTTTGCAGCTCTATAAAAAGTAGTGTTTAATGCATCAACAACTGTAAATTAGAACAGCAGAAGTAAGGCGTTCACGTGTCAGGTGTGACCAACAGAATGCAGCAGGGTGGGCTGATGGTGGGGGAGACAGAGCTCGGTGTTATGGATAGAAGTTAATGTCATTAAACTGGTGACTTGTCTGAACGGGTCAGAGTTTGCTGGAGGTGACTGTAGCTGTGCTTGTCAATATTGTTCCATCCATCCATCCATCCATCCATCATCCTCTTCTGCTTATCCATCACAATGTTGTCTTTTACAATTCAAACTCGTGTGCATCATATTCAGTCACATTTTTTTATTTTTTTTTTTTGGCCTTTTTGAAGCTTTTTATAGTACAGAGACAGCTGAAGAGTGACAGGAACGTGGGGAGAGAGAGGGAATGACATGCAGCAGAGGGCCGCAGGTCAGATTCAAACCCTGGGCCGCTGTGGCAAGGACTGAGCCTTTGTACATGGGGCGGATGCTCTACCGACTGAACTAACCGACACCCCTTCAGTCACATTTTGAATGTGGAAAAAAAAAGATCTGCACACAAAATTTGGAAAACACTGTAGAAAACTAATTACTCTTTAAAGTACAATTATGTTTCCAGTAGCTGTTTGTGCCTTTAGCAAAGACAGTCTACTGTCCTGTAGAAATAATGCAGACAGACTCATTTAAACCATCTAACCAGGGTGAACTCAGGGTACACACACCTTCACAATCATGAAATCCAACAGGACAGAAACACACAGCATCAATACCTCTCTGCTCAAGCTAATATTGTAAACTATTTTAACAGATAAGGAGGTGTGTCAAATATTTCTTTGACAGATTTTCTTTGGGTTACTCTGAAGTCACTTCCTTAATTGTCAGGACCACATCCTCGACCACAACCTCATTCTAACAGAGCTCAAACAGCCACGGTGCAAGGCTGTCAACTACGGCTGAACCTAAACATAGTCATCATCGTCGATTCATCTGCAGGTTATTTTTGATATTGATGTCTTATTCTGTCCACAACCTAAAGATATTCCATTATGTCACAGAGAACTAAAGAAAGCACAACATATTCACAATTAACAAATGAGGAACAGAGAATTGTTACAAGTATTATTCTCTTTAAAAATGACTTAAGACCATCGATGAATGAAGTAGTTCATAATTAATTTTCTAATCAATGAATCAACTAACAGTTGCAGCTCATCAGCAGCATCAGGCGTCAGTCAGATCATAAACACGCTGTCATGAGAGACTAACCAGTGACTTGCCATTCTTGGTATCATGGCTCAACTATGCAGGCGTAATCAATAATACAAACACCCCGTTTGAATATGATGATTCCATTTAAACTCAGAACTAATGTTACAAATACAAAGACATCAATCATACTTGGACTACAAATACAGGCTGTCAGTTGATTTACCTTTTGGTCTATAAAGTTGCTTTCCGTATTGATTTTTTGTGATGTGTTAAGTATCTGCACTCTGGGAACTACAAACATGGAGTGCCTTTTCTACGGGCATGTGCATTAAAAAGCATACAGTATGTGTGATGTCTTTATATGTTCATTTTGATCCTCTGATGAAGGTCTGAAGATTAAATACTTTTGCTGTTTGAGCACACATCGGTCTGATTTTGAGCAAGATGCAACTCCTTCCATGACTTCATCATGACTTATTCTATTCAACAAGACATCGCGGTGTGTTTTCTGTCTGACCTTCTCATGAATAACAATCCATCATTACTCGGCAGAGTCATTTTGTACATCTGCTGTAAAGCGTGATGAACCAAAAGGACATTTTACAGCATTTCAACTTCCTTTGCCGTCACATTTGCAAACCACAGGAAAAAAAAGCTCTTTATCCTGCCTGATAATGTGTTGCACATTGGGAGAGCAAAAGCAGGAATCAAGTTAACAGTTAACAGCTAAACACAGCGTGACAGTCTGAGCCAAGTGCTCTGTTTGAAGTTTACAAGGAAAGGTACGCCGCTTGGACACCCGGCACAAGGGTTAGATAAATTAACTTTCCTGTTCGGAGTTTAAAAAGGCAAATGCTGACAGTCATGCATGAGTATCCTTTCAGAGCCTACTCCTCTGAAATCTACTGGACGCTCCAGCTGGTGACAGTGTCTCTGTGGCTTTGCCTCACATTCGGGAGGGGCCAGGTTTATTTAGCCTCCATAATAGTTTCAGGTGGACTTTACTATGCAGGTGGAATCGCACTGAGAACAAAGGCTTTTTGTTTGGATAGTCTTGCCTGATGCAGGTGGAGTTGGAAGGACGCAGCCTGTGTGTCCTTCAGCCATATCCTGCCCAGATTGTGGAGCTTTTTTTCCCCTCTTGTGCTACACACAGTCTGTCTGTCTGTCCCAGTTAATCATACAGTGATTTACAGAGGTGGAGGACTGACTTATATTTGCAGAGGGTCAGCATGTAGCTGACACATGAGGACTCACATGTGTCACAGTTCAGCACTAAATACGGAGCTAACAAACAGTTTGGATGAATTCAGATTTTTCTCGACGTGTTGTCATTTCCTCGTGATTTTTCCTGAAACTAGCCGAACCGGTGAAACGTTTCTTCCTCTCTCTCACACACACACACCCCCTCCTCAAACGCACCAATTACTCACTGCTGAAACCAGACCGTTGACTCAAAGGGCTTACTAACATACCTGCCGGGGGAGACACACCTAGCTGGAGTTTTCGACGTTTCCGTAATTATGCAACAATACCTGTAGCTGCTACTCACCTGGTTGGCGAGAAACGCCGTGGTTTTCTTGGAAAACGACCTCACAAGTTAAACCACTAATTAAAATTCTTCAGAATTATGTTCTGGACTGATTTCTTGCTCTATGAACGCGTTCAAGCTGATACAGTTATGCCCAGGTGTATGCTAACGCCTACTTGAGCTAGTTACTTTAGCCTGGGCGCATTGTTTACTATAGGTTCACGGTTAACGACACGCTAGCCAGGGTTAGCCAACCAGAACACGACATTTGACCCGGGCTCATCCTTCAACCAAACTCCGCGCAGAGAAACGATGATTTAATGTCGGCGTCGTCATAAACTGACCCACTTATTCCACACAACACGAGTGACGAGTTTGTACGAGTCAGGTACTGAGAGGCATTCGGCATGAAGGGGAACCATTAAAGCACAATTTAAAAACTATAAAACGTAAATTACAAAGTGTAAGTGGCCACACACGGATGTGTCTTAGTGATGGGATAACTTAACAATGTTCAACATGTAGGTAAACAACAGCCTTTCGTTGGTTATCGTCAACAACGTCACGGTGTATTGTGTATAGTGGTGTGTATTTCATGTGGAGAACAGTTGGCTAATTTTACTAAATGTGCAAATTAGCTTCAAGAAGTTGTAAAAGGCAGCAGCACCGAGCTGCCCCTGACTTCCAGCTGGAATATCAGGAGTAAAAATTAGCCAGCTAGCCTGCGAGCAATTAGAAGAATGATGTCTGCCTAAACAATCAACTTGAGCTAGCTCGTGTTGGAGCCGTTCAGGTGTTGAACGGAAAAAACAGGTGGCTGTGACGAACGGGGGTAGCGATTGTTGTCAATAGTTTAGCCAAAGAGGCGAAACACCTGTGGGCACCAGCTCTCTGTAAAAGGTGAAAAAAACGGGCCCACCTCCCAACCCACCTGATTCCAAACGGCCGTTGCTCAGCCGATGTCCACCGCTTAAAGACGGCTGGATAAAGATTCCACCTCCAGCCAGTGTCCGGTGTTTTTTAGTTGGCTGGAAGCTCTCTCCTCATTCAAAGTCAGAGGAAAATGTGACCAGACCGAAAGCGTTTACTCCCCACGATCCAAGCAGCAGCGTGTTTGCCGAGGAAAAATCACGTCTGAGCACCGGTAACAAACTAAAAACTGCTCCTTGTTTCTCCTCCGCTGCGGCGGGAGCCTCGGTGTTTCCTGCTAGGCTAAACTTCACTGCTCTGCTAACTCCTCCCTCATGATGCATTCAAGTGCACCTTGTAAAGTACGGTAAACTCCGACTCTCACATATCAAGTCCCGCCCCCTCTGTTCTAAATCTTTTTGGACTCAGATCAAGTGTTTTATTTCATCATTCTTAAAAAAACCCGTATAGATATTTCCCTTATTCTTAGGGAAATGGGTATTTACTCAAACATGGCTGGTAAGAATTAAACACGTCATCATTTTAACAAGGGTAATAATTCCCTAAAGCTCCCATGAGACGCTGAGCTTGTCTGCTGGGAAATGTGGTCCTCGGTTGCTAACAAATGTTGTTTTGTTTGTTAAAATCATGACGTAATTACATGTTTATAGCCACATTGAAACATAATATAGCAGTATCATATCAGGAAGTCAAAGACTCTTAATGTATGCAGTAATTAAAGTAAATGTTGATTTTTAGTGTTTGTTGTCTTATTATGATGCTACACTAGAACATTATCTTGCTATACTTTCAATAAAGTCCAACATCTCTCTGTTTTGGATAGCAGCAAAAGGCAACAGTTACATATAAACATTCACCACATGTTATTGAGATAAATTAGGTTAATGCAGTACACAGTACACTAGCTAAAATGACACAGAGACCAATGTTTACAGGTATCTGATCAAAACTCCAATTTGACTCAAAAGTCAAAAACAAACTGGACACAAAAGCTACCAGAAAAAAAAAATTATATATATATATTTATCTATGAAACCTTTATAGATACGACAGCTTCTGCAGAGTGTCATATTTTACAATCAAGACAAAAGAAAAGTGCAAATTGCAATCTTGTTTATTCTCATATTCCAAACACAGTATATTGTGATCAGTTGATTTGTTACAGTGGTGCAGGCTAAGATAAGACTTCCAGTGACCTTTAAAGGGAAAGTACAGAAATGTGAAACTTCATTTATCTGAAGACAAAAACAGAAAACAGCTTCATATTTTAAACCCTCTACATACATGTCTTTAATGCACATCTAACTGACTCCGGTTAGTTTAGCTGTCACCTGTACAAACTCAGTATTTTTATTAGTATATTGTTTTTAGAGATGCCACACAGTTATCAGCTCTGCCCAACATCGACCAAGCGAAGATCCATTAAACAGGATTAAAACATCTGTGTGAGTGTGCAGGGCCTTAAAACATGAATGTTCCTTCATATTTGTCCTGATATTTCATTGCCTTACAGAGTTATTATGGGTTGTGTGTTTGCAGATGAATTCTTGCTTACACGTCCAGTAGACACAGAGCAACATGATCACCCCAATGGACACACCTCTGTGTACACCTGATGAATGTTAATACAACATTCACTCTCCCCTGAACCATTGCCATAGGGCAATATCTCTGTGTCTCTTTAGCTGCTAAATGCTGCACTGTGTCACTTTTTCCTGCTAAAATCAGCTGCCTGTTGCTGATTTTAATAGCACTGAGGCTGTAAATGTGCTGTGACACCAAAACAATGAGCTACACGCGGCTAAAAAGCTGGCTGGTGATAATGATCTGTTCTGACATTAGATGTTGATATTAAATTCAATTTGAGAAAAATGTTACATTAAAAAAAGATTCACTTTTTCTAAACAACATGATTTATTCCATGGAAGACAGTGATACACAGTGATATAAACAGCTATCCAGACAATAAAGCATTGCATTACTGAGACATAGGAGTAAAAAATGCTTTACTGTGAAGGCACTTTTCCCACATTATACACTTTCAATCAGCTCCAGTCTGCATAGCAACAACATATTATTTCATTTTTAATAGTAAATTAAAAAAAATCAAACAGTTAAGCCGATAAAGAGTAATGAATGTGTTGTGCTCAGAGATGTTCAGGACAGACTGAGAGGCCGAGCTCCCTCTGAAGGAGTTGTGACATAGAAAGTCGGGCTTCCGCTGTATCGCTCCTGTTGAGGAAAAACACACAAAAACACAAACACACACACACACGGATGCATTAAACCATGGGAACATTTAACCAGTGAATCTGTAACATATCACTAAACATAAGATGGAAGCATTGTAGGCGCATGTGAGCATACTGATGTGTCTTGTGCATAATGTGAATAAAGCAGACCGTCCGTTCTTGCACACGAGGAAGGAAGTTCAGAGAGGGAGCAGGAGGAAAGAACCACCGGGTTTGTTTTTGTAACTAGACACCTTTCCTCTTCAGCACATCTTTTCCTCTGAACTTCCTTTACTACTGCTTCCTCCAGACTAAAATTACACACTCAGTCATAACTCATCCCACTCGCCCTGTAAGTCACTCAAAGGGCAGACGGATATAGCTCAGCCCACCAGAAAATAGTTAGTTAAATTAATCATGACGAAAAGGAGCAAATTTCTTTAGTAGGTGACAAAAGAGAGGAAAAATATCATCATTAGTCCAACTACAGAGAAAACCCAGCAAAAACTTTAGCTTCAAAATAAGACGAGACAAAATGTTTTATGATATACAGTATGTTCTAGGGCTGGATGTGTAGGTGTAGAAGGGGTTACATCATAGCTACTGAGCCTATGAATGTGGCCACTACACCCACGACTACACCTCCTCATAAATGAACATGTTGAGACTGTTTCCACTTCTCCTTTCGCTGCTTGTTTCTCATTAATGAGATGAAGTTGTTCCTTTGCAGCAACTATAAATCAGGATTAAAGGAATAGTTTTGGAAAAGTGTTAGATGGGAGGTGCATCATTTGCAGGTCTGTGGATTAACTACAGCTACAGCCGGGAGCTGATTAGCTAAGCTTAGCATAAAGACTGGAAATAGAGGGAAACAGCTAGCCTGGCCCAACAAACTGAGTCCAGGAACGCCATGTTTGCTTCCAGTCTTTATGCTAAGCTAAGCTAATCAACTCCCATGCCTTTAGCTCCATAGTTGGGTTAGGGGTACCCTGTGGATCTTTCGACCACTAGTAGAATAGGGTGAATATATTTTCAAACTCCCAAACCAACACCACTTTTGCCAGCACCGTTTCCATCAGAATGCACAGTTATTTCAGTAATTAGTACATCTACCGAACACACCTTTCATCACCATGGATGCCATGAACGCAGCATTGTGGTTGTCAGGTACCTTACGGAGGACTGTCTCCTGGAGCTCTTTAAATAAGACCAACGTTCTCTTCTGTATGACAGCTAACCGTTAGCATACTGACAGCATCTGTCAGAAAGGGCTGTAAGTGTCAGATCCTATGACTCATAAGCTAGTAACAGCCTTGACAGTGACACATTGATTGATTGACACACATACAGACAGTGTTTCAGTGTGGTGCATTCTTGTATTGGGTTAGGTAATATTCCTTTTAATTGTGGGGAAAACTGAGACAACTTGTTAGTGAATGAAAGAATAGGTCATTTTAGTGTTTAACAGGTATTTGTTGGGACCGGGGATGTCCTGCCTGAAACCAGAACGATCCCTGACAAGCGCCCACAGTTCCCCACAGTCCACAGGGCAGCTTTAACACACATATAGACAACCACGTCAACAACAATGTGAATAAACTTCAGCTTTATGGATTGATTAAAAGGACCAGACTGATGTTTTTGCATGGTTTAGACCAGGGGTCGTCAACATTTTTCAGCCCAAGGACCCCTTGGATGAGAGACAAACAGAACAGAGACCCCCACATGTGTCACATTTTAAGCCTGGCCTAAAATAAGAGTTATTAGCCTGTATGTGTTTATTATTGATAAAACGTTCATGCATAATGGAATAATGTATAATAGTTAATAATAGTTTTTGTCAAAAGTAGCTTATTATTGCATATTAATGCTTGCAGTTTACTCAATATCATTTTTGTTATATTTTTTAATTATCACAAATTATTTTGGTGAAAATTGTCAATTATTATGACATAAATTGGCGGACCCCCTGCAGTGCCTCTGCGGACCCCCTAGGGGTCACGGACCCCTGGTTAAAGACTGGTTTAGACTATTTACTACTAATCTAGCACACTTTATGCTATACATCCTTTATAGCATTTCTATGTCTTGTTTCATGTTTGTGTTTCAGTTGAGTTCTCTGACCTTTCAGGAAGCTGTTGGCTTCCAATAATTTCAGCTGCATCTCTCATCTTCTTGCTTTTTTTTTTTTTTGGCAAAGAACAGTAGCGAATTTCCCAAAATGTTGAACGGGTACAGAATTCTACATAGATCATAATGTAGGAACTCGTGAGAGATCTCATTGTGGGATCTATATGAAGTAGAAGCGAGCCCTGCTCCATATGTAGTTAAACTCTGGCAACAACATCCAGATAAACTGCTAAGTAGGTTTCAAAATCTGTCACTCCTGCAGCCCGTGAGAGACCGGAGCACATTCTTGTTCCTCAAATCATCCAGTAGTACTGACACTGCATTCCAGCTCCATTTGTAACAGTCCTGTACAGTCAACAGAGAACATTTCGTAAGCAGACATAGATGTTTTGAAAGCCGTCACTTTAACGGATGGATGAAGCCAGTAATGTTTTATACTCCACGTCTGCAAATGTCTAAATGTTATAATCATAATAATCAGTGTAATATTGACCGTTTAGGTGTAAGTCTATGACAAGAGAACTGTGTCCTTTTGATTTCTATAACACAAAGTTAACCCTAACTCATAACAGATTAAAGTCTAAGGATTATAAGTTTAGGCAGAGAGAGAACCATCCACAGTCCACCAACTTGGCATGTTATGGTGCTTTCAGTTCATGTTCTTTGCCTGCAGCTCAGCACTTGACAAGCCGAAATGAGGTGCAGTTAAGAATTTCCGCCGAGTCAGGAGTCACCAGATCAACCTTGAATCCTTCAGCCAGAGACACCTTCAGCAGCTCCTCCACAAACCCCTGCATGTCTGTGATTTCACAGGGGCTCCGGTGCATGTTCAAGATGTCGTCCGACGGCGTGACCTCAGGGTCAGAGACCGTTAGCCCCCGGTAATGCTGCTTGTCGTACTGGTCCTGCGGGAGCTCGACGGGCCTCGGCACCCACTCAAGCTTCAGTCTGTTCTGCCTCGGATTGCACGGATGAGGGCTGGTGAGACCTTGAGATGTTCTGTAGGAGAAGCGCTCACAGAGCAGAGTCAGGAAAGCTCTCCAGGTACAAAAGAGGTCAACAGTGAAGGCTCGCACTGAGCACGTGCGGAGCTCATAGTTTTCTGGGCCGTGGCGCAAGTTAAAGTGGAGTACGCGGACCTGGAATGAGAAGGCAGAAGATGCTGACTACACATTCTACAGAGTGTACACAAACAAAGAACCGGTCTTTCCTCTCATATGTTATGTATACACGCTAAACATTAGCTCCAAAGGTTAGTAAAGGCCAGGATCTGATGAGGTTGTAGAATTCTCAGTTGAAAGCCAATCAAAAGTTCAGTTCAGGTCAAAGGAAATGTTCAAGAATTCTGTGAAGGTTCTCAGTCATCCAGGTCATCTTTCTTCAAAAAAGGTGTAAGTCTGGGGCAACTGGAAGAGAGGCGAAACGTCTTCATGGAATTACAAACAAGTCCAGTTGCCCCAGACTTACACCTTTTTTGAAGTTTACCATTAAGGTGCTTTCAGAAAGAGAACAGTTGTGGCTGCCGACTTTCTAATGGGTGACCTCCAAACCCCTCTTGTGGTGGGTTGGTCATGGTGTCTGCTCTGTTTCAATTCACCACACAGCCTGGACCTACGGCACTGTGCAGTATACCACGCTTTAGACAAACTAATAAACTTAGATTTCTCATTGGAAAATGTACCACAGCACATCCTCCACCTCATGCTGTTCGATCATCAGCCGACAGAGACACAGACGTCATACCTGGCGCCTCACATGCCTACGTAACACAGCACAGAGAAAAGCCACTGTAAACACAACACCTCTGGGAACATCCATTTGCTGTTGCCTTGATGTTGGTTGAACGTTTTTCATGGTGTGACCGTGGCAACTTCAGAAACCAAACAGAGGCAGATATCACCGTCCTCTACTGTTTTTCTTATTCATCTCTCACAAGCAGAGGTGTAAATTAGCTAAACCTGCTGTTCAACGTTTCCTCTGTTTAAACATACGACACACTGCGTTGGCCCGTGTGATGAGATTAGGGCAGGTGAATATCAGCGACCTGCAGCGTTCAGTACAGGTTGTTAGGTGATAAGATAAGTGGTAGCTGCAGAGGTGTGTTTACGTCACAGCTGTAACTGCTCGCTGTCTGAAAGCACCGTCATGGATCAAATGACCAGATCAATCTACATACTGTCATATCACCTCATCCTACATGGGCGTACTGTTGTCGGGTCTGATTACACCAGTTATACTTTGTACAGACAACTCACTAATTCTACAACAAACAATCGTGCCAATGGTGGATTAATTAGTCAATACTGAATCTTAATTTCAACTCAATTAATGAACCTCATGCAAGAAGATTTTCACATTCTTTTCATTCAGTCATTTTCTTCTTGGTTTCAGTGTTTTAAGGCACATTAAGTCACAACTTTTCAACCTGATGAATGTCATCACGTGTTCATGAGGACCCAGATAACATAGCAACATTGATTCAATGTTGAAATTCCATCAGAATCATCATTTTGGTTGAGGTTGAATAATTAGTGACAAAGGCAACATTGATTCAAGGTTGGTCTGCTACCTGGGGATTGGTTTAATTAATGTTATTTCACTGTTGGTTCAATGATAAAACAGCGATTGATTTTAAGTTGAACTAACATTGATTTGATGTCTGTCTTGATCTATTTTTCATCATTGAAATAACATTATTTCAGGGCGCAAACCTGATGAAAAATCAATGTTATATTTCAATGTTGAGCAACGTTGATTCAATCACAGTTTTGTTGATGTGTCAACATTGATTCAATGTTGATTCAGTGTTGGTCTGCTATCTGGGGAGAGCCCTGTTCCGCCCTCTATGTGGCCAAGTTTCATTCACGAGAGCTTTAAGACCTGCTGTCACACAGCGGACAGAAACTGAACAAATTCCAGAGCGTCAGCAGTCGAATTAGAGGTCCTAAAACAATCAGAGAATATTAATACAGCTGTCCACGACGTGCCGTCAGAGCAGCGCTGTGCTGTGACAGAAATGAAGAGACAGCTGTTAGAATGTATTTATCGTGTTCCTCTGACAGAGATCTGCATGAACACCCTGAGGCAGCTGCCAGAGAGACACAATTAAACTACCAAAAATGTAACTTTTAAAAGGTCCAGTGTGTAAAATCTGTGAGGCTCTAGTTTCAAAATATGGCAGAGATGGAATATAATCTGCATAACTATGTTTCCATTAGGGTTTAATCACCTGAAAAATGTAAAAGGAGCCTTTTATATCTACAGGGAGTGAGTCATCTTCCATGTATAAACTACAGTAGCCCAGAACGGACAAACTTAACACTGATAGGACCTTTCGTGTGCTTTGCCACTGTCGTTTCTCCTTCAGACTAGCAAGGTGAGGGTGAAGTGAGGAGGTTGCAATACCACAATTATACCACTAGGTGCAACTAAATCCTACACACTGGTCCTTTAACTTGGCGTTACATTTGATTTTTGTTCATATTTAAGCTCCACATTTATTGAGATGGAAGCTTCACGCATTTTGCCTTTGTCAATTTTGATGTCATTATTTTCTTTATTGAACAATTCTAACCCCTAACCCTAACTTCATCTGATTTATATCTGTGAATGTACATGGTTATCATTTTAGAATTCTTCTTCTGTAGATGAAATGAGCATTGACAACAACATACTGAAAGTATAATTTTTTTGGCTGAACAAAAATATTTGAAATGATGCAGACTTTACAATTCATCATCGAGAGTTTCTCCCTAAGGAACGACACATCTGAACCATTCGTGAGTTCTCAGTCGTACGTGTTACTTTAGAATAAACATGTTCCTAAAAGTGTTTCTTGCATGAGGTCCATTGACTTGATTCATTGTCAGACTGACATGTGACTGGCATAACTTTAAAAACACGTACCTTTGAATCAACATTCACGATGATCATGGCTCCTAGTGGCCCCCCTCTGAGGCTGAGAGGCACTGACGCCTCATAGTGGCGAATCTCCTCCAGCAGGGGGCGTATCTGGAAGAAATCGGCCTCTCTCCGCAGCAGTGCCAGCTCTGAAAAGCCATCCGGCAGGTCCAGGGAGCTAGAGCGCAGGTAATTCAGAATGTACCTGAACACTTTACCATCCCGGTCTATGAAAACGTGTCCTTGGTTATCTCTAAGCACGGGGATTTGTCCAGTGAACATGGCGCCTAGCATGGAGTCACGGCAGCGTGTCAGAGTGTCCAGGGTTGTGGTGTAAATTTCTCCACCCACGTTCAATGACACCGGGTCCTGGAGGGAGTTCCTGTTGCTGTTGTCGTCCGGTGAGTTGAGGTTCAGCATCTTGGAGGCGAAGCAGTGATTTCAGTGATCCTGTGAAGCTTCTGCGAGTTGTTGTTGTCGGGAGGACAAGGATCCTTCTGCTCCGGTTAGGAATGCCGAGGACTGAGGGACGTGAAAGTTTCAAGTGTTTCTTTTGTTTCTGAGAAAGACTTCCTTTGACAGTTAGCGAGCCACAGTAGTAGCCAGGATATGGCCAAGTTAGGAAAGATGCGAGGAAATCTGCCAAGTCTGCTTCCCAAGCTGAAGATTTAGAAAAGGCAAGCTTGAGGCCTGTAAAAAGCTGCTGCTGCAAAGAAACATGTCATCCTCATGAATGCAGGTGTTTCCCTCGTGTTTTTCTGTGGTTTAGTTTACATCTTGAGTTGATGGATCTCCTGCAGGATTGTGAATGGTGTCAGCCAACAGCAGGCCTCCAGTTTGACTCGCTTAGAGCAGAAAGGCAGCAGGGCCACAGTGACCAGACCAGCATGCTAATAACTGGACACTTCTGGCTCCGTCTCCACGAAGCTCGCTTTTATTCTCAGCTCATACCCCCTGATCTCTCACTCTCACTCACACACACACACACACACACACACACACACACACTGGAGCTGTCTGAGCAAGACACGGGGGACTGGGCAATTTGTCTGAAATGCCCCCCTTAAAGTGACAGCCAGAACACTGAAAAGTGCTTTTTATCCCCCAGTGAACAAACGAACAATGTCCTCGAGACACTTTTCAGTTCAAATACTCGTCGGAATGCAAAGATTTTCCAGAAAAGAGAAAAAGTTCAATTTCTCAACTCACAACAACAAAAGTGACTCTGTTGATCCTTCAGTATGTTCACAATGAGAAGAATAAAGCTAAACATGACTATGACTGCTATATGATGATGATGTTAAATAGAGATCAACTGAGAAAAAAGAAAAGAAAGAAAGAAAGAAAGAAACTTCAAATTAAAAGTCTAATTAATCTGACAGCAGTCAGGTGGAATATTTTAGGTCAGATGAGAAGAGGTGATGTAAAAATTCATGTGATTTCACAGTCTGAACTAGAGTTCATTTTGTCAATGCAAACTGGGGTTATGGATGTAGCACATGACTATGACAAAATGTATTACAGTTTTGGCTGACAAAGAACAATGAAATATGAAAGATGGACAAATAGAGATGAACTGTCTTAATACAAAGAGCTGCATGTCTCTGCAGAATCAAACACTGCAGCTCCTGATGAGTGAAGCAATTTCCTCTTCAGAGGTTCATTTAGCTGTTCGACCTGTCTCACTGCTGTTAATAAGAAGCATCTCACACTCAGGTACGTTCTGTCTGTCTGTCAGTGATGGACTGAATTCATTTACAATCCACTTAATTAGACAACAACAGGCAGCGCGAATAAAGAGGGAAGCTGATGTCATTATGGGGTGATGTGGACGTTGCTATCAAAGGAAATGAGAAAGTTCCATCCTTATCATCTAAATATAAATCTCTAGATTTCATTAAAGAAACATCACCGTGTAATCTGTGAAATATAGCTTTAATAAAGGTTTTATCCTGATAACAGCATACTGATGATGATCCTGATCATCTACACACAGCACACATCTCTAATGGGGGACTGTGGCACTCTGTTAGGAGGTCAGCTTCATCAAAATCTTCATGATTAAAGTTTTTAGATTTTATATCTGTTATTTATTTATTTTAGATTTTCATTTTTAAATCTAAAATATCTAATATAATAATAATCTAATAAATCTATAAGTCTTACAATCGTTGCTCCTGCCAGTCAAGCACGCATTATGGATATTGTGTATACCTGTAATGTGTATATGTGTACATACCATCTGGTGTCGAGATGGTGCAAATATTTTTAATACATGTCTTACATATCTTTCTCTTGTTGTTCTCTGGCTTAAAATTAAATAATAGGCTACGTCATATTATTCCAAAGGACACACACGGCGGTCCATCCACCACAGCACAAACTCTGTCTTGTTAGAGGCACCTTACAGTACACAATGTACTGTACACAATGTGTGTGTGTGTGTGTATTAACCTGTATGTGGAGTATAGTCCTGTCGATGGCGTGGGCCTGCAGCAAAGTCACAGTACATCCGCCGAATCCTCCACCTGTCATCCGGCTGCCAAACACCCCCTCCACCTCCATGGCTGCAGACACCAGCTCATCCAGCTCCCTGCAGCTCACCTCATACAAGTCTCTGACAGAGGAACATCAAGTCAGCACACGCACACACACACACACACACACACACACACACACACACACACCTCTCTGTCCTAAACAGATGTGTACAGCTGTTTTAAGTGTACCTCAGCGAGTTGTGACTCTCCACCATGAGTTTGCCGAACTCTCTGTAGGCTCCTCTCTTCAGGGCTGCGGCAGCTTGGACGGTTCTTTGGATCTCCTCGATCACATGACGAGCTCTTCGATAGGTTACATCATCCAGTCTGTCCTTCGCCTCTGAAATGACAGAGGAGGTCAAAACTGCACGATAAGTCTGGCTCCAAAAAGGGAAACTTCAATGTTTTTCAACATTGTTTTCTTGTTTTTTGTGTCTAAGCAACTAATGTGGGCAGCGATTTTTGAAACTGCTCCAGTATTGAGTGAGAGTGCTGCAGCCTGCAGCCAGGAAACTATGGCTATCTGCAGCCTGTAATCCTTCGGAGCAGTTGCGTCAAAGTACATCAACTAAAGTGCATGTTTTTGCCACTGACAGGCTCAGATTATTATTAGATTAAGTGTCTGATAACATTATGGAAACGATCCCTGCAGAGATAGACCTTCAGATCAGAGAGGAAGATCTTCTGTGTTTAACCAGAAACAGACGTTATATCGCTCTGTTCAAAACCACCAGACTCCGTTTTACCTCACAAACACAGGAGATGCCGTCTAGGAGATGTCTACTGTGGCCATGGTTTATTAATACTATTGTACAATGACACAAAGAAACTAACAGGTTAATACTGGACCACCTTCAACATATGTTGTATCTATTCGTCACTTTGACATAAAAACGTCAGAATATCAGGTCCAGGCTGACAAATGACAGTGTTACCCTTTAAATAGTATGGAATGTTAAAGCCTCTGGAAGAAAGGAGAAACCACTTCTTTACACTCAGCCAATCTAAACTATTAAACCATAACATCACTCGTCTGTCACTGAGGTGGTCTGGCTGACGAGCAGAGAGGAGTCTGACACAGAGCAGAGATGAACTGTGAACCACAGCTAATATCATTTATGTTTCCATTCAGCTGTTTGAACGAGTCTGAAGCAAATTTCTGCAATGTCAGCAAAACAGTGACTGCGTTTAGCCACCGCTTTATGGAAATATATAAAGCAGGATGTGACAAGATGACACCTGTATCTGTCATACATCACTGCTGCTGCCCACCAACATGTCAACATTTCTCCTCTGATCCACGTGAACCATGTGAGGTTCTTATTAGCTGCTAGCTGCTATGTGGGTCACTGTAGTTACACCTGACACCATAAAAACGTATTCAGTGGTTTTTCATCGTTTCTTTACATTTTCTTGTGAGAACACACTGGCTGGCTTTCTAATTACAGCAGATCCTTTATGTCTACAAGTACAGACACTGTACATAAGTTGAACCTCGTCTTGCTAAAATGCTAACAGAGGAAAGACGAAAGTGCACTTGCTAATGTCACTTTCCATGGTATATAGCTAGTTAGCTACTCAGCTGTAGCATAAGTGATGTACCTGGGAATGTCAGTTTAGATGCAGAACTTATAGGCTACAGTTATGAGAGCAAGTCCTCGATTATCTCAGCTATCAGTAAAACATACAGTAGATTCTACAGACTCCATAGTCCGGAGGCTAAAGGGGGAATTTTCTGGCTGCATCTCAAAAATCATTTGTTTTTAATCGTAAGTGTTGTTAGCCACGTTTTTTTTAAACTTTGGACAGAGCCTGGCTAGCTGTTTCCCCCTGTTTCCAGTCTTTATGCTAAGCTAGGCTAACAACATCCTGACTCCATTTCTGTATCTAACACACTGACTATCCGCACTCTTGGAAAACCAAAGAAACATATTTCCAAAATGTTGAACTTCCTTTGAGGTGAATAAAAAGCACTGAACAACAAGATGGAGACACAAAAAGACACAAGGAGAGAGAACTCCATCAGTGGAATGGGTGAGGGTATGATGCAGCAGGAATTAGGACAGAGCATGACGGGGATAATAAAAGAAGACAGAGTGAGACAGAATGGATCAGCACAGATTAATAAAAAATGTACTTCACACCCTCCAGATCATTCATGGTAGCATCTCTGAGACTGTCCTTTCCTAGGATGGAGGCAGCCTCCTCACACTGTCTGCGCCTCGTGGGGTACTCACTGCCGGTCAGAGAGTGCTTCACGTTGGAGTTAGTGATGAGAATGACCAGGCCTGGATCTGCAAGAGGGACAGGGGTGGCCTCCAGGGACCTGAGACAAACCACAAAGAGAGAAAATGTCAGAGAACCAAGGATTCATCTCCAAGGATTCATTACTCTCACTAGATGTTTACACTACCTGCAGTCAATGAGCAAAGCGTGCCCCTCCCTGCCGAGAGTGGACACAAACTGATCCATAATGCCACACGGTACCCCAGCATGAGTGTGTTCTGCCTGCTGACAGGCGACTGCTTTAGATACCTTGTCTCCATCATCTGTGGAAAAAGACAAAGATGTAAAATAGACACTAAAGAGTCACATCATGAGCTTTGTACGAATAAAGATTGTTGCATTTTGAGCAGCAGCTGCAGCAGAAATCACCGGACTCCCTGACTTCCTTCCTGACTGCACTTACTGATACACACTGCAGTCTCTGTGATCAGATTCTGACCTGGCTTGAGCTGCTGCAGGAACGTGTAGAAAGCCACCTCCAGGGAGGCAGAGCTGGACAGACCTCCTCCCAGGGGGACGGTGCTGGCTATCACCGCCCTGAAGCCGGGGACAGGAGGAGCTGAGGCACAGCAGACACAGAGAATAAATATGCTGTGGTGTCCAAACAAAGCAGGATAATGTTTGTATCACTGTGTACAGTCACTGTTTACCCCTGTAATGCTGTATGACACCCTTCACATAGTTTGCCCAGCTGGGTAACCCTGGAGACAGTGGTGATCCATCAACAGGCAGGCTGAAGTCCACCCTCCGAGGCTCATCAGCATCCTTAGTTGCTGTTACCACGGTAACATCCCGGCCAGAGGTTTGACTCCCGATCACCACAGTGACGAGGGGCAGAGCCTGGCACACAGAACACAGATAAACTCATGCAGCTTTCTAAATTTTTCCTCTTCATCAGGGAGGAAATATGTTGCCAAACTCTGTTTAAAAAAATCAGGAAGTGTAACATTTCCCTCTTATTACTGGTATAGGGAACTGTAGTCCAAGTACCAATGCTTGGTTCTGCTCTTCTGTTAAATTCAACATGCAGGTGACCTTCCAAATATTTGGAACTACAGCACTGTTGTTACTGCACGTTTACAGAACAGGCTGCTCAGTGATATCACATGTATTTACTGGAACTACTAGTGATGTGTCATTTGCGAACGAGCTGGCTCTAAGAGCCGATCCTTTGAAGAGAATGACAAGAGCCAACTCCCGTCGGGGAGAGCCGAACCTTTAGCCGCTCCTGCTCAGAATCCATGCAGGCATGGATGGATTATGTGATAGAAGGCCAGGCAGACACTCCAAAGACACAGTGTTGGGAAGTTAAAGTCTTTATACTGAATCGGATCACTTACTCTCGGTAAATTGAACTAATCTTTTTTTGAGTCATTTTGTTCATTCACTAGTGCAGCGCTGTAGCCCTCTTGTGGCTGATGAAGTAGCGTCTGGCTGCATTTCAATGATATTGGAGACTGCAAAGTCCATCAGAGCAGGGTCAACAACAAACCTGCACAGACTCACTGTGTTTTTTGTAACAAAAAAAGGCACAAAAATAGACATTTTATGAAAACACTGAATGAAAAATTGTTTACGAACACACAAAGCATTAATAATTGCTAATAAGTGATGCTAAATGAAGAGCCATTTGGGAGCCAAGCCGAAAGAGACGAATCACTGAAAAGAGCTGAACTTCCCATCACTAGGAACTACCTGTTGCTCTTTGCTCTGCATGCATCATGCCGAACAGCTGACAGACTCCTGAAAAATGATCTGAATTATGTCATAACAAACATGTCCGCCAACAAACAAGGGAACATTTAAATGTCAGATTTTTTTAATGACATTTGGTGCGTCACATATCAACAATGTTTCACTGTGACAGCCTGTCAGGAAGTTACCATAGGAAGTACAAATCCCTGGTTGTAGTCGGTGTGTTCTCCTATCAGGTTCACTCTTCCAGGAGCACACACCGCCGTCAGAGGAGCCTCTCCCCCGAACACCTGCTCATACAGACGGCGAGCCTCCGCCACCAGCTCGGACACATCTGGACATGAACTGGCTGCCATGGCTGCTTCAAACACGGATGATGTCAGTGACACATGCAGCACAGCTCCACGGATCTTATGACATGTCAGCTTTAGTTCCGGGTGCTGTGGCCGGATAGCTTGTTGTGAGGATATGATTGGTGAGAAGTAGTCACGTGACACCGTCATCATCCATGCTTGCAGCAGCAGCAGCAGCATCCTCCCAGACAGCCGCTGGTTGGAGCAGTGGTGTGATGGTGCCACCCAGTGTCCGCTGTGTGCTAACGCTTGTTTTACCTGCTTGGTTCCTGACTCAGCATGTTGGTTTTTGGATCCATCCCCACATCCACAAACAAACACCACCCACTTCTCCATCAGGTACAAATACAGCATGAATCATGTCACTACTCCTCCTGATTCAGAGTTTGTTTAGGTGAATGAAGCAGAACATGTGGAGGTGGCTGCTGTGGAAACACCCAGGACCTAAAGCAGGAGTCCAACACAGACACCATCATCAAGAAGGCCCAGCAGAAGATGGACTTCCTGCACCAGCTCAGGAAGTTCAACCTGCCTGAGGAACTGCTGATCCAGTTCTACACCTCCATCATTCAGTCTGTTCTCTGCTCATCCATCACTGTCCGGTTTGGATCGGCCACCAAACAGGACAGGAACAGACTTCAATGGACAGTCAGGACTGCAACCTGACCTCCATTCAGACAGGCAGGAAACATCACTGCAGGTCTATCACACCCTGGACACAACCTGTTCCAAACTCTCCTCTCTGGGAGGCGCTACAGAACACTGACTCAGAGGCAAATTGTGAAGCACTTTGGATAAATACAGTCATTTCAGTCGTTTTAACATCAACACTGAGTATTAAAATATGGATTTATTTTATACTTCTGATCATAACATGTAATTCACTTATATTTCATATATAATGTAAAGCTTAGTAATGACATCTAAAGTTAGTTCATCTTACTTTCTGTAAACATGTTCATTTATTTTTGGTCAGTGCACAGTGACACACGTTTTATCTGTGGTCATACACAATGTATGGTATGGAAAATGTTATTATGGTTGTTGTTTTTTTTTAATCTTGGTTGCCCATCATGATGTAAAGAAGATGTCCTTTACTTTCTTGCAGCCCTGCCTTTGGCTGGATCCTGTGGTTTTTCTCTGGCTGCAGTTTTAGGGTTTTATCCTGTCCAAACCTTACCGTACTGATGTCACTGAGGCTGGCTTTAAAAAACACGGAGCCGCATGAAGGTAGGTGTCTGCTGGAGCACCACAGTGAAGAGAAGAAGAAAGAAAATCTTTTCCTTCCCTTTTTGAAATTAGTTTGAGTCTGTCACACTGACCTGATTCTGCCTCTTATTTATTTCTGAGCTTGACGCTTCAGCTTCACAATAACTTTTAATAAGATAAGATGGAGCTGAATTCATCCCCAATGTGTCCAATATGCTTCATACAGTGTACATAAATGAGTACATATATAGGAGTATGGATACATAAATAATGCAAAGTATAAATGTGAAATTACAAATCAAATGAAAAGAAATGATGAATTGTACAGAAAGGGTGCAAAATAAGGGTTGTCTGTGTCATGTGACACCCATCTCTCTCTCTGTCTGTCTCCCTCCATCTTAGAGGCTGTTCTGGCCAATCACAGAGTCCATGTAGTTGCTGTAGTTCACCTGGGCCTTACAGTCTCTAGAAGCTGACCCATGTGCACACTTACTGTATCACCGTGCTTTGCACAGCACACAGGTCATGCTTGCGTTGCTGATGCTGCTGACATTGCTGATTTCTACACCTCAGTTTATTTGTGTTAACTTTGATTATAATAATTTATGTTCATCCTAAATGCGGACCCATTTCAATCAAGCCTTAATGTGACCACCGGAGGCTAGAATATAGTAGTATGTCATCAGTGCTCTGAACCTCTGCATACTGGACACATTTTTCAGTCAAAGACTTCTCTGTCTTCTTGTGTCCCAGCTTATGGACATTGATGTGTTTGTTTCTATGAGCACTTTAGAAGCCATGTTTTAAAGAGTCTCATACATATTGACTGTCTATTAATGGTGGTATGATCATAGAACATGTGGCAAGTATTTGAATCAACACATGCTCCTGATCAAGGCAGCTGTTAATGTCAAGACTAGTGTCATATTGTAAACAGCATAGAGCACAGCATCTTTAACATGTAGCAGCCTACAGAGTGTGGCTCCCCCTGGTGGTCCCACCCTGCATCACATCCTCTGGTGATTAGAGAGATCGCCTCATAATAAATAAAATGTTGCAGAGTCGGCAACACTGATTAATTCAGGAGGTTAAAAGTCTTAATGAACGTTAACGCCTCATGACTGAGACTTGACAGGAAGATAAAAGACAGCGCTTCATGGATGGATGAAAAAGAATAAAGATAACACGTGTTTAGTTATTTGTATAAAGCACAATATGCTGTGCTTAAGATAAATGCTGAATTTGAACTGGATGTGTCAGTTGACAGTCACTCAAACAGTTTCTAAAATGATGACATCCTTCAAGCGTTTTCAGAATGTTTTATTGCATTTCTATTCTATCATTGTGTGTTACCTGTTTCAATAAATAACATCAGGTTGATTACTATACAGCTGGTGCAGCACAAAGCAAATATAATACTTCAGATACTATAAATAAACAACAACAATGTCAATGCTTTGAATTGTACAGTTCATCATTGCTACAGTAAAAAAAAACTAAACTAACACAGCTTCTTCATCTTCTCGACACATCTGTAGTTTTTTTTTTTCATGTGGGTAAAGTGTCAGAAACAGGGCTGGGATCTGTTTGAGACCGTTAAGTTATTGGCACTGGCTCCAAAACTACAACTTCTTTACACCAGATCTACAAGAACTCTACGAGATCATATGTTTTGTCAAAGTGACAAAGCAGATAATGATTCAAGAGTCCTCATACTCTGAAGCTGTTTGATGATTTCATAGATGCTCAGTGACTAATACTGATCTCAAAGGCTACTCCTTCATCTCGGCAGAGCCCAGCCCCAAGTCACAAGCGTCCCTGTGAGATAATCTTCATATGAAATATTCATAGTTCTTCTCTTCATGTGTAAATCAACATAAATATGAACGTTCTAAAACCGACTCTTCTCAATAAAAACAACACTGTATAAAAGCTTCTCTTTAACATGATGACCAACAGTGTGATGTCTAACACAGAAATGTTCAAACACTGACTATAATAAAGCCTTCATGTCACAGACTTATCAGCCTGCTCGCACGGTACAACACATCCAAGTAAACAAAGATAAAGAAAATATATTGCAACTATGAAGCATATCATGTATATGTCATCTAATAAGCTAACAATAAGGCAGCAGATTCATCTAGTGCACATCATCATTTTACTATTGCATAACTGAGCAAGTTCTAATATAAAAACTCTAGTGTCTATGTAATGATATAGTTTGGTCTCAGTCAAAAGAAATTAGAATACAATTATATAAAGTCAAAATAGAGTCACTGAATCAAGCTTTTCCCTTCAAAATATGTTACTACTACAGGCTACATTACCAAAGTACTGGGATGATACTCTTCATCTGTACAGCATGTCAGGCAGGCAGAAAGAACTTTTCCCCATTCTGGAGATCTATAGTAACATACTGGAAAAATCCATATATTTTTTTATATTGCTACATAGTATAGGGAAAGTTGCCACATTTCAAACCAGGATCAAATTTACACTGAGGATCTGATCATCCCGGATACAGTTTAAAGATAATTTGGAGTTTTTCTACCCTGATAAACATGCATGGAGAAAAACCTGCTTATTGCAACTGTAGGACATTAGAAAAAAGTCTCCTGGGGAACAATGATTTCTCCATCATGTGTAAATGTCATGTAACCAAGTTAGTCATCAGCTTTTTACAGGCAAAGAAACAGCAGAGAGGCTGCTTGAAAGGACAGGTAACCAGGTAATTACACAGAGTGATGCGTCCTTGTATTCGGAAGTCCACTGAAATCAGTTAGAGCTGAACAATGGACTATTCTGAAAAAGGAAAAGTAAGCCATGGCTTTGAAATAATGTTAGGGTTATGGGGGAACTCTGACCTGCTGCATGTACACACAGATTTACAGTAAAACGTGTTCTCTGATTACCTGTGTAACCTTGGCTCTCTGGGTAACCCGGTTATTCAGGTGCATGTAAACATACTGAGTATGAGGCGGTAGAAAGCTTTAGAAAAAGCTTAAAAGTGAACATTTGATAACATATCTTAATGCAATACTTGCATGCCATATGTATGTTAATAATTATTGGTTGCTGCAATTATTCCTTCTGTTCATACTGGCAGTGAACAGATCCTAACTAATGTTACCCCACAGTAAGAAAGCTCTCTCTCTGTTCCCTGGACATTTGTGCTGGGGCAGAGGGATAAACAGAAGGTAGTCACATGTGGATTTGTTTAAAGGGCAGAGTACAGGCAACAAACCTACTTATGACTGCAAAGATGCTCACTCGATTTGTCTCAGGTAATGTTCAGATCAACATTAGGTCTGCATCAGAAAAGTGCAATTCTTACTAGTTGACTTTATGATGTGAGGAGCGTAATTCTCCTGTTTACTTCACAATCATCAAGACAGAGGACGAAATGTCACCATGATAACAGAATTACAACCATTTGTGCATTGTTGAGCACCTGATCAGGTTTCACACTCATGTTACATTACTCAAAGTGGCTTTTATGGATTTTGTATCATGGTCTCAATGGCACCTAAAACAGCAACCCTAATCCCTAACAACCCTAACGACTGTATGTCATAACAGGGGTATGCATGAAACAAACAAAGTTTGTGCAAAGTGTCGTCTGACCACAGTTCAGGAAAACGTATTTGTAACTGTTCTGAACGTACACACTCGGAGATGAGTGATGAGCCTCCCCTCATAGAAACACTTGTTGATACAACAAGTATTCGAACATAGCTGTTAGAAGAATGAAAAAAGATGAAAAAAGAAAGCTTAGAAACAGAAGGTCATATTTTTCTTACTTCGTACTTACTTACACACACTTGGCCAATTACTGTGTGAAGAGGGCATGATGGATTGTTGGTTTCAGAAAAGTTACAAAAGTCATCGGACATGGTTTTAGAGATCCAACAAGAACTTAGTTTGATGTAAACCACTGCTCCTAAAGCTACATATTAGCTTTAGTTGAAGTTAAGAACTTTTGTCTACCATCACATACAGAAGGTCACATTATTATCGCCTTCCTATTATATTATTAGGAAGAAATCACTTCATGGCCAGCACGGACACCAGGGAACGATTACAGCAACCAACGGTTCTATGAAAGTCGATATTACAACAGAGGAATGTTGATAGATGATGACATCTCCTTTACGTACCATTTAGAAAGTCTCTAGGGGGATAGGGATGCTGACTTTCTACCTTACCCAAGTAATGTTTGAATCACAAAGCAGCAGGGCTTTCTAGAAAATAAATGACTTGTAATTAAAAAAGTCCTCTCAGAGAACATGTGAGACTTAATGAGTTTGAGAGTTTAGCTATGAGTCTCCAAAATTCAAAATGAGACTAAATTTAGCACCAAACTTGGTCATGTCCTCGTAGATTAATATATGTAGATTTCTGCAGGATGGTTTGACGGGTTGTCATTAAGTTGTTGATTTCTGCTCTGAGAATCAACCCTCTATTCAACGAGGGGTTAAAGAGACAGTTCTGGCTTCAAGTATCCGCCAGTCACAGTGACTGGTGGAATGTTCTTTGAGGGGAATGTGGCTGGGAGTGCAGGTAAACCTACTAACCACAGCAAACATTGACGTTTGGTTCTATGCTGATGATATTTACCTGATAATAAGTTTATTTGAAAACAGGGACAGTGCACATTAATAACATTGCTGTAAACCTTGCTGATTGTATCTCTTTTTTTTTTGTTTACACACAAAACTCACCGCCATGGTTAATGTAAGTGTTTACTTTCTTCATGAACTTGAAATACTGGTCAGTTTTACTGTTTGCATTTTTGTAGCAGCACTATCCTCTTTTTCAGACTGATTGAGGATATAGCTGCAACCCTTTGCAAAGATTATAACCATTAAGTTTTATGAATTGGAGTCCAGGTGTTATATTGCCTGGATCCAGGCAGATGTGTCCTAGGATCTTCCCATGGTGGCTTCATGTTCATGTTAGAGGGGTAAAGATGAGACTAGGGTTTCTTAGCTGAAGACTTAGCCGGTGACATGGCCGGTGATTTAGCAGATGATTTTGACGGACTGTTCTGACATGGGGTGATCTTAACATGGATGAAGAGTGAGGAGGGCGAAAGACTGGACCCATCCACCTTAAGCAGTCGGACATGACGGTAACCTGCAGAGATAAAGGAAAGGAGGTCAGTGGAGCAAATGTTTGGTACATCCCCCCTTAATAACCAAACTCTGCTGTCCCCACACGCACCTGTACGGAGACTTGTGAAAGGCAGGGTGAATTGTCCTAGGAAGTCATTGCTTGAGGTATAGTCGTGGTCTTCCACCATGAAGCGAACCAGAGCCAGGCCAGGGGCATGGACGGTAAAGTTAAATGTACAGTCCCACCGCGGGTTAAAGCCTGAACCACAGACAGAACACTTAGTAACACATCAATCTGTGTAATTTCACATTCAGATCATCACACCTTTGAATCGTGTTCATGCAGTAAAACCCCACAGCCCTGTCAGATGAACTCAAGTACCCCGTCATCAACACCCCCTGCCATCTTGCAAACGTGTTCATTTTGTGTTCAAATTAGTCAAATCTACTCCACAATCATTCCACATACCCACTGGGGACTGCAGAGGTAACCCCTGGGATACATCTCACAGTGTTCATTAGCTCCAATATTCCAATATAAGCTGTGCAGAAATCCATAAATTCTGCTACTGAAGCCATTTAATTTGAAATGGGTTGTTTGTCATATTTACCGTTGTTGTCGACATGATTAGTTTTCTTCTTATTGTTGTCTATGGGAACTCCATGTATCTCCACCCACACCTGAGGGTCCACGATGGAGGTGGGTTTGTCCCATTCTGGTTTAGGCAGCTGCTGAGCTGAAATAACCTGGAATAAAAACAATATTGATCATTATTGAATAGAGCAAGAGTTTATCTAACAGTTCTGACACTCATCTATGTTGAGGAAACTCGTTATTTTTCCAGCGCAAATTGACAATTGCCTGCAGTTTCACCAGTTTTGCTTCTTACCCGAACAGTGAGCAGGACAGGATTTTGGCCAGGACCTCCACCAACGTTCTCTGGGTTGAAGGTGGTGCCAGGCTGGCACATGAAAGGAGGCTTCAGGACATACCCACACTGACCATTCTGCAGGAACCTGCCATGATTTAAGTCCATCTGCTCACCAGGTGTCTGAAAGTTTAAAGCAACTGGAGAAAACACAACACGACTGTGTTAGTGGCACACATTTCTGTATAACACAATGTTACTACCTCTTAGTGGTGGTATGTGTGGCACACAATTAAACCAAAGAGAGGAAGAACTTGTGTCTGACTAACAACGATTGATTAGCTTTTCTTCTCTTGTGAATATAAATATAAAATATGCTCTCACCAATCTGACAGCCTCCGTTCCACATCTCCTGAGGGTTGTAGTTGGAGGATTGGAGGCGCTGGCCTGAGGGGTAGATCCTGCTGAGCTGGTGGCTGTTGTGACGCACAAAATGTATCCCTGGAGAGGAAGGACAAGAAAAGTCCAAATGGTCTAATGGTACCCAAACCCCCCCCCAAAGTTTCAGAACTTTCAGAAAGTATGTTTATTCACATGCACACATCATACCTGAGTCCTTGATGTGCCTGAGCGCTTCACTTTCAGAGAAAGAGGACATGTCAGTTGCAGGGCTTTTGGCTGCTTGTTCAAAACTTTTAAAGGGAACACTTCGGGTGTACACCACCAGCTCTGACAGCTCTGGACTCAGCTTCGACACACCTGGCTGAGATGACACACACAGAAACCAAACACATTTTTTAGCAGGCCAAATGGTAAACAACTGGTCTCTACAGTTTATTCTTATTACTATTTACAGCATTTGGTGGTTCTACAGGCAGAAATGTGAACTGAGTATGCCAAGCCACCAAACCAAAAGCACGGTGGTGAGAACCACTGCTGCTAGGATAAATCTGGTGGTGTTGTACCCACCTTCTTGTCCTCTTTCTGTCTCCTGAGTTTACCTCCAGCACGGCTGGCCTCCTCGTCTGAGGAGCTGAGGTCTGAAGAGCTGGAGGAGCACTCCTCCACCACCACACGATCCTTCTTCCCCTTCACCAGGATTTTACTCTTAAGGTCCTGCACACACAGCAAACACATAGCAGACACTATACATCAACAACTAGAAAATGATACTGATAGTCAATCAATTTTATCATGCTAACATCACTAGAGACACACAGTGTCAGTGTGACAATGTGTGTCGATTGACAGGTGGGTGCTGTTACAGATGGGTTTATTGAGAAATCAGGCTTCAGTCAGCCCAGCACCACACAAGTTCCACCTATTTGTCCATTTTTGGATTAGCCGGGAGCTGGCAGGCAGGACTGCCAAGATGGCGACAACCAGAGCCACCACACTCTGAGCTTCACAACAGCTCTTCAGAAGCCTGAGGATGATGGCACAAGGACTATGACCATGTTTTATACAGTCTATGGTAACAAACCGTCTGGCACAGCCAGGTTAACTTAAAGCAGCTATGAGGAACTTTCATTATGTGTTGATTCTGGCGCCCCCCTGTGGACAAAAGCAAAGTATTTCCTAATTTTGGTCCTTTAATGGAGAATCTGACTGAATCCGACCCGGTGGCAGGCATTAAAAATATCTTTTCTCTGATGATCTTGTTTGTTTATGTAGGTCATATAGACGCATCAGTATTAATTTGAGACTGTTTCATAACCAGTTAAAAACTCCTTTTATTAAGTTTAAGTAGTAGTAACTCCAATCAAGCACTGCACTTAAGCCCCCCTAACCCACAAGTTGCTGTAACCTAAAAAACTGTCTTTCGGTTGCAGTGAGCCTAACCCACATACACCTTCCACTGTCTACTACTTTTGCTACTTTTATCTGCTAATAATATAATAATGAGAAGGACAATGATGAGAAAGAATAAAACAATATGTGAGAGTAAAATATTCAAAGCAAATGATATAAAATCATCTGAGTGTAATTACAGGCACACGTGACAGTGACAAGAAGGCAACGCTGAAGGTGCCTCAAGGGAGTGTGATTACTGGGGCACAGATCATGAGTGCATGGAGCAACCCTCACACACATGTTATGATTATGTGCAAGTGTAGTTTAAGTGGGACACGCGAGAGCAGATGGCCCATCTAACATAAACAGTTTGCTCTTTGCTTTACACGTTATGCTAACAAAGTAACAGTTGTCATCAAGACAGAAGAACTGTTTCAAATGCCTCACACACATAACAGAGAAATTAAAGTCCTGCAGTCCAGTTGGAGAGACTTTGGATGTTAAAAGTGTGTCAGAGTGAAATCCTCAAGAGCCAGTCATTGGCTATTTTTAACCACATCCACATTCCACTGAAAAGTAGCAAGCACACACCAAATATCTATCTGGATAAATCATGTAATCAGGTCAGCTTTTTAATCTTTCAGGCAACTGGAGAAACTGCCATTGTGTGTGAAAATTGAAAGTGGTTTCAGTGCATGCAGGCATAATTTGTCCCCAATAAAACACGCCATTAGTCTCAGTAGATATAGTAGTTCTTATGGGGATTGAACTTTCATCCAGTTATGGGACAGTGTCTCCTTACCTCTGGAGACGGTAGTTTGTGTGGATCCAGATCACTGAGGGGCTTAGTGAGCAGCTTGTCTCCCAGGATCGATCGCAGGTGTCGAGCCATTATTGTCTGCTGCTCCACGGAGCAGTGGTTCTCCAGGGACAGGATCAGGGGGTAAGGAGATGCCTAGGAGAGAGGGATGACAGTGCAAAGTCAGAGAGAAAAAGATTGTTTTTCAAAGAGAAGAAGAAGAAGAACTCACTTTAAAAGCATATTCATTGATAGTCTCAATGACTTCGACAAAGGGCACTTTGGAGGTGAGTGTGTGTCCGTGGTAGATGACTGGCTCTCCTTTATCTCCATCCCAACAGTCCAGCTCCACACAGCGGCAGCCATGATTCAGGGCCCTAAGAGAAAAATCATCATTAGCAATCTTTAAAACAGAGACGACTGAGTGAGTAAAGGTCTAACTTAAGAGCTTGTAACTAATCTGTGCCCTATATCTCTTTCTGTTGATGAGTAGCAGATTGCAACAACATACAGAGACTAGCTGTGTTCCTGTCCACACCTTACAGTTGAAAACTGCTCTTAAGGGAGGCATCTTTAAATGAGGCCAAAAGCACCTCAGCTGATTTCTTGCAAAACAAAGGAGCAGTTCCAGATGTTTAAGATCAGCCACCCTTCAAAGGAAACTTTTGGGTGCGTCTTAACAAATACCACCATCAAAGTGAGCTCCTTCTTTAGTCCAGTACAACCACATTACTGCTGACTCCACAATGTACCTGTTCATCTTCCACTGGGGTAACAACTCACTCCCAACTCAGGTGAGGTGTTGATCCCACAAATTGTGCACACAGGAGGTCATGGGTCAATAAATCCTACAGTACCACATCATCTGCAAAGAGCAAAAATGCAATTCTGAGGCCACTATACAGGACACTCAACCTCCCTGCTACACCCAAAATCTGCCCATTAAAATCACAAACACAATCAGTGACAATGCCCATCCATGGCACAACCCACACCCATTAAGAATAAGCCCGACTTTGTGCTAAGAATACGGACACGACTTTCATCTACTGTAGGGTGCCTCTTAGCATGCCCCTGTAGCCCTTATTCCAGCAACAACCCCTATAAAACACTTGGAAGGAGACCCGTAGCATACTAGATTGAACAGAGTTTGGATGATTGCTCTTCCTGTGGTTCAACCAGAGTTTTATTTCCATCATTCCGGCATAACACAACGTCCACAATATCGTCCAACCTAGTCTCTTCTACGGAAGGGTATGTCAATCATGTTTGGGAATTCTTCAGAGTATTCTTTCAGTGTTCTTGCAATTTTCGAAGTCAGTGTAAGCAGGTGTCCATCAACAGACTGGGTGAGGACCACTCCCTTCTGAGATGTCAGTTTGTTTGCCAAACTTAAAGATTGACTTCTTCCCACATATGTACAAGTATGTCTGCAGTCCTATTAATTCTTACCGAATATATGGCTCTGTGCTGCTGTCCCCAGTCAGCTGGTCCTTGGTGAGGTAGGTGTTATGGGAAGAGGAGATGAAGTAGTGTGCCAGTGGGCGAGTCATGTCTTGGTAAACCCTAGCATGTTCCGGGTTAAACACACAGTTCTCCTTAGAAAGCATGTACATGGTGAAACCATTGGGGGTCATGAACTGGTTCTTCTGGGCTGTACTGGGCAAAAGGCACAAACACAAGTGAATAAAGCAGGGGAATTAATATACGTACATATATCATATGAGTTTGTTGGGCATACAATACAAAGCAGATATGATAATACCATGTGACAAGCAGTTCTGAGTATACTGGCCCCTTAACCTTAAAAGTTAATTTCATTGGTTTGATCATGGTGTGAGTACATGACCATTCCCTTGGTCACCTTTCATTGCTGTTCACTGTCAGGTTGTCCCCATCTATCACCACCAATCCAGTCTGAAAACCCATCTTTTTACAACTATGTTTGAGGTATTAATTAGTGATTTACACATGCAACAAATAAAGAACAAAATCTGCAGTCATTTTTCTGGCAACCTGACTCATGTAGGTCCAATATTCACTCTCCTTTTAGCTTCTTTGATCTTTATTAACTCCTGAGGCTCTTTAACTGTTGGACGCATTTCTGTGTTTAACATCTAATCACTAACTTTGTCTATCTTCAATTGGGAATCAGTGTCCAATTTCTCAGTCGTCTTGCTGAACACACACCAAATAAACGTTGATACTTTGCAGTGTATTGTTACTTAGCACCGTACCCCACTCATTAAGTTCATAGGTGAGTATGAGGCTTTGCGCATGGGTGAGTGAAGCGTCCTCCCCCTGGTCTTGGAGGAAATCCCTCAGGTCCACAGTGGAAAGTACACAGCCATTTGCAGAGTAACGGATAAACACAGCATCCAGCTCTGGTCTCCGTAACAACTCCCTGCAGAAAACCTCGATCTCCCCGTGGTCCAGACGTCCGTCGGCTGACTGGTCACATTTCTGTCAGTGAAGCAGAGTGACACACAGATGATTCTTTGTTTAGGTGTGAACATCTATTTTCAAGCTGGTCTCAATTGTCAGACCCATGCATCACAGAATTAATGGAGGTCTGTCATTAGTCAAGTCAAATTAATTCATAAATCACTTTTTATTAATGACTGAAATCCCGGATATGGGGCTAATGTTTTTTTTTACTGTGTGTGTGTTTGTTCCGCTACCTGGAAGAGGCTGCGGGCATACTGGTCACTCAAGTCAATGTTGATCATCTGCAGCAGTGTCTGGATTTCGTCATAGCTCATCTTATCGTCATGGTTCTGGTCAGCTCGACTCAGGTAAGCATGAATCCAGGTGACACACAAACATAGTCAAGGAAGAAACAGGAGCAGAAAATGTGCAGTACTTGGTGGTGCTATAGTTTGACTGATATTGCGTTTTAAACACAGAACTAATATCTAATTATCAAAAAAGCAGAGAGGAATGACGAGTACCAACATTCTATGTTTTTATCAGATACCTGTTTTACTGTTGGCACTATTGTTTGGGACTTAAGAGTCCTAACCCCTAACCCTAAGGGTCCTACACCTAGCCTCCAAAAATATCTTGGCACTATAATGTCCTTGTTTAATGTAAAAGACAGTTCTACAATTCCAATTAAACAAAAATAGGATATTGGTCAAGTTTCTCCTTCTGGGTCATGTTCTCCACTCTCTCCTGCAATGTTCGGATGCCGCGGGCCCAGTGCTGGGCCTCCTCCTGGCTCTGGCAGAGAAGATCCAAGCTCTTGCGGGGCCCTTTGAAGACCACTGTCAAACACCGGCCCTCGGGTACTGAGCCAACCATTTGCCGTAATGTCTCTGACTGGCAGCCCTCGCGAACACACTCCACTTCCATGATAGAGACTGAGGATGTGCCAGGGGAACAGTGAAAGAAAAGAAGGAGAAAGAACAAGTAATTAAAGTGAAAGTATTGCATAATTGATTATCCATCCTGTTATCAAGTGATATTCACCCCAAGGGGGTTTTCAGAGGTTCTAATGGGGTTTAATTGAGAAACTGGTGCTGAGTATTGATCCTTAACCTGTTACCACAATGGAGATACTTGAGAGCTTAGACATAAAATACACAATTAAAAAGGAAACCACAACAACAAACATGGTAAATAAGAAGACATTCTTTTTGGACGTAATCAATTCAATCGTAATCAAATCAAAGAAGCCAATGTAGAAATATTTAATTCAAAGTATAAGTATAACACTGTGTGCCTTATAGTCTTGTTTGGTGTTACTCAGTACCTTGCACTTAGAAATCTTTCTCTCATTCATGCAAGTTGCAGAGCTTGTTAGTGAGGTTTGATAGTGATGAGCACATTTCATTCCTACTTGCAACAGTTAGATAAGTAAATCATAATAATGACGAATACTCCTTAGAAGTGTATAAGAATGCGTGGGAGGGGCTATCAGTTAGCTCAGTTGGTAGAGCAGCCGCCCCATGTACAAAGGCTCAGTCCTTGCCGCAGCGGCTCAGGGTTCGAATCCAACCTGTGGCCCTTTGCTGCATGTCATTCCCCATCTCTCTCTCCCCACACTCCTGTCACTCTTCAGCTGAATCTATCAAATAAAAAGCCTGAAAAGGCCAAAAAAATATCTAAAAGAAAAAAAAAAAGAATCAGCGTGGGACTGCCCACCTGAGATTTTCTGCAAACTGTCTTGTGCATTTGTAGAACTGTTCCTCTTGTAAGAATAAATGACAAACCTTTAAGGACCATTGATTGACTCAGATCTTTATTTTGTGTTGGTGATGCTTTCGAGAATTTCAGCAATACCATTCTCCGTGGACCTAGAAGCTGTCACCTTGAGGTCCAACAAAGTCAAATTAACAGGAAACATCCTAAATTCAGGGTAAGCAAATTTTCAATTGTTTAATGAAGCTAAAGATCAATTTTGGATTAAGTCAATCAGTCAATGTAGTAAGGTACTCTACACTGTAAATCTCCGGGAGATTTAATGATAGTGTTTGTATTAAGTAGTAAGTATACTACAAAGCTAATCTCAGGGAGATTAAAATACAATTTATCAGAATAGGTCAGTCAGTTACCAAGGCAAAACTGGACATCTTAGGGAGACGTTTCTAAGATTAAAGGCGTGCGCAGACTCCTAAGGAAATGGGGTTGTCTGGGTCCAAAGTTGTGAGAGAGTGTCCTGATTCTCCATGTTGTCAAAGCATGAAAAAGAAATATGGTGATCAATGGGTACCGTTTTTCTATGTGTGGGTTGAAAAGTGGGGTTTCCCAAAAGAAGGGAGTTTTAGTATAACAAAGCTAGAGGTGTTAAAGGAGAAAATAGATGCTGCAAAAAATGAGGTAAGAATGAAGAACAAAATGATGAAAAAGGATTTAGATGAGATACATGGTCACAAAGAAAGCTGGAAAATGTGGATGAAGGAAGCAGAACATAGGGAACGACAACAGGCAGGGAAAGAAATGCCTCAATGTTCAGAAACAAAGTTAGGGAAAGAATGCTTTGCTACTGACACATGTAAACCTTCTCCCTCTGCTCCATCTACGTACGCCAAGGCAAAAAGTCAAATGACGGCCCTCCAGCACAAGCACGATGATGCATCGTATGCCTTCCGACCACCACCACCACCACCTCCCCCAACCCCGCCATATGGATCAATATCTTCAACAACCAAGGAACAGGATGAGAGCTCTGCATCTGGAGAAACCAGATCCCAAGAGCATTCTCCGCAGTGTCCAGAGTTCCTGCATTGGCTGGAAGGATCAACATCTGAAGGAGATCCGTAGACATGCCAAACATGCAGAGGAGCGGCAAACAGAGGAAAGGGACAAGGAACTCGAAAAACGTGAGTTGACTCAGTACAATGCTTCTCTAACCATGATGCAAAGTGTTGTTGACCAACATGCAGGGGGACGCGGGGGACGCGGGGGACGCAAAGGACGCGGTCGGGGAGGCAAGCAAGGGAGAGGTGGAGGAAGAGGACAAACACAAGAAAACAATGCAACGCATGATCAGGATGAATGTTTCTACTGCAAGGAAAAAGGACACTGGGCCAGAGATTGCCCCAAAAGGAAACGAGAAGTAGCATTTTAAGTATAACACTGTGTGCCTTATAGTCTTGCTTGGTGTTACTCAGTACCTTGCACTTAGAAATCTTTCTCTCATTTATGCAAGTTGTTTGTAGCAGTAGTTGTTTGATGTATAAACTTGACCTTGGTTCACACGGTCCAGCAGAGCTTGTTAGTGAGGTTTGATAGTGATGAGCATATTTCATTGTAGCGACCTGCAACAGTTAGATAAGTAAATCATAATAATGACGAATACTCTATAGAAGTGTATAAGAGTCAGCGTGGGACTGCCCCACCCTGAGCATTTTCTGCAAACTGTCTTGTGCATTTGTAGAACTGTTCCTCTGCAAGAATAAAATGACAAAACCTTTAAGGACCAATTGATTGACTCAAGATCTTTATTTTGTGTTGGTGAGTGCTTTCCAGAGAATTTCAGCAACACTATACTCCATAAGCCACTATGCCCAAAATACTCAACTGGCTGGTTTCAGCAACCAGGCTTCATTCAGCCTGCCTCAGCTTCCACACATGCTTTATGTCTTTACCCACTTTTGGATTAGCCGGGATCCGGCCTAGTCAGGCACTGCCAGAGCGACCACACTGAACTTCACAGTGACTCCTGAGAAACCTGTGGGTGACCTCACGGAGACTATACGTCCATAGTTAATTCAGTGTATGCTGACAACTGGCTTTTCACCTTTGAAGGTGGCCATTCAAACACTTGTTCCTTCTGACTTGGTCAGAGAACACATCGTATGGTATGAACAAGATCTTTTCAAGCTTAACCCGACCCGACATCACTGCAGAAGAAATAATGAGAGAAGTGGGAACCTTTAGTCTCTCTCACAACTCTCTCAACCACAGCCTCCACGCTTGAATCACTTGGATTGCATTACACAATCATAGCTGACGCCTTTGATCGTTCTTCATGTGACTTTCACTTTCACGCTCAAGCTAACATTTTGTAATCTCCTCACAGTACTTCACAGTCCATCTCTCATTCTGTGCATTATCATTTTACACACTGTAATGAGTCCACGTAAATCCAAACAATTTTCTCATGTTAAATCAACAAGTTTTGTTATTTGTTATTTTTGAGTTAATTTAACTTAAATGTATAATTAGTTCAATAGGAATTAGCAACACATACATTGTGCACTTAGCATATAGTCTGATAGTTAAATTAACTTAAAAACAGCTGTAGCCTAAATGTGTTTTTAAGTTCATATGAATACATGTTTTACCAACTTATTTTCTAGTATAAATAATTTAGTAAACATGAGTCAAGCTATGTCGGCTACTAGGAAGCCACTCTCCTAGTAGTGTCAACATAAAAATGTGAAAACACAATAACTTTTGAGTATATTCACCTCAGTAGGAAAAGTTATATTGACATCAGTTTAACCCAATAGATTTTAGGTTCAAAACACGAATATTTGGGGTTTACAATAAACTGTGAGTCAGTAATGCGAGCAAAATGTAAGCATTATTTTAGAATGTAGTCATACAAGTCTACATTCAGCTCACAACAACAACTCACTCAGGCCTCTGAAGTGTGTATTTAAGGTGGGGTTATTTTAAGTCGCTAAAAGATTTAATTATTAAATACACATACACATACAAACAAATCTGAGCAGCGTACTTGCAAAAATAACAATATACTGCCTATTTATTTATGTTGGTTTAAATAATTGTGCCTATTAATCGCAGAGACTTCTGTGTACTGGTAATATTTGTCACACGACCACTGCTGTTACCACTTTTGCTACAATATGCTGCATTTTGTGTTAAAATTGGATTTCAGTTTGGATTTTGTCTGTCAACAGAAAATCATGGTTACAGGGTATGAGGCTTGGACAAGAACATGTTTAGTTTTCTTGTAATCCGGAGCCCTGAATGCTGAAATCACAGTTTATACTCGTCGTTATATATTTTGCAGGATAGCGTGGAAAGGCAGCAGTGCCAACACTGGTTTGGCAACTAATAACACTGATGACAGCGTGGCACTGTCAGAGTCACAGAGTCTAATGCTACTAAATTTAGACACAAACAACTTTAGGGGAGACGTGAGCTGTCTGTCTCTAGGAAACACACACTTGAACAAATCAAGCAAGCTGTGTGTGTGTGTGTGTGTGTGTGTGTGTGTGTGTATGTGTGTGTGTGTGTGCATGTGTGTGTGTGTGTGTATCCAGCCCACCTTGACGCTCATTTCCATATGTGTACTTTAACAATCACACTGTCAAACGTGTTTGAATGAACCAATTTAAACATCACTACAGACCAAACATCAGACAGTGTTTGCCACCTTCTATTTGCTGCTGGTTTCAAGAGAAACTGCACACGGTTTGTTTAAGATGTTGTGTGAGGTCACTGACTGACAGCCAGGTTCTATGTACTGTGTGTACCTGACAACAGACAGACGGCAGAGAGGGGAATTCTGCTGAAAATATATCAAATGTTGTACGTGAGTAAGACGTTCACAGAGTGTAAGAATAATGTGATCTCTGTGGAATCTGCACACAGCTTTTTACTCCCAAAACATTTTGAATCCAACACTACAAGAAGTTATATATGTCCATTTCCACAAGCATCTAACTATGGTAGACACAAAATGTGAAAGTGTGTATCTAGCACCAGTGTTAAGTTTGTCCATTCTGGGCGATTGTAGATATGTAGTGGTTCAACATGGTAGACTGTGCAAGAGGACTACAGATCTCTGCACCTGTAAATATAAAAGGTTCATTCTAAGGTAACAAATACATAATGATTCTTATTTTCAGGTGATTAAAGGTGAAAACATAATTATGAATATTATATTGTGTATATAGAGCCCCCCAAATCTGCCATAAGTAAATATACAAATATAACAATGTAAAGATACTTCATTACAAGAGTGGAAGTATTTTCAGCAAAATATACTTATTAAAGTTAAAAGTTCCAGTTCTGCAGTAATATACAAAACCCTCTAAAATATTAGAGAGACTTTGAGTTCAAAAGATGAAAACATGAGATCAGAGATCAGAGATCAGAGATCAGAAATCAGAGATCAGATCACCTTTTGTTCATCCATCCACATTTTTAAGTGAGCAAAAGCATGGGAACATGTGGCTGAACATGTGACAGGTGTTTCTGAGGTGCTTCCTGTTGAATCCACCAACAAACACAAAAACCCCTGAATGTCTATCCGTGGTTTTATAGAAAGAAATTATAAACCAACATGAAAACCCTGAAACTACTGTCAGTGACATCACCACCAACCTCAAGAAGGCAGGGCCGAATGCGTCACAGTTTACCATTCGCTGAAGACTTCGGGAACAGAATTACAGAGGCTACACCACAAGATCCAAACCTCTCATCAGCAGTGAGAATTGAAAGGTACAGAGATGAGCCAAAAACATTTATGGACCTTACCCAAAGAGACGGGTAAGGCCAAAGTGTGGAGAAACCACACCTATGCACAAAGACATGCATCAAAATCAAAAATCAAAATATCAATCAAAAATTAAAATCATAGGCAAGACAACAACCCAAAGCATACTTCAGTGCAACCAACAGGTTCATCGGGGAAAGTGACTGAAAGTAAAAGTTGTGATAAAGAACAGAGTCAAACCCAAAAGCATCATGACACTTTCCATGTAGAGCAGATCTAGTGGAAAGTGATAAAGACATTGTGAAAGTGTCACATACTGACCTACCTGGCTCTCACAGATGCTGTTTTCTGAGGGGTCAGAAGGGTTAGGGTTAGGGGACGGACTAACTTGGAATTAAGGGGACCTTACTTTATAAAAGGCAAGAAGACAAAAGGTTGGAACCACTGCCCTAGACCACCCAGTCACATTGCGTCAAACACATTTGATCTAAAACTAGTAGAATAAATTACTGGGTGTGGCTGACAGCTTCTACTTTCTCATATCCATGTCAAGTCCAGTTAAATCTACTCAGGGGTTTTCAGAGGTAGGTATGGATCACAGAGGAGTATAGAACACAAAGTATTCAGCTAAACAAACAAGACATGAACAAGCACATCAAACATTAGCTTGTCAGTTTGTGTTTGGGCGAGAAAGTTAGAAGTTCTGTAATGATCAAGGGTGTCATGAAAGAAAGATGCATATTACACACACATACACACACACACACACCTGCACACCAAACACACACTGTGCCACATCATAAGCACATATAGTCTTGTGGCAATTAAAGGCCTTGTACTGTGTTTGGAGGTTAACCTCGTGGGTGAGCCGTATTGGTAACTATATAGCACCAAACCACAGACTCCAGGGCAGACTCCTACCACCATATAATGTCCTATAATCTCACTGTTTGAACTACAGCAGGATGGGCTGCCGTCTGAGGCTCAAAATAGATGAGCTCTATAATCACGGCACCGTGTGTGAGCCTCAGATAGCGGAGGACAAGGAGAGTAGCTGTGTGAGCGGGTCTATGGCTGTGCAGAGCAGTAAGTAGCATTTAAATTTGGCAAAAATAGATACTGTATATCCATGTTTCACCTTACACGCCCAGTCAGAGCACTGAGCTCTTCTGGCACAGTTACTACGGCAAAGGAAAGGCCTGCATGTAACCAATTATCACACAGAGATGGTTCTTAACCTCTGGGTGGAGCCCCTTAAAGACTGAATTTAAAGGGTTTACACGACTAATTTTACAGTCTTTAATGCATGTGGGAGAGGTCCACATGGATCCACTCAGTTCCAAGTAACTAAGAACCGACCTGGGACATGCTGCATCCAAATCTTATTCAAATTTATTTGGGTTAGGTAAGGTCCTGTTCTATAGCTACAGATCTCATTACTGTAATCAAATTATTGTTCCTAATTCAGTTACAGTTACTGTCCATCCATCCATCCATTTTCTGTAACCCATTATTGTCATCATCATGCAGTTCATATTATGTGACAGTGCAACAGGAGATGGTAACATGGAAGTAATGAAATGAGTAAAAACCTACTCTCTACAATAACACACACACACACACTTACAGGATTGTTGCTCCTTGGCCCGGCTGGAGGTTTTGTGGGACTGACACCACACAGTGACACCGTCTTCCATCAGCTTCATAGTTCGGCGCTTCTGCCAGCGAGGTGAACGGACCTTCACATGTGATAAATGAATCTGTTAAATTTCATTGATTTCATCACATCTACCTGGTAATACTACTAACTAACTAACTAACACCTACTAACAGCTCATAATTAGTAACATCTTTACCTTTACCATACTGGAACCCTGCAGCATCCGCTTCACGTCTTCATCATCCTGAACTCCTGGAGAGCAAACAGACAGATAATGATGTTATGAAAACTGTACTTGATCTTGTACAGGATGATGGTGAGTGATCTGAACTTGACTGAACTCTGGGGGTGAGGGGAGAAAGGGAAGGGAAAAAAAGAGTAGAGCATAGTCAGAATTAGAAGTTGTGTATATACATCTGTTGGACCACAGCGGCTCGTATGGGAGCTCTGTAATTCTGATATTTTAGTCCTGAACCAGCAGCTGGGTATGTCTAGAAATGACAAGGTACAGGCAGAGGCGCTTGAAGAGGAAAAGGCAGAGAGAAGATGAGGAGACACAGATAGAGAAAAATGATGGTGATGAGGTGAAACAGGAAGGACATTCCAATTAGCTAAGTGCTTTTGTGACATCCTGTGACAGCTTTTACAAAGAACACAAATGAGGAGATGTGCCTTTCAGGTGAATGTGCCTTCAGTGTGTTTCAACCAGAACAGATTTTCAACATTCACTGGTAAACAACACATGAAACTGTGTCATTTCTACATGTACAGTATCTGTTAAACCATTCATGTCCACAGTGGAATGTTATATTTTCTGTTACAACACCTAAAGTTCCAGCTGAGCAAAGTTCAAATGTATTGACATTTTTCAAACTGGTCAAAGTAAAGACCTGTAGATCAGGTTAGGAATTTTAGAACTTCATAATTATAATGCACACATATTCTTGACTGTTGCAATATAGATTCAAAAAGATAAATGATCTGTTGCTTTTTCTTTGTCCAGTATAGTCATTATGCAGATCTTAGAATTCTTCTGAATATGGTATGATACAGAAATGGCTGCATCTCAAAAACTATACGGAGTTATAGTTATATTAAATGTTTGTTGTTGTGGCCCAGCAAATGAGGTGTCAAAATTGGGTAAAAATGAGTATTCTCAGCTCTGAATGTGCTGAAGCCACGCCCGCTCGTGGGAGCAGTCAAGCAGCCATTTTGAAGCCACTGAAACGTGTCAGACGAGTTCAGAAAATGACATGACTAACTTTGAAACACTCTGAGCGAGATGAATTCATCTCTATCTCTCTGCTCAGGGTGGCCTCAGCGTGTCATCGAGCCACCCTTTAAGGACCTCCCACAAAACCCTGGACTGAAAACTGGTGAGAAACTGTTTGAACCTCTAACTCCACATTTCAGTAATATATTGTTCAAAGTCTTTTCACATGTTTTCAGAAACTATTTTACAACATATTAAATGTTTTTTGAAAGAAATCTCAGAATTGCCTTCACACAGACTTTAAGGATCTAGATTTGGGTTCAGCAGCTTCATTTACATCAGCCTTTAAAACCTCCAAATGGCTAAACTCTGTTTTTACTATCCAGGCAAGCATATGTTACATGTATAAACAACTTTTTCCTTTAGCAAATGAAAGGAAGTGTGCACTCTCACAGATGATGAATGAGTCTGGCTCCAGGTCTCGGTGCTTAGTGACAAATATTTACATGAGGATTGTGGACAGTGATCATGCAAAGTGGGGAAAGAAAAAAAAAAAAAACGACGACAATTTCAAGCATGAATTAGAAATCAAAAACACACAACACAACAAACACACTTCATAGACAATATAAATGATACATACAAAACATACAGCTTCATCAGTAATAAAATAATGAAAAGAATTGTTAGTTAATCCAGATGTGGAAAGCTCCTCTAACACAATCTGTTACACCTCAACATCCACATGTTGACATGGCTGTCATTACAGATCTATGACCTATACACTCTTTGTCTGTTTGAATAAATCCTCCTGCAGCTTCCTTTGTGTACTTTCAGTTTGACCGTGCAACATCTGTTAAGCCACATCCAGATGATGACCCATCTCTGACCTATTACACCCGCAGTCAGAGCTAAGATTATTAATGCGGTGGCTGTCTTGACTTGGATTAGTAGATGAGAACTCTCTGGGAGTGAATGTAGTGTGTGATGCAAACGATCTTGTGATAAATGGTGTCATGAACCTGATATAAATATATTTCATGTACATTCAACAGCAGTTCTAAGAAGAGATGGAGATTCATCGTCTTAAACACAACCTTAAAGCTGCACACATCAGTGGAACAGTTTGTGGAGAAATGCTGAGAGTTCGATAAGATCAGTATCACTCTCATGTTTGTCCATTAAGAAAGGAGCTGGACCCAAGAGACGATTAGATTAGTTTAACATGAAGAAAAGACTTTACCATTTATAAAAAATGTTAAAGCTCCATGTATTTTATTTTTGGACACTTGTGGCTTGTGAAACAAGTTATTAAGAAAATAAACACAACATTCATTAACAGATATCTTGTTTGTTTAATCTGTACACAAACAAAAAAGAGTTCTACAGTGAGTTAGGTGCTGGAACAATTTCAAGCAAACAGTGACTTTAGCTGTGTTGGTTGTCCGTTCTTAACTTATGACAGAGCCATGCAAACTGTATTCACCTGCTTCATGTTTTTATGCTAAGCTAGGCTAAGCTAGGCTCTTGTCTCTATACTTTATGCACTGGGAAGAGGTGTAACTCAAGAAAGCAAATAGGCAGCAGTTTGCTAACCCATCCACCAAAACAACTTTAAGATAAAATGTCATTGTTGTGTTCACAGCTTGTTCCAGTGCCTCCAGTTGGCCAAAAAACAAAACAAATCCAGCTTTAAATGTCCAGGCTGTCAGATTGATGGGGCTTCTGTTTGCAGAATAAGGCATGAATGGAATATAATATTCATAACTATGTTTTCATTAGTGAGAATCGTTAGAATGAGCCTTGTATGTCTACAGACACTGTAGGTCCTTTTCCACAGAGTTGCAATGTATCTACAGTAGCCCAGAATGGACACACTAAACACTGGCTACAGATTTGCATTTCTCGGACATTTCGCAACAACGTTAGTTTCTTCTTCACACTTGGAATGGCAGGGCAAGTGGAACTAAACTGCTACATCACTAAATCCTATACACAGTTTTTATTTTCTTTAACATTTCCATTATATGAAGTTATTACAAAAGCTAAAACTTATTCTACTCCTGTCCAATGGCAGCAGATGGAGCGGATGTAAACCCCAGCAATCTAATCAATGACTACCAGTAATTATAGTAACCAATAGAATGGTGTGGAATGTAACTTATCTCATGTTTCCTCTGAGCAGAGGCTTAAAACGGGCTCTAAGGGGCCCTATGGTTTTATAATCACATAACCATACACAGTAACATGTGAATGTGTACCTGTGTATTTAGGGGGATTAGGAAGTTTCACATTGCATTCTCTTGAACCGCAAAAAATAATTCATAAAAATGGTGTGACGTTGCCTTTAACCTCTCCTCCACAGATTCTGCTGAGTCTTCAGCTGAGTAAGCAGGACTCAGCAGTTGAAACACTGTGGTTTGGGAAGGGCTGGGTGACTACACGTACAAAGGCGTCTTGATACTGGGAAAACCACACAAGCATGCACACACGCACACGCACACACACACACACACACACACTTCCTTGTTTACAGCAGTTAGCTACTGTACTTGAGGAGAGCAACGTCGCAGCAGTGGGAGGTTTTCAGTGACTTGAGTGTGAGTGAAGCCAAACCATTAGAAACCAGGTACACACACCACCACAGAACAGAACAGTGTTCCTCAGTTGGTGAGATGAAACCACGTGGTCTGACTCATGATACAGCTGCTACATAGAAACAAACAGTTACTGCAACACCTTCAATGTGGTGATATTTACTATCAAGGGAGTTGAGATAAGATAAAGACCATTGTGCTGCCATAATACACACAAAAACCAGTGATATTATGATGCCTATGACGTGTATCCAACTGGAACTGAAGTCAGTTCAATGACCATTTTACCAATGGTGGAAAACTACTGGCAAAATGCAACTGAAAGTTGTATTTAAATGAAAGTAAACAAGTTGTAGGTGGTGAAAGTTTAAAACCCTGCAGGGCATCATATTCTTTGAACTAATATGTATTGCATGTACTGGAGTGGAAATACTCAAATAAAGTAGCAGAGAACATTTGTATTTAAAACAGGTTGCACAAATAGAGAGTAGTAAATATTTACACACAGTAACTGCCAGGTGTAGCTGACTAACTGACAAAATTAATGTTCATTTTCATTTTCATGAGCATAAGCTAAAATATATTATGAGTTGTTTAGAGAGTAGACAAGGTCATATGGAACCAAAACTTCTGACCAGACATGATAGAATGCTGTTTAATAAGGATGGAAAGATTTCAAATTAAATTTCACGTTTTGTACGTTTTTACTAGATAGACTCAGCTATGTTAGCATAGCTAGCATGAATACTCTGAATCACACATATTTCTCAATGTTTGCATATAAGAAGTTATATATTAAAAGGTTAACAGAAACAATTAACAGTTAAGTTTAAGTTTTTTTGTTTTTTTATAATTTTAGTTTTTATTGTTGTTCCAAATGTCATACAGAATTATTATTCCATAAGCATCTCAATTACAACTGTTTTGTAGTATAAAGTAAGTATTCAACAATGCATGACCAGAACAAACAGTTAAGTTTACATTTATATTGATGTAAAACTGTTATTTTAGAAGTTACAGGCGCTTCTATATTGACTTCCTGTTTGCTTCCTCCTACTTGCTTTTGATTGGGCAGTGCTCCAAGTTTCTTTGAGACTGATTTGACTCAAGTCTTTAACTAAGACATTCTTTAAGTTTTAATGGTGCAACCAGATTTAGTAAATCACTGGTTTAAACCTAAAAACTTTGATAATGGATTTGAGAACAGCTGACACAGCCCAAATTCAGTACAAATTACAGTACTTACTGTGAGCACAATAACTTAATAGCATCCCATCTCTAAAATTTTCCCATCAAACTATATTTTTCCACATGCCATGTTTTGACAGATTGGTACAATCTTTGATTATGCTTCCTGCTCATGTCATTTCAGCCTGAGTTTAATGGACGTTTACTTTTCTAGGACCCAAATCAGGTCCCTGCTGATACACCAAACAGAAAAAAACATGTGACCTCACCAGGTTCATGTCACGCCCACATTTGAAAAGTGTTCATTTACAGAAAGCCTCACAATATAGTATGAAGATGTGACATAGTCTCATGACTGTGGGGAAATCCTCTTTTCTCTGACTTCCGTTACAGGGAGGTCAGGGAGGTCAGTCTGGATTCAGTCAACAGTGTTGTTTCATGTGGAAAGTCAAATCTTCATTAGGGAAGAAAAGCTTTAATTGTGCTCAATGATGATGATCACAGCTAATGAAGTAGGCTTTGAAGTCCCGTTAGACACACAGGGAGCCAATGTACATGAACACAATGGAGAACCACACACACACACACACACGCAACAGTAAAGGCCTTCACAGTCAAACACAGGTCTGAGGGATAATTAGTGTTCTGTCGGTGCCTTAATTAACTGGCTGACACTCAATAACTTCCTGAGTAAAGGCCATTGGCTTGAGCAAAGAAAACATTCACGTGAATTATTTGATGTTTTTTCTTAGTTAAATGAATAATGAGCTGATGATGAGAATGATACACAAATTAGAAGGTAGATTTGAAAATATTATTTGTCCCTTAGCATTTTTGTTTTAGTTCATAAAGCAATGGTTTGATTTGGCTGTGCATATTCACTTTCACTCTCTTTTTTAAACCTCAAAAAGAAAATCAGGGCGTCTTGAAGAGGGCTGTCTGGAAGAAGAGATCTTGGGACTTTCCTGTCTAAAGGATCATTTAAAAAGAGTCTTTCCCAAAATTACAAACTCTTCCTTAAATAGTATTAAAGAACTTTCAATGTTAACATGTCAAATCTAGATTTTAGATTAACTGACAGTACAATAACAACTGTATACTAATACTAACTAAATTACTTTTGCAGTTGTGGGCAATTGTTTGGACCCCAGAGGGTAAGAGAACCATAGCAAGGATATGTACTGTAAGTAGCTAATACATCTAATATTTTATATATATTATTTATTTTTAGAAGCTGTATCAATGAAAGTCCATCTGATTTTCTGCTTTGATGTAATCTTGTCAGTTAGAACAGGTTTGGATGTTTCAGCAGCAGAACATGTTCGCTGCAGAGGCCGAGTTTTTTTCATCCACGTCCTGTACCTACCCAGAGTGGATTACAAGACTGTCTTTGATTCACAGAGAGATCACAAACACCCAGAACTAGTCTGGAGCATGAATGAAAGTCCTTGTGAGAAAGTGGTAACACTGAAAACAAGCAAATACACATGTCCCAACAGAAGGAGAGCAGACTGGAGGGCAGCTGTGACTAATGACCAATAATTGATAAATTGATCAATCAATCATCACATCAAATTACTAAAATAAAATGTTTCTAGTTTGGATAAATAATCAATCGCCCCTAACTGCACATTAGATCATTTGATAAACAAAACAAGATGATGTTATTTTGTGTTTCCTATGATCATCATTTGTCACATGTCACTCAACTCTGCGTTGATTAATCATGAACAATAAGTCATAGATTAATTCACGGTAATTCATTTTTGATGCAACTCTTTTTTGTGTTGCAACTCTCAGCTGAGTTTGACTGTACTCAGCTGGATGTTGTAAACAGACAGATCGCAGTAAAAACTGTGTGAGTACTAATGGACTTTTCTCTGACATTTACAGGCTCTGTGGTTCTGTTGGTATTGTCTTTGCACACACACAGGCCAAACTATGGAGCATTTAGAGGTTAAGTAACGTGTCATATGACATCTCAATATCAAAGGTTCGCAGCTGTGAACACTTGGTCAAACATACAGCTTGGCTTTCTGAACACAACAGTTCATTTCTCTGCTGTTTTTAAACCAGAGCTCCATCGCTGAAAAAGATCTTTGTCCTGCTGAGTGTTAGTTAAAAACTAACTGATTTAAGGTCACAGCTCTGAAGAGGTTAAAGAGTCAGTTTAACAAACATATTGGAAACTAACTAGAGACATCTGTTAACAGCCCCAAACAAAGCTGTGAATAGAATTTAATTTGTGCCGCTTGAAACATTTGAAATTCATACATTTTAGCACAACATCAAAATCTCATCCCAGACACGATGTCCTAGTTAATGTGGATAATCCACAGCACACACTGTGGACAGCTTCCATTGGGAACTCACTGGTTGTCTGGGTGGATCTCTGGTTTAATACATATGTGAAAACAAAGTTCATCAGTTTGTATTACATCATGGGCCTACAATTTATTTATTCAAATTCAAATTAATATTACAACCATCAGCATCTCCATTTATTGACCTTTTTTTCTCTCGCTATTTTTATAAGAGTCTACAAGATATAAGACATTACATTAAGATTAAGTATGTGGGTAATGTGTGTGTGTGTGCGCGCATGTTTGGCTATGCTGTGTTTGTTGTGTAGTTTTCTGAGCATTAACACATTAAATCAAATATTTTTTTTGTCAGTGCTATGTACTGGGCTAACAAACTGACCTGATTATGCTGAGACAGCAGTGACAGCACCTCTGTTTGAGGAGGAAATTTGCTTAAACAGCTGGTAAATGTTTGTTTCTTCCCATGTGGGGCACCAAAGTTTAAAATCAGTCTGAACAGCAGAGCAGAGCAGAAGCTGCACTATGATGGATTCCAAGAAAACACACCAGACACTTTTATTACCCCGTCTGACCAATAACACACAGACCTTCTGAATGGAATAAAATTATTCTCAGTAATGTACCACGGGCTCTCACAAGTCTGCACAGTTTTCATCTACAAGCTCTCAGATGAAGACAGACATCTTAGTCTGAGCTGCACCATTATTGATCATAACTATAATGATAGTTATATAATGTAGAATATCCCTGAGAGCAACAACATGCTGTGAAATGTTCCAACAACTACATGTTGTAAGCAACAAATAGACGTGAACTGACTTCCAGTCGGTGATCACATTCACTACCATTAGCTCTGATTTCATTAAATCAATCAGCTGTGCAATTTCTCCAAATCAAATACATTATCTTTATTAGTGCTGACCAAAGAAATGTCAGTTCTCATAATTTCATTGCTTTTTTAAATCATTTATAAAAAAGGAACTGTTTACCACTGTGGGGATTGCTGTATACTGTACGTCTGTATATATGTAATAGCTTTGACTGTTGGTCACATAAAGCAACAGCATTTGACATAATTTTAGACATTTTAGACAGTGTGTGAGCTATGTAGTGGCACATCATCAATACCAAACATTGCAGTACGATACAATACAGCCAGCTAAAACACTCTGGAAATGGGGGTAGCACAAAACAACAGCAAGAGGTTACAAAACAAGAGGAGCAGCCTAAAATACTACAAATCATGTTTCCAGGAGAGCTCATGTGTCACTAAGAGGAGCCTGTAGTTCACACCACACCATCAACTCTGATTAATCAATAAAAATAAAGATAACTGTTCTAGCCTTTAACTTTATATCATTTTACATCCATTCAACAATGCTAGTATGATGTTCCCGTAATTTGCAGTATACATTATGATTGATAGAACATTTGCACCTGAGATCAGCTCCGGTTTCAATCATAAAATGTGATTCACTCTAAGATATGAAATATTTTCTACAATTTTACTTTTTAATCTACAAAAAATGTAGATTAAAAAGCTAAGAAGCTGAATCTACTCTGTGTTAAAGTTAAATAGTTCAACTTCAGCAGAGGGTTATTATGTTCTTTTTATTTTGTCTTCTTTATCTTTATTTTGTTTTTCTTTTATATTTTGTCTTCTCTTTTTAAGGTCAGTTTACAGTATATGACATATAAATAACTGGTTAAGGATACAGTATTAGTGTTCACTGCAGAATCTTATCATCTTCTGGAGGTTAAAATCTGTTTTTATGATTTTCAATGATTCCTCATTCCTCAGAGGGGGTGGGAAGATAACGGTACTCGTACAGTCACTTAGTCCTGTATGTGTGTTCCTATCTCAGAGGGAGACGCTTTGATCAGATCTAAACACACATACTCACCAAGGTTCCTCAGGGGGTCGATGGCTTTTGACTGGGACGTCCCGGCTCCGTTCTTCTTTTTATTGCCCAACATGACGCAAGGAAGCTGCGCTTATTATCCCGCTCTGCCTCGCTCCCTTCCCGTTTGCCTTCCCTGTGTCCGGAGCCTGTGTTCTCTCTGAGGCAGGAGGAGGATCAGCTTCAGTCAGAGGATCAGATCCTGCAGGAGGGCAGTGTGAACGTCTTCACGGTCACTGTGCTCCTCATGGTTTTATCCTGGAGGAGGAAAACAGTGTGGCCAAACCTTCAGCCTGCTGATGTCACTGATGAGATTGGATTTATAAACACAGGGCGTCAAAAAACCACAGCACACAAAGGCTTCCGGGGGGGATTTTCAAAATAAAAGATGCTGCGATTCACTTGAATGTCATGTTGGGCATATAATGATAATAATAATAATATTTGATGACATGTTTTTCAACATATTCTTAACACTTATCTTACTAGCTTTTCTCAGTGCTTTCAAACACATCTCACATAGTTTTGTGTGGCTGTGATCGAACTGATTGGAACCTCCCCGTTCAGCATGTAATATAATTCGCATAATTTCATTTTTATCCATTTCCCCCAGCACTGCAGGCCTCTGATTGGTAATGGTGCGATAATAATAATATATATTTTAGATCTCAGTAACATATTTTTGGGTGTGTTTTATGTTTTTCTTACTCTTTGCTCTGTATGACAGTCTTCTGCAACACAGTTTTACATAGAACAGGTTTTTTCTCCATCAAATAAGATAAACAAAAATATTTTCCTGAGCATATTTTCTCTTCTTTCTCTTTTCTGTTGCGTCAAAAAAATATATATATTTTTTTGTTTTACAAATTTCATTCACGAAATAATGCTTTTGTTTTGAAGGCAAACTCTCAACATTTCCGGGTTGTGTGTCGTGTGTGTCCGATAACCTGACGGCATGTAAACGGATTAAAGACAGCAGAGAGACGCTCCTGTGTCTAATGAAATATAGCCGTTCTCTGCTCGGTCCACTGAGCTCCAGTTTGATCCAAACAGTCTGAGAGATGAACACAGGTTTTCCTCTGACAATGCCCGCTCTAATTTGGGGCAATGGTGCCGCATGATTTATGCACAAATGGACTGCAGGGTCTTTAATGAATTGATGGCTCCAGTTGATCTGAAACTGACTTCTGTGCTGCCACCTACAGGCAGACACACAGATTACATAATGATAACAAACAAGAACTGAGTTAAAGAATGAACCTCCAAGGCAGGTCAGGTCTGCTGGGCATATTTACTGTACATCTCCAAAACTTCATCAATGATATGCTTCATTTTATTTTTCTCCCTCACTTTATGTTTCACATTAAGCTTTTATTGTTTTGCTGATTGTGACTGTATAAGATAATAAATGTGAAATTAATGTATAAATTAACGTATTTCTATGTATGTATATATGTATATTTTATTATGTATATTTTTTAGAGGTATCTATCTATCTATCTATCTATCTATCTATCTATCTATCTATAAAATAATTTATAGATTACAGTGCTTTACAACAGCAACAACAACAACATTAATCAAGAAACCACAATAAAAAAAATCAAGTGAACAGTAAAATTCTCATCAAAAAGTCCACCAGAGAAAAAACAATAGACAAATGTATACAAATATTCATATAAATATACATACATTCAATACAGTGTAGATACATGCACACCATATGGAATTAAAATGAAAGGCATTGATTCTACAAATCTGATTTCTTACTTATATCTTATTTAATATATTTATTTATTTATTTATTCAGTACTTAATTTTCTTTTCTTTTTTCTTCTCTATTTTATTTTTATTTTCTTTCTTTTCTTTCTATTCTATTCTATTTATTTATTCTTTTTTTTTCGAGCTATCACTTTAAATGTCCAGGTGGGCGCGGTCAAAGACGTGTCATGTGACTGGACACGGAAGTCGTGGCTATAAACTACATTTCGGAGTGTCCGCAGAGAGACTACAGGTGAGTTGCAGCGCAGGTAGGTCCGCGCGCAGCTCACAGACAACTTTACTGTTAATGTAAATCTGTAAATAAGTGAAAGCTCACTTCCTGACTTGCGCAGTGAGGAGTTTCCGTCAGTTTCTTGTGCTGCTGCTGATGGCGCGCGGCCAGTGAGGTAAGACAAGTTCACGAGCTCAGCTAACTGCTGCTAACCGCTGCTAAGCTACACCGGGCTGAGTTCAGTTCAGCTAGCCTGGCTAACTTTCATGTGTTTATGTCATATATAACCAAAGTTCCGCTCGGTAACACGGTGTTTCTCAGCGTGAACAGGCAGCAGAATGTCATGAGTGTGAGTGTAGTTTGAGTAAAGCGTCTGGCAGTTCTCCATGTTGGCATTAAACTGCAGTAAAGCTCTGTCAGAGGAGTTATTGCACCATACAGACTGCGGACCAACCTGCAGCCCAGCGAGCATTCACTGGAGCTCAGTGTGGTGAGCTCATCAGAGTCTATGAAACCAGTCCTATTGATTTCATGTTCACTCTGATTTGTGGCTCCCATACGTCCTTGAAATCCTTGAAAGTTTGTGAATTTGAAGGGAAGAAAGTCAAGTCAGGTCAAGTGTTTGGAGAGCACATAGTCTGATAAGAGTCACACATTCAAACCGCTCTTTTTAACTCATGTAAAGCTGCTGGTTCTCATTCTGAAATGTTCATAACTGCATAACAGTTATTCATCTTGATCCCTGTCTCAAAATATGCCGTGTTGGGTCCTTGAATTGGAGGGAATTGGGCCTGAAGAGTTTTTGAAAAGTCCTTGAATTTGATGTTTAAGAAGGTGTGTGAACCTTGATTTTTGTGACAGTCAAATGGTAAAGTGGACATGAATCTTTACAAATAAATATGATACATAGAAATAAAATAATCAAAGGTGTTTGAAGTGATGTGAGGAGGAGTCACACATCATGAAGACAACCAATCTGGTTCAGTCAGTGTCACTGAAAAGTAACAACCAGGGGAAAATATTAGAACCTTTCCATCTCATCCAGCCTGTCAGAAGTAGAGCAGTATTCCAGAGAAACGCGTGGGATCAGCTGATGCAGACCTGAGTGTGTGCCTGGAGGTCTTCTAAATCTTGACTCTAAAGGTCACTTTCTGTTCTCTCGTCCCACCAGCCACATTTAACAAGTCAAAGTGTGTGTCATGCCGGTCCCAGCTATGGCAGACCCCGTGGTAGATCACCAGAAAAGGTTTCAGGCTGCTGTGGATGTCATTCATAACCTCCCCAAAAATGGTACGTAGCCTTTTTAAAAAAAAGTTTTTTAGAACTATCACATTATCACACAAACTATTTGTTGCTGTTCAAACTGTGGAAAGTGTGTCTTTGTTTTTGTAGGACTGAACTGTGTAACTCAGAAGCCTCGGGTCAGCTGACCTGTGAGTGCAGCTGTGATTCATGCTGAGCAGAGTAAACTCTATTCAAGAAACAGAGCAGCTTAGTGTAGCTTTAACAAGTGTGTGAGGATATTTTGTGACTTTAAGTAGAATGTCACCTCAGTGTGGCTGCTTATAGTTAAAACAGTCCATCCAGTATGTACTGCACAGCCTAAACTGCCACTTTTTTACTGGAGTTTGGTGTAATTCTGTCTTCAGACGAGTGAGCAGCACATTTTATCAAAACAGTTACCTCTGAAGTGACAATGTGTCATCCATACTACCACCTAAACCAAACACTGATGAAACGTATTCTCCTGTGTGTGTCGACCCACGGCAGCCGAGATATGACCCCCACAGTCTGGAGTGATCTGCAGTCTCTTTTTGGTTTCCTGTCTCCAGACAGACAAACCTGATGAACGTCTGTGTTTTCTTGCAGGTTCCTACCAGCCGTCCTATGAGGTGATGCTGCGTTTCTACAGTCTGTACAAGCAGGCGGTGTGTGGACCCTGTACAGTGGCCCGACCCGGCTTCTGGGACCCTGTGGGTCGCTACAAATGGTATGTGTGTGTGTGTGCTTGTGTATCATTGTAATCAAAGCCTGGTTAGTTTTCAGGTGCAGATCCACCAGCTAATAAGTTGTTTTCCTTTTTTACTGAACGTCACATCTCTGTTTAAAAATCAGTTTTCATTGTTTTGTTTTTTTAAACACTTTTTTTAAAGTATTTAATTTGGCCTGAAGGCATTGAAACTTGTGTGTGTGCGTGTAGTTTGCTACAATTTGCATTCAGTTTGTGACAATTTGCATAGAGTTTGGTTTGGAGCAGCAGATAATCCCGTTAATCTCCACACTGTGTCACCTGCCAGCCAGAGACCGTTTGGTTCTTGATGAAGATCAGCTACATGGGTTTTATATTACGAGCTGTGGCACGGCTACATGCAGGCTTAGACTGAAGGCGACAGAGATTGTGTTGCACAGTTAGTGGAGAGAGGATCAGTCATGCTTAAGGAAATCTTGACTGGCTAACGCTGAGGCTAATTCAGAGTTTGAACTTGGAGGACTGTCACTGACGTGTGCAGTCACACGCTGAGCGTTCATGCTGCCTTTTATTTGTATCTTCTATTTCTGCAAAGCTGACATTATCACAGCAAATGAATGACACGTTTTTATTGGGGTTTTCAGAGTTTAACATACAAACAATATTTTGACATGTTTGACATGCAGATATCAATGACACAGACATGCACAAAGAGAAGAAGAGAAAAATAAATGGAAAAAAAAGGATTTCAGTAAAGATAAGCATTAAAGAACTAGATTGAGGCCAGCTGTTCTGCAATTGGGTGTACAGTATTACAGGTTGTTTACAGATTGCTTCAAGTTCAATCCAGATATAGATATCCTAAGAATGTTAAAGAATCGTTTAGTGGAAGCAGGACCCAGTAAGTACAGGGAGTAAAAAAAAAAAAACACAATACACACGAAAAGCGACAGAAATGGTAGAGCACATGTGTCAAACTCAAGGCCCGTGAATGAATTGTCTTTGATAATGATAAAATCTATTTACTGGCCCGCTGGTATATCGCACGCACCACCATAATACTACAAATCCCACAATGCACTGCCCATGCGTTGGCACGTCAATCACGGGCCTGCGAACGCGCGCCTCACTCGTTCATCAGCAGTCTTATGGTATTACACACCACTTCGTGTCAACTTTCAACTATCCCTCTCCCCAAAAAATGGCAACGTTTTATAGGCAATAATCTATAGGCCTCGTTAGTTCCAATATGTGCAATAAGGTCGTTTCAATAAGTTTTCAATAAACGTTGAACCCATCCGGCCCTTGACTTGTAGCAATTTTTTAATTTCGGCCCACTGTGTATTTGAGTTTGACACCCCTAGAGAGAGGATATCGAGTAGGGCTGGGCGATATATCGATATTTTAATCTATATCGATATATTTTCAAACGCGATATAGCACGAGACCATATCGTTTATATCGATATAGTTTATTTTGCGTTAAAATGACTATACATTTCTTCCGTTGGCCAGTTCGCTTTTATTTCTCCTCTCCCTCTGTCCAGGTCGCCCGCTGCTCGTTGACGTCGTCATGTCAGAGTAACTCCAGAAAAAGTCGACCAGGCTCTTTAACTCCAAAGATAGCTGTCAGTGGGTTAGGATCAATCACTCTTCCTATGATGGTAAATGGTAAATGGACTGTACTTATATAGCGCCTTTCTAGTCTTCCAAACACTCAAAGCGCTTTACAGGACATATCTCATTCACCCATTCACACATTCATACACTGATGGCATTGGCTGCCATGCAAGGTGCCAAGTGCTCATCAGTTTGAGGAGCTAACCATTCATACACATTCACACACCGATGGCACAGCCTTCAGGAGCAATTTGGGGTTCAGTATCTTGCCCAAGGACACTTCGACATGCAGACTGGAGGGGATCGAACCGCCGATCAACTGATTAGTGGACGACCCGCTCTACCTCCGAACCACAGCCGCCCCTTATGATATCCGAGAAAGATTGGAAAATCTTTTGCTATTCTCGGACAGTGCCAGAACATTTATGGGCTAATGAGGCTGGTGATTGTCTGCATCTTTCACATGCAGGATTTTTATTTGGATACATTCTACAGAGCTTTACCTTCGATAAATGTAGTCGATGAAGTACAATAAAGTTTTTATTTTTATTTTTCTTCTCTGGTCCAACTCGTCAGATGTGAGGAGTTGTAAATGAAAGATCTTTGTGTTTTGGACTGTTGCACAGCTGAAGATGTCACTTTGGTTTGTCACATTCATCACACATCTGACTGAAGGATTAAATGAGTCATCATCAAATATTATTCATGTCCATCAGTGAACTATACATTTTGGTAGATTTTCTGTCCACCACCTGCATCACCATGTGTGCTGTTTTGTCAATGCTAATGCTAGTTATTTGTTTTCACTCTAAAATTAAAACCCAGACTATTAAAAATGATTAATGGCATGGTTTTATGAATCTAACAGAGTCTACAAAGACCTGAACACGAGACAAACCTGATAAAAGTGGAGTGAAATCATGACTGAGGATTCAAAATAATACAGTAACAACTGAGGTTAAATCATAAATGACGTAGTAAAGAGTTGAAACGAGTCAGAGAATGCAGTTTGAAAAGAGGGATTTAAAAAAGAAACAGAGCTGGCTTGCATGACGTCCTCCAACAGGTTCTACCAGTCGATGGACTCCAAAGACCAGATCTCTGGTTGTACTGACTCAGACAGGAAGGTCAAAGTTAACACTGAAGAATGATAACAAAGTGACATCGCTGATCAAATCTTGAAAGACTACATTTTGTCTTCAGGAGGCATTTATCCTCATTTTGATCTGCTGCAAAAGTTGGATTAGAGTTTATGTGACGGGACAGCAGCACAGAAAAGTCAAAGGTACTGTGTTTTAATGAAAGGTTGACCAATGGATGATGTTCTTTTATATGTGTGTGTTAGGGATGCCTGGAGCCGCCTGGGAGAGATGAGCAGTGAGAGTGCCATGGCAGCATACGTGGACGAGATGAAGAAAGTAGCACAGGAGGTACATGATATCAAATTTTCAGCATTGTCTGTATCAGCTGATGTTCAGGTTCAGGTTTCTTTGCTCTCTGATCAAATTCACAGTAACAGTGTGAATGTGAAGGGAGGTCTGTGCTCAGATGAGCTCAGGAGTTTGATTTAGCAGCCCAGTGATCAGTTCATGTGTCTGCTGATTGCAGGTCATCAACACCATGCCCATGAATGAGAAGACGGCCTCGCTCTTCCATCACTTTGAGCCTCTCTACCTGGTGATTGATGACATGCCACGGCCTCCAGAGTCACTGCTCACACTCAGAGAAGGTCAGTCGATCATTGTACGCGTTATTATTAGACATGTTACGAATAATGACTAACGGAGACGGTTCAAAGTTTGCTGTGGGGTCGCTGTCTATAGACAGAGTACGATACGAGCACAGCAGTTTTAATCAGAGAAAAGGCCCGCGCTGACGTGCATACATGTTACCATGGTGACTAAATGATTTGCATTAATACTGTATTCACATGGATTACACATCCCTGACAGATCACTTCCTGAACAGATTTCCTCATCAGCAGATGGTTATCCTGTGGTTGGTCCGTTTACAAACCACACCTGCAGGAAGTGGTTGTTTGGTCCACACCAGGGTTTGATTGAATTTTCCTTTTTCTGCCTATGTTTATCCAGACATCCCAACTCTCCCAGAAGTTCCCCCCCCCCCCAGGAAATAACTTTTTATTTCTCTGATTAATAACAGCTTTATCGAGGCCGGCGCTCGCTCTCTGTAATTGTTATGTCTCTCTACCAAAGCGCGCTCTCTCTCTCTCTAATCATCGGACACAAATCAAATTAAACTTCTTCGTGTCATTATATCTTGCGGCGTAAATTGCGAGTCAGACTCAGATTTAGAAGCTGGTACATGAAATAAACAAAGTGAGAACACACACACAGGTAGATTATCAGAGTTTAGTCTGTGAATCCACCTGGATAGTCTCTGCTTCAGAGACATTTCAGGCTGTCTGTGGAGGTTTGACCGATCTGAGTGTCTGATTGGCGGCCGGAGCGTGACGTGGGGCTCTGTTTGAGCCAGATTCAACTTTTGGGAAAACGGACGCTGGCGACGTTTTTTGCGGCAACCCCTGCGGGCTGCCGGTGCAGAAACACACGACCCCCACTGAAATGAATTGAAAAAAGTCTCCGGCGTCCCTGTCCCTGTAATGCAGGGATAACAATCATATGTTCACTTGCTCACCTGTCTTGCCAAATGCATTGCTCTTTTTTTTTTTTTTTTTAACAGATTGCAAAGTGGCACTTTTATTTTCTCTATTTCTCTATTTTTGAACTTGATGCAAGTTATGACACAGCTGCACTTTTATTTTCCCTATTGTTGAACTTGGTTTAATTTGATGTTATTGAATTAGAATTTAGATACAACATGATGTTACTTGAAAATGTTAACCTTGGCGTATTTCATTAGCATTGTGTTGGGGCGATGGGGGCAGGTGGGGCTTGAAAATTCCCCCTTGTCCAAAGTGGGGAATGACCGAAAAAGTTTGAGAACCACTGTTTTAACCAAACCAAACATGTGAAGCGTAAAAGACATAGACAGATAAAAACATATGTGTTTTTATAGATTAGTGTGGTCATGTTTTGTATTCTGTCTGTTTTTCACTCGATGATAAATCTCATCAGGCAGGAGGAACAACAGAGATTCTCTTTCTTTTAATAACGGAACACAGAGAGTCAGTGATGGAAAATCAATAAATGCCTTCAGCAGTCATCTTCAGCCATTAAGATGATCTGTTCCCCCAATAATCCATTTTTCAAGGAGTCAGGAAGAAACTTTTCTCAGATTTTCTCCTTTCTTCTGTACAAAGACGCACAAACACACATTTCCCATCAAAAGCTCATTATCACTAACCCAAAACTATAAATTCAGTTAGACATTTTATCAGCACATTACTCTTTTAAAGTTTACCTAATTCATCCATTCATCCATCATCTGTAACCGCTTATCCTCGTCAGGGTCATGGTGGGGCTGGAGTCTATCCCAGCTGACTTATGGTGAGATCATTTATATTTTGGCATATTAACAGTGGATCAAGTAATGGGATAACTAACTCTGTCTGACTTTTAGCATCATTGTTTTGGTTTTCTGGTCACTAGCAGCAGGAGCAGCAGGTTTCAGTCAAACAGCTCTGATAAACTCGGTGAACACAACCTGCCCAGCACCAAACAGACAGACACAGTGTGGTGGACATCTGTGGTTATAACAAAGAATATTGGACACAAACACGACTCTAGATGAATAATGTGAATGTTGTTCTGTGTCTGCTGGATGTGTAAACGGGGCAGCTTGTTGTTCTGCCCCAAAGTGGGCAAAATAAAATCAATGACTGAAGCTTTAAGAAGAGTGGAACATCCAAACTATGATGGTGAGACAGTAAACACCTCATGTGAGCTGGTAAACTCTCATCATTCAGTTTTCTAGGAAATTAATGGACCTGTCACAGTGTGGTAAAGTGTTTGCGTGTTTGTCCATTTCCTGTAGGACTTAAAGGTGGTGAGCATGCTGACAGGCCAGCAGAGATGAAGGATGAGGATGAACCTAAAGAAGTCTTTTTTCCAGACGGGGCAGATCCAGATCAGGAGTTCAATCTGGCTGAGCTTACTGCCAACACCATCCCGAATGGTACGAGCACTTAAAGAGGGCTGATATGAGTATTCTTAAACACACTCACCCCCTAATTCCACCGGGCACGGACGTGCCACAGCAATACATCGCCGTTTTAGTTAATTTTTTAAACCCCACCAGCTCTGCCGCGGTCCGGTTCAGAAGCAGGCCTCCACTTGGCTCTGCGTGGAATACATGGCTGTTCCATTTTTGACGGACGCCGCGAGCAGCCCACGTCAATTTACACAGAGCACCTCCAGTTGGTGGAAGCCAGACACAGAAACAGCATAGAGAATCTGGTGGATTTTCAAAATAAAATACCCCGCGCAAACTGCCAGTCGTAAAAACAGACAAAAGCGAAACAAATGAACTATGTAGCATATTTACACATGTAGAAGCATATTTATCTGAGCAAGTAAACAAAGTCTGGTGGGCTAAACGCTTCTGAAACACTCCTGGTGGGGTTTGAAGTCGCGAGCAGGACGGACCAAAACAGTGTCGCATCCGCAACGTGACAGAGATGTGCCCGGTGGGGTTTTGGGGTCAGGCTACATTTTGTGTTTTAATTCTCTGTACCCAGCCTGTGGGATTCATTTTAATACGTAATGACGGGAAGTAGATGTGTATCATCCAATAATAATTGGGGATTTTTATATGAATTGACTGTTCTGCTTTCTGTAAATGTTCTTTTCTTATATGTAAACTCTCGTCGTGCTCCTGCAGACCCTGGAGTGTCTGAGGGTTTGGTGTTGACCAGCGACTCAGAGAGCGAGATCTTCTGTGACTCTGTGGACTCAGTGGAACAACTCAGCAACGTCAAGGTACGACTCACTCACATCCTCCAACGGGTAGATGAAGCATGTGTGGTGTTGGAGATACACAAAGCAAATGAACATCACTGCGAATAACTTCAGTCCTCAGCAACATGAAGTTAAAAGTGATGAATGGAAAGTGTAAATCAGACTTTCAAACTCATTTCTGTCCACAGATTCCAGTTGTCAAGTCCAATGGTTTTCATAATGGCCATGTGTCTCTGGAGTCCTCTCCGGTTCAGAGCCAGCAGCTGGAAGGCCGTCTGGAGGTCAGACAGGTCGGAGCGGGTCAGGGTGGAGAAGGAGCAGATGACGGAAAGGGTCATGGTCCTAACAGAAGGAGTCGAGACACTGGGAGAGAAGGTTCCTACCACAACTGGAGAGAACGTAAGCTGCTACAATCAATCAAGTTTAATTCTGTTTCATTTTTAGTCAATGTACCCCGCCACTCAGTCCAGTAGTTGGCGTTTATGCTGCTTTTCATGGCACGTTCATGACACGTCTGCTATAGTGTAATCTTGTCCAAAGTTATGACAGAACATCCACAGATATTAAAAATCTATTCTTCTTGATCAGACTGATGCAAATAATATCATATCTGACACTGTTAAGATAAATATCAAATATCTCTAACGTGCCTCCAGATAACTTTAATGGCCGTGTTAACTGTATTGCTCCCCTCTGCTCCTTATTAATAAAGTGTGTGTCAGTGAGCAGCAGGCAGTCTGAACAGAAGCTTTGACACTTTATCAGAAATGTCTTCTAGAAGGCACCGTACTACTCACAATGTTCAAAGTGTGGGTGTTTGGACAGACCCAAAGTAATAAAATGAAATAACTGACTGTAAATAAACAGTCCTATAAAGCTGCTAATACTACATACCTAGCTGGCTTGTGAGCTGAAATTGCTAGCATCAAAGTGAAGAGCCAGGATTAGCGGAGTTAGCTAGCTCTGTTTTTCTCTGAGAAACATCTTTAGATTCAAAATGCAGCCGAGCTAACTCGGAATTAACCAGCTAACGTTAGCTGCTGTTAGCTGTTAACACTGTATTCACTGTGATGCTTACTAATAAACAACCTCAACTAGCTAGTTAGCAACCTAGGTAAGTAAGCAGGCAGCATGTGCAGCCTTATTAAGCTAAATAAATGAGATTTTAGTTTGTCTGTAAACTGAGTTTATTTACAACAGGAGCTAAATAGCTGATTAAAAATAACTTTGACACTGTTGTTGCTCTAGCTAACAGGAGCTAACTGGCTAAATCTAGTATGTGTTGTTAGCTATCTTAAGAGGCAGGGGACGTGATTGACTGAAAGGTGATGAAGTCATGAAATGTGTTATTGGGAAAAGGCCATAAAGAAATAAAAAAAATGTCACTAATTGTAGTTTCATTTATGTATTTTATACAGTTTAATGACTTTTCCGCTTGGTCTATAGGTGGTGTTCCTCAGGGCAGTCCAAGGCGGGAGGCCCCCGGCGGTGGCGGTGGTGGCGGGGCCGGACGAGGAGGGGGCGATGGGTCAGAAGTCGCGGTTGAGAGGCTGCATGACGCTCAGCTACAGCAGCAGATCATCCTGGCTCTACGGAGGCTCAGAGAGGACATGAGGAGTGTGATGGAGAGGCTGGAGGTGGTGGAGAGGCTCGCTGCCACACATGTGAGAACATACAAGTGTTGGACTTTATATGGAGCTCTATGAGCACAGTGCTGTGAAGCTCACTGCTGTTTTCTGTGTGACAGACCCAGAGTTCAGAGTGGAGACCATGTCTGCAGTGTGCAGCCTCACAACATGTAAGTATAGCAGAGCTACAATGTCATGTACATAATCATCTGCATGAGAATTCTGAACTGGGAACAGCCGTTTTCACCATATCCATCAGCTGATCATGTAGGTCATGTGATGTGGTTCAAAGCTCTGAAAACTGTTAGAAAACTGGACTTTAAGTTCAGATCTTTTGTCAAACATTTAATATTTTAATATTGCCAACAAACTAAATAAATGTTAAATGTTCAGCCAAGTCTTTTAGCCCATTGTTTTGGTTCAGTTTTATTGAATTCAAACAGCAGACTTCTAGTCTATTGGATGATATATAATGAGATGTTTGTCTCTGTCAGGAGGAGAGCTGGTGGCCGTTTGACGTGTCCGGTCAGACCGTCCTCCTCTTCCTGCTGTGGCCGTTTGTCGCTCAGGGTTTGGTCTACCTGCTGAGGAAAGCCCAGAAGAGAAGTCGCATATCTTCATGAAGGGAGCCGATGAAGACAATTTAACCCTTTCTCCTCCAGTGAACCACCGGTGCAAGTTTAATTTTCTACAGCAGGAAGGACTGAATCAAATCTGAATCGACGGGAAGGCTTCATCCTTCATGACGTGCACTGAAAGCAGGGAGAGAGAAGTTTGTGGACTCGCTGTCTCGCTTGGAGGGAACTGTTTCAGGATCCAGAAACCCTCTCACTCACTACAACAAACAAATCTTTATTTAAATTATTCAAGTGGATTAATCAGCTGGCTTTTGTCGGGCAGCAGGAAGCAGATACTGATCATGGATAAGTGTTTACTGATCATGAAGAGCCTGAATGAAAAACTTGGATTATAAGTTGTGTTATCCAAGTTAGTGAGACATGATGTAAATTCAACATATTCCATTTACCTTTGAGTTCAACTCTTTTGTGACATACAGAAACAGCACAGTGCAAACAGAGTATCAGAAGTCCATCTACAGGTAGTTGTAATAATGTCACTGCCACTTTGAAATCCACCGTCAGTCTGCAGCGTGGAGCAGCGGCTGTTCATTGGTTACACTTGTCATTTCATTGTAATGGTTCAGATGTGATTTTCCTCTCATTGTTTGTCAGCGTCTCCTTTAGACTAATGTTTAAGTCTCACAGGATCCGTGGTGCTCCAGCTCTTCGACTGCTTGTGTGTACATTAATAACATCTAGAATATAACTTCTGATCACAGTGACAGGAGTTATGTATCTAACTTCCAGTATCAATATAGATGTAATCAGATTGTTCTGTTGCATCTGGAGTCAGTCTGTTGTGACTCAAGGTGGAATGAGATGATCGAGTGCACTGAAATGACAACTGTCACTAAATGATGAAGGAAGAACTGGACTGTACTGAACACTTGTGTATAATACTGAAGCATGAGCTCAAATTAAAAAGTCTATATTGAATAGAAGGTTGTGTTGTGTCAACTGTCAATATGAAGAATTAAGTTGTTTCACAGCAGGAAACTGGTAGCAACAGCCAATAATGTGGAGGGTGGAGGTGGTTAAACATGTTTTCCCGTTTCTACTGGCACATGACTGAGCTCTGAGCCCTCTAATTATATATAAACTCACTGATTTAAAAAACGCATAACATGATGTTACTGCATGTTATGAATCAGTCATATATACACATCTGATAACAGATATATGAGATACCTAAAGGTTTCAAGTTTCTTGTAGTTGCTTACAATGCACACAGAATTGGATTAATAGTTAGTATACATAGTGAAATCAGATACTATTTAATTGCTATTAATTATTGCTCTTCCATAAAGTTGTATTAAAAATACAATGGTCAAAACTCAAGCAGCAGAGGCTGAGCTATCCTGACTTTTAGCCCTTGGTCCCCACTCGAGCTTCAAAAACACTGGATCCTACTGGACTGCATCATTAGACACTCCCTGCCTGGAAAATGTCTTAATTTCCATGCCACCCAGTTTGTAACATCCAGACACAAAGAAGAAGAAACTCACCTCGAGATGTAAAGTCAGTGGAGTGGTCCTTTAAATTAAAAGATAACCTGGACCTTACTCCTGTGTTTTTGTGTCAAAGTGAAAAATGTGCTGCAACGTAATCCGTAAGGTTTGTTTATTATACGTGTCTGACAACAGGATCCTACAGAGAAACGAGATCTTTCACTTGATCTGCTGCAGCATTTAACCAAGACCTGATCAAGGAGAAGTCAGTTAAGTATTATTTTTAACATGCTGTGAAACTAGAGGTCCCAGTCTGTCTCTACATTCAGCAACGCTGGACAGTAAAGTCAGATTTAATACCTGAAGCATGAAATAAACACAACCCCATGTCCAAAACAAATAATTTAATATATTATGTATAATATTTATATACACAGGTTAACTTAACAAGGCTTTGTACAACTGTTACAAAATTGGTCCACGCACAGTCACCCACGTACATAAAGTACATGCACAAGGGCACACAGATAGAGAAGGACAGACTGAGTCTAGATATGATTAAGACAAACATGGAGTCTGCTTGGACGACAGTGGTTGGCAGTACATTTTGGGTCAGCTCCATTTTGTTTGTTTTTTTCAGACAGCTTAACAAAACTAAAGTCGAGGCGAGGGGAGCGAAAATACTGAAAATGTGAAAGAGGGAAAATGCAAAAAATATCACTCAGGTAAGACTGTGTTTTTTGGATTTAAGGAGGTTTTTCACTCACTTTCAACTCTGTTCCCATGACGATACTCTCTTCATAACACTGATATAATGTATAAATTGGAGCCTCACCGAGTGCTCAGGTTGTCTCTTGGCTCCATACTGCGGATATTGTACAATTACCCCAAATACAAAACAAAAAAACATAATAATTTTGGCATGACTTCACATAGCTGCCTTAAACACTTTGCTGATCCTCAAAGCTCTGGCCCTCCTCCTCAAACATACACACACACACACACACACACATAGGGAAGCACGATAGGCTTGTGTTGAACACTTAGGGTTTGCATATTTTTATGTCACTGACCCCACGCATGCACTTTTTTAGTCCATGCCCGAGTGACATCATCCAGAGAGAGAGAGAGAGAGAGAGAGAGAGAGAGAGAGAGAGAGAGTTGCTTTGCTCTGACGGATCATTGAAGTTCCCTGTAGATCCACAGGAGGCTTTGGAAGAGCGTGTAAAGGGCTGAGAAGTTTCCTCTGAATTAGTATACTGTGCTGTGCTCAGGCAGACAGGAAAGTGTGTGTATGTAATATTTGCCCACATGGGTCAAAGACATCATTGGTGAAAACCATTCGGGGGGGGGGGGCACCAGCATATGTACAGCACAGTCAGTTGTGAAGTGATGAAGTGACTCCAATGCTGAAGTCTTTGCTGGTGAGGAGTAGTTTGAGCAGCAGCAGCAGCTGCTCTGGAGTTGAGTTTCAAATGTCTAATATGGCTTTCTCTCTTATGTATTATCACCATTCATCAATCTAAATTTACAATTGAAGGGTTTCATTCCAAAACATTATTCTGTTAAATCAGCTAAGTATAGGATTTGAAAATGTCTTACTTTGGCACCACCTATCCTCTCACCAGTTTGTTCACCATTGTTCTTGTACCAGACATTTAGTTGTATTATTGGGCTGATCTTCTGAGTTCTATGTTCTGCCTTTTAAACACTGCACTGCAATTTACCAGACTTCTCTTTTTCTAAGATAGAAGTCTGCACGTTGGATTATGGCATCATTTTAATTTACAGATTTTGCACTCTGCTTTCACTTAATGCAAAAAAATATTTTGTTAGCACAGCTTCATTATAAATCTTAGTAAAGTTACTGAATGAAACTTGCCCCAGTCACACCAGCATTTAAAAATAGCTACATTTTGCAGCAAAATTAGTTCATTTCATTGGAGCTGTTGTGGTCAGTGGATTTGCACATTGGGGCAAAGTAAATCCTTGAAACTACAGTACTTGAATTTGCACCATTGACCAATAGCAAATTGTCTTGTCGGTGCTGACAATAGTGGAAATTACTGGAGTTTATTATCTGTGTTGCACCATCCTCATTTACAGTAAAATGGTCCACAAAAAAGGGATGGTCTGTGAAATGTGTGAACTTATGAAACTATCCTATTAGTTACCAAGATAACTGTTAATTAGCAAGCTAGGGGCTATTGTGACTCATTAGCGTGTCACTGTCTGATTAACATTCTAGCAGTTAGCTTTTCAGTTGTGAGTGCACGCCATCTCACCAAGCTTCTAACACTACCTATTTCACAAGGACTCACAAATGAACTTCACTGTGTCACTTTATGGTGTGACTGTGCCATAATAGTAGCAGTTCAAGGTTGGGCTATCTGTGGAAGTATAGTTTATGAACACACAGGCTAAAAGTCATAGGATCCCACAGGCATTTTTCCTGGGAAACATCAGATTCTGGTGAACATTTTCAAGGAAATATCAGGATCCCAATTCCGTGTGTACAGCCCTAATGTTCTTTGCATGATATATAAGGACATGGATTACAATTATAGTTATTTTGTAAGTAAAGGAGTAAAGATGAATAACTTCAAAAACAGTCCAATAGCATGTTGTATGTTGTTTTCGAGTGAGTTTCACATTTTTCAAATGGTGGTTATTTCATTTTGGAATGAAACTCTACAACTGCACAGTGTCAAAGAATTCCTTTACCATGAGATCACTTCTCCAACTCAAGATCCCTAAAGCAACATGACGGACATTTGGCTTTAGAAGCAGTGATACAGGTGATCCAATGTTTGTAAGTAAAGGGCAAGTACTTCGTACTACATTAGTAGATGAAACAGTCAGGTTAAACTACGACCGTGTGACGACGCCACGCTCTTGCTTTGTCCCGTGGGTCAAGAGCTGATCTCCTCAGTACCACAGTGGAAGATCCTGGGGAGCTCTGATCTAAAAAAGAAGAGGAGGAGAGTGGGGGAGCCTCCTGGGTAATATGAGGGAGGGGATCTATTTGATTTGACCTGGGACCCACAATTGATCCCTGAGGAACGCCAACACATCCATGCTGACCTGGTGTTCTCTCATTGACTCTGATCACCTCCACCCTCTCTCCCCTCCATCCTCTAACTCTGTCCTCACTCCTGCCCAGCTCAAGGTCCAGATTCATGGACAGAGCTCTAGTCCTGCCACCTCTCGTCTTCCTGTAGCGGACTGGCGCTGACTGGTTCCAGTCTGGCTGCTGGGTCCCGTGAAAACTGGAAGCCTGGTAGAGGTTAGAGGTTGGAAGCCTGGTGGGGCAGATCCAGAAAGGAACTGTGGGGCGTCCTCTAGCCAGATTCTGAGGCTTCAAATGGGAAGGAGTACTAGCCACAGTTGGGGGTCTTGAGTATGTGGCATGGATCTGAAGGTGTGAGGAGAGGAAACTGTTTGGACGTATTTGCTGTGCACTTCTTGGCAAGGTTGTTCTTTGCCTGCTCTCCCTTTCTATTTTTTTTCCCCCATTGCCTGTTCCATTCTCCGCATCCTTTTCAGCTTTGTCTTCTCTTGCCAATGAATCTTTTTCCTCTGTGGTTTCTCCAGCTTCCACTCCATTTTCCTTTTCGTCCCTTTTTTCTTTTTTAGGAATCATATGTTCTCCTTTAACTCCCTCCTCCTCTCCTCTGTCCTCTTCCTCCTCCCCTTCATCTCCTTCTTCTCCCCTGTAGTTGCTGGCTTTGACTGGCTCATGCTCGGAGTCCTCGTCAGCACTACTGTCCTGCAGGTGGGTACTGAGGCATTTTTTACGTTTGCGGGTCACAGCAGAGATGATGGACATGGGCAGGAAGTCCCTGGCATTCAGGTCTTTCTTGGAACCCGAAGAAAGCTGAAAGGTTCAAATTTGAGTCAAAAAATGGTTACTCCATACTTCATATTTAAGAATCCATGATCCTATTCAGAGAATTAAAGTATGTAAATAAGAAAGAGAGTTCATGCTTACCTTTGACTTAAGTGAATCGCTGGTGGTGGAATCTATCAAAAAAGGAATACGGTGGATTAGAACCATGTCATCACTGGACAAGTGGTGGTAGTAATGTTAGGAATGGTACAAAGGTGTGATATATGGCTAATCACAGCACACACTGCAAGTACTGCAACCTTTTGAAAGAACTGTAGCCATTATCTGAGGATTTGCCTTTAAAATCAAATAAGCAGCTACAGCTCCCTCTGCTTTTATTTTACACAGCAAAAATGGCTAGAGCTCACATTTAACATCACCAAGACAGAGGAATGATGGTATATTGGTGGGAAACCAAGACTGACGCAAAGAAAATAAATGAATGGGCAAATGAATCCAAGCACCAAACACAAACACACAAGGAGGAAGACCTGGTCCTACCGAAGAGGCTGATCCACTGTCTCAGCTAGAGAGAACGAGTGTAGAAAGGTCCGGAAAAAAGAGAGATTGAGAAAAGTAGGAAACATCATGAGTATTTAGAGCCAGAAACATTACAGCTGGAGAAGTACAGAAAGCTTCTAGGAAGGGAAGACTGAACTGATTCTCACTTGATAAGACCACCGACTGGTAGAGTATACGTGTAATACGGACGGAAGCAATTATACATTATGGTTTTGATTGGCATTAGTCATCATCCTCATAAAAAGCTCTTTAATATTTTTATGTTTGGGGTGAATGCAAACTTACAACATTACCCTTCTTAGTCACTTTATACTGAACTACCATGGACCTACGCAAGCAGGTAACAGAGTTTCCATCAGGGCCCAGAAAGGAAGGTTTGTGCATTCTTGTAGCTATCTAATTTTCTTTGGGGGACTAAAGGGGTCAGAATGCATCAAGCTGAGTGGTTCTTGGATCAACGTCTGAAACCTCCCACATCTTTCTGACATCGGAATTGTGGAGGTCGCATTTGATGCCACCCAAACATACTGGATCCAACAACATCAATGTCATGCAGCATTTGGCCAGGTAAGCAGAGGTGAGAACGTAAGCAGGGTTTGAACTTCTCTCTCAAGTTTTGCTTTCATTCTTCACACAACTACTTCTATTAATTTTTGTATACAAGTGCAACACCATCAATTCTTTTAGAGAAATATTATCCAGGTGTGTGCCATTATCACCATTTTGTTGATCATCAATGTATGATGGCAGGCTTCTCTCTCTGCCTTTGAGTGTGGCTGTTTGGAACAGCTATAAACACTTGACGTGGTCATACAGCATGTGGTATGACCACATACATACAAGTGCTGGTTGCTGTACCTTCCAAATTCACCTGACAGTTATTATGGTGTACGTGTCCTGATGTACAGTACATGAAGGTAACGTTTCCGTAAATGTCACAGATTAGATTATGACCTCAGTGTCTCAGGATTATGACTCTTCCTCACCTGATGCCTCTCCTGGCATGCCCGGCCTGCCAATGTTGGATAGCAGATGGTCAATGTTGGGCACAGGCTGCATGTCCCGCTTATCCTCTGGGGCCTACACACACACACACACACACACACACACGCACATCCAGAAATACACAACACACCCAAAATAAAGTACAAATGAGGATATCTGAGTACAAAACCATCAGTGTAATCATGCCATTCTCAGCTGCTGTGGTCTAACGTACCTTCTCTTCTGTATCAAACTCTCCATTACTGAAGAACCAGTCATGCTGTTGGAGTAACAGAACACAGCATTACTGGATGTTGCTGAGACAATGTACATAGCTAACTTGTAAAGAACAGTGCAGTATTTCTCATGTTGGAGGGAACAACTGTTGGTTCTTACGTGCAGGATAAGTGTCTCCACTATTTTGTAGCGGTCAGGCATGTGGGTGACCATATCAGTCATATTGTCCTCTGACGTCCTCACCAGAGTGGGACCAAACACCAGAGCCAGGTTTCTCGGCTCCATCTGGAAATAATATCAAAGTTATGTTCATGTCTGTTTGTCTGAACACAAACTAAATGCTAATACGAGGGGTTAGGTTACCTTATTCTTCTCAGAGTGATCTGCCACCTTCTTGAGGTGGCCCACCAGGTATTTAAGGGTGTGATAATAGTGGTCTGGGAGGTCGTGGATCTGCACAAAGACGTGGGTGTAGCAGAGGAGAAGATAAAAAAGATAGATTTAAAATGAATCTATAACAAATATATGTATTGCTCCATGTTCTGCTACTGTTTGACACATACCAGTTTCTTCATGGTCTTCAGCCGGTCCTCTGCGTCTTCTATCCGGTTGGCATCAATGAAATCATTGTATTTGTCTGTAGACAGAGTAAGAATAGACTAACATATGAATGAAATGTCTACATGCAAACAACAGGCAGAGAAACGATCATTAGGATTCATGCTACACTTCACAATGAATATAATGGACGCACCATCAGTGAACAGCGGCTCAGGCAGTTTTCGGAAGAAGGATTTGAGCAGGCTGCTGATTACATTCAGGTCCTGCCATCTCTGTGGAGACGGAGAAGGTGATGGTTAATCATTTTCAGTACAGCATTATAGAAATAACCTAATCCAATCTAACTATAAAACTAGGACTACAGCTAAGACTGTTTTTAAGATTCTGAATGATATACTGATGTAAATATGTATCCTGCACACCTCCTCAGCAGTGTTGATGTCCAAACCCTTGTTGAGATGCTCCTGCATGTTGGACACCATAGCGTTGTTCCCCGGCACCCGGTAAATACCGGTGTACTCCAAACCAGTCGCCTCCACCACATCACAGCACATCTCCACTATCAGAGGGACAAACTATAAAGAGAAGGAGACACAGAAGAGAGACACACAACAAAATGAGAGGGGCAAAGATAAAGTAATCAATTACTTCAAGCAGTGTCAAACAAAGATGGATGACTAGTTGAGAGAGTCCCACATAACAGACCACAGAGACAGCAGACAGCACTTCCCTGTTATTCTACTAACATGTTTAAATCAATACAGTTAATATGATTTCTCATATATTTAAATAATTCTGTCTTTGTACGCTTGGATAAAACAGGGAGAAGATGACTCTGTCTGCTGCATTCTGACATTTAAAGTGAAGCCAACTGGCTGAAGGGCCCTTGAGGCGCATGGCATCATTTGAATGTACACATTGTAGAGAACTTTGATGCATCACCATCTTTCGATGATGCCTGGAGCTGTTGTTTCTCTGACTCTGGTTATTTTTAGATATAACTTGATACTAATGGAATTTTCTGAAAATGTAGTATAGCGGTGATTCCCAAACTTTTTCTGTCATGCTTTCCTTCCAAAAACAATATTTATTCCCCCTCCCGACCACATCCCAATAAAAATGTATTTCATCTATCAGTCATTAAAAAACACATTTTTATTGAAATAAACAGATTCAGGTTGGGAAACAGCCTCAGAGCTTTTGGCTTTTCTGTCATTAAATGAATCATTTTCATTCACTTTAGATCTGCTCATTATTCCTTCCCCCCCAGTCATCCATGCCTCTCCTGCAGTGGCTCTCCGAACCCCCCCCCCCCCAAATTTGAGAACCACTGTAGTTTTATCGTGATATAATTCAATTAAATTTACTAGATTTTATACACACATCTTCCACCCCTATTTTATCAAACTAACTGTGTATCAAAGCTACATGCTACTGTGCAGAAATACATTTGATTATAATTTTACACTATGAATGCTTGACTCATGACTTATACAACCAATTTTATCTTCAAGTCTGTCTGTAACCAGTGAAACAAAATAAGCATTGAATTGATCTTGTGTGTAGTTATAGTATAACAATAATAGTATCAACTATGTAGTCAGTAATCATCTACGAGTGACTTCAGATTTTTAGACACAAGTAGACTTCATGTTATTCATATGTCATGAATCATGTTGCTGGTTCAGCTGCTGATCATCATAAAACACTGAAGGCTCACTTTGTGGTTGACAGCAGGCTGACAGTCCTCCAGTCGCACACCAAAAGCCTTCGGACTGCCCGTCTTCTTGGCCTTCTTCATGATGTTGATGCCCCACAGTGCCTTGTTGTCATCTGAGTGTACACACACACGCACACACACATAGTAGTGAAAAGTGATTATTGCTAACATGGTGGTGCTAGAGGAAGCAGGGTTCATCCTCTGTGGATCATGAATGTATTTGAATGTCTCAGTCTAGACCAAAGTGATGAACGTTCCCATTCTTGGAGCTACGATGCCAACATGGCTGAAAAGTCAAATGTGACCTCAACCACTCGTATCAACCGTGTTTACTTTGCTGTTTTTAACCAGCAGTCAGCAGTGGTTGGCTTTTTTGGTTGTATACTGGTGAACACAGAGCAGACTCAGTTTGTACACACCTGTTCTGGAGGTTCGGTTCACTGAGGTGTTGTCAGTCTTCGCCAGGAGGAAAGGAGGCATCATACGATGTGCTCTGGGAGAGGAGTCCGGCTTATTACCTGTCAGACTGCAGAAAGTGAGAGGAACAAAGACAGAGGATGAAATCAGTTTCTGAAGCTTCAGTGGTAAATAAGAGGATCTAAAAATCTCATGACCTCAGTTTTCTGTAAAAAAAAAAAAGGATGGCTTGTTATTTCTGGTTTTTGCATTTAAAGTTATGGTTTGTGACAGGCTTAAAGCCCAGAGCTCTAGTGACTCTAATTACACAGATCATAAGGGACAGTTGTTATAAAACAAAGACTTTTTGCTAAATATAATCCACGGTGCTGACCTGTGTTTTCTGTAGTCATTCAGCTTCTTGTTGATGAGAGCTTGTCTTGAGAAACCAATCTCCTGGAGCAAACAGAGATTACAGATTTAGATTGTGTGTTTGTGTAAATTCTGTTACATGAATCGATGATGAAGATCTAACCTCGTTGTCGGTCTTGCTGTTCTCCCTGATGACCCTGATCCAGGCCAGCATGTCGTCCCTGTCCTCGGCCTGCAGCAGGTACTCGCAGAAGTCCTGCGTGGTGAGCCTCAGGGTGTGCTTACGTTTGGTTTCACTGTAGGCGATGTCGATCAGGCAGCCACGGATGCTGATTGGAGGATGTTCGTCCTGGCTGGGCCCCGCTCCTGCCCCGTGAAGGACGGCTTCCCGCTTGTCCTTGTAGAGGAAAAGTGAATGGAAACGGAGCACGGAGAAGACGCGCTTCCATGGCCGCATGCCACCACCCACCTTCTACAGTAAGAAAAACACAAACAAGGACATGAATAGAAAACATCAATCACAGTTCATCAACCGTAACAAGCAATCAAAGACACGTATACTGATGTTGTACCTTTCCCTTCTCTGTGAGGATCTGTTTGTAGTGCAGCCAGCCCTCCTTGCGAACATCACTAAAGGTGATGGTTCCCAGCTCAGAGGTGGAGTGGCGCTTGGACCGGGCCTCCTCCTGGGCTCGCAGGCTCTCCAGAGACTAAAACACAATTTGAAGGTATTACACACTAGACAGTGTCTGCTTGGTTGCTGAAATATGAAAGAAATTACAGTACATGTTCATGTAGTGTGTTTGAGGACTCACCCCATCTGTGAAAAAGCTCTTTACCCTTTTTGGTAGTTTGCTGTGGAACACAAAGTACACAAGTCAGACCCATTTGAGTTGAGTTCAGAATACAGAAAGTGTCTCCTGAGTCCCTGACTTACGAGAAGACACGGCCTTCATCCCTGAAGGTGTTGAGACCCTCGTCACAGGACTTGGATCTCTCGGTGGTGATGGCCAGCAGGTAAGAGGAGCGTCGACCTTTAATACTGCCTGAAGAGAGAAAAGGCAAGTCAGAGAGGGAAAGAGGAGGAGGAGGAGAAAGACAGAGAGTGTCATAATATGTAATGTATGGTAGAGACATGTGACATGAAATGATGAAGATGAGTGAGTGAACTGATTTGTTGTTTCAAACTGTGTGTGATTAATATGACAGGAGGTCAGGTGGATGAATTAAGGGGTTAAACATATGTAGTGCGTATTAAAGGAATACCTTGACATTTAGATTTTTAGTTCACAGTTTTGGATCCATTTAATAAATCTTCCTTATCAAATGATGAAATCTATGGCAAGAGTTTTTTCTCCAAAACATGGAGGGAGTTCTTTATTTGTATGTCACTGTACTCCTTTAACACAAGTCTGAGGCTGAGGCTAGACAAATATATCAGGCATTACATAACTGACTGTCAATTTGCCTCAGTGGTGTTTGCAATCGTATTAGAAAAACATGCTGTATATTGGTCTAGCCCTTTGTGAAGCCTTTCAGTATTGACAGCGGGTGAGAGAGACTCACTGCAGTCCCGAGAACGAAGTCGGACATAGGGGGAGACGGAGGAGAGGGTGGGGGGGACGGAGGTGGAAGTGAGGGTGGCCACAGTGGGGGCCTGGGAACTGGGCACCACAGAGCAGGCTGGTACATAGCAGGCCTGTAGGTCAATACTAGGACTGGTGGGTTCATCTGCAAGGTTGTCATCACAGGTGAGCAACAAGGGATGAGAAATGATTAAAAACAATGACAAGACAAAGACGTGCTAAGAGCTCGCTCAGGTTCTGTTTAGGTTGTTAGAACATCTTTCTGATGCGGGTCGACTCTGGAGGCAGAAATAAGTAACTACATAACTACAGGAACTCTTTAAAGGATAATGTCACATCACTACATCTTCACAGAATCTCTCTAGTCCATTGAAAGACACAATCATTTGGCCACCATTAGGTGTTAGCTTCTTGTTTGACTTACACTTGCACTTATGATGTGCTAAAATGTACTGTGCTATTTTAGCATTGACCGTAATTACATGAAGCCATGTAGAAAGTCCATGTAACCATGTCTGTGAAACTTTCTGACAGCAACAATCACTCCAGTTATACATAACTAAAGAAGTGTCCCTGAATAAATAAATAAGATGTCTGAAAACAGTCAACAATCTAATATTAACACTAATACAGTAAATTGTGGTTGCAGTGGATGACTGTCCACCAATGAGCTTGGGTCTGCCCAAGGTTTCTGCCTGTTAAAAGGAAGTTTTTCCCCGCCATCGTCGCCAAGTACTTGCTCATGGTGGAACTGTTGGTCTCTGTAAATAATATTATAAAGAGTACGGTCTAGACCTGCTCTGTATGGAAAGTGTCATGAGATAACTTTGTTATGATATGGCACTATATAAATTGAATTTAACAAAATTGAATTGAATTAAAAATGAACTTAACTAATGACATTAACTACAGTATTATATTTCTTTTATCTTGCTTTACTTGTTAGCAAACCGACAAAAATATGTAATGTTTTATTTAAACGTAGCTAAAGGCCTGCTGTGTATGTGTGAATACACAACACTGTTAATGCAGTCATGATACAGCAATGTTAGCTTACATTAGCTAAGTTATACCAGAACCAGTAAAGCTGCAGCTGCAAAACCCCTGTGTATACTGGAATGATCAAGGATGTTTTTAATTACCTATGAGTTTAACTTTCCATTTGTTGGAGGGAGTATGTGTTACTTTTTTAACAGCAATTACTATTTTTTATGATTTATATCCAGATAATTACAGGCTAGTATTCAATCTGAACTTGTTAAGTAAGCTAGGCTAACTAGCATTGATGGCAGTATCAGCTAGACTGCTAGATTATTTCTGACTCCAGAGAATCTCGTTCTCTCTATGAAATATTACCAGAGCTGAAACTCCATCTGCATTGGACATGTAAAGGTTCAAACACATACGAGAACATTTAACATTCAGCATTCATCAAGACAAGTTTTAAACATACACAGAACATTAAACGCACTGAGGGTACAAGCATTATGTTGACATGTATATGACACACACACAGGTATAAACACAGACAAATGTTGAAGAGGATAGAAACACAGAAAGAAAAGGTGCACTAAGGAAGCCTCACATAAATTATGTGAAATACTGAAGAGCTCTGTAGCAACAGACAACATAATTGTTCAAAATATACAAAAATGTGCCTGTTAATGCCTGAAAGTGCCATAAAATGTGGTAATTAGTTAGTTAGTGTAGTGTAACGTCATCTTCAGAAAGAAGTTTTGGATTTTACAAGAACTTAATAACCAATTCATGTAAAATGACTTTGTCTTTTATGGGAAATGTTGTTGTCATGGTGTGAAGTGTTCTGACAGCTGTATTAGTCAGTTGCTACAGAGAAAAGGTCACTAACCTATGAAGGGAATAGAGGACAGGGAGTTGAATGCATGCTGTGCCAGGCTACCATTAGCCCTGCGGCTGGAGCCGGGCCCCCCAGAGACAGGAGACGGGGTGCCTGGTGTAGGGGTCAAACCAGGGGGCTCAGGTGACTCCACGGGTGTGGTGTAGTGGGGATGTCGGAGGGTCTGAACAGGGGTTCGATGGCCGGAAGGTGGCTTCTGTCTCAGAACCACCTCTTGATTCAGGGAGTTGGGGGATATGACCTCCCTGTCCTCACCCAGTTGGGCTCTCTCGTCCTCTGACGCCGACAGGGCAGGGGTAGACTGGGGTCTGGGTACCATCCCCCCCTCGCTGTCCGCAGGGCTGCTTCTGCTGCCAGAGCTCCAGTTGAGGTGAGGTCCGCTGTAGCTGGGCTCTCTGAAGGAGTGGGCCTGCTGGAAGAGGTGGCCAGCTTTGCGGGAGAAAGACGGGCTGTAGCTTCTGTAGCCCACCAGCTCTTCTTCTTTTACTCGCCTTGTTTGGGGTTCAGCTATCTGCTGACCTGACCGCCTGCCACTAGGAGGCACTGTGGAGGAGGCTGTGATGGGCGATATAACTGTGGTTTGGTTCTGATGTCCTGCTGAGACTTTCTGGTCTTTCAGCTCGCTGTATTTCGTCGTTTGGGAGCCTTGTGAAGAGTGTTCGTAGCGTGGCGTTACGAGTGCAGAGGCTTGTGCTAGTGTTTCCACAGATCGCCCATAGTTGTGCTCGTACTCTGCGTAGGCTGCCAGCAGGCTCTCTGAGCATGACCTGCTTCCTGGTCCTGATACACAGCTCCCTAGCCAATGGGAATCATGAGAAGCAGCAGCTGCATGGTGGTGGTGTAGGAGGGTTTCTCTTCTGCGATGCTCCATAGAGGTCGTGGAAGCAGGTGTAGGTCCAGGGCCGAGTGCCAACCCCAGCCCCAGCTCTGCTAAACGATCCTGAGATACACTGCGGTGTCTGGGGGACATGCGCTCGGCAGCCTCAGCCTGGCTGTAGTACCAGTCTGACAGAGCCTGATGGCAGAGAGCATCGGTGTGAGTGCGGGTGGAGGCCAGCATACTGCTCTTCCGTGGCGGAGGCAGAGTTGCAGAGGCGATGGCAGCATTGTGGTTAGCAAAGTGAAAGTCCAGCGCATTGACGGCGGAAGACGAGCGGCCACGGTGCCGCCCCAACAGGGCGGAGTGGCTACCGGAATCCTCAGGACCCCCGGGCCAGCCGGAGGTGGGAGTAGATGCAGGAGGGGGGCGGTTGTCCAGTGGCGAGGTGGTGGGGCCAGGTCGGCACTGCCAGTTGTCCAGGGGGCTGTGGAGGTTGTGGCTGGGCTGTGGGGCAGCAGAGGTGGGCTTGGTGGGAGGGTAACAGAGAGGCGGTGGCTCAGGGAGGTTCTGGGCCTCGCCTGAATATGGCTCATTGCCTTTCAGGTAGGCATCCTGGGAGTACGCCTGAGGAGAAGAGGTTAGAACACAATGAAAAACCTGACAGAGAAGATAGAAGCAACAACTAGAGGGCAGAGTGGGACAGAAGCAACATGCACCATGCAGATATATATCTGTCATTCCCACTCTACGCCTGTTCTTGCACTCTGTAACTTTATACTCAGGGTACGATCACCCAGTACGTAACGCTTTAGGGCACTAAGTCACACTATAAACTATTTCACATTTAAAGTAAACTCCTGTGAACTGTAGCTGCTGTCAGCTAATGTTAGCTCAGTTTGTTAGCTGGGCTGCCCAGACTGTGAGCTCAGACCACCGGGGTAGGGTTAGCGGTTGAACCACAGACTTGGATGCCATTGGAGGTTTTCAGTCCCGGGTCATGAGGAAATGCTGAAGGGGAGCTGAGTCGGTGTGTGTGCCAAAAGCAGAGCTGGGAAAGCAAGCAATGTAATGGGGCTCAGCAGACTCAGCAGCGAGCAAGAAGCTGCTGGACAAGAGTCCAGTTGGCGAGAACTTGGGGTTGTTGAAATTGTTTTGTGTCAGAAGTCTGGATCTTGAGTCAGACTCTTGACTAGTCTTGACTACCGCAATATTTGTTCATAAATCCAATCTTATCTTCAAAGAAGATTCAGAGTTGAGGTTCTATTCTCTTCACAGAAAATAGAACCGGATTTCGTTCATGAAGGAAAACAATTTTTTAGCTCAAAACATCATCTTTTATAATGGTACTACCCATTTTCATTCTCTTACAATAACACAAGAGTATCAAGATCACATGATTCTTAGTATCCAATCAAATTATTTGGGCTGGGTTTTCTAAAACTGCAAGCATAGCGTATATCAAAACTGCTGACACAGCATGCCCATACCTTGTTAAACTTTATTTCAACTTTTGTGTGTCCTTGACCACCCTCCACAGCCCAGGCGAAGACTTGTGTCTATGTTCTCAGTATACTATAACAAAACCTCTAAAATTTTACACTACAAAATAAAAGGCTGAAAGACAGATGCCGAGCTGGACTAGTAAGTAATATTAGCTGGCTGCTATGTCTTGTGTTGTTGACCTTGTTGATGTTTGGCTGTTAGCAAAGTTGTCGACTTGCTAGTTTTTGATCAGAAGTAAAATAACCAGAACAAATACAGCTGTCCATATTTACCACAGTGGAATTACAGTCTGAGGGTGCTAAATCATAAAATACCAATTTCTACTTAATGTTGCATTAAGAGGTCAAAAATAAAAGTACTGATAAAAATGTGAACAATCTTAAAGGCATTTAAGCTGACCTTCAATTTGCATATATTCATTCTTGGCACGTGTATTCAATTTTATCAAGTAGAAATTGTTTTTAATGTTTAATGATTATTTACATCGGTTGTCACACCACCTCCTCCCACACATTCTTCATCTGTACAAACTCATGTTGTTGACTGCTAATGCACAATTCCAGATCCCTGAAGTTAAACTTTAATAAGCAGCTACGAGAATTACAGAAACACACCATCCACGCTTTTACATGAACAGCCTAGCTAACTGTCTGCACACAGGAACGAGGTGAAAAGAAGGAAAGGAGAGAAAATAGAAGAAAGATAATACTCACACTTACCAACTGCAACACATCCTCATCTTTTGGCATAATGGAGAGCTCCAGAATGTTTTCACTGCAAACAAAGATCCAGATGTATGAACAGAATAAGTCACAGGTCGGATGTGAACAGTAGATGTGATTTCTAACCACCAGTCTCTCACCTGTTCTGGATGAGTGCGATCACTTGAGAGTAGGTTTTCCCCAGAATGCTCTCACCGTTCACCTTCACCAGCCTGTCCCCTGGCACACACACACACACACACACACACACACACACATTCAGAGGAGTGTTTGGCTTTAGGAGCAGAGCAGCACAGTGAAGCCGAAGGTTCCACAGAATAAAGAAACATTTAAATGTTAATTTGTGTTTTTGTGATGCATTAAACCTGCTTCCTCACCATCATGTTTAGTTTCCTTGACAGAGACCTGATACTATCAGAGACCTGAGCTGCCCTCTCTGGTTGTTTCATCTCTGACCACGCCCGGTGCCACTGATGGGTGTGGTTGTGTGTGATTTGTTGTACCTGTAACCACACCCAGCTGACCACACGGGGGGCAGATCTTACCTGCTACAGATCTTAACAACAACTTAACACTCCCAGACAATCTTTGCCAACCTCGAGTGGTCTAACTTCTCACCTTGCTGCAGTGTTGGACTCCAGGACTGTGTGACATCACTATTGGATGTGACTACAGGAACAACAAAGTATACTTTCAACCACACAGAACCACTCACGTGTAGATAGTAATTCTAGATTTGTGAAACTCTCAGACATGCACACTTGATTCAGCAAAGTAGCTCTTGGTCTTCAGTGGGTTTTCTTGTCTTGCGGAGAAAAGACTAAATTTACTGTTTTAAAGAGCAACAGACTTTAGTTAGTTAGTTTAAATTTGCCAAAGCCTTACATAGCAGTCAAAGGGAGAAGAAGGTGGTGGTGAATGATTGGGTCAAACACAGGACTTTCATCCAGGACAACTTGGATTGTGTCCCGTGTGAAACTGGAAAAAGTTTGTGTTAAAACTAAAATAATAAGTCACTGTTGACTTTTGGTTTCATACAGGTCACAAACAGCAGCTTTCTGGCAAAAAAAAACCCTGCGAGGAAAACTTCTCCCATGTGTAGAAACAACGCAAGCAGATGTTGTGAGAGTAAAGAGCAAATCTAGGGTTACCATCTAGACATAACGTGCCAGTATGAAGCATGAGAGACAAAACCCAGGGCAAAAAAAGTGAGGAAAGTACCTGCTACTGCTCGTTAAGGCAGTCTAGACAGATTTCTAACTTTTGTGTGTGTGTGTGCATGTGTGAGTGTACGTCTGTTTGTGTGTATGTGTGTGTGTGTGTGTGTGTGTGTGTGTGAGTGTACGTCTGTTTGTGTGTATGTGTGTGTGTGTGTCTTCTACCTGTACACAGTCCAGCTTGTTGGGCGGGGCCATTTTCTTTGACACTCTTCACAAAGATGGTGTCCATTGGCTCCAAACGAGACCGCTGACAACCTGTTTAAACACACATACACACACATACAGATCCAGATTATGTGTATACACATACTGACTGAATTCAAACATTCAGCAAACATATTTTGCCCTGAAATATAAAAAAAACAATAAAAAACAACCACATCCAAAGTTGAATAGGCTTCATCTACACAAGGAAACAAAAGTCCTCCTCCACACACACCACACAGACACACATCCTGAGCATCTGTGTATTATAAAACAGAACAGATAGATCCTAATGTACTGCAGAGACACTTACGTGACGCTGATTCATCAGAACTAAATGTCTAAACATTTGCAGAGTGTGTGTCTGACAGAGTCAGCAGGAGCACTCACCTTTTCCAGTTGCATTTCCGTTCTCTTCATCCTGTGGGAGACACACAGAACACGTGTTAGAGGAGAGGACGACCACAGGGGGGCGCTGCTCCACTCCCACCCCGGCCTGACTGACTCCAGCTGACTCGGCAGTCTGGGCCGGAGTTCAGCTGCCTGACCGAGTCTCTCACTGTCTCACCGACTCCCTGTCGGGTTGACTGCCTGTCTGTCTGCCTATTTGCCTGTCTGTCTACCTGTCTGTCTGACTGACAGGCCTGCAGGCTGGGTCTATCTGGAGGCTTTGATCCTTCGCTGAGTTAGCTCATTCCTGACCGGGACACACAAAGGGCTCTGCACACAGACTGAGGTCTGCTGCTACACAACACAAGCCTCTCTCCAGGCCAGAAGGACGTTACCACACTATCTACAGTACTACAGTACCCATAAGTCAGTATGACGTACGGGTTAAATGCAACACCATAAAACATAGTATGTGTGTGTAAGAATCCAATCAAGCCTGTCTGATGTGTGTTGGTTATTTTTACATACTCTGACATACATATACACAATGATGAAATTGTCTTGTTAGCCTCTGTAGTATTCTCATCTGATGGTTTCCACAGGGAGTCTTTGCCAAATGAAAGTGTAATCCTGAGGACAAAGTGAGTCAGTGGTGCTCAGAACTTCTGAAAAGGTTCTTGGATCCTCTCAGTAGTTTGGTTTTATGCTTTAATTACGACTGTAATGAAACCCCTCCTTGTGTCTGAACGTGAAGGATCCAACAGGAGCCCATGGGTTCACATCACATCAGACTGACTTTATTTATATAGATTTTTGTCAATTTTGTGTCTTAAAATATTGTAGGGTTCTACCATGAGTGAAATGTTAAAAGTTTAATGCAATAATGTGTAAGAAAACTTTAATGTGCAACACATCATAACGAACACTGCAGCTTTTCTGAAGGAGTGAAAAAGTTGAAACACAACAGTGGTATCCTGAGATTTATCCAAAGCATCGCCGGAATGTGGGCTTACGCTGAAAATAGAACTGGACCCCATAAATCACAAATATTTTGGCTGCTTTTAGTTTATTGCAGATGTATCATAGGTATCATCATAACTGCAGTACAGAACTGGAGTTTATAGTACAGTAGAAGTTTAAAAGGATCCTCATCAAAGATCTCACCTGTCAGTACATTGTTATCAGCACCAAACACACAGTGCATCTGAGGCTGATGGGAATTAGTTTTTCAGGTATTTGGTCTTAAACCAAATTAAAATTTGAATAGTGACTCCTTGTTAAGTTTGCTGATGGTTGCCAGATAACAACTCCCCAAGGACATTAAAAATAATCCTCTGGCGACCATGATTGTCTGTACAAAATTCCATGGCTGGATATTCCATCTATCCAGTTCTTGACAAGATATTTCAGTCTGGACCAAAATGGACCAACTGACATTGCCATCCCATCAAAGCTACATTCACACTGGAGCTAAAAGTCTAGGGCAGAAACTTTGATTGTTAGAATTAAAACTCATGTCCAATATCAGTTTGACCAGAGTCAAAGAGAATTTGAAAAAGACTTCATCCTCCTTCTATGTATGTATGGAGGTGTATATTTTCTCTCTTGATTGGCTGCTTGAGCCACTTATACAGATTTACTGTGTCCAGACCAAAGTCCAGCACCAGCGAGCGGTCATTCCACTGACCTTGAGGCTGTGGAGGGAGGACTCTGGTGGGTAGACGATGAAATGGCGCAGAGTGAAGCCGAATCCCTGTGAGTTCTTCTGGAGGAAAATAGTCCGTGGGCCTTGCCATGACATGCTCTCCACCTCACCCGACGACAGCGGCCGGCGCCTGTTCTCATTGGATGACACCATGCCATCTGTTCGCCCTTTAGCCTATCAAGAGAAGATGGAGAAAATGTCAAGATCAACAACGCTTAGCTTACCCTTTCCTCTTGGTACGGCATGAACACTGATCAAACTTTACCATGTGAGTCTTAAAGTACATCTCAAGTATCATTTTGAAGGTTCTCCATCTAACTTGTGTGTGCGACTGTGGATTCATCCATTGTTAAATGCATATAAAGGAAGTGTGAGTGGGTGGATGTGGGCGTATGTGGTTCATTCACAGACGACTCTGCCCAGATCCGACCAGGACGGAATTCCACCAATGCCAGGAATTTCTCTGTGACTTCCTCTCTCTATCTAAAGAGGAAGCTCTACTTTGACCAACAACCTCACCTATAATCACATTTATTACCTGCAGCCAACAATGGCAGGCTTAAAAATATATACGGTCTATAAATATCACTCACAGAACAACAGGAAAGTATTATGGCTCATAAACACCGATCTGGAAAATCCAATGAACAATAGACAAAGGCGGCTTCGCAGAGTGTGACTAAAAACATCCACTCATATGTCTATAGGCTGAAGGAGGTGAGAATTGAGCCAGTGTTTCAAACCAACAGTGGATTCTACAACACTGAACAGAATTCAGCTGCTAATCCACATGATGTTTAACCTTGATGAGATCTCAAGCATGCCTGGAAACTATATAAATCTACACAGTGACGTTGATCTGAATAGTTTGAGGCGATTAAATAGAAAAGTAGCTGTTGAAGTCAACAATGTTAAGGAAGAGGATGGAGTCAGCTGATGTATGAACCACTGAAACAGCTGATTGTTGATCAGGTGGTGTAAAGTGCCACTTCAAATCAAGACAATTCAGTTTGAATTACGTAGCACCAAATCTAAACAGAAGTTATCTCATGACTCTTTCCATACAGAGCAGGTCTGGACCGTACTCTTTATAATATTATTTACAGAGACCCAACAATTCCCACCATGAGCAAACACTTGGCTAAAATTGAAAGGAAAAACTTCGAGCAGAACCGGCTCATGGTGGACGGGCAGATCTGCTGTGGCCAGTTGAGTTTAGAGAGGAAGAGGGGGAGAGAGGAGGCGCCCTGCCCTGTCCTTAAGTCCTTTTAGATAGAACAACAGAGTATTTGGATATGATATATGGCTATATGTTGGGTTTTTTGTATTACATAATTAGAAATTGGTCAATACTTATTATTACTTATTATAATTTATATAGAGTGGGTTAATTTCAGTGGATATTAGAAATAGGCTTAAATTTTAAGATGCATTAATCCATTTTTGGCCAGAAAAACGAGGGTGACTGATGTCAGAGTTGTTATAGCAAAAGTTGTGTTAGCAAACAGTTGCTGCGGATAAGAAGCAACATCATCATTTTAGAACTATATCTGGCTCTTCAGCTGACAGATGTTGCACTTTCCTATGAGCTAGCATTCCGTTTAGTGCTCAGCAGGTAGAGTGCAGTGAATTTTTTCACTGCAACTTCCTGCTGATTCTATAAAACTGGTTTCCAAGCAGTCAGACAAACAGTAAATGTGTCATTCAAAACAATGAGCTAAAAAGGGCTAAAGATCTTCAATTCATCATTTCAGGTGACTCCTTTCACATGAAAGTCTTTCTATACACACAGTAGAAACTATTAGTCAGCAGGACTGAGGAAACCCTTGGATGGATCATCAAACTGTCCGTCATCTCTCATGGATTATGAAAAAAAAAAAAGAATGCATGTACAGTATTTACCAGCATACACACTGACACACACGACTGTCATCGACACAGAGAGATGAAGAACATGAACACACACACATTCATAAAAAACAAAAAAACACTCAAACTCGACTCGGCCAGTTACAAAAACAACAGGAAGTCTGTTTCTTGAGACAGGAAGTGGATGGCCGAGCCCTTCAGAGGCGTGTTTTGGGGAAACCTTCGCCTCTAAGAATAGTTCCAAGGAGAGCAGGGAAGAGACATACACTTTCCACAGGAGGAAGTCAATGAGTTTATTCATTTTTCCACTTTATGGTCAAACAGTAACAACAATATATGAAGTCTTATCCAGTCAATGACAGGATGTGGTAGTCTTTGCCTTAATATCTGTTGCAGGTTTGTAGCTGAATATAAACCTGCACACCATGCTCATCAAATGAAAATATTTTCCATGTTTTTCACACCTTTTGTGTTTACTTCTTTAAGGACCCACTCGTATAGCTCTTGTTGCATAACACACAGTATATCGTCCTCACCATCAGGCTTCACAAACAGAGAATAACCTCAGAGGATTCCTGCCCACTGACATTTCTTGTGTGTGTGGCTGTGGGTGTGTTGGAGAGTTGTGTTGTGCGAAGCCACAGAGCATGAAGTCATCATATCTCTGCATGTGTGTGTGTGTGTGTGTGTGTGTGTGTGTGTGTGTGTGTGCGAGATAGCTAGGTAGTGTTGGATTCCTCATCATGCGACATCTCTGCAGGTGACATTTCACACGAGTGAATGCAAACATAGATGCTCTACATACTTACCTCTCTCTCACACACACACACACACACACTAACCTTACTCACCCGCCCACCCACAGTGTGAAATGCCAACATGCCCGAGTGTGTTTTATTGGACAGAGTGATTTTTTTGCCAGCTCTCTCTGTGCCACAGCTCTGAACTCGATGCAGCTCTGTGTACATTAACTGAACTCTACTGAACTAGTTTAACAGAATGAACACTGACATTCTCCTCATCTGAGTTCCTTTCATAAAATATACTGCTTCATGCTGTAATGCTTCGTCCATTACAAATGAAATAGATAAATAAAAATGAAATAAACTTTTCCCAAAACTTCTGCACAAGATCCACGAAACAAGCAACATGCAAAGAAAGAGCAATGAAAAAATGGTAAATGGACTGTACTCTATTTCATATTTTTATAAAACATTTTTATTTCTACATTTTATATAGTTTTCTACTTGTATAGATGTTAGCACAGGTTAACTTCCTAACAGTTATATATTTAATTTCTATGCAAATGTTTGATTCCTCTGCACATATTTCATTTTTATAGTTGAATTCCTCAGCACATTTTTAATTTCTATGCAAATGTTCTTACATATCTCCTTTCTAGTCTTCCAACCACTCAAAGGGCTTTTACACTACATATCTCATTCACACATTCATACACTGGATGTGTGATTGCCATGCCAACTGCTCATCAGTATTAGGAGCTAATCATTCCAGGGATTGAACCACAATCATCTGATTAGTGGATGACCCGTTCTACCCCCTCAAAAAGACCTTTATCTCATTTGACATGGAGCAGCACCATGTAAGCATGAAAACTGCTGTAAGAATGTAAACACTCAAGACTCAACATTCAAATCTATTTTTAGGTTTCCTTCAAAGTGGCTGCAAAAGATTTTTTTCATGGAAAACCAGAGGCTGTGGTTTCCTGAATTCAAAGTAGTTACAATAGATTCCAGTTAGATATTATTATTCATAAAAGGAACAAACATTAATATAGTCGAACATTGTTTCATGTGTTTGACCTCTCCCTCTTACCGTAAGAGTCCTAACCTGATCCTGACCACTCGGCCTGATTGTGCAGCTCTTTCAGGAGAACAAGAGCTTGTTGTGCTCGCTCAAATATAGCTCATCATTAACATGAGCAACTCACTCCATTTACTTTGTTTTCCCGTCTACTGCACTGCTCGTTTCTTTTGGCTTTTACTGTTTGAACTGCAGACCTTTACTGTTGGCTGTTGGAACGATCATGTGACCTTCAGACCGCAGCAGAATGAGCTGAACTGGGAGAGAACGAGTGACACAATGCAAAAAGACACACACATCTACCCTGTAAACACAGAGCAGATAATAGGAAGTGACACACACTTTGTGGAAGAACACACACACTCACAGTGTACACTCAAACCTGGATTATTAAAACAGTCACTGTAAGAGCAGTGTGTGTTGGAAAAGGTGTCATCCTTGATGCATACTTGAACAGATGATGTAAAAGCACAACCACACACACCCACGTATACACACACACACAAGGTTTTATATAAAGCATCATGAATCTGTGCGTAGTGAGGGCATCGGCCTCTTCCCCTCCGCTAGTCAACAGGCCCCCTCAGTGCTACATTACATAACACCTACAGGAGGCACAGAGACATGGCATAACACACACACACACACACACACACACACACACACCTACACCTACACACACACACATTTGAATGAATCAAACACCAGGAAGTGCTGAATGACAGGCTGGTAATCGTCATTCTGTTCCACTAACCCGACGCAGGTTAAAGTCACCCCTAAAGTTAATAGCACTGCCATCAACTTTGCCCCGCTGTGATAAAACCAGGACACCCAGATGGTGAAAGTAGGACAGGGGCGGTCAATAATGCACTGATCGGAGTAGACAGGAAAGGTTAAAGCAAGATGGCCGAAGAAGCATCCCTGGAGGACATACACCTGTCCACAGCGATCAGATCAGACAGGAGATGAGAGGCCTTCGAAATGACGACAGCCACGGCTGTTTTTAGAGCTGCGGTCAGTCAGTCCAGGGATGGACCGACGGACTCGATCCAAAACTAGTCCTGTGACAACACTGCAGTCACAACAGTCACAACACAACGTCACTGCCTACTGGAAGAGATACGTTGACTTGTTTACAGTGTAGTTTTACTCAAGTGATGTGTATAGTACTTGTGTCAGGAAAATGAGTAAACATGTATATTCACAGATAATTCAATTAAATACAAATGGTTTGTTTTTAATGACTTATGCCATTGACTCTATATACAGTATATTTGACATGACAGCTCCCCAAAAGTGAAGCCAAACCATCAGGATCACCTGGTGACACACACACCTGTTGCTCGTGGTGACATATCCAGTATTACTAACTCTGTACTTTCCTTTAGCTTATTGTATCTGACACTGTGGTTTTGCAAAAACAATCTACTGTACTGTAGACTACATAACTGCTGAACAAGCTTTCACTATTCAGAGGAAGTGCCTCTGTTAGCAAAATAAAACCATTACAAATTTTTACCAAAAATCATTCATCAGTCCAAAATTAGCCTGACCCAAGAGATGTAGTATTGGTACAGGTAGTATAGGTATTGGAAACTAAAATCAACGTCAGACATGACAATGGCTCCTTTGTCGCCTTTATCTGTCATAATAAAGTATAACTTCAGTATCTAGGGTGCCCTACAACATCGCAAAGAAAACTTAACTGTCAGAATTCTTGCTCCTCGTCTCATCTGACAACTTCTATGGCATTTTTGTGATGTTGACCACAGAGGACTCGTCCACGAATGACTTAACAGTTGGTGCAGCCAGCTGAACAGTCAGTCCATGGTACCCTTTCCAAACACCTGTACCCCACACAGGTCATGAAACATGTCAAGAATTTGTTATGATTCAAGTAGTAAAGTAAAGTCAAAAGACGAATGTAAAAGTACTGTGTAGACCCTCAAAAATCTATTAAATGCCACATTTCATTTAGTAGAAGAGGGCATCAAAACAAGGGTTCCATCCAAGTGGATGTTTGGTGATCCAATACATCCAATAATTTGGTTGTATAAAAATATTTTCTTCATTAGTCTGGCTTTAAACTCAGTTCAAGAGTTAGTGTCCAGTTTTAGATTTTTTTTCAATCCTGTCAAGACAATACAAAAATGTAATAGTACTGAATAATGGCAAGAAAGATCAGCTCCTGGCAGTTTCAGCCCCAAACTACTGTTTCTCATCTTACCCAGGACAAGCGATGGCGCTGTATGACCCTCCGGGAGCCCCGTCTTCTTGGTGATGTGATGGGGGTCGGCCTCGGTGAGGCGCGAGGTGAAACACCCCTTAAGACTGCCAGCCAGATACAGCGAGGTTCGGCGTCGCTACAATCCACCCCGACAGAACACTGAAATTTCCACTCATGGCCCGACGGAGCTGGTGCAACACCCGACACCCTCAGCATAGCACCTCCACATTCATATGCACATGTACTGTCTGTCACACACCAGAGGTCTCAAGGCTTCACACCCCACGACTGAGATATGCGGTCACCTCCGCACGATTTCTCTCGATGGTCAATACATTGCGGCCAAAAGTGACAATCGAGGATAAATCAATGGAAAACACTCAAGTCTACCACTCAAGAATCACAATCAACACTATGGATGCAAAACATCAAGTCTTTAATGAGTTCAATTGTAGTCCTTGGATCCGCCTTGGATTTAGCTTCATCACTTATGTATATCTTCCTTTGGGTAACTCATTGGATTATGTTTCACAGCTCTCAACGATAGGTGGTCAAGCCATGACGATTCTCTTCAAAAGCCAAGGATCATTTGTCATATTTTGTCCAGTTTTCTACGTTTTTCTCGAACCAGTCCTCATTTTTTATCAATCAGTGTTTTACTTTGTCCTTGTTCTTTGAAATTTTAGACGGATTTCTGTGAGCATAACAACCGTTAAACAAACCTTGACCTTTTACTGCCATCTTTCACCTTTCATTTAGTCCAGCTCACAGTTCTAGATGAAGAATTCTTGGGCTTCAACACCATCCTTGTGTTTTGAATGTGAAATGGCGTCGGTCCCAGGGTAACTACAGCGGCAGCATGAGCTGTCAGCCCTCTCAAACTTAAACTAGTCCCCTTCAAAGCTTTCATAGTTCCCATGACAGAAAAACCACACTCATGTCACTGAAGTAGTGGTTAGTTGCTGCTGTGAGATTTTGGCTTAAACTGAGTGCTCCTCTCTGGATTTCAGAAGTGAATCCACCATCCAAGACCAGTTGAATTCCGTTCCTGGACCTGTTGAGCTCAGAAGGCAGTTTAGTTGTCAGACCAGATTTTAGAACTGGATACAATCCCACGCTGCTGCTGCTGCTAAGAGATCCAGTGTGTCTCCCTTCATGCTGGCACTATAGTGCAGCATTGGCTCTTTATTGCTGTCTAAGTATAGTCCTCCCTCCTCTCAACCCTGCCATGCCTCTCTCTCTTTTCATTCTCTCCCTTTCCCTTGGGTCTATTTGCTGACATCCACACACACTCTCTCTCTCAGTCACATTCCTCTCATCCCTTTGCTTCACAGTCCAGCTCATTGGTAGAGCAGAAAGCGATGTTACTCTCTCTCTCTCTCTGTCTCCTCCTTTAAGACTCACATGACGATGCTGCTGTTGGTATCCACGGTACACGGTAAATGGTGCGTGTTAAAGTAATTATTTGATCGATTATCAAGCAAAAAATGCCAAACATTCTCCGCTTCCAGCCTTTGAAATGTGGGAGGATCTGCTGCACAGTGATATGTTTGGTTGGACACAACAAGCTATTTAAAGATGTCATCTTCTGGGAACTCTCGACTACAATACCAGGGCCAGTGTGCGTTCATGTATAGTGCCTAAAGTGAATAATGTAGCTAGAGGCTATTTTTTACAGTGTGGAGCAGCCTTCAATTAAACATAAGGCTGAAAAACAAAACGTCAGCTCAGTGCTGACAGATTATTAATGAAATAATACAGAGCTATTAATCTGTTTTTGTTGTATTGGTGAGAATATTTATTATTTTGTATATATTTCTGTTTTCATTCAAGATTCTGTTCAGTTTCATGTTAAATGCTATATGTCTGAAATAAATCGAGCCAATTCATCAATTAAATGAGAAAATAATGAACTAATCAGGAGGAAAAGTTCAACAGACTGATCATGATGTTCTTGTCTTACCCTAAAACTGCGTATTTACCAAAAAGTTCTAACACTCCTCTGATCATTAATGTCAGTGATTGTTAGCAGCAGTCAGATGTGTGTACAGTAATGGAGAATTAAGAGTAAATGAACATGTGCAAGGTGTGAGTGTCTGAGAGAGTAAAACATTACAACCAAACTGTCGACTAGCATAAATGCCTGTGCTTCTTGAATACTTTAAATGTGTGTGTGTGTGTGTGTGTGTGTGTGTGTGTGTGTGTGTGTGTGTCCATCCTCTTCTAGCCCTCCACAGCAGCTCGAGCGGTGCTGTCAGCCCCTCGGTCCTTTTTTCATTGACACCTGAGAGCAGCTAAAACGACAGACAGCGAGAGAAAGAGGGGACGAAGATGAAGAGGGATGAAGAGACGCTAAAAGAGGCTGACGTCCATGCAAACATCATCCAGCAGCCTCTGCATCTCTCATCTCCTGTCCTCCTCTGGCCTCTCCTCATTCTCTCTTCTCTTATTTATTTATTTTCTATGTTTTTCCTTTACATTTTAACCCATCCTCTTCCTGCACAAACTCAAACCGAACAAACTCCTGTGAGCGTTATTCTGTGCGAGTGTTGGATTGGTGAAAGTATTATGACCAGTGTGTGCACTGTGCACTTATCACAGTGTGTTCAGGACTCATAATCATGGAAGAGTCGAGCTAGAACAAAAATAACATAATGTGATGTGTGAGTCAGAGGAGAATATGCATCTGTTCTGCCCTGATTCTTTATGCCTTGGCTCTGTTAGGTCGCCACGGCAGCTCAAGGCGAGCACCGCTGGTATGAGCTCGATCGACCACGTGACGGCTGTGAGGAGAATTCTCTGACTCTCTCTTCAGTTCATAGTATGCAAACACAAAGTAAAAACAACACATTTAATCAAATCTATCACTTAATCATTTCTCCTAGGCAGAATGTACAGCGTGTATTTAGATATCATCAACAGTTCAAAAGTTAACATTTAATAAAGAGAGTTTTGTCTCCATCTTTAGTTTCAGAAGTCTCTGAAGTCATGAAACAGTACTTACTGACCGCATGACCCAACTGTGAAGCCACAGTTTACGGACGTGAAAAGACAGACAGTTGTGCAATGATTTGACTGGAAACCACTCACCATTTAGCAGGCTAGCTAGTCAGGTTAGCTCAACTGCAGAAAGTTTAAGTGAGCATCCAGATTCTTTTACAAAACAACCTGACTCAAAATCACTTTCTAATAACACAGCTTAATAAAAATACAACCTTGGCACATTGAACCATATGGTTCAGTATGGTAACTGTTGTTTATTTCATCTTTATTTTAGTGGCTTATGTCGCTGACTGTATATAAAGATGGACGACATGACAGCTCCCCAAAAGTGAAGCCAAAACATCTTGATCACCCCCTGGTGGCTGGCATCAGTATAGGACATAAACCCCGCCCCTTCAAGTTAGCAGATGGGCCAAACTAAAAAAATCTAAGTACACGTCAAATACATTTGTCTTTTAGGTTAGGTACCTTTAATTCCATGATGTTTGTTCAAGTTCATTTCTCTCATAATTCTGTTTTTAATTGGTTACTTCATGCTATAAACAGAGTTTATCATGTAAATCATGTAATGATTGACAGCTGAGCCCAGCTTGTGATTGAGTGGGCTGGGTGTATGGGCCATCTTTATATAGAGTCTGTGGCTTAAACCATTTCCCATAACTAGAGCTTTAAAATATCAATATTAGTATCGGCCTCCATCCAGTAGTGGTCAGGTTGACCCTAACTGTATCAGTTGTGGCTAGTTCCGATACAGGTTTACTAACAGCAGGGCAGAACGAGATAGAAACCTGTTCTTAAAACTGCATCAGGCGACTTCATATACTTTAAATACACTTTCATTTCTGTGCAATGAAAATGGAAAACAAACTCATCACACTGTGTCCTCGTAAAAGGAAATAAACACACAATATCTTGTCGATATCTTCCAGCCTTAAACTCACAAGGATATGCGTCTCTGTTTTGGTGTCATTGTCCACCCTTATCCAGATGAAACTCACCCACTTCACTTCAGTAAGCTGTAAACTTATAACTCTTCTGCAGTTGGGGTCAAGTGAGTGTTTAAGTTTAGAGAGAATGAAAAGTGAGGAGAGAGAGAGAATGAGAGGGAAGACGGACAAAGCAGAATAATGTAAATAAAGAGCTGTCAGCCAGAATCTCAGTCTGAAGGAGAAGACACAGACAGAGAGAGGGAGGAAGGACTCAGCCAGACAAAGATGAGAGAGAGGAACACAGAGAGGGAAGGAGATGATGCCTGTAGGACAGAGAGCGAAGACAAAATCACATCACTTAAGCAAAATGTGATTTAAAAAACATTAAAGGGGAAAATCAACCGAGATCAAGGTCCTGTCGAAGTCCTGGACACTCAACTCTTATTTATAATCAACACATACATTTTTACATTCAGTTCTTTTGAATAAGACACTGCAGCCTCTGAACAACACCACACACGGGACAGAAACAAAAATCCAAGCACAGAGCAAGAGCTGTGACACCGGTCCTCAAATATGTTTCACTGACTACAGTGGAACAACAGGAACTACAAATGTGCGTTTTACAAGTCAAAGGTAATGTCTCCACATGTTACTAAGTGATTCTAGTAAAAATATCACTGCTTTATGTGAGAACAATAACTGGTTACACAAACCATGGTGTTACTTCCCCCCCAAATGTGTGGCTGCATCCTCACTTCCTTCTAAAATCATCAGTTTCCTCTCCTGAGAAAGATCAGGAAGCCAAACAGTGTTCATGTCCAACAGCGTGAAGACAACTGTTCTACCATTTCTAATCAAACCAGTACCAACACTTTCATTTCAACATCTCCACCTTTCAAATACTTTCACTTTGATTTTTTTTTTTTACTTATTTGTCTGGAATATTTTCAGATACCAAAAATAAAAAGTGAAGGATAAAGAGTCAAACTAATATTGAAACTTAGCATAATAAACACTTTGCCAGTAGGAGTTTTGAGCAGACAGAATATCTGAGTAAAGTCCCTGACTAAGCCACGACTCCTCCAGCAGAGTTCAGATGAATGATTACAGTCTGAGTCTCTTTGAGCGACACATTGAACTCCTTCCATGTTGGGCTTTTTGTCTGCTTTTGAATGTTTGAAAATATTCATTGTTCTCTCATATCCAGCCAGTTGATTCATACTGTAGAACTTCTTTTTCTAGTTCCTATCTCCTATCCTAGTGTCAACTTTTCTATGTCACTGTTCACAACACTAAGATGTACGTTATCATCGAGCAGTTTAGTTTATTAACATCTTACACTGATACTCATTCAGCAGCACAAATTAGAATGCTAAAGAAGAACAACACACTCACTCACTCACACACACACACACACACACACACACACACACACTCAGCAGAGATACACAGAGGCGATTCCACTTTGCAGACACAAGGGGGCAGCACTGCATTATAAAGAGCCATTCTATGGAAGAAATGAAGCACATTCAAAATCCCATTCACACAGTGAATCTGTTCATCATTAATAATCATGTTTTTAACTCTTATTGCTTTTACTCACGAGCAAAAGCTCCATTTGAACCCATGATCAAACTATACTGTCATGTCTCTAACAGCTTTACATTTTATCCAGACACTCCTACAATGATCTTCAGTTCATAGATCAAGCATTCACACCATACCATATTCTTATTACCCTTGATATAATAATACATTCAGCAGCTGCGGTGATATACTGTATATGGGTCACATATTGTAAGGTGAAAGTGTACATGTCTCGATGCAGAACATCTTCCTGATGTCTGTCACACTGAATAAACTAACCTGTATGTGAGAAATGTGTATAGTTCACTGACCGAGATATGCAAACTGAGCAGGATGAGGCATGAATGAGTTTAAAAGGAGGACACATGCACTCATAATCTCTGGTGTCTCTGATGAAGGCGGAGAAAAAGTCACTAATTGACCTATTTTTAGTCGACTGTGAAAATCGTTTGGAGCTAAAAATAACTAAACGTTCATTTTTATGCTTTTTTTTTAACTTGAGATACAACTGCTGTCACCAGTCTGCTCTGAATACCATCCATCTAAACACTCACATGCATACATTCAGTGTATTGTCTCTGTATTGAGAGCAGTGTGACTTGTTGACATTCTGAAGGTTATCCGGTGACCTCATGAGGTCAAAAGAGATGATGTCATCCTTACATTGGAATTAAAAACACCAAAACTGTAACTGGGGTTTTCATATAACACTGATACAACGTTCAGTGTTGTCTGGTTGGATGCATATTTTGCTCTTCGCTGTCCCTATTTTTAGATGTTTAAAAGTGGTTGCCAGTGATGGCAACCAAAGGCCAAGAATTGGTTGCCAATTTCTCAACAAGGTTGCCATTGGCAACCTGGCAACCATTACTGTCAAGCTCTGGCTCGCACTGTATGCTGTTAAAGGACAGCAGCACCGCAACAACAGAGAGGATCAGTATTTGATCAGCTTTATTTTACCCAATGCTGATCAGCCCATAATGGATCCTTAGATCTTTGGGGTCAAAGAACTCAGTCAGTGATGCTGAGAGTGACTTACTATCATCTATGAACGAAAAAAAACCCTCTGGTTTGGATGACCCAACATGAACAGCATTCAGTGACACTACCCTGGGACGTTCTGTAACCACAGACATTGTTGTGTCCTGAGAACAGACCTGCTCTGAGATCAGCCTGGTCGAGTTAGCCCGCAGCAGACACTGTATCTTTACTGTGGACTAGTACTGGCCACAGACCAGCCCTGCTAGATGTATAAGACCATTGTTCTACGTTAGACAGTGGCTCTGTGTGTCTGAGGAGGCAATGGGACAAAACAGTTTGGGTGTTTGTGTTTCAAAGAACGCAGCACTATAAGAAAGGAAGGAAACAACAGCAGAGGATACCACACAGACAGACACACTGATAACACGGCCTCTGTAGCATCATTGTTCCATACCATAAAGTAGTCTGACATACTGTAAGGTATGTCTCTGACTGAAAAACAAGCATTTTTGGGGGAAACCTCCAACACCAAGTAGATCATGTGACACGGAATGCTTTCAAAGAAAGATTGTCCCAAACTGTGTAGTGATTACCATGGCTCACCCTCAGTGACGGCAGGTTTTTCAGAAATGGCATTGGGATTGGGTGAATGGGTGATGAATCCATTGCTGGTTGGTTTTGTTTGGGCTATTATTGTCATTTTAATTTAGAAGAATAAGTGAGAGCAGCTCCTCAGTGTGAAGACTTATCATATAGCCATAATGTTTGTGCCTTCCAGCACGTTTGTATGACACATATGAAGAGGTTTGTTTCAAACATGGCTCTGCCTTACAGGACTCATCCAAAATTGCCAGGAAAATGAATTTCCCTTGGTCCAGCATCAAAGAAATGATTGAGTCTTTGGATTTGATTTAGTTTGAAACAGCTGTTAAATTACAGCTTCCAGTGGAATTAAACAATGTCAGTTTTAATAACTAATTATGTCGCAGGGTTTTTTATGTTCCAAAAACAACAGAAAGTGATCCAGGAGACACTCAGGGCCAACAGTAGTGGTCTCTGGACAAGAGACTTGATGACCACTAAAAATAGGGATGGGAGTTGAGGACCGGTTCCAGTTGAGTCTGATCCATCAGAATCGCATGCCTCAGTGCTTTCATCACTGTAAGCATGTTTTTTTTGACAACTGCGCATTTCAAAACAATGACGTCAAACTCATGAGTCTATTCGGATGGAAACTCGCAACAAAAAGAAGTCATGGTGGAGAGGAAACAGTCCAAACCATGGCTTCATTTCACGAGGAAAGATGACAACACTGCTGTTGTAATGTCGAGGGTGGAGACACCAGCTGACACATCTTCCTCCACAACATGTGCTTAAATTCCAGGAATGTCGTGTATTTGACACTCTGCGCTTGAGTGCTACTGCTTACCAACCAAGCAGCACATCTACAGAGGGTTAACATCATATGTTATCATTACATTAGCACAACGCAGGCTGGCTTAGCAGATTTCTTTGATTGAGAAAACCTGAATGAAACTGTAGAAATATTCATCTTAGTCATTTGCAGTTGCTACAACTGAGTACAACTCTATCTGCCCACATACGTTTTTCCACACAGAAAATTGATCATGAATCAATAAGGGAATCGATAGAGAACCTGACCAATAAACAGAATCAATAATTGGCACTGACATCAATAAAATCGTATCAGTTCTCATCCCTAACCAGAAATAGACATCAGCTGTCTGTGAACAGCACAGCATCCACTGTGAAGAGGTCAAAGGTCATTAACATGGAGTCAGTGGACGGCTGGAGAAAGATTAAGAAGGGCGTTCACATCTGACACCACAGACTCTGAACAGAGACGGAGTCACCACCTCCTGACTGAAGCTCCAGACTTGTAGTTAAAAGCTGGACTTGGTTCCATATACGTGATGGGATTTGGTGAAAGTGTGATGTTCTTCAAGAAAATAACTATTAAACATCACCACTAGGGATGCACCGAATCGAAAATTTTTGGCCAAAGCCGAAGCCGTATTCCAGTACTTTCACATTTATATTAGCCCTAAATAACTGAGTCCAGAAATGTCTATTCTGTAGGCCTTCAAACATAACCTGCATTATAAGTGCATTCCCAAAAGAACTAAAGTGCAAGAGCTTTCCTCTTTGCTGCTGCAGACGTCTCTCTCTCATACTGAGCATGCTGCTCGGGGTGTTTGGCTTTTAAATGATTAATTAAAGCCGTAGTGCCAAAGGTCTTAGCAGAGGCCCCCCCTCTAGATATTTCGGCTGAGCACTTCGCTGCTCCGAAACTTTGAAATATCTCCACACTGCTGACATCTTTGTTTATGTTTACCGCGTCACTGCACGTAGTTTGATTGCGTCAGTAAAACGCGCCGCTAATATTTAACATATATATTCTGCCTTGTTTTTCACTCATTCCACCAAATACCGAATGTGGCTTTTTTTGCAATATTCGGCCGAATATATTCGGTTACCGAATATTCGGTGCATCGCTAATCACCTGCTGTATGTGTGCTGTATCATTATCTCCATGATTGCTGTTGTTCAGGGCCCACACATATATGAAGATAAATAGAGCGCTGAGCTCTGAGGGCAGTTCACGTGCTTTGTTTTGAATCTGGTTGGCTGCATTATTCGCCCTGCCCTCCACTGACCTGCCGAGTTTGACGGGCGCTCTGTCTATTTTGGGATCCGTGTTTTGCTCTGAAACATGTGGAACTGATGAAATGAGCGGCTAACAGACGGAGCTCTCGTCTTTGATGTTGCCCATCCTTAAAGAAACGCCTTCACCGAGGATTCAACAGAAGCTTCATCACAGCCTGTACAGCTTCATCACAACAGCAGCCTTTCCTATTTTTAGCAGGATTGTAGTTACACTTGTATGATTCATGTTGTTTGACACTCTTCAGCAGTGGCATTTCACTCAGTACATTGTTTTGTGTCTGAGATGAATAACCTTCACTTAAGTGTTGATTGTTTTATTTTTTTCGTTCTCATAATGAAAATATGACCTAAATAAATCAGATGCCAGATCTGTATATTCTCTAATTAGTTCATTATAATTAGTGCTGTCAAGAGATTTAAAAAATTGAGAGATTAATTAATTATGATCTGTAATTAATTGATCTAATTAATCTCTTTTTTAATCTCACCTAAAAATTGCTGAGAAAAGCCCTCAACTTGAGGTCATTTAAATTCATTACATTATTGTGGCAGATCAAAAGATTGATAAATAACAAAAGAAGTGGCTTTATAAAGTCATTTATTGTTTTTAACAGATTTGAACAGATGCAGTCCTAGCCATTTACATTCCGCTGTATTTGAGACTAGTCCCAAGTGCTGCCTGCAACCTTTAGTTTCGACCTTTTGTCAAATCTCCAAATAATTTGAAAATAAAAAAATAAAAAATAAAACATCAGGTCCATATAAAGTGCTGCTGTACCTCTGTTAACCCCTTGTCTTCCACTATGTTTATCGGCCTGCAGTTCATTGCTATCCACTTGGCAAGAACATTCGTCAGCCTGTCGGTCGCAGACTTGCTCACACACGGGGTGTTCTCCTCGAGTTTAGTTTGGCGAAGAGCTTTGCTATGGCTCGCTAAATTGCTAACGTTAGCTGTGGCTGCACTCGCGACTGGGTGCTTTGCGTTGATGCGGTAGGCTAAACTTGAGCTGCTTCGGTGGTAAGCATACTCCTTCTTACAAAGAAGGCATATCACTCTACATTTATCAATGGTGCGGTCCTCACCTTGCCCTCCCAACTACAATGGGAGCCTATCAGCTTATGCTAAACCATCCCAAACACAATGACAGCCAATCAATGTCCACTTCAGGGTGTGATTGACCATTGTTTTCCACCCCCAACAACTCAAGCACAAGAAGCCCAACGCATAAAAACGGATTTTATAAAAAGGCAACTCGCATGCAGAAACAGTAAAGTCGGAGATTAAAAATTAGATTAACGCGATTAAAAAACATAACGCGCTAAATATGACTGTAATTAATTAATCGCAATTAACACGATAATTTGACACCCCTAATTATAATATCAGCATCATGGCTCAACACAGTTGTGGAGCGGTTAGTGCTGTCGCCTCACAGCAAGAAGGTTTGAACAAGCCAGTGGAGCCTTTCTGTGGAGTTTGCATGTTCTCCCTGTGTCTGCATGGGTTCTCTTCAGGTACAGTCCAAAGACATGCAGGTTAATGTGCCCTGTGATGAACTAGCAATTTGTCCAGGGTGTACCCAATGGCAGCTGTGATTGGCTCCAGCCCCCCATTAGGGATAAGAGGTTAGTTAGTAGTGGTTAGATAAATGTCAGGATCTGTATAGTGTGACCTTTTTAATATTCACTCTTTGATGACCAAAACAGTAAATATGTAAGCTAATTCATAACCTCACAACTTCTCTTGATGTTAGTATTTCTGAATCTAAAGCTGTGACTGTGCCAACATCTAGGCATGAATGATGGGCTTCTGGGGCCAGTTTGACACCTCTGGCCCAGTTCCACCAGAATAAAGCCAATCAGAGCAGTAAACAGATGAGCCACTGCAGGTGAAGAAAAGTCAGTGATGGACTGCTAGAGAATACTGTATCTATGTTCTGCCGTGTCTGTATCAGTCTTCTTCTACTCTTGTTTTTTAACCAAAGGACCAAACCATGCAGGAGGTACTCCAGCACTTGGGATTGGGACACACACACACACTGCTTTCACACAGACATAGCTGAGTTGATGCTTAATGCAAACACACCTGCAGACCTCAAGCTTGTAAAGAGACAAGAAACTGTCTTTGTGTCCTTACATATTAAAGCATCCTGAAACAGTTACAGAGGTCTTCAAGGCTGCACTGTGGTACCTGATCTCAGCAGGACAGGGTGACAGCTGGGTGTCCAGATGGGGCCAGATCCCCCCTGAGAGAGATCCAGCTGGAGCTTTCTGGATTGGACTGGTAAAGAGGGGGGCATGTGTAAAGCAATCCACGCACACACACACACACACACACATACAGTTGAGAGCGGACAGCAGCAGCACTGGACTGCACCTGATCCCTCCTGAGCTCAGCTAGTCCTCTTTCACTTTTCCTGTTTTTATCTGTTCCATTGATCCACCGAGCCACACAGACGTTTCTCTGTTGCACTTTTCCCTGCGTTCATTCCTCTTTTTTCTCATCCAAGTGTTTCTACACTACACACACACACACACACACACACACAAACACGTACACACACATCATTCCATTGCTGCAGTGTAATCACTAACACTCTCTCATTGACACATTCCTGAGCAGCCCACCTGTTGGAAGAAGAATGGTCCAGTGTGTGCACAGTTATCCCCCCCCCCTCTCTCTCTCTCTCACACATGCACACATACACACACACACACACACACACACACACACACACACACACACACACACACACACACACACATATACACCTTTCCTCCATGGGTTTAGGTGGGAACCATCAGCATTAAACAAGGCTGTACTGGCCTCATGTCCGACCTTTCAACCTTGACCCACACAGCATCTACCCACATCATTCCTTTCTTTCACACACACACACACACACACACACACAAACACACAAACACACAGTACACACAGCTTAACAGAGCTCCATTGTCGCACATTTCACAGCAAGTCTCAGCCTGTCCACCCCCCAACCCCACACACACACACATGCACACCCCACTCACTAAACAGCCCCCACTATGCCATACAGTACAGAGCCAAGCCTCCAAGTCTGAAACAAACCCCACAACACAACAATGACTGTTCCCCATCTGCAGCGGGCGATTTGCTCCCTGTCACTCCTTCTGACGCACACACACACACACACACACACACTCTGTGACTAATGTGGGGGGGTAAGAAGTGCTTGTTAGTCGAGGGACACTTCATCATTGTAATTGGGGAAGTCACTTAGCGATATTGCTTTTTCAGACAGCGAATTCTTCCAGTGCTGAACTTCTCTGCAGACAGAGAACTGCAGTCATTCTTCTTTACGTGATTATTCTGCTCTGCACCGGCCAAACAGGACGTGAACCAAGTGGCAAAATTCAGGTGAAATCTGTATTTGATAGAAAACTGTAGTCTTAGTAGTCTTTTTTCAGTCTTGGTTCCTGCTGACAGTCCTTTCATCCATTCACTAGACCTGCTTATTGCCTCTCCTAGCATGTACTGGTGGACAGTGAGAGGTGGACAGGTAGCCAGTCTATCACAGTGTTAACATTCACACTAACATTAAAGTTTCCAACTGACCTAACTAACTGACCTGATTGCTCCACCCAGAAAAGCTGCAACTGCCTGACAACTCTGTGTCAATGTAACGCTGACATTGTATTAGTATTTCTCAGCATTTGTCATGGGGCAAGATTAACACTAGAAACAGCAGCACACAGGATGAAGACAGAAAACGACATCAGTCAGTCACTCACTAGAATACCAAGTGTGGATTCTTCCACCGCTGAAAATAGTCCCCAACGAATGCACTATTTATATATATTTAAATATGCACTATCCTCCTGTTTCTTAATAACTGTCATAACCAGCTGTTTTAGGAAATCACTGAGCCTTTCGTGGAAATGTAACTATTTATTGTAAAGTGTTTTAAAAGATTCACGTCTTCAGAAGGAGCCAATGGGCTGAGAGGGATGGCAGAGAAGTCAGAATGTATTGAGTGATTGTTGGTTTGGTCTTTTTATGAGATTTACTGAATAAGAAGAAAAATAGAATAATAGTTTGTTGAGAAATGCCAGTGCTTCACTAACAGTAACAACAAAGCTGACATCAGTCTTTCTAAAAGTTCACAGAGAAACATAAACAAGATCTCAGTAACAACGACTGAAATATTGATCACACTTACTGTTTTCATTATACTTTTATATCCCAGCATGCATCTATCGGTCAGTCAGCATTACTATGCTAACTGTGTCAGCACTCACGGTTCTAATGTAACTGTTACGATCATTACACTGAATCATCTCGTTTCTCTGCTCCATTAGAATTACTCTGAACCTTATGAGCGCACTTTAAGACTTTAACAGAGCTACTTAGTGTTTGTACATTGCTGAGATGCTCATTACATCACTGTTATCTCCATGATTGCTGCTGTTCGGTGCCCGTGAACTAAAGCTGGTGTTGGGCGACAGCATAAATATATCTTCATAAACAGATTCTGTATATGACTGCAGAGTGACCAAGAGTTTGACACTAGAAGTTCTTTCATTTCCATTCATAGTCTGAGTAATACTGACAATGACTGCACCAGTCTGTGTGGAGAGGAAAAGAGGCGGAAGGCATTGGCCGAAACGCAAACCATCAGCTATCAGCTTTTTAAAAAATGATCTGCATTCATATGTAGATAAATGTGTCTTCCTCATTATTTTCTCATATGAAATTCCTAATTGGACAGTGAAGGAAGTCTGGAAAACAGATAACAGATATCCGTTGACGACACCGGAAGTTCCGAAACATTGGCTGTTGCCCCCAGAAGCTAAATCATCGTCAGACAATAGCCACTGGGGTCTCAAGATTGATCTGTGATTGGTTGAGTCCATCACGGAAAGCGTTTTTTGTTTCTTTATTTTACTCATTTAAAACCCAGTCGGCCAGCAATGGATGAGAGTGTGTAGATCCAGACTCTTTTCACATCTAACTCTATGAATTATGTCGACCAACTACTACTTGGTGATTGTTGAAACAGTGGAAAGACTAAAGACAGTTTGGGATCTGTTTTACAATGAGCTAACAAGGCAATTAACATAATCTCAGCTCAGAGAAAGAAACTTAAATTCAGAAGGTGTTTTATGTTTAATGAGGAAAATATGTGTAAGAATATTTAGAACATTTCCTTTCTTGACACATCTCCCTACCCTAACAACCTCTGTGTGGGGTCAGTAGCATTTTCTGCAGTAGACTGAGGATCATTCAGGGGGAAGGTCCATACAGGCTGACGTTACGTGATGAGAACAACTGAAGAGGTATGAAAGCAGAGGAAACGGTGAAGCCAGCTCAGCGTGCTGTATCAGTACTTCATGCTTTATTAAAACACATCTTTACAGAACAAACACGCCTGTTCAGAAATCCAGCACCTGCTGTGAAAGAGAAATGCCACTGTTTGACTCATGTGAACATGTTAAGTGAAACCAGCGCAGACTAATTACCCCTCACTGCTCGAGCTGAGGGCAAAATTTGGCGGCTTGATAGAAGACATATAAGGCAAGAGGAGCCTGCTCCACTGAACACACAGAATCTGATTGTGGGGGTTAGATAACACGGTCATTTGGAGAAGGTATCACAGCATAGACTATACTAAACATATGAATTCATACTGATTTTATTCATGAGTCATCAATCAGCAACGATTTTGATTATTGATTAATCATTTCATGACAAACGTTCAAACTTGAGAATTTCTACTAACATGATATATCTATTAATCCAGAAAACAAATGAAGCCCTCATTCAGATGTGCGTTTCAGGAGGAGGCTGTACAGAGACCTCTCACTGAACCTGGGATCACTGATCATCATCTGGCAACCCACGTTACAGATGCTGCACAGACGTGTTGGGCGGATGGATATTAGCGTGTCACTTAATCTAAATCCAAACTTTTATTTGAACAGGGAAAACCAGTAAATATTCAAACTGTGACCTACAAGAACAGAGGAAGATTTGAAGCAGTTTGTCCTGTGACCAACAAAGATGAAGGTGGCAAGTTAGTCAAAAGCCTCTGCTTCACTCGACAATCACAACACATTTGAGGATTTAGCCACAACCCAAGTGAAACAACCAGAAACCAGCGGAGCTTCATGAGCTTTACAACCTCATCTGGCTGCCTGCTTCACCTCGCTCATCCACAGGAGAAGAAGCCAGAAGCTCATAAAAAGTCCATCACTGATAAGGTAGCAAGATTTATACGCGGCCCACTGGCACTGTTTCAGGAGAAGGTAATCGAGATAATGACAGAACTGAAGCCACGGTATACAGTAAAACTTCAAGTGGTACCTCAATGTCAACACATTTAGCAGTTGTATGTCTATACTGAAGAGCAGGACGCTCTGTCTGACCATTGAAGAATGGACGTTGTACGCGTTTTCCCCTCCAAACAAGATACACTGTGCTCATTTGTGAGCTTTAGAGGTGTTGATGTATATTTCTGAACGTTGGACAGAGTCTGGTTAAATGAGTCTAAGCCAAGCTAGGCTAAACACACCCTGAATGCAGCTCATGGATGTTCTCATCTCACTCTCAGAATCAAAGCAAAAAAATAATAATATTACGAAATGTGGAACAGAAGTTGTGAGCTGTATAATTTGACGGCTTCCCTATTGAATCCAAGTGGCAATCTCCATGTCTGTGAAGTGAAGCGGAAGTGCCAAAAAAAAAGTTCCTCAAACGTCCCCTTGAGGCTGGCTACAGAACGAGTCCACTCCATAAGCCCCCATGTTAAAATGTCCAACTTCACAGCAGAAATAAACATGTTTTTTTTTTTATACAACTCACCTGTTCAAATTATATTAAAGTTATGCAGAATTAAGAGCATAATCCTGTATGAAGATGTCACAGATTGTAACTTTAATGTGAAAATTTCTCAGTCATGACTGGTGCGTGACCCTTGACCCTGATGCTAACTGGGCCATGATACAATCCCACAGTAACAAGCTGTGAACGACATGAAAAACCAAAGAGCGAGTGGAGAACGTATCTCATAGGATCCGAGCAGAGAACAACGTGCTGTGTGATCAAAGTGACAAGAGAATCCAGATGAGTAACAGGCCTGATTAATATGTATGAAGTTGAGCCTGAGAGCTGCTGGTGATTGTTAAAGAGTAGGAAGATATTTCTGAAATGTTGTGTCAGTTTTAACGGCCACAATGTGCCTTCTGTCACTGACTGTGCATATGTGGGCTGGCATATGGAAATACATGCATTCCAGCCCAATTTCTTATTGTCTCTCTGCCCACCCACCCGTACCTCATCTCTGCAATAAGGGGGGGGGGGGTGAGGCGAGGGGGAGGTGGTTAAAACTGTCACAGCAGAAATATGTGCTGCATTCCCTGAAATCACAGAGAAATTATTCAGTTATTTACAGAATGCGGCACATGATCCTCCGGTGGAGACGTGACTCTGAATTTGTTGAGCTGTTAGTCGGATCTGTAGCTGTGCCTGTCTCTAACAAACAGTGTGCACTTGAAGTCATCACTTATTCCTGAATTAACATGATGTGGTTGGACAGCCTGCAGCTTGCGCTTTTGTATCAAGACGGCGGAATTTGACAAGTTGCATAAGACATGGACAAGTGCATGAGAACATCTCCAAAAACACACACACACACACACACAGTCCCACAATGATGCATGCTGAATATATGAAATGTAAAACTTATGTTAAATGACACACAAAAGTTCTGTGTACTGTAAAAGGTTAAATGTAGTTTGCCTTATAGAGATGCCATATGCTGACATCTGCTTATTACAGGCTGGCACAGCAGACAGACAGAACATATGTCTGTGAGGAAAACATGCAGTCTACAAGAGGAGACCCTGAATGCAGCACAATAAAAACATAATATCATGATATAAAATGTTTCCAGTCTTGACTGAGAGAAGAGAAAACTGTGATTCAATATTCAGCTGTGACTTACTTCAGTGTCTGAGTGAGGTGGAATTCCAACAAGGCAAAAAGCAACTCCATTCATTGGCTTTTTCAGCGTGTGTTCACCGTAAACCGTAAAAAAAAATAATTCAATTACTCTGCTGTCAGCATCGTGAACGCGTCTCTAAAGCCCCGTCGTGAACAGCGGCTCCAGTACAGACTGAGTGAAGTGTCGGGTCCGCCTCTCCCTCTCTCTCCAACGTAAACAGTCCCGCTCCGAGCGGCGTCAACACAATAGTACCGGAAATGGCAAGTAGAACTTCAAAATAAAGGCGCGATTTAAGTGCGCGCTCTATTGGGTTGAACAAGCAGGACAACACATCTAACATGAGCCACTGCTCATATTAGATGTGTTGTTCACTAACAATTTGAACAACAACTTGCAATATAGTTTAAACCCATTTTAATATGAAGATATTTGTTCATTTATATTTTGTAGCAAATTAAAAGACTTCACTAATATACTTTGTAGAACTTTCATAGAACATGAAGTCCAACAAACGCTTCATATAAGAATTAAAAATAAATAATTATTATGTATTATTATCAACTGATAATTCATCAGCTCAAATTTCATTGGAATAATACATTACCATTAAATTTCTGATTATTGGACAAAAATGTACTGGCCCGCATATATGCCATATGACAATTTAATATATTATATAGCACTCTTGAGTAGCCTACTTGTATCTTCTACAGTGGATTAATAAACTGACAAAGGAGGTGCTGTATATATCCTATCAATTAGTACTTAACACATAAAAGTAGTACATAAAAATTCAACATAAACAATTCTCTTCTATTTTAGAGAGGCCAGGCTGGCAGGGTTAAATTGAACATGACAGATCCACCAACAACTGCACAGATAGTGGTTTGAAATAATTAGCACGGAGTTAAAACACCTCTGTAAGTCTCAATAAAAACAGAAAGCTTCACAAAGGTAGCATTAATTGCAAGATTGGGTGACTGTCTGTCTTAGATAATCCAGATCTTGTTCATGTTGTCCATTTACTCACTGCCTCCTGTCTCTGTACTGCTGGCACCTCCATGTAGACCAACTTCCACTCAATGACAATGGACAGAGCCTGAGTGACGTCACCCATAGGTTTCCAAGGCGCTGATTTGAAGCCGAAATCTAATCTAAATATCAGCGAAGACGTGCATCATCAGTGGACCTGAGGGGGGTCGAATGACGCCTGGGTGCTCTAATAAGCCATCTGTAATGGCACCTACCTGTCAATCAAGCGGTCACGCTGTTAATTATGCGCAATCTTGAGCCTTAATATCATCTGAACAGGTGAGTTAAAAAAAAAAAATTCACCCCCCTCACAGTTGTCATGAACGGGAAAATTAGCTATAGGGACCAAAACTGTTGCCTGAACCAGGCTGTAAACATGTTTATTTCTGCTGTGAAGTTGAACACTTTAATACGGACACTTATGGAGGTTGACTCACTTCTGCAGCCTGTCTCAAGTGGCTGCTCGAGGAATTACAGTTTTTAGCACTTCCACATTGGCTTAATTTATAGTGGCAATAGTGAGTCTTGATCACTAGTGAAAAGGACAGTTTCCTATTAAAACTGGTGACACATCAGCTTATAAAAGACCTCAAGATCCACTGACCAAACTCCAGAAACTTAAAGGTTCATTCTTCATCCATTTGTTTACTTTCATTTTTCAAATAAGTAATATTCACGACAAGTCAAGGTCCAGGAAGGAAGGTTAGGAATGAACTTTGATTCTCAAATCTTTAGCTACAGTATACTTGTGGTGTTGAATATTTGTTTTCCATCTTTCCACACATGGAATAAGACCCAGTTAATGTTCCTATTACTCAGGCTCGTATAACTAAACCCCCAAACCAGTTTTTTCACATGAAAGCCAGTGTATATGCGTATTTAGTCATGTTGTTGATCGATTCAGGTCCCCATCTTGACAGTTTAGTGCAAAATATTTGAATTACCCGATTTGTGCTATAAACACACAGAGCTAACTCCCTCTACTGGTTCAAACTTGGCCATTGCATTTGAATTTTGCTATTGGCTGGTTTTTGAGGCAGGTGATGTATCACACGCTATCGTCACACGCTATGTGGCCATGAGGCAGCGCTCCCTAGGGGGAGTGGGACAGAGTTAGCAGAATTTGGGGGTTTAGTTACACTTGAAATAACACAAGAGAGAATATCGTAGGAAAAACAAAAAAAACAAATGAAAGACATCTGTGAACATTTTGGACCTGTGTGTCTTTTCAGACAGGTCACATGACCTGCAGTTTTCATTTTTCATCAGGGAGCTTCTCGGCAATCTTACAGTCAGTCTGTCTTTCCATCTGTCTGTACGCTGCGTTACAGAATTTAGTGGGAGAATTGACATGCCTGAAGGAATGTGTGTGTGTGTGTGTGTGTGTGTGTGTGTGTGTGTGTGTGTGTGTGTGTGTGTGTGTGTATGCACTCCTGGTCAGTGGAGCGGGAAACACAGCCCCAATGCTGATGTTGGCCGACAGAGCCCTCAGGACAGAGGAAAGAGCATGCGCAAACATGTATATATATTCACACACACACACACACACACACACACACACACACAGTCAGAGTCATTATGTAATAGCAGGGCATTGAATCATCGCAGAGAAAGAAAAGACAGAGAGAAGCTGAGTGCGTAGTTGTACACTCTCATACACCCTCTACTGGCCTTGCACTGCTGTCACAGAAACACACACACACACACACACACACACACACATACGTGTCACAGCTACCAATGCTGATCATCCACTTGTTCCCTCTGCCGCTGACAAGCAGGGAACTCCTAATGAAATTGCTTCCTGAGCAAAGAGCTTCCCATAATGAAAACTCACTCACACACACATACATACACACACAGGCACACACACACACACACACACACACACACACACACACACAGTCAAGTGTTTTCAGGGAAGTTTGACTTGTGCTTTTGGTGCCATTAAGCAGTCTTCTGTAAGCTGATGTGGACAGACCATGGAGTGTGTTCCGATGATGACGTACAGAGCGAACAACAACACGTCAGTGTGTGTTTGAGTATTAGTTTGAATAATTCATTTCTTTGCTGCTCTCTTACATCACTTTTGACATGCAGTCACGCATCATGGACCACATCAATTCTGTTACGTAAGCGCTGGTCTTACATGAGCCAGCGTCGTCTGACATCGTGACGTCAGGTTGACATTTTGGATGTTCTTCCTGTTTGTGTTTGCTCTGTGATGAAGTTTGATTTTTTTTCCCATCAAGCTTATAGAGCATTAAAAATGACTTACAACGTGATATTGGTGACAGGACGTGTTGGTACACAGTGAGTTATAATGGTGACTGATGGGTCAGCAATATGCTGAGTCAGTTTTTTTTCCATCATGGAACACAAAAAACAATGAAGGTCTTTGAGGTTGGCACCTTTAAATGATACAGCATGACTGCATATGGAAAATGACTCCCATTAAATGACATAATACAGTAGATCATTAGAAACCATTTATAATGTAAATAAATAAATAAATATGAATAGACATTTCAATAAACATTCACTGAAAAAGTATATCAGCAGTTTAATAGGCCTTTCTGTGACCACATGCTGTATCGTTTGTGAGAGGCCTTCAGTTAGTCCTGTTGAGTGCACTAACCTCAGCAAATGACAGGAAGTGATAAAATTAGTGACGCTGTAGATGTTTGTATGAGCTGGACCCAGTGTACTTCTGCGGTTCATGTCCATCAGCACATGCACACATGCACGCTAAAGTACAGATGATGTAACACGGCATAAAAGACAACAGTGTCAATTTGAAATATACCAAAGAACTGCAGCATAAAGAAATGCAGACAAAACAATACAAAATCAGACAAACAGACAAAACAAAACACAGAGGCATTAGTAAGAAGTTCAATATGAGCTCGGAGACAATTAACAAAGACATGACTGACAATAAAACTTGGCCAGAGATTTTAGACACCTGACTTTCATTTTGTTTTGCAAACAAAATATGTCACAAAAAAAAAGGAAAAAAAAGGTGAATGTACTCTCTAGTTTGAGTATTTTGGGAATTCCTGTTCAGTCGATTGCATGTTTGTCCTTTTTAAAATTCAAATATTATCCCAAATGTGGATGAAAGGATTGAGGATTAATTAGAATCAGTGCATCTGATTTTCCATTGGAGGAGCCAGCAGTTATTGATGACGAAACATTCCTGAACAAAAGGTTTCCAAAATGATCTTACACAGCAGCACTCAGGTCTCCATCCTAATACGCATGTGCTCCGATAAAAACACGGCGGGTAAGGATTTAATCTAGGCATTGTGGTGGAAAGTGATGATTGTCACAATGTGGAGGGAGGAGGGTGTGTGTGTGTGTGTGTGTGTGTGCATGTGTATGGGGGGTGCTGTGGAGTGGAGGCACTAATCTGGCCTTGTTCTGAAAAGAGTTTCATCCCCACTGCAGGGGGCCCGCGGAGACCCAACATCTACGTCCTCCCATCATCCCCCAGTCGCTCTTCTCATGTACCCTGTGACCTCCTCCACACCCCTCCCCCCTTGGTTAACCCTCTGTCCTTACTCTCCATCTTCCCTGCACCTCCTGCCACAGAGGCTTTACAGTCATAAATCTCTTGGTGCTGTGATGGAGTCTGATAAGTTTGGTTTCTGGGTTGCTAACTCTGCATCATACCAGATATACAGCAATGTAGTGTTTGTAGCAATCTTGCCCAGATAAGCTGCTTTAGCCTCTTTTTAATTTGCAGCAGTCATTATATTAGTGACAGCATTCATTTGATTCATGCTGAACTTCCACAAATGGTGGTTTTGGATCCATTTTGTCACTTTTGTAAGCCTACTTCTTTTCACCTGCACATGTTCATGATCATAGTATAATATGTTGGGAATGTATTAATACTCCGATACAGATATGAAAGAAAAAAGAAAAACAAACTTTTTTTGTTCAAACTGGCAAAAAGTTACAGACTTTTTGCACAACAAGCAAGCTTACAGGTCAGGTAACAATTCAAACAGAACAAAGACAAATGTCATGTCATGTGTACAGGAAAAGACAATCTATACGTTTGAATATGTAACTGTGAAACTTCAGCTGCCAAAGAACTTTGGATCTCATCAAAATGGCTGACATCGGATCTGCTCAGTCATATCCGATGTCTGACTTCTCAGTTCCTACACACACTCTTCTTCCAAGGTCCACTCCCAAACCCAGTGACCTCAAATGTATATATTGAATTTTTAAAAACTGTGGTCCATAATTCGAAGAATAAAAAGATACATATACATGTTGCCATAACCACACACCTTATGTTCACACTTATCTAACCCATAAATAAAGGACAGAAACACTGAACAGCAACAATGTCTGTTACTGACTGAAACCATAAAGCCATAGGAATGAACTTTCCTTTTTAATGACAAGAATACTGCTACTTATAATAATAATAATAATAATAATAATAATAATAATAATAATAATCAATGAGTAATTTGTTAAATTATAAAAAGCCTCTTGTTGAAAATGTTTTTATCAATGGAGTCTTTAACGTACGGAGGATCGCGGCTGTAAAATGAAAAACAAAATAAACAGGATATAAATAATCTCTCAGTCTTAAATAGACAAACATCTGTCTCCATGCTGCAGTGTTCTGTTATGTTGTGACCTGGCATAGCAACAGAGAGGCCGGTGAATGTGTGTGTGTGTGTGTGTGTGTGTGTGTGTGTGTTTGTGTGTGTGTGTTTGCATGTTGGGGGAGGGTGGGCGACACACCCATCTGTCTATTTACAGCAGCATGGGGAGATTTCGCTAAATATCTAATCCATCTAATCCTCACCACTGAAGCTATGGATAGAATATGCAGTGGTGTCAAATGACCACTAGAGGGTGAGCTAGCTGTTTGCTGCTGAAGGAAGAAAAAGATTTGTTTTCACTCACAAAGAAGGTCGAATTGAGAAAAACACGTAAGGAAGAGTTTGTGCGCAAATGGTGAATGAACAGATAATGCTCAGATATAACAGAAATCATGTATACACACACTTGAACACACACACAGCTCCCTACATGTGTGTGACAGTACGTGACCTCTCCAGCATCAGTGGTGTTCTGCAGGGATGGGCTGTCCTGCTCCGATCACATGTAAATTGCTGATTGAATTAGAGCTCTGCGGCTTCAGAGACAGGCTCTACTTCACAGAACCATCTCCTCGAGTGAGTGTCACAGCAGGACCGCACACTGACGTCTCTGACTTCATGTACTCTGTGGAACTGGACGCAAATGACAAGGTTCACCAAAGTTCAGTGAGGTTACACTAGGTGGTAGTTTTTGTTTACTCCTGCCACTTCCACACTGACATGTTAATACTATGTGAAATCCAAACATGCTGGACTCATCATACAACACATTCTGTCTCTCTCAGCCCACCGCTTTACTGCATGGTTTACTCTCTTACACTCTTACACTCTGATAAACTCCAGTGCACTACCAGCTAACAGCAGACAAGACAAAGTTAGGGGTGGGCTGGTGAACATAGTGGAGCATTAAGCAGCTAAAGAGGCAGATATTTTACTCAGGAGTTGTTGTAGAACAAGTTCATGGTATCAGCTATAGAGTCATATGTCAGTGTTATGATTAGAGGTCTTTCCACTGCACTGGCTCCAAATGAAAAAAATATAATGTTACTGTTTTAAGTTCAAATTTAGGTGAAAATCTTCTTTTCTTTTCCATTTGGAGTAATCTAAACATGCAGTTATCCAGAGCATAAGAAATGTAAAGAGTATAATAATAAGAGAGGTTCTACCTATTTTTCTTTTGATGTCTCATGTCTTGAACCTACTCTAATGCTCATGTTAAGTTCAACTTAAATATACTTATTTGGTTTGTTTCTGAGAGTGAGATCACTCCTGTGCAGTTCAGTGTTGGAGCCAGGACATGGTTAGCTTAGCTCAGCATAAAGACTGAAAGCAAAATTGGACCTAACCAAAGACGCTGCATGGAAGTATTTTGTGGATGGATAAACAATATGTAATTCCCCCTAAAACATAATTTGTTTTTGCATTTCTATTTGTGTACAGACAAAACAAATGAAATGAGTAGCTGTTTTTATTTATTTATTCACTTTGGACAGAGAGCCAGGATCACTGAGCTAGCTGTAGTCAGGACATTGTAAGGCTAGCTTAGCATATGCAAGAAACATATGGTGTCTGTAGATATAAAAGTCTCATTCTAAGGTAAAAAAATCATATTTTCAGATCATTACACACCAACAAAAAACAGTTAATTCCATTTCTGCCATACTGTGTAAACAGACCTGCCTAAATCTGACACACTGGACCTTTAACACACAGACAAAAAATACAAAATACTTTGCAGCTATACAAATGATCTTTTTTTTCTACTTCACCAGCTCATCTTCATATATATCATCTATATTCATCTGAAAGATACACACACTCTCAACTAGACTAAAATGATTTCATAGTGCTGTAAGAAAACTGTTCTAAAATATCCTGAAATAAGCGTGACCTTTTGCATTGTGCATACTCATTATGTAAATTCAAGTGCTTATGGCAATTTGTCTCTTTTCCACTGAATTCAAACTGAGTGTAAAGACCATGAATGTTAGTCTTCCTCCCAAACAGACCTCTGACCCTCTGAGCAGAGTGAAGCCCCCCTCCTCATTTCATCCACAGGAAAATCCCCCACAGAGAGCACATGTCAATCTCACAGAGCACAGGCCCTCACAGCATTACACAACAGCCTTAATCTGCTGGATTTAAACCCCACCACCACTCACCATGCACTCACATGCACACACCCTCACTCCACACACTCACACACACACATACAAATAAGTCTTATCTGGCCTGTGCTGCATCCTGTCACACATCTCTGGGAGGGTTTACAGAACTTTCCTCACTTTACCGCAGAGCAAAAACAAAACTTTGAGTGATTACATTGTTTTCATTCCAAACTGCTGAAGGGCGTTGCATTTACACCACCAAATGTAATTCAGATATTCACACAGTGATGCATGTGCATCGCCTGCACACCAACTAAACACATTACAGGCACTTAAGGCTTCATGTTGCCAGGATGGTGAGTGGTATCAGGATTCATTTACTTTCTAGGCTCCTGCTTGGACTGTTCTTGCCAACTCGGCTTAGTTACCTGAAGTAAACCTGCTGCTAATGTGGAAACACTCTGCAGGTTCATGCTGCGCTGCTCGGTGTCAATCCGTATACCATGTCACAGTCTATTAAAGACATGCAGCTTTCACTGCGTATGTTTTCATAATAGCTGTCCAGGTTCTTCCTCCAGCTGGAACTGATATTTGTGCTAATATGATTTGTATAGATTTTGTTTGATTTGATCTGGCTATACTGAGGTGATCCAGCAGACTGCATATTTAATGTATTTCATTGTCATTTTCCCTCCATTGAAATCTAGTCACTTTAAAACAACGGTAATGGTAGACGCAACAGAGATCTATGATATAATTCAATCACACAAACTAGTTTTGCAAACGCTGGCATTGGATGAGTTATTGGATGTAATCTGGGGTTTTGCACAGTCCAATATCAATGTTCTTTTGTGGTGATAAGGTCGAGTCACCAAAGGTCTACAGCTAGAAAAATCTTGACCATTTTGTTGTTTGATATTGTTGGATTGAAGGATTAGTTGGCTGCAAATAATATTTTTTGATTTAGAAGTTGAGGGATTTTTTAAAGACAGATTTAAAAAAAAAGAACACAGATAGCCTGGCTTCACAATTATGAGTCAAGCTCCAAAAACACTGGATCCTACATTTCCCATAATGCAACCACCTAGATCTTTGCATTAGAAAGTTATTGCCTTATAAACACACACGTCATTCAAACTCTCCATCTCCAGGTTTTAACGCAGGATTTCTGTGACAAATTTGTCGTCTCAAGTCCAGGTTGAAATAACCTTTATGACATCACTATGACATCATCAGGGTAAATTAGACACAGAACTGACAAGTCCTAACCATGACGGGTAAACTGAACTTTAGGTATCAGATGGACCCTCCATCCAATCAGCTGACCCAGAAAAAGGATGTGATGTCGCCATTCCACCGTGGGTAATAAACAGAGCAGAGCACTCACAAACAGTAAAGAGTGTGTGAGTCTGTGACTTGTAGTCTGGTACACCGATAATGACTTCTGTGTTTCCAAACAGTTCATCAGTGTTTCTATTGGCTGATGCAGTCCTGTGAGTCTGCTGTCTGCCAGCAGCTCGCAATAAAACAGGAATCAGATCTGGATATTTGCACCTGGACTGACCTGGAACAGATCATATTCTCGAGAAGCTGGAAGCTCAGAGCTGTTCTGAGGTCAAAGCCGCACTGCAGAACTGAATGATCATCTTAAACAATGAAGCAATGAAGTGAAAAGTGTTCATTCAGACATTTACCAGTAAACAGGCTCAGATAGAATCAGAAGTAAAAGTGACTAAACAGCATGTGTTACTGCTCTAATTTATGAACTACATCAGATTATTTTAATGCATATGTCAACTGGAAACATGCACAGAGCACACACTGCCATCTGCTATGATAAAAAACATCTGTACTCACAACATCTGCACATCTACTGTATGTGGAATGGATATATTGAACATTTCAGAATAGGTTTTACATTTTCTTTAATTATTCATTCAAAATGGTTTAGTTTGTTTTAACTGCTATAATGAAAATGATAATAATCATGATAATAACTGTGGCTAAATGAACAGTGGTCTACTACAACATCCAAATGTTGAACAAATTTGAACTGTCACTAGTTCTATGTGATTATTGAGAGTTGAGCACAAATAGCTGATGGCACAGATTTCCCGGTCAAACTCAAACAATGGAAAACATGAATATGAGTTTATGTTGTTTCATGTATTAATGTGAGGAAGGGTTCAGTCTCAGAGCCTCACACAGATCTGATGTTTCCATGTTCAGTGGATGCTTCGGTCACATGCTTCATGTACATCATGATTTATTCACAAAGGCCGCTGCACGTGTCGTCACATCTTGTTTTTATTCACAGATCAAGAATTCTAACCCGAAACTTGAGTTTCTCTGAAGAGGAAATATACAGATAAGCTCTATCTAATGTTTGACTGTGTCCCATTGCACAGGGCAAAGAAGAAGTCCATGCAAGAGGTGCACAAATCTTTACATTTCTGTTAAACTCATTCTTAGAACAGAAGCTAAGTGTATTAAACTAAATCTGAAATGTGACTGAATGATAAAGGGCATTAATGAAACACTGCCACAAGTCATAAGTCCTCTGGAACATACACCAACAACTCATCTCCTGATTATTTGTCATATCCACTTAACCAGTTTCCATCATGGCAGCTGGCTGCTTAACTTCTGGACTGGATTCATAAGAGAGCTGCCACCTTGTCCCAGTGACAAATTACACAAAACAAAAGACCTGCAGCCCAAAGAGCGTGCAGACACCTTCAACTGTAAACAAGTCAGTTATTACTTGTTATTTTTTTTGGCATATGTTTTGGGTGAGCAGCTTTCAACAGGCACCATGTTCTCATAACACATCCTGTTGATTTAAAAGTTCTCAGCCAATGACTTCACTGCAGGCACGTCTGGGTAACTCAAATACACTTCGTCCATGTTCCACCATATGTGAAAGCTGTGTGGAGTGCAGCGGAATATGAAGGACAAAGAATGACAAAGTATGAATAAATAATGAAACACATTTTTATCCTTCATCCTTGAAACAGCAATGTGAAGACAAAATATAAACAATGAAGAATGAACTGATGCTTCAGTGATACACAGCTACATACACACATGAGAGAGATCACATAGACCACCTTTACTTTTACCAGATATATATGTATTACACACACACACATACACACACACTCACACTCACACACACACGCACACATGCACACACACACATGCACACACGTGATATGTTCTCTTCAGAGGACCCTCAGGGGGATGCACTCTGGAGGAAACCTATTATCAGGTCAGGAACAAACGCACACACACACACACACACACACACATACACGCACACACAAACACACACACACACACACACACACACACACACACGCACACTGAAATAAGGCTTTCATCATTCTATTTAAAGCTCTGATACAGCTGAATGAACTAGAGCGGAGCAGAAACACACACACACCACAGCACAGATGGCACAATCATACAATCAGCCGCTGTAGGTGTGAGCCATGCAGATTTCAGCACGCTGATGATGCCACACGTTCGCCCAGCAGGACAGAGATGATGTCAGACCTCGTGTGAAGGAGCATCAGCAAGGACACACTGATTTATGATACACACACACCGGATAACTAACAATATAAATCATGAAGACGTCACTGTGTGCTCTAGATCAGATGTCAGAAAATGTTAAAGGAAATGCAAGATGCAAAATACTCACAGTGCATAGCATACATAGTACATAGTTTACCATCATTTCCAAGATTCCAGAGAGTCAGTAGCTTTAAAGAGTGACCTGACACCAGGCTGAGAAACAGTGTTTCACTTTTTCACCTCACCCACCACACCCATATGTGATGCTGGCTGTGGTCTCTCTGCTGCACATGTACTACACCCAACAGTGAGGTCTCATGCAGAAACACGATGTTAACATTCATCATGATAAACACTAGACGTAAACACAGGAGGCAGCACGGTGTTGGCTAACTGCACAGAGATCTGCAGCTTGCCAGCAACACACATATCTGTACATCCATGATGTACATCCATGATGTACAGATATGTACATACAGGAGTCATAAAACCTTGGGAGGAATTTCAATATTTTGATTTTTGAGTTTGTATGAATCTTTGTCTTAAAGGATCAGTGTGTATGATATATAGGGATCTATGAGGAGAAACAGACAAACTTTTATTTTTTGCATTTGGACTTTCGCAGCCACAGCAGGTTTTCCTCCCACTCAGAGGAAAGATAAGCTGATGTGATATTCATTTAGTTGTAATCTGCAACCCCACCACTAAACGCCACTAACATCTCAATTCCACCGGACACGTCAGGATCGACCATGCTGGTTCTAGAGAATGATTGTGTGATTCCACCAGAGGACCCGCAGTGCGTTTTTAGACGGTCTCTCCATGGAGAATACATGTCAAGCAGTACAGAGCAGATCGAGCTGGTACCCTACACACTGGTCCTTTAAGTTCAGGAAGTCCAAGAGCTCATTTGCCTATATTTGTATCTGTGTTCATACATTTTCTATTATTGATATAATATTGACTTTGTCACACTCACACACACCATGTCTGGACCAAAAACAGTAAGACAAACATGTAACAAATAGAGCTATAAAGTCAGTGAACTGTGATGTCACTTATGGGCAAATATTTATCCCCAAGCTAGCCGTCATATCAGACCAGGTCAGGTTGTAGCAGCAGAAACTTGAGGAATCGTGTGTTTGCTTTGAAAAGAACTTTTCATTTCTCAGGGAAAGCTTGTGTTATTTCTTTATTTCAAAAGTCATACGGTCTCACAAAATGCCACGAATGGACATGAAGAACTTTCTGCTGCTAAAAATGTCATATTTACGAAGGAAACTGCTGCAGATGAAAATAAAAACGGACTGTCTGTGAAACAATAGCTGGCGAGGCTCAGGGATCATTTTCATCTCACCACCACATTCCTCGCTCACTAAACCAACAGCACAGATTTCACTATATTGTTTGGTGGAGTGTGTCTAAATGCATGAATTCATTGGCAAACAATGAAGAGCAGCTGCTAAAACACGGACATGTGTGTGTGTGTGTGTGTGTGTGTACCATAGGGTACTCTGTCTTCTGCTATTAGTGATCATTGAAGGGGATAGTGGAAATAACTGCAGTTACATTTCCATTCCATTCATGACAGGAGGTGACACACACACACACACACACACACACACACAGAATGTGTGTTTTAGCAGCTGCTCTTCAAAACATTTCGCTAATGCTAATGAGAGGCTAATGGGCAATTACCTTCTACCAAAGTCATATCTCCTTTGAAAGCATGTTTGAAGCATAACTCTTCATCCTTCAACCTCTGACTTACTGTAAGTAAGTCACTCTGTGCCACAAAACTACAGTCCATTACAAAGTAATTGCAGTTACTCTAAAGGCTCGGAATGTGAAAACCATATTGAAAAACATTTCAAACATTTGTCCTCTGTGTGCAGTTCAAAACCAGACTCTTCTAATTAGAAAGAACGATCTGCAGCGGAGCAGCGATGAAATTCAAAGCAACCGAGCTTTATAAGGCAGAGGCGCGCATGCTATTTTTAAAAATGAAAGTGAACGGTGGTCATTACTGCGACTTGTGTCTTGCATTTCAGCCACAAACGTCTTCATGTTTGCTTCTCAGAGGCCCCGGGCTGTTCTCATGGCAGAAAAATATCAGAGTAGCTCAGTGGAGCTTCTCTGAGCGGATCCTCGAGAGTTTTCTCTACTCGAATGAAGACTGAAGCTCAGTGAAACACACTACAGGTAAGAGGTATACTGAATGATGGATATTATAAAGGCTTGTGTTATTATTGAATTACATAATGCAGTTAACTTAATCAACTTAAGTAACTTGCAGTTGTAAACAAAAAAAGGTAACTTGCTGTGATATGTTTTTACGTCCTCCCCTAAAGTTATTAACTATGTAATAATTGATCAGCTTCACTTTGACCTTTCCAGTTTAACTTTGGACACAAAGAAATAAAATAAATGAATCAATTCATAAAAACAATGCTGTTTTCTCATGAAAACTATTCTGTACATTTCTGATGTTGAGCTAAATGCTAATGTCGACCTGCTGACATTCTTACAATGACAATGCTAGCATGCTGACGTTTAGCAGGTTTGCCATATTTAACCAAGTGGCAACCTCTGTGAAGTGAAACCTACGTGGAAGTGTCAAAAACTGCAGTTCCTCAAACGTCCACTTGAAGCTGGCTCCAGAAGTCAGTCAGTCTCCATAAGTCCCCATGTTAAAATGTCCAATTGCACAGCAGAAATAAACATGTTTACAGCATGGTACAAAAAAACAGTTTTGGTCTCTATAGCCAAATAAGTTGTGATATTTTTGTCTAAATGAAACCTGCTGGTGCTACACTGTAAAAAAAACCCCCCAAAAAACAATCTGGTAGCTGTGCTTTACCGTAATAAATACAGAATAACTTTTTCTGGGGTGGGTGAATACCGTATAAAATAAAGGTTTTGCCGTTAAATATTTCAGTGTTTACTGTAAAAATAAATAATAAATATGGTACAACTTTTTCTGCTATTACGGTAATAGGATATCAGTACTGTTGATTTTACAGTAAATGTTGGTGTTTTATTCCATATTTTACCGTATAAATAGATTTTTTTGCTATAGGGAAAGTCACCAAATCATCAAAGTCAACAGGAAAGATGAATGTCTATAAGAAATGTCATTATGATCCATCCAACATGTGATGAGAGTTAAAATCAAAGTTTATGACAAATGTCACCATCCATGGAGCCGCGCTTTTAGCACGGTTAAAAATGTAAATTATATTACATTTACATAAAAAACAGTTCAGCTAATAGACTGTGTGTGTGTAATACAAGTCTCTGTGCTGTGTCCTGTCAGACACACACACAAAGACTGAATGTACAGCAGCTGAAATCTGGTCAAATGGGACCTGAACTAAATGTGATCAAACAGATCTGTCTGTGCCACGACAACATTTGAGAAGCATGCAGGAATGGGGGAATTGTCATTATAATTTGTCACTCCCGCCTCCTGCTCGTCTCTCTTTTGTCCCCCCCCCCCCCTTCCATTCCTCCCTCCCTCCTCCCTCCCTCCTCCCCTCTCCTCTGCTGAGTGCTGATAACAGTCAGGTCCGGTGCTGGGATGTCGATTACAAGCCCGGATGTAAGAATAGCCCGCAACGCTTTTGTGTCTCACTTCATCATGTTTCTGGCGTGTTTGTGCCTCTATGGTTTGAACTCAATAACAAACTTGATCACATTTAAAAGCATGTATCAAACGACCACAAAGGCAGGATATTATTGTGTGATTACTGTTTATAGTAAGAGTGTGGTGAGTGTCTTTAAAACACACACATTTATGTATACATGTATGTATTTTTATAACTATTTTGCAAAGACCCATACATTTCTATTCTTGGAAAAACACTAACCTTGACCACTTCACTGACCAGTGTAGGGCTGAAACAATACAGAGATGACCTCAAGCCTCCCCGTAACTGCTAGTCAGGCTATAGTTCACTTTGTTTGGCTGTATGAAAATTACAGCATTTCTCATGCAGACTGGTGGTTTGTCCATTTTTACATTTATGTTCTAATTATAGGACCGTGTGAATAATGCCTGTTCTTTCTAAGAAGCAAAAGATGAAGGACGGGTAGTGCTGCGAAATGTCTTAGTGTACGACCTGCTCTACCTCTAAGCCACAGCTGCCCTCTACATATGTGCATATGTGAATGTGGCACTAATTGGAAGATCTGCAAATGGGCAAGACACAGAGCCCCAAATTGCTTCCGAAGGCTCTGACAATCAGTGTGTGTGTGTTACTCCTTCTGATGAATCTTTACAAGTCAAACATATTTACTATCTGCACAAAACAACCAGTCCAAGCATGTTATTGGTTGCAACTGAACAAAAGTGTTTACCAAACGCACAAATGTGTCCTCCGTCCAGCTTCCCTTTTATCGTCTTTGTTTCCTTTGTCGCTCTGCCCATCCCTCAGCTGGCTGAGTCTGTAAGGCCGATGTACTGAGTGAAATCCACATGTAAGGACACACACACTGGCCATTAGAGCACAAGTGGCCATTGCAGTATAATTGAGAGAAGATATAAAGGAGAAGTCCTGGGAGAGGCCTCGGGGCTTCAGACAGCAGAGCTGCTGATCTGGACTCAGTGCAGAGGACATGTCAACTCAGTGTGAGTCACTTCAGTGAGTCACAGAGTAAAGCTCATGTATGTTGAGCGAACCTAATGAAGCCCTTTCTGCTGCTTCATGTAAAATACAGGACATATATTTTTAAACCTTTAACTATGGAAGCATGCATGCTCTTTTTCAGCTGTGCCACAATTCACACTCTGACACGTATCTTTATTTTGGAGCAATTATTAATTAACTTTCATCCTCTCATTCACTGAGAGTAAAGTGAAACAGTGAATGGGCTTTTACCCTCTTATAACTGAATCAATAGACTTTGGGGAGCTTTTAAGATCATGCCCAACTCTTCACTTCTTGACAGAATTGGCCAGTAGTCAATTTGTTATGCCGATATGCAAAATCAGAATCCATCCAATACTACACTGTTGAGGCTAAGATCAATATTTGAAAGTTAAATCAAACTGATAATGATTTCTTCGCTGGTCTCCCTTCCAAGCTTGTAGGAGAAACTACATTGGTGAAACTGGTGAAAAACAAATTTTTTTGGTGTTTTTTTTTTTCATGTTTGTCCATCATGGGCTACTGTAGAAACATATCAGAGTCTGTGGAAGAGGATATGGCCTGTCTGTAGAATCAAGGATTCTCATTTTTATGTAAATATGCACTAATCAAAACAGATTATTATCCTCCTGAATGTTACACACTGGACTTTTAAAGGTTTAGTAGCATCTAGTGGTATAATCGCTGCATCGCAATCTCCTCACATCACCCTCACCTTCCTTGTGTAAAGGAAAAACAACACTTGAAAGGCCCTGTCTACAGTCACTGTTTAGTTTGTCTGTTCTGGGTTACTGTAGAAACACGGTGTTTCAACATGGCAGCCTCCATGAAAGAGGACCTGCTCCCACTGTAGATATAAAAGGATATTTTTTTAAGTAACAAAAACAAAAATATTGTTATTTTCAGGTGATTATAAAAACATGAAATCACAGTTATGAATATTATATTGCACGTCTTCCTTGTTCTGAAAATAAAGGGCCCAAATCTTACAGACTGCACCTTTAAATGCAGTGATTCAGCACCGTGCTCTTATACCACTGTCGGACTCATAATGGACATGAGTGCATGACATGATGCAACAGAACCAGAGATATCATATTATTTATTCCCCAAATTCTTCTTCCTTCTTGCCCAAACCTGGCACCTATTACATTTCCCACAATGCAAATTGGTAACACTTTGGTAGCTGCAGTTTAAAGGCTCCATTATTGGTGGTGGTCAAACTCCACACCAACACATTTTTTCATTTTCAGATTTCAAATTAACAAACGCTGACTTCACACAGCTCCTCTGGAGACACTTTTTATCCTACTTTTTTCCACATATGAAACTTCTAGCGCAGGTTCACCCTCCAGCCTCTCAACTATTATCCAGTGATTTCACTGAGTTCTGTGTGCGGACTTTCGTATCATCCAATGATCAAGGCTCCCATCTACTGCTTCCTAAGGGGATCCACAGTTGGCTGTTATTTACAGGTCTCCACCTCTATAAATGACGGGGTAACGCCGAAGTCTTTTCTCAGATAGCTTCTGTTCACTAACTTCTGGACTTCTGCACTCCACCTTTGATCTGCAAAATCAGATTCTCCTTTAAGACACACACATTGATTTTCTCATCTCCATCTCCTTTAATACAACTTCTGCCCATATTATTAATGACAATCACATTTTGTCTGCTGTATTTACATGAAATCAGATCAATACATGTTGTTAAAGTTCCCAGTCAAATACATAATTCATCAGCCAGTAAATGTAAGTGCATTACACAAGTCATATTGTAATAAAAGTCTAATAAAAATCTAACATGCTTGTGGTATATGAGTCCAGTGCTATCTGAGGATCCGTGTTTGTTGCACATATTGTTGGAAAGTTTGAACCCGTCTCCTATTTGTTCCAGTAAATGTGTTTGTCTGTCCACAAGAGCAAGAGCAGGATATCCTGACGTTTCCACACACACAAACTCGCAACCTCCAAAAACACAATGCACCTTTCACACTTAGGCTCACAGCGGAGTTTCTACATTATCCTGCCGGCCAGAATGAGCTGTTCCACCCTGACACACTCAATGCCTGCTCTATCTTTAAGGATAAACTGTCCTCTATGTCCACAAAGACCTCACACATCTCCCATGCTCTCTTCTTTTCTCTTACTGTCTGTCCATGTCACCAACTATGAAAAGACCATACACTCTGCCACACACACACACACACACACACACACACACACATAACACAGACAGAATAAACAGCATCACTTGAGCCGATTGGCTATAAATACACAACCTTCCTTTCTCTCAGAGAGATGCCCTCTCCCTCATAGAGACGAGCCCAAAATACTCCCCTCTTCATTTCATTGGGTTTTGTTGCACTTGGTACAGTACAGTTCCTCCACAGAGAGCTCTAAACTTACACCAAGAAGCTCTTCTTCCCTTTCACACAAAGTCTTTAGGTGCATTTTTATCCCCCAAAACTACAAAAAGTGTCAACAAAAATGTGTTCCATAGATCCCCGTACTGGGCTAAATGAAGTGTTTGTGACAAATTTAAGCTGGACTGAACAACAAATGTTCAAACTGCTGCCAGAGAAAAACTTTGACCACACAATCATTGGCGTCATCGTAGCGAATATCAGTGCTGGGACTGTAATTTGGTCAAATCTGTTTGAACAGACACTAAGAATAGTCATATCAATTCCAGCGTCTCCATTTATGATTTTAGCCCACATTACTCTCCATGATCTCTGAATCTCCATTATACTCTGCGAATGAGTGCTGAGGTCACAGGACTACATTTGCAGTGAGTTTTAACAGTATTTTTCACCACAGACAGCTGACACTGGCTACTGTAGACTCAGCTGGGTGTGTACTTGATAATGATTATAGCTAATGGTCTTGTTAAAAATGTATCAATGTTTGTAGTTTGTAGAGTAGCATCCAAAGATAATGGAGAACTTCGGCTCTCAGTCAACTGATGCCAGAGAACTCGGCTTCACTCAGAGGTTCGAGGTTCAGACAAAGTTTCCACTGGTGTGTCAGAAGAAACTTTATTTTGTAAAATGTATAAATATGCACAATAGCTGTGGTATCAAAGAAAGTTACCATTTCAGTGCTTTAGTGATTGATATTGCCAATTAAATTTAAAATGAGCTGAATGACCACTAAGTAGATTCTCTGGGGCATCCTAGGGCAGTTTCCCGCTTTGCTCACTTGGTAGCCCGGCCTTAGCTCTGTGCTCCTTATGTTACATAACTGAGTATTTCTCAGAAATGTAAAGACTTGTCTTTTGTTATGGAGTGGCACAGTTATTTTTTCAAGCACATCATTATTACATGATCATGGTGTAGTTACATAGACCAATGTGACCAATGACACATCGAACAATTCAGCCTTCTTTGTGTTGTTGCACTCACTTTGAGCTGCACAGATGGCTGAAATGTCAAAGTAAAGTAACTCACAAGACTTCTTTGGAGTGTTTACACCTCTGTCACACACAAGGTTAATGCCTGCATGTTTCTTCAGTGTGACAGGAAGCAAGAGTGAGACAAAGAAAGGACGAGCGGCTTTGGTTGATAGAAACTTCAGGTGAACTCTGCTTAAGTTGACACATTTCAAACACCACTGCTTTATATTGTTTTATGCAGATAAATATATGCACCAACATGCATGCTTTAGATATACTGTGTGTGTGTGTGTGTGTGTGTGTGTGTGTGTGTGTGTGTGTGTGTGTGTTTCTGTGCGCGTGTGTGAGAGAGAGCCTCTCCTCACCTGGGCCATGGTGTTCAGCAGGACTTCAGCTGGCTCCAGGTCCTCAGCATGGCTTGTGAAACCTCGGCTTGGTTCTCGGTAGATGATGTTGGGGTTTTGATGATGGAGGGGTGTGGTGGGAGTTCACTTCACACACACAGCAGCTTATTGTGTCACTCGTGTCCCCGGTGTGTTGCAAAACCACAGGCTCACACACACACACTCAAACACACACACACACCTCCTCCTCCTCTGTGACAGCACCGTCCTCTGAAACGCTCCTGGAAACACAGTACTCCTCTTTCTTTCTTCCTCTTCCTCTCACTCTTCCTGACCTCTACCTGTGTGTAATCCTCTCTTTTGTTCTTTTTAACTGACACAGTAGGACAGAATATATCAGAGGAGCTTGTGTCCCTTTATTTCTGTCCTCCACGCTCCTGTCTTCCCTGCTTCAGTATCTGGTTGGTTGTAATCTGGGCTCACACCGCTCGCTGCCTCTCCTTTTTCTCCTCCTCTCGCTTGCTCTGCTCTCTCTCTCTCTCTCTCTCTCTCTCTCTCTCTCTCTCAGCTGCCCCCCTCCCCTCGCCTCCTTCCTCTAAACCCCTCCTGCTCTTTCCCTCCCTCACTGTAACACAGCATTAGTGAGAGACGGAGGGATGGGAGGGGAGGGTGGAGGGATCAGAGGGATAGAGCATGTGTCTGTGTGTACCATGTGACCTGATGGTGTAGTAGGATTCCCCCAGCAGCTGTTGCACTCATTCCTACATAGTGCTTCACTATGAGCTTCATACACTTCCACTGATGTCCAGTGTTTGTAAACTGTCAATGGAGCAGGGATACTTAGAACCAGGGGGAGGGGGATTTATGGTCATATACTGTCAGTCCCACCGGGACGAGGTCAAACCTCTGAGGGAACAATCTGGGGAAGTTTGTACAAAAGAACACATTTAAAGTTGTATTAATTCATATTTCATCATAACAAAGGATCAAATGACTATGTGCAAGTCTCCACTCTGTGCTGTACAGAGCATTTTAGTGTCTTTCAGTTCGTTGTTTTTGTTTTTGTTTTGCTTTTATGGCCCACAACTTCACTGTTTTGGTTCACTCTTGCCACTGTCATCAACCTTGTTTCCAAGGTAAAACCCACTGAACACTACCTGGACAGCACCAAACAGTAGACAGGCAAAGTTAACAAGCAGCCAGTGAACATGGATGTTGCTAAACTTAAAGATATAGCCACAGAAACTGGTGGAGACCAAAACAAGAGCTAAAAGAAGAGACTAAAATGACATTTGTTTGCTGGCAGAAACATGAATGCTAATGTTGCTACATAACTTGCTAATGTTCGCCACAACAACCTTTAAAGGCGATGACATAACGTTGATTACATCTTGTTCCGTTTCCCCCAAGTGGTCAAATCATTAATTACAGCTGTTTTAACTGCACCAAATGCTACCCCCAAAATTAAGGTTTATTACAACTTGGGTCTATTTTTGTAGTTTTTGTAGTTTACAACAAAGTAATGGCTGAGTCCTGGAAACATGGCAACATTGCTACATCAAGACACACGAGCAGTGATCAGACAGGTTGTACACGAGCCAAACTTTTATCCAGATTATCTAAGCCACTTTATTTAGAGGTAAAACTGAGGGTGAGTACAGCAGATCAGAGTTGAAGCAGGAAGTCGGTCCGGCTTATCTGGTGGATTGTTTCCAACATGTCTGATGATTTGACTGTTTGACTCATCATGTTAACTATTGCTGTTGCTATTAAACTGGCATGTATAATGGTATTTTTAGCAATGGGAATGATGCCAAAAAATAGCCCAAGTTTACATTTATTACATTTATCCTCACAACCAAAGCAAAAGGTAGTTACCATGGCTTCTTACACACCACAGATATAATGTTGTGCTTCAAATTTTGTCGCAGTTTTTTGTTGGAATTTTAGTTCAGAATTGATGTGCCACAACAATTAAATGATCCTCTAAAGAGATTGTTTTGGAATTGTAGCGTCACACATTTTACCTTGTGAGGGTGGGAAACTGTGGAACGCCGGAGCCCTATGATGAAATCAAGAATGCCACTAGTGCTGCTGCAAATGAATCGCAGCTGTGAAATCTGAACAATAATATTCTAGAATGACATTACATTACAGTGTTGATCAGATATATTATAAGTAATACCAACTAGGCTGGATCTGATTTTTAATATTGACTTAAGGTTTATGTTTGGCCCATGGTTCCATGTTTTTAAGAGAACATTGACACATTTAATACATGTTCTAAACACACACAAGAAACACAGTAACACACACATGTAGAGTCATTCTATCCTTGAGGAATGAGGAAAAGGACATCCTGTGGTGCTTCCCCTGAGCTGTATAGCTGGAAACTCCCACCCCACAACAACAGGAACGGGCAGGCTGGCCCGCCACAGTGGCCCACTGTTCTGCACTTCACAAATCACTCCTATTACTCCTGTTTGCACAGTAGTGTAGTGCTCACACACACGTGGCCTACAAAATAAACATCCACCAGAGTTATTTAATTTATTGCTTTTATACTGATTATTTTTCTGCTCATTATTTTTTACTGGACACTATAGCCCTGAACACATCCTTAATCTTTGACATTACTCAGTTTGATCAGGATGAATTGAAACAATCTGTGAGTATACAGTGAATTATGATGTGGAACACAGTGCACTCAGATGCTTTACAAAGGCTGTAAAAATGTACAGTACAGTGCAGAAACTAGGAAAGGGGAATGGCACCATCTGGTGCACAACATGAGTCACATGAACATAGATACCAGACCTACAGTCTGATCACAGAATAAACTTAAAAAGACATAATAAGATAATAAGAGATGATGGTACTTGTCTGTAAACTGTCCTTTAATTATCATCATTATTTTAAAATTATTTTTCAGATGGGGAGATACATCATGTCATAACTATTTTTGAATTTGAATAAATCTCTGATGTGGGTAAAAATTAGATTTTTTGATGTGAGATTGTTTTTTGTTTTTTTTCAGCTATTTAAATCAACATTAAGTAGAAAGTGGTATTTTGGTTTCAAAGTGTAATCCCACTGTGGTAAATATGGACAGGTATACACGTGTATTTATTATGATTGCATTACTTATGATCAAAAACGATTCGACAACTTTGCTAACAGCATCAACAAGGTCAACAACACAAGACATAGCAGCAGACTTGTATTTCACCAAGCTCTCACCAACAAAATCAGTCCCACATTTACTCTTGTCCGGCGGCTTCTTGCTCTCCTTTTCTTGGCTTCCTCCATCAACATCCTCTTCAGTCTCTTCTCCTCTGCCATTTTGTTCATAGAGGCTGCTGAGCCTGATTACATTGCCCACTTGCCCAGCACTGGTTCTGACACAACAACACTGGCTCCACTCCCCCACGCCCCTGGCCTGAAAACCTCCTCATCCTGGTGGTCCAAAACACCTGTGGTACAAACACTAACACTACCTGTGCTCTGAGCTCCCAGTCTAGGCAGCCTGGCTAACAAACTGAGCTAGCATTAGCTAACAGCAGGTGCAGTTTGTAGCAGTTTACTAGCAGTTTACTTCACTGTCCATCAGGAAACTCTGTAAATCACAGAGAGTTGAGTCGGAGGAGATTACTGAGTTCACGCACTCTCTCCCAGCACATGGTGTCCATGTGTGTTACTGCACTGACATTATACAGAAGGGTTAACCGAAACATTTCCCCACATGTATTTTTTTGACATTACAGTTTTTTACAATTGTTTACACACTAAAATAAAAATTTCCACACAATTTGCGAAATTCTACTCCAAGGAGCAAAACACCTCCACAGATTTGCAAAACATTACACACAATGATTTGTAAAACTCTGCACACATTTTCACACCTTAGACACAGATAAGGATTGTGAGGTTACTTCCTTGTCATTACAAAGCCCGGGATTGCCAATGACCACACTAATGAACAAATTGGATAATCACATCCACCAGGTGTGGAAGCACACATGTGCTAATTTGAAAACGCAGCACTCAGGTGTGCTATAAAAGGCAACAGGTGAGTTCACCTGTCTTCAACAAAAATGGAAGGAGCTAGAAGAAGAAGAAGAGTGAGAATGAGAGGGGGAGCTCAAAGAGGAGAGGAAGGAGGTAGAGGAAGAGGCCTAGGTAGAGGAAGAGGAGAAGAAGGAGGTAGAGGAAGAGGATTGAGGGTCGAGGGACACCAAGGTGGAAGGGGCCCTATGTTCACTCGTGCACAAGAGGCTGCCATTGTGAACATGGTTTTGACCAATAATTGTATCAGGCTGCGAGAAATCCAAGCCAATATCATCAATGATGACCATATTTTCGATAACATCCATCGAGTCTCTCTGTCAACATTAGGTCGAATCCTCAAGAAAAATCAAATATACATGAAGCAACTGTATCGGGTACCATTTGACAGAAATTCAGAGAGAGTGAAACATCTGCGCAATGAATATGTGGAGGTATGTATTGTTCATTTTACTATGGTGTGGTATTGTGCACTGCTCATAATGTTCTGGCACAAAAAATACTGTGCAATAGATATTGAATAGCATCATATTGTCTTTTACTGTGTTTCAGAGAGTCTTGCAAATGGATGCTGAAGAAATTCAACATGAATTTATATATGTGGATGAGGCTGGATTTAACCTTGCGAAAACAAGAAGAAGAGGGAGAAATGTAATTGGACACAGGGCAATCACCAATGTGCCAGGGGGGGGTAACATCACCCTTTGCACTGCTATTACACAAAATGGGGTCCTCCACCACCATGCAAATCTGGGACCCTATAATGCAAATCTAATACTTGCATTTCTTGACAGATTGCACGAGATTGTCACAGCATTAAACCAAGTGGACCAGATGCGGTACATTGTCGTTTGGGACAATGTCTCATTCCATCGGGCTGCACTGGTCCAGAACTGGTTCCATGAGCACCCTGAATTTGAAGTCTTATACCTTCCCCCATACTCCCCCTTCCTGAATCCAATAGAAGAGTTTTTTTCAGCATGGTGGTGGAAGGTATACGACCTGCGGCCCTATGACTGTTTGCCCCTCATTCAGGCCATGGAGCAGGCCTGTGATCATATCGAAGCAGCTTCTGTGCAGGGGTGGATTCGTCACACGAGGCGATTCTTCCAACGGTGCCTTGCCAATGAAGACATAGCCTGTGATGTGGATGAAATCTTATGGCCTGATCCAGCCAGATGGAGAGATGATGAATAGTTACAGTATTCTTGTTGCTTTTACAGTAGTTTTCCTTCAGAGTCAAAGTGTATGTGCTTCATGCAGTAATTTTTATTTGTCTACAGATTTTATTTGTTTCACTGATTTCATTCTTGGTTGATTACTGTAACTGATTATGGTAAGAAATAATGTAAGTATTGAAATAAATACTTGAAATATTCAGTCTGCAGCATCAGTGTTGTGCAGTACTTGGTAAGTTTATAGTAGGCCTATTTGTGTACATTCTCCCTATATCTCAAACTAATCATGAAGAATGTTGTGGGTTTGTCACTATTTTTTTGTCATCTAAATTATCTCTCACATAACAATGTCTGGCCAAAAATCTAGCATGATTTCCTAAAATTAGTTGTTTTTTTTACAAATGTGTTTTTTATTTATCACAGCAGTGTGAAACTGGCTGCAATAGTGTTTGATCATTGAGGACTGTGTTGGTTAAATGAAAACTAATAGCATTTTCACAAATATGTGTATATGTTTTGACTGAAGTGTGTCATTTTGCAAACAATCTAGGAATTATACAAATTGAGTGTGGTGTTTGGATAATTGTGATAATATTTTGAAAAAAAGAACCCGGTTTTCAAAATTGCGTGTAAACAATTGAAAAAAACTGTAATACATGATTTAAATGTGTAGTGATTTTGTACACCTGCTGTTGAGTAGAGGTGTACTGGAATTGAACAGTTGGTGGCGCTGTTGTTATCGGTACAATGAAGAACCAAAGAAGAAGACGCTGGCTCTCTGTGAGCTATGTTTTTAGCATTATTGACGGTGGACGCTGGTTAACGTACAGCTGTCTAGTCAGCTCAGGAGCTTATATTAATTGACAAGCCGGCTGCACCTTCATACAGTGAACACAGCAGTCCACAGTTTATGTGTCGTTAGCAGTTTGTTTCTCTGTGAAGCTTCTGTTTGTATGAACTGACAGCTCGGCCAGCTAGCCTAGCCTTCATGAGCTAAAGCTAACCGTGCTAGTTGACAGAACAGACAGCGGGGACAGACACTGCGCGCGCGGGGTAAGACACACACCTGCTGCTGACAGATCATAACACACTCAGTGTGTGTCTGTTATATGAAATATAACTATATGACGTCACATTGTCTCCCAAATGGAGATAACTGCGCCAAACTTCGTTCAAAGTTCTGCCACTTTGTATTTTCTTTGTTTCCAGTAAACAGAATGAACGTGGCACACACAGGGTTAACTCATGAGTTAGTATGTGTCATAAGAGTTAACACTGGTTTAATAAGAACACGTGAACATGTATACATATGTATGAACATAAGTATGTTCATACATATACAGAGTACAGTGTGTGTGTTAAGCCCTGTCAGTCTGACTGGGAGTGTATCAGGTACATTCATGAATATTTTGGAGACTTGGACTTGAGTCAAATCATGTTTTGAAGAATTTTAAGAATAAAAAGCAGACCACAGAAGTCAACAACAGTTACCGTCATCACCATACTGCTGCTTATTGTACCCTTCACATGCAGTAGCTCAGTCTGTGGAGACTTGGCTTGGGAACTGGAGGGTGGCTGGTTCAAGTCCAGTATGGAACAAAGTATGGAAGGTGGACTAGTAGCTGGAGAGGTGCCAGTTCACCTCCTGGGCACTGCCAAGGTGCCCTTGAACCCCCCACCGAACCCCCCCACAACTGCTCGCAGGGCGCTGGTCTGGGTGGCTGCACATCACTTCACCATCTCTCTCTCCACATTTGCATGTGAACCATGTGTACATAAACGTGTGTGTGTGTGTGTATTTCGGGTTAAAATGCATGTAAAACTGAGTGAAAAAAGAATTTCCCCTCGAGGGATTAATAAAAGTATCTCTTCTTCTTCTTCTTTATAACACAGCCATGATTTATAATCATGCATGAATTATTTTCTCAGTCTTAGTCTTTGAAATATACAATATGCAATATACAGTAGTAAGTATAGTAAAGTAACAGTCCAAGCACCCAAAGGTATTCATTTTACTGTCATACAAGAAAACAGGCATGAATCAACATCTGAGATGATGGAACCAGATGCATTTTTGTATTTTTGCTTAATTAAATTGTTGTTGAAAATGTTCTGATCATTTCAGCTTCTTCTGATATTCCTTCATTTATTTTTTCACTTAAAATGTGTCTGAAGCTTCAGAAGCAGGTGGAAGAACGCTGGTGAAACTGTGCTGTCGTGTTTGTATCAGGATTCAAACTTTCCAAACTCAGATAGATGCAGTTACACTTTTTACTTTGTGAAGTGAGAATAGACACTAAATCAAAGGCACTTGTGAAAGTGTAGTATTTATTCATCCTCAGTTTTGAATGAATATTCCTGTTAAATATCTTCCAGGCCTCGGGGTCATTCTCCTTGATTGTTGCGGCTGTCTCCTGCCAGCAGAGCAGGATGTTGTGTTTGAAGACATGGCCACAGCGAGGTGGGATCTGAGTTCACAGAGAGTTCAGGTGGAGCTGTGGAGTGATCAGGAGTGACGAGGAAGGATTGAGGGCTCATGTCCACTTCCTAAACGCTCACCTCCGTCGACTGACGCTGTGGACGACACCTCAGCATGGTGAGGACGGCAAAGATGGAGCTGCTGAGAGCGCTCGTCAGCGAGTGTTTGTCTGCGGCCGCGCAGGAGATCTTCAAGATTGTGGAACGAACCATCATAGAGTACGAAGAGGAAATGTCCTGTTCGAAGTGGGTAGTGGACAGCCACCGCAGACTGCTGGATGTTGCCAAGTCACACAGTGAAGGTCAGTTTATGAGAAGTTTGCGTTCTATAAAGGAAGTCGTGGTACATATCAGATTAAAAACAGAAGTGTCTGAGGTTTGATGCTGTCCATGATAGAGCTCATTAACAGTTTTAACAGTAGAAGTATTTTCCAGCGCTCAGTGACTCAGTGACTGTGTTCAAAGCTAACTTTGGATTAGAGAAGTCAAATTTCCAGTCTGTGCTTCTGCACTGGAATGCATCATTCTGGATGGAATTCAAGGAGACTCGACATCTTACAGATGGTGTCAGTAAAACATGACTCCTCTGCAACTCTGTTAGTGAGTAACAACACTATTTAAATATTCACAACCTCTGACTATTCATACATAGACCCCTTTTCATATGTTCCAATACATACATACATACATGTACATATGCATAGACACCTATAATTCTTGTAGTCCATAGGAAAACTCTCCATCTTCACTTCCAGGCGTATATTTCCGTGTACATCTTTATGTATTTATCTATGTGTACTTCTGCTTAAATCTACCTGTAGTTTTCAGCTTCATCTTTCTCACAGTCTGTTAAAAGTAACTAGCTACAATAGAACTCAGGGTAGTAATATACAGTAATATTGTTCACATCTGGAAAAGGGAAGTAGCACTAAGCTTCAGTGGAGTCATACAGTCTGCTCGTGTTGGGGTGATAAATTTGATCTGTTTATTCCAAATTTAGTAGAATTTGTCTTTTTGAATCATCAAAGAATGAGTCAGATTTTCCATTTGAAATATTTCCAATTTTTTTCCATACCAGTCATTCAGTGTAGGCGGTACTGCCACTTTCTACCAAACCTGTTCTTAACTCATATTATCAGCCTGTATTTTTCTCTTGTTGGACACATGAAATGCAAAAAAAGTCATTATATTGACAATAAATACAGACAACCCTAACCCTATACATTCATGAGTGAATTTGATGCTTTAAGTGTTGGGTTGGTTATTGTTTAAAATATTACGACACCAGTGGGTACTGTGATACTGATACCAGTAGAGTACTTTATTAAATACCTTTTTGTTTTTCTTGTGAACACGGCGCTGCAGTCTGAAGTTTAAGTTCAAAGACAGGTGTGTACTATCACCACATTTTCAACTGTTTTGGTCATGTGCAACACCACGCTCGACTTTACCACAGACTGTGTGTAGCTGCTAGCTGTGGTAGTGGGCCAATCACACGTTGCACTGAATCGACGAATGCTTGCAGTAACCCAGATGCCATGGCAACATTGATTCAATGTTGAAATTCCATCAGAATCATCATTTTGGTTGAGGTTGAATAATTACTGATAAAGGCAACATTGATTCAATGTTGATTCAGCGTTGATTCAATGTTGGTCTGCTGTCTGGGGATTGGTTTAATTAATGTTATTTCAATGTTGGTTCAATGATAAAACAGCGTTTGATTTTAAGTTGAACTTTTAGGTTGAACTGATTTTATGTCTGTCTTGATCTATTTTTCATCATTGAAATAACATTATTTCAGGATTCAATGACAGTTTCGTCAATGCATCAACATTGATTCAATGTTGGTCTGCTATCTGGGAATTGTCTGCAAGAAAAAAACCTAAAAATAGTTACAATCTATTTTTTAGATCTGGATACAAAAAAGATCAAATGTATGTGTTGTTTGCCTGGAGGAGGTTCAGTCCTACAGTACGGTGGACTTATTTTGGTCGATAACTTAAGATAGGGAGTGTAGATACCCAGAAATGCAAGCGGCTCCAACCAAAATAAATCCAGTGCATAAAGACATCAGAGCAAAGCAGAGATCATCTCCAGCAGCTGGAGAGTCTATGTGGGGCCTCACATAGTCAACAATGTGTGTGGGTGTTTTATTTGGCATCAGCATGTGTTACTGTTCAGTTACATTTTACACCACAGTCCTAAAAACTGTCTAGTATGAATCAAACTCATGAAAGTGAAATAAATGTTGTCCTCTCCTTTGCTTCAGACTCTCTCCAGATGTCTGCCACAGATGTGAAGTTGTACTCCAGTCAACAGCAGCCTGCCGCCAGTGTGAACATCAGTGTGTGCTGGGAACCAGAGAACAGCACGCCAGAGCAAACCCAACACTGTTGCAACGTGAACAGCACTCATCCAGACTCCTCTGCTGCCAGCGACAACGATCAGAGTGACCAGGAGATCCAGGTCGATATCGAAGGAGACGATGACGTGAAGCAGGAGTGTGACCCGAACGCGCCTCTGAAAATACTCAAAATGAAGAAACCATTCAAATGTCCCGTCTGCCTGAGCGGCTTCTCCTCCAAAAAGACAATGGTGCGACACTTAAAAAAGCATCCGGAGGACAGATCGTCATCGTACCAGTGCCAGTTCTGCGAGCGCCACTTCTGCCACAAGTCTGAATTCATCATTCACACGAGGACGCACAAAGGTGCCAAACCATACAAGTGTCAAGACTGTGAGAAGAGCTTTGACCACAGGGACAGTCTGCTTGTTCACAGACAGAAACACACTGAGGAGAAAGCATATCAGCGTTACAGCGAAAAGATGAACGCGGAAACTCACCTCAGATCAGTGACACCCGCCAGTAACACTGAAGAAGAGCTGGACTCCAGACAGGCTGAGTCTGCCATCAAGACATTTCCACTAACTGTGACTCCCTATGATAAAAGTGAGTTTGATCAGGAGTCTCTGCAGCCTCTGTGTCTTTACCAGATCCAGACCGTAGCCGATATAGATAAAGACGCCACGGCTGCACTTCCACTTGATCGCATTAAAACTGAGCCGGCTGGAGCTGATGGTGGTGTATCAGACAGCACCACAGACGATCAGCCTCTCTTTTCACTGAGTCCAGGTGAACAGGGCGAAGGTGAGACTGACCCCAAACATCTCAACATCAAAAACATCCTGCCAAGAAGACCTTCAGGAAAATCCACCGAGCTCATCGTTCAGTTCGAAGCAGGAACGCCACAGAAACCCTACAAGTGTCCTTGCTGCACCAAATGTTTCTCCTTGACTAAGACTTTGATAAGACACATAAAGATCCATACAGAGGACAAGCCGTACCAGTGCCAGTTCTGTGGGAGGAACTTCTGTCAGAAGTCCGACCTGGTCAATCATACGAGGATCCACACGGGAGAGAGGCCCTATCAGTGCCACGAGTGTCACAAGTCGTTCGCACAGAAAGGCAACCTGGTGGTTCACATGAGGAAACACACGGGAGAGAAACCGTTTCAGTGCCAAGAGTGCAGCTGTAGTTTTGGACAGAAGTCCTCTTTGGACGGTCACATGCTGAGCCACACTTAGACTGTGCCAAGTGGTCAGATTCATAAACCTGTTTATTTATTATTTGATCATATAATTCTGTTTTAAACCAAAAGTTTGCCAGATGACAAAACAGTCCCACCGTAAGGTCTATTAGTGTATGGATGAGAAGTCCTCTGAACATTTGAACACCATGACAACAAATATCATCATGTGATTCAGTTTAAAGCTCCAGAACAGCAGCTGAGAAGGCCTTGTGTTAACCTGGTTCTAGATCTGTTTTTTACCAACTGATTTACATATACACATATACCGTTAATATTCCTGCTCCTCTATGTCAGAGTGTCAGCACGACAGATCTTTCTGTCACTGCTGATTACTGTTAAAAAAACAAAAGGACCTGCGCTCCCAACAAGAAGTTGGCTAACACAATCAGACCGAATGAAGGAAGTGAAATGAAATGGCAGTTCAGCGTGGTTATCAGGGGAGTCTGTGGTCAGCTTGTTTTCTTAACTGATGTTTCCAAGATCATGAGTCAGTGTTCAAACTGAAAATTTGACCAGATAACATTCACCAGTTAAAAATGTTTGCTTATTCTATGAAATGAAACTCTGTTTGTCATCGTGGCTGGTTTTACCTGTAAAGTCGACTTCATGAGACTTTACAGCTGTCACTTTGTTCACACTGTCCTTAATGTGTTCAGCTCACTGTGATCACTGAGTGAAATCCAAAAAAAATACACACAGAGCAGCTGACAGTGGGAGGGAGTGAACTTGTTCTGATTCACAGGGTGGGAATATGAATTCAGATGAAATGATGGGGAAGGATTTGGTTTCCGTAGCAGAACTTTGTGGTCAGCTGTGAGACAACCTTTCTGTCCAAGCATGTGTTTGTGTAGGGAAATTGTAGAAATGAATTATCGATTTTTGTGACGCCTGTATTTTAATTTTACAAACCCCATACATATTGTATTCAAATATTTGTATTTATTATGTCATGAGATTGTCTGGTTATGTTTTGTAATAATTTTCTTTTGCAAAATGTGTGAGAAACGTGTTTCTACATAAAATATGAAAATAACAGCATAAAAACAAGCTTGTCTTTTCTGTTTGTGCTTGTTGCTCAGGCACTGTGTCATTCTTTACAGTCGTGGTTTGTGTGGTTTCACATCATAACTCAGGAAGAAACAGAATATGACCTTATGATCTTGTTACCACAAATGACAATCATTTCTGCCCCAGGGTACTTTTCATTCACCAGAATAAATAATGCTATTGTCACGTTGATTTTTTAGTAGTCAGAAGAGTTTATAAGTATATACAACAATGAGACAGCCTCATAAATGTTTGCTAAAAGGAAAACACATTACAGGAGGTGTTTGCAAATAACCTGACTAACCTACTACTACTGTAACTAAGCAGATGGCTACCTCCCAACAACATAATAAACATACATATAATAAAAAAATGAAATTCAGAAAACTGATTTAAGACTTCAAGTGTGCTTTGACAAAACATGACAGAATGTGCAAGTTATGAAACAGAAAGTGTAAGTCTTTGACACGAGCAATCATATCTTATGTCTTAGTATGTCCACTGAAATACTGGAGTCAAATCTGATGATCTTTGGAGCCCACACTCTCCCTCCACCAAAGGGCCCTTACTGCAACAGCTTCAGTTCTAACCTGTGTCTTTCTCCCTTTTCTGTCTGTCTTAAGCCCAAAATAATACAAAAAGAATTGGATGATTTATCATCAGAGAGAGTGAGATCAGCTAAAGACAGTTGCTGTTAGGTGTCTCTATTCTGACTTGTTCTGAAAAGATATTAAAGAGCTGCCTGGTTGTGCTAGTTTCCTGGGTGGATTTGCTTTTTGTTATTACATGTTAAGATGCTGGAGACGCATCATCTATAAATATACCAATGGTGACAGGCCATTTCCACAGCAGATATTTTGTCTTGTCAAAGTAGGAAAAGCACAGGTGTTAGTAGTAACATCAACAATGGCTCTGTCCTGGTATGCTGACTGAGGTGGATGAGTCCTTATGAAGCTTTTGAGCCTTCTCCCTGTTCATGCTGAAAAAAGATTTGATTCTTTGGTGCATTGAACACTTCAAGCACGATGACATCTTAGAAGCTCTTCAAGACAGGGACCAAAACACGACAACAGCCCACTTTAAAGACCAGGAAGTTTTTCATTAAATCTGTCTTCTAATGTAAATGCACATATTCTTTTGCAATATGCTACAGTAAAAATAATAAATATCCATGTTATTATTATTGCTGACACAAAATAGTAATATATGTTATTAACTGATTGCCCACTCTGGACTTGTTCAATATTTATGAGACATTTCATGAGTCTTAGTATCAGACAAAAATGTTCCAGGAATTTTGATTGTGTCTTAGGAATGGGCATCACCATTTTTCTCAGTTATTTTCCTCTTCTTTTCCCACCAATGTTCGTCTCAGTTAAACATAGTTTAGCTGCCAAACATTCAAACCTGTCAAACTGAATGGAGGATGTACTGCAGCTCCAGTGACGTTTGACGCTTTGGACATCACTAGTTGTGGTATTCTTTATTTGACACGAGCCCCGATTGAATATATTGAAATAGCGTGGTTCACGGGGGTGAAACAAGCTTTGGTGCCATGTCACTGTCCACCCATCATTACAGTTGCACAATACTAGGGCCCTGAAAATTAAGCAGTTCAACAGAATTCAATCATCCAATATCTTATTACACCAGTGCTTTTCCTATGGTGACATGTCAGATTCCACCCACTTATTAATACTAACAGTAATTAGAAACGATCAGACCTGAGTCACAATGGAAAGTAATGTCAGTTGCTACAGCCTTTTGTATTATGGTAGTTTGGTACTTGGGTGAACAGACGGTGGCTGGCTAAAAGTGGGATGTGGATTGACGGACACTGGATATAGCTTGTGGTGAAGAACATCCCCATATGTTTGTTGGTAGATATGTATTGGACTGGCAGATGCCTGAACCAAAAGCTGCCTTTGCGCAATCGAAGAATGTATGGCAATGGGTGGGACCAATGGGGAATCAAAGTCAGTTGATTGAGTTTTCAAGTATTGGAGTGGGTTTTGGAGATGGGATTTCGAGCAGTGTGGTTGGTCCATAATTAGGGGAATGCTAAAGGTATCCCTGTACAGGTTCTGAACCTGATATAGTGCAAGGGTTCCTGAAGGGTTAAGGATATTGGGGTAGATTTGAGAAGTAGGGTTGAGGATGGAGAAGGGAGAGGCAGGTGCACCTCCCTCTGCCCCCTCTGCACTTTCTCCCACAACACTGTCATCCTTGGGTGTCTTGATCTCTTTTGAAGGCGATGAGGAAAGAACATCCTTTGGAATGGGTGGAATGGCTTGCCTCCTCCTCTTTGAGATGCTGTTTCCAAGATTATTTAGGGGATGGGCAACACAGGCATTGTGCAGTACCATCTGTGATCCTAAGGCCTCAGTCATCCTGTTGTAAAGTGCAGTTTGCAATCGTTCTTGCTCCTTCTTGTCTCCTACGTTCGGTTTCTTTACCACTCCTCCATTGTGGAGGGTACCAACCACTGCTTCCTCAGTGGCTCTAAAGGGTTCAGCTGCTGGGTCTTGTCTGGGATTGCATGTGTGTGCAAGAGACACACTCAGTGGGGGAACTCGCCGTGCTCTTAAGTAATGTGCAATGGTGACATCTGTAAGTCCATTCTGAGGGACAATTGGGGTACTGTCCTGATACCTTGTGGAATACTTGAGGGGACCAGAAGGGCAGGGATGGTGGAGTGGTTTTAGAGAGGACTTCGGGAGACTTAGATCTGTGGGTTGATCATCAGACAGTAATGTTCTTGGATTGGGAGAATTGCCCTGATCAGTAGGAGTGGAGTACTTTGAATCATCATCAGACTGAAGGAATCTCACCAAGCTTTTAGGGTCTCTTGGGAGGGTAGTTCCTTGCTCTTGGGGTTGTTTAGATCCATCATAAACTAACTCTACATTAACAGTCCCATCAGCTTTCTCGGCTGCCCTGTGCCTATAATCAAGGTATGATACTGATGAAAAGAGGTCAACAGGGAAGCCCTGAGGTGTCCAGCTGGATCGGGGCATCTTAGGAGTGAGCAGAGGTGTTGATGGACACTTAGACTCTTTTTGATGGGAAAGCAGGGGTATGGGAGAGTGAGAAGGGGGCACAAGATGAAAATGATGTTTGTGAGAATTTAAAGGAAGAGGTGTGCTTTCTTTAACCTGTCTTGCTCTATCTTTTTGGACTGTTGTCTTGAAGCTCTGCACGTGCTGTATCACTGAGGGGCGACTCAGTATCACCACTGAGGAATCTGTGGCTACAGCCGGTCGCTCTGCTGGCTCTTCTATTATACAGTTGGTTGAACTAGAGGTAATAAGTGGAGGAGTCTGGCCAAAATTGGAATAACAGTGGCCTTGTTTGGGTAATCCAGTACTGCTGACATGCAGTAAGAGCTTTTTCTTGGCAAGTGGAGACATGATCGCCTTGCTAGCCCCAGAGGATTCAAAGAGAGTTGTGAACCCTGAAGAAGTGTCCTCTGTCCTAGGTAGTTCGGCTTGTTCACTGGGAGGTTCTGGGATTGTTGGAGACTGCAGGTTTCTTGGTTTCCCAATACGGCACAGATCCTGTAATGGTACTTGCTGGTGCTGCCAGAGGTCCACCGCTGAGTGGCCATGGTTAAAGATCTTTGGAGTAGCCAGTGGTAACATGCTTTCATCCTTTGTCATTGGATAAGTTGTCAAGTAGGAGGGGTCACATCCACTATACCTCCTCTTCCTCTTCACCTCCTCTTTGTGCTCCTGCATCAGCTGGATTGCTGGATCATTCTGACTATCCTGTGTTGGGCTTTGTCTTTTTCTGACACTAAGTAAAGGCTGTAAGGAGTCCAAACGAGTTATGCAGATTTGAGGCTCAAGTTTCAGCTGAGAATTTTGTTCCAACAACTGCAAGATGAAAAGAAGGAAGGAGAAAAGAAAATAAATTCTGTAAATGGGACAAAATGATTGACTTCAAATTCAGATTAGGTTTGCAAGATGTAGATAAAGTGCTTAATTAATGAATGTGACAATGGGATAGAGAGTTAAAAAGCACCATTGTCTATCCTCTTGCTCGTAGAGAATACTGTAGGTACATGACTATATTTATCTTGTTCACTTAAGTTCATTGACATTTGACAAGATTTCTCCTCTAAAAGTCCTTGTATGTAACACCGGACAGAGGTTGTGAAGAGTTTGTTTTCTCTCAGCTCTTAACTAGCCGACCTGTTATTTATACCTCAATGGTGACACCAAAAAAGAGCCGTATACCATACTTACATATACTATACAAACAGATCGAAACAGGTGTTTGAACCAGTCAATAAGGATAGTAAAACAGTTATTGATAACAACAGTGGGAGCTAATAGTAGAGCCACAAACACAATTACCGACAATAACTAAAGTTAAAGTTATAAATTCACAATTTTCATAATTGATACATTGATACAGGCTTTTCCTCTTGCATTAATTGTACTAATTTTTTGTAGTATAGAGTCAGTTACTGGCCATAATGGTTATTTTGTGGAATCATTTGTTTCAAAATAAAATGAGATATTATTACCTGTAGAAAGAGAGCTTGCATGTTATAATGTAATGGCCTTTTTGCACATCTTAGCACACTGCATGTATTTGACCAGAATATCAGGTGTGTTTTCGTGTTCGTGTTTTGAACCATTCATCTACAATGTGTAGTTAAAATAGGTTCTGAGAGCAGGAAGGCCTTGTTTGTTAACTCTGTATGTATGTACTGGTGCACGTGTTCAGCTTACATTCTGATGTTATGAACCTCTAATCCACATGAGGGAAGCAAAGACAATGTAATGAAGGGTAACAGAGAGAGACTTACTAATCTGCTTTGATCCGGATCCCTACTTTCAAGGGTGTTCTTCTCAGGACACGCCTCTGTCTTTAGGATGGGGGTACAGATACTGCTGGATGATCCTTTGCTTGTGCTGGCCTCCAGTTTCCCAGGTTTGAGCTGGGGGACCGGCTTGTCCTCCTCCCCTCTGATGAACCTCTCATAAGGCAGGATGAGTCTGGAGAAGAGACGCACAGATGAGTAAATGAATGAGAGCAGGCACTGGGTCAAGAGTTTCTGAGAGATGCCGGTTGTAGAGTAACTACTGCTGCTAACGTTTTCACAGTATCAACTTTAAAAGGTTATATACTGTATATGTCAATATTGTGTCTATTGCTGTATGTAATGTAATGTTTTATTGGATTCAAATAGCACGGTCCTGGTGAACTATAAGTCAAAGCTAAAAGTAAAACCTAAGAAACTGTCATAATGTTTAAAAAAATAGTTACTTTTTGGAAGCTACTGAAATGATTCTTTCAAGTCTCTGTTAATCCAAACACTGTACAAAGCATTACAGGAGCATTTAAAGCATTCAGGGGATTGGAATACATTTACAGGGACTTTGAGGGGTTTGGTGTTTTAAGGATCTGCTTGAGTGAAGACAGGCAGGGTAGAGCTGAAGGGCTGTTTTTGGAGAATCAATTGCTACATGAATATCTGGCACTGAAAGAGCGAGTTTATTCTTGGCAGACTGCGACGTGCGCTCTGAAACAGCATTAGACTATGTGGCAAACCTCTCCGCAGAGAACAATACAAATGTTTTTATGAGCAGTGTGGCTGCGGCTCCTCCAGGGTACTCATTATTTTTACATGAAAATAAAAGTCAGCCTTGTAACCAGACCAGCAAGTGTATGAGAACATCTTATTAATGTTCAGCTGGAGATGTCGTTTGGTGAAATCCTCATATTAGTGTGAAGGTGTCATTTCTAATAGATGACATACCTTTCATAGTGTCGACGTGTGCAGGTCGCTGCGCTGGTGCTGCCTGGGTTTCCTCCGAGTTCATCATAGACGTTCTTCCACTGTCTACGTGCTGTAATCTACACAGAGGAAAATAAAGAAAACATGTAAATGTGACAACATATCAGCTGACTAATCCAGTTTACCATCTTCAAACTAGAAGAAATTCTAACAAACTCACCAGTTCATACCCTCCCAGGCTCTGAGCAGCTTGGAACATGGTCCAGAGGTTTACTGTCACACAGAGACAGAAGAAACGAGACACATATAGGAATAAATAACATCCACACAAATGTGTCACTGCTTTGATTTCAATGTTAAAGTCTCTCTTTGTCTTTTGTTTTAAAGTCCCCACGAAAAATTGATGTTGAAGGGTTTTTATCACATCTGTCCTCTGTCCTCCAGTGTCTGTCCAACTCTGACACAAAGTCAGTCAGTTTTCAGATATTCTTCATGGTATTTTAGAATTTGTCATTTCCTGATAAACAGTGTTGGGCAAGTTACTCTAAAAAAGTAATTAGTTACAGTTACTAGTTACTTCTCCCAGAAAGTAACTAAAGTAGTTACTGAGTTACAAATTATAAAAGTAACTAGTTACTTTGGAAAGTAACTATTGCATTACTTTCAAGTAATTTTTTAAATGCTCAAATGTGTCAAAGAATTTGGACCCCACCTCCACCCCTCTTTGACGGAACTTAAAATACATGTGCATGGTCAATTATTTATGATATATACTATACTATACTTCCATTTAAAGAAGGCTATTTTTGGACTATTCGGGCTCGCCATTCCTGTTTCTCATTGACTCACGTGAATGTCCTGTGTCGTCTTTGTGTGTCTGACAATTTGTGTAAGCAACACCCGCCCAACTCCACCTCTGATTGGCTTACCATGGAATTTTACTCAACCTCAGCCACTCGTCATCATTTATGCGATTGTCTCGTGCCCCCGCCCTCACCAAGGAAGGAGGAACAAGAAAAATCTTTGCCGCTCGGCTTAGAGATCTAGTTGGTCTGATGAAAAACAGCTGCCTTCAATCATAGTAACGCGCCGCATTTTTTGGCAGTAACGATAACGGCGTTATAATGATGGGAAGAGTAATCAATTAGATTACTCGTTACTGAAAAAAGTAACGCTGTTACTAACGCCGTTATTTATAGCGCCGTTATTCCCATCACTGCTGATAAACCATAAAAAGTAATTGACGACTCATCCTACACCTGGGGGTGTGTACTAATTTTACATCCAATAAATTGCTTAACCACTTGCTAAAGTAGCAAACTGCTAATTAAATGCTTCTAACTGAATCTGCTGCCCACAGGCGAAAGAACTGGGCTCAGCTGCTGGACTGGACCAGATTCGAGCACAGCCTCTGAAATCAACAGGGAATGACATTACACATTATCGAGGTGATTTAGAGACTTTCCCGATGGAAAGATTGCAAACTGCCAGCTGCCGTTACCATGGTCAGCTGTGTAGCTAACTGAACTGACTGTCAATAGCTGCCTGTTTTTACAGGAAAAACGTAGAAATGAGGAAGCACTCTGCTTTTGGTTTCATGGGGACTTTAAGTAAAATTCAAGTTTATTACAACCTATAACACATTAGGTCATTTACTCTGTTTGAAGCCCAGGTAGGGGATCCTCTCAATTGGTGTCTTCCTCTCCTTCATATATTTATACAGAGACACCAAGAAGGCCTGCTCCTCTGCTTTGTACTGCAAACCTCGTCCTCTTCTTCTTCTCTCCTCTGGCAGTGCTAGCGTTGTGCTGTGATTTACACTACTGACCCTGCTGTCTTTGACTTTGGTTACGCCTGCTTTGTCTGCTGTCACCTGGAAGAAAAAAGCACAGGGCAGAGGAATGTGTGCACATTCACTTCAATGTCACTATCAAAAGCATCACTGAATCCACAGATGATGGAGGAATTTATACCTCGACTGTGGTTTCTCCTGCTGTTGCTTCAGTCTCCTTTGAAGACTTTTGACAGTGACCTGACCCCTGACTTTGACCATGTGAGTCACGATACAGATAGTTTGATAGCTTCTTTTTCCGGGGACGGCCCTTCAGGTTGGGAGCTGAAGACAGAGAAAAAGAACATAACCAATCAAACATTTCTGTTAGAAAATGTAACTGTGCTTACATGTTATGTATAATCATTAATTTACAGTAATGCAGTGTCACATCACGATAAATACAGCCCTGATCCAAGACTGACTGCCATCTGCCATAACCCTCAATATGACACATAGCAGAGACATATGTGCTGCTAAAACTTGCATAACCTTCTCTTTCTCAACCCACATTATAACTCACAGAGGACAAAGAACATTGCCAAAGATGTAGAAGTATATTGCACATTCTGAGTCCGGACCAATCATTTGTTTCTGATCTGTACCATCTTTTGTGTTTATCACATCTTGTACTGTACATTGGCTATACATTTGGAAAAAATGATGAACCTCCAGTTTTGAATATGTGTCCAAGTTGTGTGCTCAACTCAAAGAATTAATGTTATTTAACTACAGCTAAATTTGCAAATGACAAGTTGGAACTCTTGCCTTGCTTAGATCACTACAGTTACGTTTCTGGTAGGACTTAATCTATTATCCAGACCTCGTTATTTAATTTTGCAAAATGAGAAAATAAAAATAAAGACTGGTTTCACATATGCTGTCTCCATCCAGCACTGCAGGGACTCCATCACCCCCATCCCGGACCCCAATCAGATCAGCCAGAGACAGGGCATGTCCTACTGGGACATCACAAAGGTTTCTTTTTTGTCCAACTCACAGAATTACTTGTATTTAGCCACAGCTAAATTAGCATACAACACTGTGCAATGGTTGCCTTAAAAATCAGTTCCTTTGAAACTACCAAGTGATTCATCGTCCGGCCCTTGTTATTGCACTGTGCAAAATGAGAAAATAAAAGTAAAGATTGGTTTCAAATATACTGTGAAGTCATTTTAGCTGAAGACAATTTAAGATGTCTAGTTAAACATGTCCGACTCAGTAAACCAACCGTGTTCATCCATCTAATGAGCAGAGATAACAAACCATGTTGAAGTAGTAGGTTTGTCTGTGGTGTCCTCCCTGAAGAGGTTTATTTAGGCCTAGCAGTGTGGACCCCAACCCATAATCCTGCTGCAGACACACCTGTAGAGGAGAGTATAAAGAGCCTGGACTGAACTGAGTCAAACATCAAGCTTCAAGGAGTCTCTCCACAGCAGCTCTCCACAGAAGCTCCACAGCCACCAGACCCACCCTGAAGATGACTCCCTCTGTCAGCCTGCTGCTGCTGCTCCTGCTGGGCCTCTCTCAGGCACATCCTCTCATGGAGGAAGGAAGTGCAGCAGAGATCCCAGTGGACGAAGACGACACCGTTGACATCACCACCAGGATTCTGACCTCCAACAACGTCACTGATGAGATCCTGTTGGAAGGAGACTTGTTGGCTCCCAGAACCAGAAATGCCATGATGTGCTGGTCCCAGAATTGCCTGTGGAGGAAAGCCTCCAACGGCCTGGTGATGATCCCCTTCACCGTGAGCAGTGAGTTCACCAGCTGGGAAAGGCAGAAGATCGACTACGCCATGAACGCCTTCCACAGCAAAACCTGCATCCGCTTCGTCCCCCGTCAGAACGAGTACGACTACATCAGCATCGAGAACAAAGTGGGATGTTTCTCCGCTCTGGGCAGAGAGGGAGGCAGACAGGTCCTCTCTCTCAACAGACAGGGCTGCCTCTACCACGGCATCATCCAGCACGAGATCAACCACGCTCTGGGCTTCCAGCATGAGCAGACCAGGAGCGACCGCGACTACCACGTCAGGATCAACTGGGAGAACATCAACCCGCAGATGGCCTACAACTTCTACAGGCAGAATACCAACAACCTGAACACTCCCTACGACTACTCCTCCATCATGCACTATGGAAGAACAGCCTTCTCCATCCAGTACGGCAGGGACTCCATCACCCCCATCCCCGACCCCAATGTTCAGATCGGCCAGAGGCAGGGCATGTCCTACTGGGACATCACGAGGATCAACATGCTCTACGGCTGCTAACAACAATATTTGTGATGCCTGATTGAGAGTTAACTGTTTAGTCTAATGCAATAAATTCACACTTTTCACTGTTATCTATTATTCATCAAAAGTGAGTAAAAGTTCTGTAATCCATGGTACAGATTGTAGTCTTTGAAATGTTTGGACAATTGAATATCAGTCAAAGTTAATGAAACAAAATAAAACAATAAAGATGAAGTTGGTATCAGCAGAATTTGGCAGTTTCACTAAGTGTGTTTCAATACAATCTGTCTTATTATCAGGATATGTACTACAGTCACTGTAATTAAACCTCTGCTTAAAAAGCCCACTCTTGAGCCAGAGATTTCAACCATTTACAGACCAATATCTAACCATTCCTTTTGCTCTAAGAAACTTGAGAAAGTTGTAGCCAATCGTGACTTTCGCCATAAGAACAGTTCATTTGAGGATTTTCAGTCAGGATTTAGAGTGCATCATAGCACAGAGACAGCACTAGTCAAAGTTACAAATGACCTTCTAACGGCACCAGACAAAGGACTCATCTCTGTACTTGTCCTGTTAGATCTTAGTGCTGCATTTGTCACCACTGACCATCAAATTCTTTTACAGAGACTTAAACACCTAATTGGCATTAAAGGAGCCACTCTAAGCTGGTTTAAGTCCTACACTTTTTTGTAAATGTTGATGACAAATCCCCCATGCTCACCAAAGCCACGGAGTTCCACAAGGTTCTGTGCTTGGACCAATTCTATTCACCTAATTCATGCTTCCTTTAGTCAACATTATTAGGAATCACTCCATTACCTTTTACTGTTTTGACAATGATACCCAATTGTATTTATTGATAAAGGCACATGAAACCAATCAGTTAGCTGAACTCCAAGCATACCTTAAGGACATTAAAACCTGGATGACCTGCAATGTTCTGATGTTAAACTCAAACAAAACTGAAGTTCTTGTAATTGGACCCAAACACCTCAGAAACTCTCGATCTCAAGATACAGTTACTCTAGATGCGATCACCCTGGCCTCCAGCTCCACTGTAAAGAATCTTGGAGTTATCTTTGATCAGGATATTTCCTTTAATGTCCACATAAAACTAATTTCAGGACTCTCTTTTTTTAACCTACGTAACATCACAAAAATCAGACACATCCTGTCTCAAGCAGATGCAGTAAAACTAATGAATCCATTTTTTTACTTCTAGATTGGACTATTGTAACTCCTTGTTATCAGGCTGCTTCAATAAGTCCCTTCAGACTTTGCAGCTGATTCAGAAGGCTACGACATGGGAACAAGGATCAGAGATCACGTTTCTCCCATTTTGGCTTCTTTGCATTGGCTACGTGTAAAATTAAGAATAAAATTTAAAATTCTTCTCCTCACCTACAAAGCTCTTCTTTCTCAAAGAGTGTATAGTACCTTATTACCATACTAGAACACTGTGCTCCAAAAATGCAGGGTTCCTTGTGGTTCCTATAGTCTCCAAAAGTAGATTGGAAGTCAGAGCCTTCAGCTATCAAGCTCCTCTTCTGTGGAACCAGCTCCCATTTTGGTTTCAGGAGGCAGACACCCTCTCTACATTTAAGAGTAGGCTTAAACGTTCATCTTTGATAGAGTTTACTGTTAGGGCTGGCTCCTTTATCTTCATGTCTCCTAGAAATTTCATCAACTTGGTAAGAGAAGAACGTTTTACCTGGGACCTCTTTGTTTCAGCCTCAGTGTATTTTGCATGATTTTTTTTGCATAAATATTCTAGACCTGTTTGCTGGTTTCTCATAAAACTCAGCCAGTAACATTAAAAACGGTCGAGTCGAGTCAAGTCGAGTGGTCGAGGTTTCAACCAATTCAGTTGTTATTATTGAGGGAGCTACAGTATATTACTTTTCAATAATACTCAAATATAATGATGACATTTAAAAGATGATATTTATTAATAACAGTTACATATTTGGTCTGGTGTGGCAATAATGATAAAGTGCTCATTTTGGACAAGTGTGTTGTGATGTCTAAATTGTTTTATGAGCGTCAGAGCAAAGGTTTCTTTTTTGTTCTCTGTCCAACTCACAGAATTACTTTAATTCAGCTATAGCTAAATTTGCATAAGACACTATGCAACGGTTGCCTTGAAAATCTGTCTTTGGAACTTCAGTTTAGATATAAATTGATTCATCATTCAGACCTCGTTATTGCACTGTGCAAAATGAGAAAATAAAAGTAAAGATTGGTTTCAAATATACTGTGAAGTCTTTTTAGCTGAAGACAATTTAAGATGTCTAGTTAAACATGTCCGACTCAGTAAACCAACTGTGTTCATCCATCGAATGAGCAGAGATAACAAACCATGTTGAAGTAGTAGGTTTGTCTGTGGTGTCCTCCCTGAAGAGGTTTATTTAGGCCTAGCAGTGTGGACCCCAACCCATAATCCTGCTGCAGACACACCTGTAGAGGAGAGTATAAAGAGCCTGGACTGAACTGAGTCAAACATCAAGCTTCAAGGAGTCTCTCCACAGCAGCTCTCCACAGAAGCTCCACAGCCACCAGACCCACCCTGAAGATGACTCCCTCTGTCAGCCTGCTGCTGCTGCTCCTGCTGGGCCTCTCTCAGGCACATCCTCTCATGGAGGAAGGAAGTGCAGCAGAGATCCCAGTGGACGAAGACGACACCGTTGACATCACCACCAGGATTCTGACCTCCAACAACGTCACTGATGAGATCCTGTTGGAAGGAGACTTGTTGGCTCCCAGAACCAGAAATGCCATGATGTGCTGGTCCCAGAATTGCCTGTGGAGGAAAGCCTCCAACGGCCTGGTGATGATCCCCTTCACCGTGAGCAGTGAGTTCACCAGCTGGGAAAGGCAGAAGATCGACTACGCCATGAACGCCTTCCACAGCAAAACCTGCATCCGCTTCGTCCCCCGTCAGAACGAGTACGACTACATCAGCATCGAGAACAAAGTGGGATGTTTCTCCGCTCTGGGCAGAGGGGGAGGCAGACAGGTCCTCTCTCTCAACAGACAGGGCTGCCTCTACCACGGCATCATCCAGCACGAGATCAACCACGCTCTGGGCTTCCAGCATGAGCAGACCAGGAGCGACCGCGACTACCACGTCAGGATCAACTGGGAGAACATCAACCCGCAGATGGCCTACAACTTCTACAGGCAGAATACCAACAACCTGAACACTCCCTACGACTACTCCTCCATCATGCACTATGGAAGAACAGCCTTCTCCATCCAGTACGGCAGGGACTCCATCACCCCCATCCCCGACCCCAATGTTCAGATCGGCCAGAGGCAGGGCATGTCCTACTGGGACATCACGAGGATCAACATGCTCTACGGCTGCTAACAACAATATTTGTGATGCCTGATTGAGAGTTAACTGTTTAGTCAAATGCAATAAATTCACACTTTTCACTGTTATCTATTATTCATCAAAAGTGAGTAAAAGTTCTGTAATCCATGGTACAGATTGTAGTCTTTGAAATGTTTGGACAATTGAATATCAGTCAAAGTTAATGAAACAAAATAAAACAATAAAGATGAAGTTGGTATCAGCAGAATTTGGCAGTTTCACTAAGTGTGTTTCAATACAATCTGTCTTATTATCAGGATATGTACTACAGTCACTGTAATTAAACCTCTGCTTAAAAAGCCCACTCTTGAGCCAGAGATTTCAACCATTTACAGACCAATATCTAACCATTCCTTTTGCTCTAAGAAACTTGAGAAAGTTGTAGCCAATCGTGACTTTCGCCATAAGAACAGTTCATTTGAGGATTTTCAGTCAGGATTTAGAGTGCATCATAGCACAGAGACAGCACTAGTCAAAGTTACAAATGACCTTCTAACGGCACCAGACAAAGGACTCATCTCTGTACTTGTCCTGTTAGATCTTAGTGCTGCATTTGTCACCACTGACCATCAAATTCTTTTACAGAGACTTAAACACCTAATTGGCATTAAAGGAGCCACTCTAAGCTGGTTTAAGTCCTACACTTTTTTGTAAATGTTGATGACAAATCCCCCCATGCTCACCAAAGCCACGGAGTTCCACAAGGTTCTGTGCTTGGACCAATTCTATTCACCTAATTCATGCTTCCTTTAGTCAACATTATTAGGAATCACTCCATTACCTTTTACTGTTTTGACAATGATACCCAATTGTATTTATTGATAAAGGCACATGAAACCAATCAGTTAGCTGAACTCCAAGCATACCTTAAGGACATTAAAACCTGGATGACCTGCAATGTTCTGATGTTAAACTCAAACAAAACTGAAGTTCTTGTAATTGGACCCAAACACCTCAGAAACTCTCGATCTCAAGATACAGTTACTCTAGATGCGATCACCCTGGCCTCCAGCTCCACTGTAAAGAATCTTGGAGTTATCTTTGATCAGGATATTTCCTTTAATGTCCACATAAAACTAATTTCAGGACTCTCTTTTTTTAACCTACGTAACATCACAAAAATCAGACACATCCTGTCTCAAGCAGATGCAGTAAAACTAATGAATCCATTTTTTTACTTCTAGATTGGACTATTGTAACTCCTTGTTATCAGGCTGCTTCAATAAGTCCCTTCAGACTTTGCAGCTGATTCAGAAGGCTACGACATGGGAACAAGGATCAGAGATCACGTTTCTCCCATTTTGGCTTCTTTGCATTGGCTACATGTAAAATTAAGAATAAAATTTAAAATTCTTCTCCTCACCTACAAAGCTCTTCTTTCTTAAAGAGTGTATAGTACCTTATTACCATACTAGAACACTGTGCTCCAAAAATGCAGGGTTCCTTGTGGTTCCTATAGTCTCCAAAAGTAGATTGGAAGTCAGAGCCTTCAGCTATCAAGCTCCTCTTCTGTGGAACCAGCTCCCATTTTGGTTTCAGGAGGCAGACACCCTCTCTACATTTAAGAGTAGGCTTAAACGTTCATCTTTGATAGAGTTTACTGTTAGGGCTGGCTCCTTTATCTTCATGTCTCCTAGAAATTTCATCAACTTGGTAAGAGAAGAACGTTTTACCTGGGACCTCTTTGTTTCAGCCTCAGTGTATTTTGCATGATTTTTTTTGCATAAATATTCTAGACCTGTTTGCTGGTTTCTCATAAAACTCAGCCAGTAACATTAAAAACGGTCGAGTCGAGTGGTCGAGGTTTCAACCAATTCAGTTGTTATTATTGAGGGAGCTACAGTATATTACTTTTCAATAATACTCAAATATAATGATGACATTTAAAAGATGATATTTATTAATAACAGTTACATATTTGGTCTGGTGTGGCAATAATGATAAAGTGCTCATTTTGGACAAGTGTGTTGTGATGTCTAAATTGTTTTATGAGCGACAGAGCAAAGGTTTCTTTTTTGTTCTCTGTCCAACTCACAGAATTACTTTAATTCAGCTATAGCTAAATTTGCATAAGACACTATGCAACGGTTGCCTTGAAAATCTGTCTTTGGAACTTCAGTTTAGATATAAATTGATTCATCATTCAGACCTCGTTATTGCACTGTGCAAAATGAGAAAATAAAAGTAAAGATTGGTTTCAAATATACTGTGAAGTCTTTTTAGCTGAAGACAATTTAAGATGTCTAGTTAAACATGTCCGACTCAGTAAACCAACTGTGTTCATCCATCGAATGAGCAGAGATAACAAACCATGTTGAAGTAGTAGGTTTGTCTGTGGTGTCCTCCCTGAAGAGGTTTATTTAGGCCTAGCAGTGTGGACCCCAACCCATAATCCTGCTGCAGACACACCTGTAGAGGAGAGTATAAAGAGTCTGGACTGAACTGAGTCAAACATCAAGCTTCAAGGAGTCTCTCCACAGCAGCTCTCCACAGAAGCTCCACAGCCACCAGACCCACCCTGAAGATGACTCCCTCTGTCAGCCTGCTGCTGCTGCTCCTGCTGGGCCTCTCTCAGGCACATCCTCTCATGGAGGAAGGAAGTGCAGCAGAGATCCCAGTGGACGAAGACGACACCGTTGACATCACCACCAGGATTCTGACCTCCAACAACGTCACCGATGAGATCCTGTTGGAAGGAGACTTGTTGGCTCCCAGAACCAGAAATGCCATGACGTGCTGGTCCCAGAATTGCCTGTGGAGGAAAGCCTCCAACGGCCTGGTGATGATCCCCTTCACCGTGAGCAGTGAGTTCACCAGCTGGGAAAGGCAGAAGATCGACTACGCCATGAACGCCTTCCACAGCAAAACCTGCATCCGCTTCGTCCCCCGTCAGAACGAGTACGACTACATCAGCATCGAGAACAAAGTGGGATGTTTCTCCGCTCTGGGCAGAGGGGGAGGCAGACAGGTCCTCTCTCTCAACAGACAGGGCTGCCTCTACCACGGCATCATCCAGCACGAGATCAACCACGCTCTGGGCTTCCAGCATGAGCAGACCAGGAGCGACCGCGACTACCACGTCAGGATCAACTGGGAGAACATCAACCCGCAGATGGCCTACAACTTCTACAGGCAGAATACCAACAACCTGAACACTCCCTACGACTACTCCTCCATCATGCACTATGGAAGAACAGCCTTCTCCATCCAGTACGGCAGGGACTCCATCACCCCCATCCCCGACCCCAATGTTCAGATCGGCCAGAGGCAGGGCATGTCCTACTGGGACATCACGAGGATCAACATGCTCTACGGCTGCTAACAACAATATTTGTGATGCCTGATTGAGAGTTAACTGTTTAGTCAAATGCAATAAATTCACACTTTTCACTGTTATCTATTATTCATCAAAAGTGAGTAAAAGTTCTGTAATCCATGGTACAGATTGTAGTCTTTGAAATGTTTGGACAATTGAATATCAGTCAAAGTTAATGAAACAAAATAAAACAATAAAGATGAAGTTGGTATCAGCAGAATTTGGCAGTTTCACTAAGTGTGTTTCAATACAATCTGTCTTATTATCAGGATATGTACTACAGTCACTGTAATTAAACCTCTGCTTAAAAAGCCCACTCTTGAGCCAGAGATTTCAACCATTTACAGACCAATATCTAACCATTCCTTTTGCTCTAAGAAACTTGAGAAAGTTGTAGCCAATCGTGACTTTCGCCATAAGAACAGTTCATTTGAGGATTTTCAGTCAGGATTTAGAGTGCATCATAGCACAGAGACAGCACTAGTCAAAGTTACAAATGACCTTCTAACGGCACCAGACAAAGGACTCATCTCTGTACTTGTCCTGTTAGATCTTAGTGCTGCATTTGTCACCACTGACCATCAAATTCTTTTACAGAGACTTAAACACCTAATTGGCATTAAAGGAGCCACTCTAAGCTGGTTTAAGTCCTACACTTTTTTGTAAATGTTGATGACAAATCCCCCATGCTCACCAAAGCCACGGAGTTCCACAAGGTTCTGTGCTTGGACCAATTCTATTCACCTAATTCATGCTTCCTTTAGTCAACATTATTAGGAATCACTCCATTACCTTTTACTGTTTTGACAATGATACCCAATTGTATTTATTGATAAAGGCACATGAAACCAATCAGTTAGCTGAACTCCAAGCATACCTTAAGGACATTAAAACCTGGATGACCTGCAATGTTCTGATGTTAAACTCAAACAAAACTGAAGTTCTTGTAATTGGACCCAAACACCTCAGAAACTCTCGATCTCAAGATACAGTTACTCTAGATGCGATCACCCTGGCCTCCAGCTCCACTGTAAAGAATCTTGGAGTTATCTTTGATCAGGATATTTCCTTTAATGTCCACATAAAACTAATTTCAGGACTCTCTTTTTTTAACCTACGTAACATCACAAAAATCAGACACATCCTGTCTCAAGCAGATGCAGTAAAACTAATGAATCCATTTTTTTACTTCTAGATTGGACTATTGTAACTCCTTGTTATCAGGCTGCTTCAATAAGTCCCTTCAGACTTTGCAGCTGATTCAGAAGGCTACGACATGGGAACAAGGATCAGAGATCACGTTTCTCCCATTTTGGCTTCTTTGCATTGGCTACATGTAAAATTAAGAATAAAATTTAAAATTCTTCTCCTCACCTACAAAGCTCTTCTTTCTTAAAGAGTGTATAGTACCTTATTACCATACTAGAACACTGTGCTCCAAAAATGCAGGGTTCCTTGTGGTTCCTATAGTCTCCAAAAGTAGATTGGAAGTCAGAGCCTTCAGCTATCAAGCTCCTCTTCTGTGGAACCAGCTCCCATTTTGGTTTCAGGAGGCAGACACCCTCTCTACATTTAAGAGTAGGCTTAAACGTTCATCTTTGATAGAGTTTACTGTTAGGGCTGGCTCCTTTATCTTCATGTCTCCTAGAAATTTCATCAACTTGGTAAGAGAAGAACGTTTTACCTGGGACCTCTTTGTTTCAGCCTCAGTGTATTTTGCATGATTTTTTTTGCATAAATATTCTAGACCTGTTTGCTGGTTTCTCATAAAACTCAGCCAGTAACATTAAAAACGGTCGAGTCGAGTGGTCGAGGTTTCAACCAATTCAGTTGTTATTATTGAGGGAGCTACAGTATATTACTTTTCAATAATACTCAAATATAATGATGACATTTAAAAGATGATATTTATTAATAACAGTTACATATTTGGTCTGGTGTGGCAATAATGATAAAGTGCTCATTTTGGACAAGTGTGTTGTGATGTCTAAATTGTTTTATGAGCGACAGAGCAAAGGTTTCTTTTTTGTTCTCTGTCCAACTCACAGAATTACTTTAATTCAGCTATAGCTAAATTTGCATAAGACACTATGCAACGGTTGCCTTGAAAATCTGTCTTTGGAACTTCAGTTTAGATATAAATTGATTCATCATTCAGACCTCGTTATTGCACTGTGCAAAATGAGAAAATAAAAGTAAAGATTGGTTTCAAATATACTGTGAAGTCTTTTTAGCTGAAGACAATTTAAGATGTCTAGTTAAACATGTCCGACTCAGTAAACCAACTGTGTTCATCCATCGAATGAGCAGAGATAACAAACCATGTTGAAGTAGTAGGTTTGTCTGTGGTGTCCTCCCTGAAGAGGTTTATTTAGGCCTAGCAGTGTGGACCCCAACCCATAATCCTGCTGCAGACACACCTGTAGAGGAGAGTATAAAGAGTCTGGACTGAACTGAGTCAAACATCAAGCTTCAAGGAGTCTCTCCACAGCAGCTCTCCACAGAAGCTCCACAGCCACCAGACCCACCCTGAAGATGACTCCCTCTGTCAGCCTGCTGCTGCTGCTCCTGCTGGGCCTCTCTCAGGCACATCCTCTCATGGAGGAAGGAAGTGCAGCAGAGATCCCAGTGGACGAAGACGACACCGTTGACATCACCACCAGGATTCTGACCTCCAACAACGTCACCGATGAGATCCTGTTGGAAGGAGACTTGTTGGCTCCCAGAACCAGAAATGCCATGACGTGCTGGTCCCAGAATTGCCTGTGGAGGAAAGCCTCCAACGGCCTGGTGATGATCCCCTTCACCGTGAGCAGTGAGTTCACCAGCTGGGAAAGGCAGAAGATCGACTACGCCATGAACGCCTTCCACAGCAAAACCTGCATCCGCTTCGTCCCCCGTCAGAACGAGTACGACTACATCAGCATCGAGAACAAAGTGGGATGTTTCTCCGCTCTGGGCAGAGAGGGAGGCAGACAGGTCCTCTCTCTCAACAGACAGGGCTGCCTCTACCACGGCATCATCCAGCACGAGATCAACCACGCTCTGGGCTTCCAGCATGAGCAGACCAGGAGCGACCGCGACTACCACGTCAGGATCAACTGGGAGAACATCAACCCGCAGATGGCCTACAACTTCTACAGGCAGAATACCAACAACCTGAACACTCCCTACGACTACTCCTCCATCATGCACTATGGAAGAACAGCCTTCTCCATCCAGTACGGCAGGGACTCCATCACCCCCATCCCCGACCCCAATGTTCAGATCGGCCAGAGGCAGGGCATGTCCTACTGGGACATCACGAGGATCAACATGCTCTACGGCTGCTAACAACAATATTTGTGATGCCTGATTGAGAGTTAACTGTTTAGTCAAATGCAATAAATTCACACTTTTCACTGTTTTCTATTATTCATCAAAAGTGAGTAAAGGTTCTGTAATCCATGGTACAGATTGTAGTCTCTGAAATGTTTGGACAATTGAATATCAGTCAAAGTTAATGAAACAAAATAAAACAATAAAGATGAAGTTGGTATCAGCAGAATTTGGCAGTTTCACTAAGTGTGTTTCAATACAATCTGTCTTATTATCAGGATATGTACTACAGTCACTGTAATTAAACCTCTGCTTAAAAAGCCCACTCTTGAGCCAGAGATTTCAACCCTTTACAGACCAATATCTAAGCATTCCTTTTGCTCTAAGAAACTTAAGAAAGTTGTAGCCAATCGTGACTTTCTCCATAAGAACAGTTCATTTGAGGATTTTCAGTCAGGATTTAGAGTACATCATAGCACAGAGACAGCACTAGTCAAAGTTACAAATGACCTTCTAACGGCACCAGACAAAGGACTCATCTCTGTACTTGTCCTGTTAGATCTTAGTGCTGCATTTGTCACCACTGACCATCAAATTCTTTTACAGAGACTTAAACACCTAATTGGCATTAAAGGAGCCACTCTAAGCTGGTTTAAGTCCTACACTTTTTTGTAAATGTTGATGACAAATCCCCCATGCTCACCAAAGCCACGGAGTTCCACAAGGTTCTGTGCTTGGACCAATTCTATTCACCTAATTCATGCTTCCTTTAGTCAACATTATTAGGAATCACTCCATTACCTTTTACTGTTTTGACAATGATACCCAATTGTATTTATTGATAAAGGCACATGAAACCAATCAGTTAGCTGAACTCCAAGCATACCTTAAGGACATTAAAACCTGGATGACCTGCAATGTTCTGATGTTAAACTCAAACAAAACTGAAGTTCTTGTAATTGGACCCAAACACCTCAGAAACTCTCGATCTCAAGATACAGTTACTCTAGATGCGATCACCCTGGCCTCCAGCTCCACTGTAAAGAATCTTGGAGTTATCTTTGATCAGGATATTTCCTTTAATGTCCACATAAAACTAATTTCAGGACTCTCTTTTTTTAACCTACGTAACATCACAAAAATCAGACACATCCTGTCTCAAGCAGATGCAGTAAAACTAATGAATCCATTTTTTTACTTCTAGATTGGACTATTGTAACTCCTTGTTATCAGGCTGCTTCAATAAGTCCCTTCAGACTTTGCAGCTGATTCAGAAGGCTACGACATGGGAACAAGGATCAGAGATCACGTTTCTCCCATTTTGGCTTCTTTGCATTGGCTACGTGTAAAATTAAGAATAAAATTTAAAATTCTTCTTCTTACCTACAAAACTCTTCTTTCTTAAAGAGTGTATAGTACCTTATTACCATACTAGAACACTGTGCTCCAAAAATGCAGGGTTCCTTGTGGTTCCTATAGTCTCCAAAAGTAGATTGGAAGTCAGAGCCTTCAGCTATCAAGCTCCTCTTCCGTGGAACCAGCTCCCATTTTGGTTTCAGGAGGCAGACACCCTCTCTACATTTAAGAGTAGGCTTAAACGTTCATCTTTGATAGAGTTTACTGTTAGGGCTGGCTCCTTTATCTTCATGTCTCCTAGAAATTTCATCAACTTGGTAAGAGAAGAACGTTTTACCTGGGACCTCTTTGTTTCAGCCTCAGTGTATTTTGCATGATTTTTTTTGCATAAATATTCTAGACCTGTTTGCTGGTTTCTCATAAAACTCAGCCAGTAACATTAAAAGCGGTCGAGTCGAGTCGAGTCGAGTCGAGTGGTCGAGGTTTCAACCAATTCAGTTGTTATTATTGAGGGAGCTACAGTATATTACTTTTCAATAATACTCAAATATAATGATGACATTTAAAAGATGATATTTATTAATAACAGTTACATATTTGGTCTGGTGTGGCAATAATGATAAAGTGCTCATTTTGGACAAGTGTGTTGTGATGTCTAAATTGTTTTATGAGCGTCAGAGCAAAGGTTTCTTTTTTGTTCTCTGTCCAACTCACAGAATTACTTTAATTCAGCTATAGCTAAATTTGCATAAGACACTATGCAACGGTTGCCTTGAAAATCTGTCTTTGGAACTTCAGTTTAGATATAAATTGATTCATCATTCAGACCTCGTTATTGCACTGTGCAAAATGAGAAAATAAAAGTAAAGATTGGTTTCAAATATACTGTGAAGTCTTTTTAGCTGAAGACAATTTAAGATGTCTAGTTAAACATGTCCGACTCAGTAAACCAACTGTGTTCATCCATCGAATGAGCAGAGATAACAAACCATGTTGAAGTAGTAGGTTTGTCTGTGGTGTCCTCCCTGAAGAGGTTTATTTAGGCCTAGCAGTGTGGACCCCAACCCATAATCCTTGCTGCAGACACACCTGTAGAGGAGAGTATAAAGAGCCTGGACTGAACTGAGTCAAACATCAAGCTTCAAGGAGTCTCTCCACAGCAGCTCTCCACAGAAGCTCCACAGCCACCAGACCCACCCTGAAGATGACTCCCTCTGTCAGCCTGCTGCTGCTGCTCCTGCTGGGCCTCTCTCAGGCACATCCTCTCATGGAGGAAGGAAGTGCAGCAGAGATCCCAGTGGACGAAGACGACACCGTTGACATCACCACCAGGATTCTGACCTCCAACAACGTCACCGATGAGATCCTGTTGGAAGGAGACTTGTTGGCTCCCAGAACCAGAAATGCCATGATGTGCTGGTCCCAGAATTGCCTGTGGAGGAAAGCCTCCAACGGCCTGGTGATGATCCCCTTCACCGTGAGCAGTGAGTTCACCAGCTGGGAAAGGCAGAAGATCGACTACGCCATGAACGCCTTCCACAGCAAAACCTGCATCCGCTTCGTCCCCCGTCAGAACGAGTACGACTACATCAGCATCGAGAACAAAGTGGGATGTTTCTCCGCTCTGGGCAGAGAGGGAGGCAGACAGGTCCTCTCTCTCAACAGACAGGGCTGCCTCTACCACGGCATCATCCAGCACGAGATCAACCACGCTCTGGGCTTCCAGCATGAGCAGACCAGGAGCGACCGCGACTACCACGTCAGGATCAACTGGGAGAACATCAACCCGCAGATGGCCTACAACTTCTACAGGCAGAATACCAACAACCTGAACACTCCCTACGACTACTCCTCCATCATGCACTATGGAAGAACAGCCTTCTCCATCCAGTACGGCAGGGACTCCATCACCCCCATCCCCGACCCCAATGTTCAGATCGGCCAGAGGCAGGGCATGTCCTACTGGGACATCACGAGGATCAACATGCTCTACGGCTGCTAACAACAATATTTGTGATGCCTGATTGAGAGTTAACTGTTTAGTCAAATGCAATAAATTCACACTTTTCACTGTTTTCTATTATTCATCAAAAGTGAGTAAAGGTTCTGTAATCCATGGTACAGATTGTAGTCTCTGAAATGTTTGGACAATTGAATATCAGTCAAAGTTAATGAAACAAAATAAAACAATAAAGATGAAGTTGGTATCAGCAGAATTTGGCAGTTTCACTAAGTGTGTTTCAATACAATCTGTCTTATTATCAGGATATGTACTACAGTCACTGTAATTAAACCTCTGCTTAAAAAGCCCACTCTTGAGCCAGAGATTTCAACCATTTACAGACCAATATCTAAGCATTCCTTTTGCTCTAAGAAACTTAAGAAAGTTGTAGCCAATCGTGACTTTCTCCATAAGAACAGTTCATTTGAGGATTTTCAGTCAGGATTTAGAGTGCATCATAGCACAGAGACAGCACTAGTCAAAGTTACAAATGACCTTCTAACGGCACCAGACAAAGGACTCATCTCTGTACTTGTCCTGTTAGATCTTAGTGCTGCATTTGTCACCACTGACCATCAAATTCTTTTACAGAGACTTAAACACCTAATTGGCATTAAAGGAGCCACTCTAAGCTGGTTTAAGTCCTACACTTTTTTGTAAATGTTGATGACAAATCCCCCATGCTCACCAAAGCCACGGAGTTCCACAAGGTTCTGTGCTTGGACCAATTCTATTCACCTAATTCATGCTTCCTTTAGTCAACATTATTAGGAATCACTCCATTACCTTTTACTGTTTTGACAATGATACCCAATTGTATTTATTGATAAAGGCACATGAAACCAATCAGTTAGCTGAACTCCAAGCATACCTTAAGGACATTAAAACCTGGATGACCTGCAATGTTCTGATGTTAAACTCAAACAAAACTGAAGTTCTTGTAATTGGACCCAAACACCTCAGAAACTCTCGATCTCAAGATACAGTTACTCTAGATGCGATCACCCTGGCCTCCAGCTCCACTGTAAAGAATCTTGGAGTTATCTTTGATCAGGATATTTCCTTTAATGTCCACATAAAACTAATTTCAGGACTCTCTTTTTTTAACCTACGTAACATCACAAAAATCAGACACATCCTGTCTCAAGCAGATGCAGTAAAACTAATGAATCCATTTTTTTACTTCTAGATTGGACTATTGTAACTCCTTGTTATCAGGCTGCTTCAATAAGTCCCTTCAGACTTTGCAGCTGATTCAGAAGGCTACGACATGGGAACAAGGATCAGAGATCACGTTTCTCCCATTTTGGCTTCTTTGCATTGGCTACGTGTAAAATTAAGAATAAAATTTAAAATTCTTCTTCTTACCTACAAAACTCTTCTTTCTTAAAGAGTGTATAGTACCTTATTACCATACTAGAACACTGTGCTCCAAAAATGCAGGGTTCCTTGTGGTTCCTATAGTCTCCAAAAGTAGATTGGAAGTCAGAGCCTTCAGCTATCAAGCTCCTCTTCCGTGGAACCAGCTCCCATTTTGGTTTCAGGAGGCAGACACCCTCTCTACATTTAAGAGTAGGCTTAAACGTTCATCTTTGATAGAGTTTACTGTTAGGGCTGGCTCCTTTATCTTCATGTCTCCTAGAAATTTCATCAACTTGGTAAGAGAAGAACGTTTTACCTGGGACCTCTTTGTTTCAGCCTCAGTGTATTTTGCATGATTTTTTTTGCATAAATATTCTAGACCTGTTTGCTGGTTTCTCATAAAACTCAGCCAGTAACATTAAAAGCGGTCGAGTCGAGTCGAGTCGAGTGCTCGAGGTTTCAACCAATTCAGTTGTTATTATTGAGGGAGCTACAGTATATTACTTTTCAATAATACTCAAATATAATGATGACATTTAAAAGATGATATTTATTAATAACAGTTACATATTTGGTCTGGTGTGGCAATAATGATAAAGTGCTCATTTTGGACAAGTGTGTTGTGATGTCTAAATTGTTTTATGAGCGTCAGAGCAAAGGTTTCTTTTTGTTCTCTGTCCAACTCACAGAATTACTTTAATTCAGCTATAGCTAAATTTGCATAAGACACTATGCAACGGTTGCCTTGAAAATCTGTCTTTGGAACTTCAGTTTAGATATAAATTGATTCATCATTCAGACCTCGTTATTGCACTGTGCAAAATGAGAAAATAAAAGTAAAGATTGGTTTCAAATATACTGTGAAGTCTTTTTAGCTGAAGACAATTTAAGATGTCTAGTTAAACATGTCCGACTCAGTAAACCAACTGTGTTCATCCATCGAATGAGCAGAGATAACAAACCATGTTGAAGTAGTAGGTTTGTCTGTGGTGTCCTCCCTGAAGAGGTTTATTTAGGCCTAGCAGTGTGGACCCCAACCCATAATCCTTGCTGCAGACACACCTGTAGAGGAGAGTATAAAGAGCCTGGACTGAACTGAGTCAAACATCAAGCTTCAAGGAGTCTCTCCACAGCAGCTCTCCACAGAAGCTCCACAGCCACCAGACCCACCCTGAAGATGACTCCCTCTGTCAGCCTGCTGCTGCTGCTCCTGCTGGGCCTCTCTCAGGCACATCCTCTCATGGAGGAAGGAAGTGCAGCAGAGATCCCAGTGGACGAAGACGACACCGTTGACATCACCACCAGGATTCTGACCTCCAACAACGTCACCGATGAGATCCTGTTGGAAGGAGACTTGTTGGCTCCCAGAACCAGAAATGCCATGATGTGCTGGTCCCAGAATTGCCTGTGGAGGAAAGCCTCCAACGGCCTGGTGATGATCCCCTTCACCGTGAGCAGTGAGTTCACCAGCTGGGAAAGGCAGAAGATCGACTACGCCATGAACGCCTTCCACAGCAAAACCTGCATCCGCTTCGTCCCCCGTCAGAACGAGTACGACTACATCAGCATCGAGAACAAAGTGGGATGTTTCTCCGCTCTGGGCAGAGAGGGAGGCAGACAGGTCCTCTCTCTCAACAGACAGGGCTGCCTCTACCACGGCATCATCCAGCACGAGATCAACCACGCTCTGGGCTTCCAGCATGAGCAGACCAGGAGCGACCGCGACTACCACGTCAGGATCAACTGGGAGAACATCAACCCGCAGATGGCCTACAACTTCTACAGGCAGAATACCAACAACCTGAACACTCCCTACGACTACTCCTCCATCATGCACTATGGAAGAACAGCCTTCTCCATCCAGTACGGCAGGGACTCCATCACCCCCATCCCCGACCCCAATGTTCAGATCGGCCAGAGGCAGGGCATGTCCTACTGGGACATCACGAGGATCAACATGCTCTACGGCTGCTAACAACAATATTTGTGATGCCTGATTGAGAGTTAATGTTTTAAGAGTTAAGTTCAATGCCAAACACAACAAATTCACACTTTTTCACAGTTATCTGTAATTCATCAAAAATTAGTACTTTATGAGTAATAAACTTAATGCAAACCACATATTCCTATTTTATATCCTCTTTTGATTCTGCCATATTTACTACTTTGTTTCCACATACATACATGCATACAGAGATACATACATATATATATATTTGCAATTTAACTCTTTCAACTCCCACCAATTTGCACCTTTGCAATGTCCTCGTAAGGCTACTGTATAGATGTCCATAGCGGACTATAAGGATCAGTTTCAAGGCTAACCTTGGCATATTATTATGGATCAGTTTCAGCAAACACAATGCTGATCAAAATCTGATCCTTTCTCTTCCTCTAAGAGCAGATCTGCTCTCCTTCACAACAGCTGGTTAAGATGACAAACACAAACCCTTAAATTCAAAGCCTTGACTCGTTTGATGGCAGCAAAAAATTTAACTCTTCTGTTGTCGGTTTTGTGTGCACCTTTTTTCAATTATTTGCAAACCATAAATGTACTTGGATGCATATACTGCATATAATATTATTATATTCTGTTTGCTCTTCTATTACTTACTTACTGACTTACTACTACCGCTGTGACTTCAATATGAAGTGACTGAAATGCAAATCCATTGTTCTTTCAAAGTGGATAAATCAGTCTCATTTTACTTTCTACAGCATGTTTCCAAACATAAAACTCCACAAAGTAAAATAAGTAAAAGAGTATTAGAAAAGTAAAAGAATTATTCTTCCCTGCGTCAGTAACTTTCAGTGAATATTTCAATATAAAACCATCTACAGAAATTTTGAGTGTTGTGTCATGTGTTTGTGTAATTTGTCTGTATTGTGTCTTACCAAATTCATCACATATGCTCTCATTGTGTAATAGCGTGGGGTGGCGAAATGTGTCTCGACAGTACAGGATGTGGGTGTTTTCAGACGGCACTGCGATGCCGCCCAACGCCAAAACCACCTCATTGGTCAGCAGAGATCTGGGCTGCTCACGTAGCCGGGCCACAACCGAGCGGTACCTGCAGTACCGAGGGTAGGACAGGACCAGCACTTGCTTCTGGCCCAAGCCCTCGCCTAAATTAAGAGAGAGAAGGGGGACATCATCAGGAGGAATCAGACTAATGCTCACTTCCCCTCAGGGGAATACCCGCCACCGTCATAAGTGTCATTAAATTTGTCTGAAAAACTGAAGTGAGCTTGGTGACCCTTGAAGTTAACAATGATGCTCACTCCAGAAGTACATAACCCACAATGGAATGCAGTTGTACATTGTTAGATGGTGGTCATGTAAAATTCTACAACAATGCACACTAAGCATACATTACAGTTTGCACATCAATGCAATGCTCGAGTTAACAAGCTCATTTTCATCTAGAATAACCATGAATGGAATTACTTATCAGGTTAAACATGTGGCACACAGCTGAAAGAGAGGGTTAGGGTTAGGGTACATCAGCTCGGCTCGGGGTCCTTTGTCTGCTGATGCACCTGCTGATAACGTCAACGAATGTCAATGAATGGGAACACAATTAGATAAACTATCTATCTATCTATCTATCTATCTATCTATCTATCTATCTATCTATCTATCTATCTATCTATCTATCTATCTATCTATCTATCTATCTATCTATCTATCTATCTCGAACAAGAAATCAGGCGCAACTTAGTTTGTCCAAGTGGCTTTGCCGTAGATACCATATTGTGTGACGTAATCAGACCCCGAGCCCATCTGGAAGCCGAGCCCATCTGGTACATACACCGGCCACCCTTTAGTTCACATTCAAATTCCCTACAGCCACAAAGCGTTGAGCTTTCCTCATACATCTTGTTGCTGTGATGAGTGGATTTAATGTTAAGTTGCTCTTTAAGTCCTTTTGGCCAGAGGTGCACCTCAAACTATCATCAGAATAATCACAGTCAGTATCGAGAACTAATAAAACAATGACTCAATAAAGCAGAAGAGGAAAGTGCACGCTGTTATGCTAAATGCAATTATGCAAATGAGGAGATAAATTAGATTCCAGTCTGAAATTCAATAGCGATAACTTAATGAAAGTGTAATGTCTTTGTCCTCATTCCACTATTTTTATTGCATTCATAAAAGCTTTAATGTCTTTGTTGAGTGTTTATTAGATGAAAACAATTAAATGTGCAAATCAGCGCGCACACACACACACACACACACACACACACACACACACACACACACACACACACACACACACACACACACACACACACACACACACACACACACACACACAGAGGAACAAAGAAAGAGAAAATAATGTCTTACTTAATAATCCAAACTAAATGAATGAAGTGTGCTGGAACATTTGTGATAGATCATCAACAAAAGCAGATGTAAGACGTGGCCCATTTCCACTAAAAACTCAGTGTCTTACTGTAACAGAACTTTAATAAGCAATTTAAATATGCATTAGCTCCAACAAAAGCAAAAAGCACACGTCAGACAGAGACATCACAGAGATGAACGTCTTCTGCCTGGAAAAAATTATGTCAGTGCAGAAATGTAAACATATATTTGGTTAGTTCATCCATCACAGAGCACTGACAAGAACGGACTTGTACATACTTGATCATAATACTTTAAAAACCAAAAGAACCTTCTGATGTGTTCAGGTCTTAAGACTGGCAGAAGTTAAATCTGGCAATATGTTTTTATCAGTGATCCAGGACCATTAGTGCCTACACCAGGCTGTTTATCAGTCTGTTAGAACAGATACACTTTTAATCAATGCAGATTTACACACATAATGCTTCACGTCTCTGCCTACTTACACCTGTAACTACACTGATTTTGTAATGGGCTGAGAGCAATGTCGAAATATCTCTAGTGTAGACAAGGTGCCACTTAACCTGACAGATTTCTCACCAGCCTAAACAAACTGAACCGAATGAGTTTGTTTGAACCACACCAAACTACGCACACACACACACACACACACACACACACACACACACACACACACACACACACACAGGCATGTTTGCATGGTTCTGTTGTATAAATCTCCATCACTGTCTGCAAAAGAAAACAACGGGTGGCTGCTGATTGCTGTATAATACATGAGTGTGTAAACTGCAAGAACAACAAAGAACGTAATCTAAAGAGCATTTTCAGGCTGTTTGCAGAAGTGAGCACTTCAGACAGAAGAAGTCAAGCGAGTTAAGAAGAGCTTTTTTGTCGAGCTGCTGTAGGTGAAGAACTGCTTAACCTAACCTGCACACTAACTGATGTGCACATGCATGTATTCTTCATAGCTGAGTTTATGTTGTATAGTACTGTCTCTGTATTTAAAGAATACATGTATGTCTATATGTATTCTATGCAAACACAAGCTATACACAACATACACTCGATGCACCTCTTGATGATCTTGATGATGGTTTCCATCAAGAGGAAGAAAAATGTTGCTTTCCACTTCCTTATGGAGGAGAAATTGTGTCCTCACAGACCAAAAACATTTGAATCAGAAAAGACACAACATTGATATATGTCAAATATGGAAAAATCACATGACTTATAATGATATAATCCATTCACTGAAAGTTTTAAGTTTCAATAAAAAATCCATAAAAATCTAACCCTATCATTACATATACAGCGTACAGGTCAGGCTTTTGAGTTTCATATTTCATCAACTAAAATGTGTGTAATTCATTACATCCTGACCAGGTGACTTTTCTTCGATATTTTGCCAAACCTCAATAGTGCCAATGTCTGCTAGTCTTAAGTCTGCTTAACAAAGCTACCTGGAGAAATCCACAAAAGGAAATCTCAGAGTATGGACAGATTGTAAATCCAAACTACATTTATTTAAATAGCACATTTCACAAAAACATGACAACTGTGAATATAATTTTGCAAAAGATACGTAAATGAATAAAAAAATCTAAGTTTGAGTTCAAACGTTGAATTTAGAGTCCAGGTGGCGCTCTGTAATATGGTTGTTGACAGGAAGAGACTGAATGTTTAAAGTCCCATTAGCAGTTTCTGTGCAGTGTTTTAACAGAATAATTATATTTTTACCTGGAGCACTGGTTTAACTCTGCACTCAGAATTTTTCTGATGGGATTTAGTGATTCTGACTGGAATGATCAGTGGTGTCAGAGTTGGAGGTTTTGGACTGACCCTAACTGATTGACCCTTGCTGACCCCTGTCTTAGTCTGTCTCACAGCGATATAATACTCATATGTATGTGAAAGAGCTATTTGTATTTGCTATTTGTAATCATTCCTCCTCATAGCTGTGAATACCTTCGTAACGCAACCACATGACAGGAGACAGGAGAGTAGCATGTTAACATCTTCATAACCATATGATATGATAACCATAAACATCATGACTTCACTATGACAACTAAAGATCAAAAACTCTGGACGTGTATTTATCAAACAGACGTAGGCTGGAATCACACTTTGCATGTCATTTGTGTTTAATTTAATTTAACATTTAAGAGAGGTAAATAATTCATTTTATTAAGGTCACACAGTTTGTGACTGTCATGTTTGTGGAAAAATTCTCTGCTACTGAAAAGCAGAAATATTACAGATGAAGTTTACAGGAGACAAAGGAATGTTGTGGTGGGAAATGTAGTGCTATTTTAATGAACACAATAGCTGCTGCTGCTGCTCTGTTCTCTCTCCACCAGTCTCAGTGTAGCTTTTATGGATCTTTGATTTGTCTGCAACTTTCTCATAATAATAATTTGTAATGAATAATAATAATAATAATTATTTGACATGAAGATGATAATATTAAATCTTTCTGAATAGAAGGTTGTCCATGTTTTGCATTGAAGATCACAAACATTTCAACACGTCTGGGCTGTGTTTGTTTTGGTAAATGGTTTTAAACCCTTTGTGACAGGGGCTGTATGATAAATATGATTCCCAATGCTTTGTCAGGATATAGTGATTTGTAATTAACAGTTCATTAAATTATAAAACCTGGACTGATGAAGAGGGAGGGAGAGAGGATTACAGAAACAGTTCCAGCATTTGTCTCCCAAGTAAATCCACATTTGACGAACAGCTACTACAGGTACAACCAACCCAGCAGAGTGCAGACCATTAAACACATATGAACCTTCATTTACATCAAGATTGCAGTAGTAGAGATATTAACAAGCTCTCATCCACAGGAGTGAATCTCCAAGACATGTCTGTCCTCAGACTCCCACTGAGACTACTGATTTCAGCGCAGCAGCGGTCTGATGTAACAGCTAACAGCACAAAGGCTTCATTATTGACAGTCCCTGCTCATCACACTGAAAGAATAAATTGGCTAGGCTCCCATTTAACCATTCAAGGACAAATAAACATTTTGTTGGGCACCGGGGGAAGACAAACGTTTATGCAACACACACTTCACTCTCACCTTGCCCCAAGTAGGAGTTGGTGGAGGGGATAAGCAGTAGGTGGCGCCAATTCTCAAGTCGGAAAAACCAAAAGGAGAGGTAAGATGTAAATCAGACGTGTGTGTTTGTTTTCTGAGTTAACATGTGGAATGTGGGTGCATTACAGACAGCTTGTTTGAGCACCCAGGCACCTTCACCCAGGTCGCCTTAGCTCCACTTACAATCCAACTCTTTGCCCATTTCTAGATTAGTGGGGAGGCGGCAGAAGCAGGACTGCCAACATGGCCAGAGCCACCACAATGAGCTTCACAATGACTCTTCAGAAACATGTGACTGACGTCACGGAGACTACGTCCATGTTTTACACGGTCTATGGTCACAACCATCATTCTCAAGAGCATCAACTGTTGAGAAAAAGTCAAAAACCACCTGCTCCACACAGAAAGATGAAACATCAGGTCTTACCTAGTGCTGCTTTCTCCTTCATGACATCTTTGAAGTGCAGCCCACCGTTGAGAGTTGGGTCGTGGTAATGGACGAAGGAGTCTGTCGTGCTTCTCTTTGAGCTGATCTTCAGCGGTAAGGCTTTCATTCCTCTGTTCCAGGCCTCGTGGTCCCATACTGTCCATTTCACCAGGTCCTCCAGTCGAACCACAACCTTCTCAGACACTGCTATCACCTCATCCTGTAGAGGTACCACACACACACACACACACACACACACACACACACACACACACACACACACACACACACACACACACACACACAAACATCAACTATAGAGTTAAAAGTACTTAAGTACAATATTTGAGGTACTTGTTCTTGACCCCAGTATTTCCATTTTATGGCTCTTTTTATACATGAATAATGTACTTTTAACTCCACTCCATTTATCTGGCTGCTTTACTTTATTAGTTACTATTTACAGAAATGTTACAAACATGACATCTTAGAAAAATGATGGTTATGGATAAAGAGTATGGGAAAAGTATAGAAAGAGTTCAACCTGCATTGAACAATATTCAAATTTTAATGACATTTATTGTATCTAAAGTACTTCTGAGCACTAAAATCAATTTTCAATTACATTTTATTTATATAGCACCAAATCATAAAAGAAGTTATCTCATGACACTTTCCATATAGAGCAGGTCTACACCATACTGCCCAACAATTACCTACTAATAGAAATCTCTGGAGTGGACCCAAATGCAGGCACAGGGTATACACACAAAAGCTAACTTTAATAACAACATGGTGAGGGATGAACACAAAACAGCACAGGAGCAGGGTAGAATAACCAATGAACACGTAAAACAAACTAACCAAAAGGCGGCTGGAGATCCAGGCAAAAAACACAAACAAAAGACTCAATAACCAGGCAAACAATCCAAAAGGGCAAAGACAGATGAGATACAAAACCGGTAACCATGAATACATTGGGAAGAAATGCTGGAAAGAAGGACACAAGGACACTATAGCAGACACACTCAGAAACAAGACCTATAATGGACAAACAAGGAAACAAAGGAAACACAGGAACTAAATAGACATGCAGGACACCAGGTGAAACTACAAAATAAAACAGGAAACACAGAACAAACTCAAAACTGTAACAACTTTTATATAGGACTAGAGTTCAAACTATAATTATAATTATAATAATTGTGAATATGATTGTGTCTTCATTGACTTCAAGTGTTTTGTAGCTGCATGTCTGCAGGTACACTTTAAATGAGTGATCTGACAATAGAAGCATTTATTATCTCAGCCATAAAGAAAGGTGTTACTAAAAGTTTTCCAGCTGTAACTAATTTATGTTCATTAGCTGTAGCTAACTAACCAAACAACTAATGGCTGCTGTCTACTGCTCTCTCTGAATGCTTTCACTGCTGACATCACCTGTGTGGTGGATCTTCTGTCTCCAGACCATCTAAATCAACTGTATCAAATAAAGGCAGATGTAACTTTATTTAGTCAAGTTTGATTTTCTCATGAAAACATGCACAGCACACTTGCCTCAAACCAACAATGTGCCATTATTACAGTAACTGCACAAATATTTAGCTTTTATCAATTAAAAAAAACATCCGATTTCATTGAGTAATACCACTAATGCTTCTCACACACACACACACGCACACGCACACGCACGCACACGCACACACACACACACACACGCACACACGCACACACTCGGCATATGAAAGCAGCCTTCTGTTTTGCTTCAGTGATGCTGACAGACCAAATTACCAATAAGCTTTAATTTCTAATGCATCATTCTTGATACGGAGTGACCTTGTTGCATTATGTATCTGCAGTCTGCCTGCCTGGCAGGATGCATCGCTATCATACAGGGCCTTGATCATTTGGAGCTCAAGGACTGCTTTGCCAGATAAATACATGATTTATTAACATGATGAGGCAATGAGGCAATGGCTGGAGCCAGGCCAAGATCGAAGACCGGTAGGTATTTAGAGTGAGTGTGTGTGACTGTCCACACTAGGACCACACTGTTAGTACATAAGCAAGTCCTATACATGTATTGATTCTTGCTCTTTGTCGTTATTCATGTTGTTTATGGTCATATGTTCAAGACTCATCTTTGCTGCTGTCATCATGGTCAAGCGAGTGAACGGACTTCCCCTGCTTTCATGGAAAATAGCTCTTCTACCTCCCCCTCTCAAATGAAGCCTGATCAGAGGTGACATCACCTGGGTGTTAGAATTAAGACGCCCTCTGGGAACATGGTGCCTCATAATGTCTCATCTCATCTCCTAGCAGCAGCCAGAGCTATTCACATACATACACACACTTTTGGCATATTTATGTGTTGAAAAATGCGCAACTATAAACTATACAGCAGAAAGATGGTTTACTTAAAAAGGACTTTTAAATTTACGGAAAGTGCTCCAATTTTTGTCAACACAGCCTGAAATATGTCTGTAAGTCAACTAATGCCACAGAACCACAGGGAAAGTACAACTGCAATTAGTTACAATGATGCACAAAAATAGTAATGTGGTGATTTTTATTTGAATACATTGTGTATCCTGGTAACAGACCTCTGAATCACCACTCAACTCTTTTGATTCTTCAGTGATTCAAATAGGTCTGGCGTTGTGCTCCTTTGTTTGAAGAAACAATTGATCAACCGTAAATTCGTAGGAGGGAATAAGTACATCAGGCACATCAGAACTGTGGTTTCCTCATTTGTGTCTTTTCCTTGCAGCTCATTGAAGATGTGAGGAGGCACATTCACAGAGAAATGAGATGAGCTGTCATCACAGGTGACTTCTTCTGACGTCAGCACCGCTGGATCTGCTGTCACTCCGGCGTGCAGCATCTTCTGTGACGTGACATTCACACAGATATAACTCACAGCATAAACAACAGCCTACCTGCACGCTCACAGTGAACACACACACACACACACACACACACACACACACACACACACACACACACACTCACACACATGGTCTGTGTCACACACATTTTATGGTGCAACTAGCTCAGACTAGTGATTCCATGGAAAATAAAAACATGGGAAACTTTATTTTGTGGATGTAAAATGTGGATGTTCCAGCTATTTGAAGGCGGGGTCAGTCATACTGGAGAAAGTAGTTGATTCCCAGGATGTCAAATACTGATGTGAATGGGCATGAACGCCTCCTGCTGTGTTGTGGCTCGCTCCGAGCCACTCTGTTTGTTTCCCATTTGTGTTAGTGTTTGTCTTCCTGGGAATGAAACTGAACAATCTTTCTCCAGTATGACTCACCACACCTTTAAGTGTATTTTGATATGCAGCAGGACCTCATGGCTGACCGCAGGCAGTCCACGGAGGCTTCTGTCTTCATAGCTAACTCAAGGCTGGTCACACAAGATATTAACCGCTGTGTACTGGCTGGCACATAGTTTGTCATACAGAGAGGTGTCCCAACACTATTATCTGCAGACTGGGGCACACTGAAGAAGACAAAAATTTGGAGTGCCGTGGTAGTTAACCTGGTAGAGCGAGACCCATGTACATAGGCTCAGTCGCAGCAGCAGCAGCCCAAGATTTGGTTCCAACCCCTTTGCTGCAAGTCATTCCTGCTTTCCTGTCACTCATCATAAAGGTTCAAAAATCCCCAAAATAATCTTAAAAGAAGACAAAAATTTGGCCCTTCATCAGGACGTCATCAGACCGTTGAGGCTGGTCAACAGCCGAGAGTTCTCCAGGGAAGTGGGTGTCAGAGAAGGCTGCCATGTCTGTATCAAGACCCACTCAGGATACCGTGGTCAGGAAGACAACAACAAAAAGCTCTTCCCTGACCTTGACAGGCTGCTGGATTCATGAGATCACGTGAGAATCCATCTTTCCAGGATTTAAGCTACTGTATGCACTTGTGTTCGAACCAATCAGTGTTCTTCAAGGAACTACTGTCAGCTAGGGTGTGGTTTTAGCACCAGGTAGGCTATTTGTTCAAAAACAACAATGGTAAAGAGGAGAGTATTCCTTCACTGAAAGAAGAATAGGATGAATGATTTAAGTAAGGAATGAGCAACGATCAAATAAAGGAACTAGCACGTCAGCTATGTCTGCATGAATCTGACCCTTCAGCTTCTGAAAGACAGTAATAACAACAAAGATGCACAGTCAGCAAACTACAAACAAGACTGTATTTTACTTCCTGAAAATCTGATCGACGTCCTGCACCGACATGTTCTTTAGAGGCAGAAACAACTGCGCTGTACTGACCCTTCACCTAATACATGTGCAGTAGCAGTTACTTCTCAGCTGATGTATCCATTCATTCCATGGCCCTTCATGGACCAGCCAGAAATTCTAGGCAACTGCATGTGCAAGAGAGACAAGTTTAAATTTACAAAGTGAGCTCCACATTGTACACTGATAGAAAGGCAGAAAAAGTATGGGGAGGTTGGTGTTGGCTGGCCTGTGGTTCCTTCACACAGCTGATGAATACACATGTATATACTCCAGTATGTAGAGTACATTGTGTCTTTGCTGCACTGACACCATTGGGCTTCTCAACTTACTGCATGTGACACAGTTCTGACATAAAGTCACACTGATATTCAGATCACTCATATGGTGCTTATTTTCCACCAGCCAAAGGCGAACATCAAGGATGTGACATCACGGCCATACGGGAAATTTCAAATGAGCTCCGTCTCTCCTGCTTTCTGTTTGATTACACAATCTGACTCACTGTATGTGTGCATGTGAGCAAGGCAGCAAACTGCACTGTGATGTTCTCTCCAGCAATTCCATAATGTATAAATCAGGAGCACATTTTGTCACAGGCGTGTCAACATAAGAACTACAGCTTCCACATGTTAACATGAACACACGACATGTATCCAGTGAGAGAAGTTTGGTCCTCGCACACAATACATCTCTCCTCTAAAAGAGCTCGAGAGCATTCGTCTTTAGTTTAGTCTGACAAAGTTTATACTTCAGAAACAAAATCGGAGGTCTGGTACCAATTATGCTGCAGCTGAGACGATAAAGAAAGATTTTGCTTTGGTTTGCTTTTCACAGGATTTAGATCTGCATTTGACCTGACATCTCTACTGACTGAAACCCATGCAGGAATTATGACCGCAGAAACCGAGAGTGACTGAGTCGACTCCTGCTGACAAAATATAAAGAAATGGAGCAGATATCAAAGTTTATTTTTGTCTTCTTACCAGGTCTTTGCTAGCTAACTAAATAGAACACCTCGGGCAAAGAGGGCACATTTGTAAATCACAAAAACAAGAGAAGGGAGTAATAAAGGAAGGGCTGACGAGAGGGAGGGTGAGAACTTATCTACAATATTTATTACAAACATATGTGCTTTATATCACACTCTAGCGATATACTACTTTTGTTTATTCATTGACCACATGTCTGTCTGGAAGAGGGGTCCCTGCTCTGTTGCTGTCCCTGACGGGTTTACCTTATCTGAATCAAGGTTCTACATACTGAGGGTGTTGCATGCTGTGCAGAGTGGAAGGCCTTGAAGACAAACTGGAGCTATGTAAATATCTTTCATTTTCTAGATGCTTTGAATTGTATGCAGGCAGCCGTCTGTGAAAATATGTCAACACAAAGGTTAAAATATGATATTTTTCTTCTCCACTCAGCCATCAGCAATAAGTTCATACGCCTGGCTGTTTTAAGATTTATGAGCAACACTCGTCTTCATTCTTATATTTTAGGAAAAGAGTGTTAAAGATAATGTGCAGAATACAGAGTTCAGAGAGGAGATACTATGAGTGCAGCAGGAATACAAAATGCCTGTATTCAGATGTGCTGAGTGTAAAACATATTGGATTACATTAATGATGCCAGAAGCTGATCTGCAAGATGTGTAGTGGATTCTTTAATTGACTGGTATTGGATGACCGACATAAAGCCAAATTCATTTCTGATCCGTTTCTAGAGTACATGTGTCTACATCAGCTCACTTTACACCTACCATTGTCCACTCAACATGCAGTCATATTAAATGCAGGTGTACAGCACAGCCATCATAATGTGACACTTCTCACCAAAAAGGCAGAACAGACACAGTAAAATCAGCATACCCAAATTAACATTGCCAGAGTAGATGTCAGCTCTTTTAAAGTGTCTATGTGGGTCCATAGCACAGAGTGTTAATTTAACTCTTTTTGGAGTTAAAATTTAACACTTGATCACTGAGCACTGACCAGTGCTAGATTTTCACACTTTCATGTAATGTGAGACAAAAACTCTCTCAGAGGATCCTTTGTTAACTACACAAGTGTTAGACCCACAACATTAAAAAAAAGGTTAAAAAAATAAAATAAAGGAATTCATGTCTAGTGTTACTTTGAAGTCTGTGTAAAGGCAATTCAAGATTTCTTTCAAAACACATTAAATATGTTGGAAAATAGCTGCTGAAAACACGTGAAAAGACTTTGAACGATACATTAGTGAAATGTGGAGTTAGAGGTTCAAACAGTTTTTCACCAGTTTTCAGTCCAGGATTTTGTAGGCGGTCCTTAAAGGGTGGCTCGATGACACGCTGAGGCCACCCTGAGAAGAGAGATAGAGATGAATTCATCTTGCTCAGAGTGTTTCAGAGTTAGTCATGTCATTTTCTGAACTCATCTGACACATTTCAGTCGATTCAAAATGGCTGCTTGACTGCTCCCACGAGTGGGCGTGGCTTCAGCACATTCAGAGGACACGCCCCCACAGTCCTGGAGCTGAGAATTCATTTTTACCTGATTTTGATACGTAATTTCATAAACTTGTCGATATTTTTAATCATTCAAATTTGGCTGGGTGGTTAATAACACTTTGTTCTTTGGTCTGACAAACTCAGAACACATATTTATTTTTACTTTACACAGACTTTAACATTTATTTTGACATTTGCAGTACAGGACAATGTCACATAGGAGGCTACTTGCAACAATAACTCAAGACATGAGATGAGTTTAGTTTCACATTTCCTTTGCCTAACAACCTCAAAACCTGCCATGCTAGCTAACAACTGCTAACAGTTACAGCTATGTACCTCACACTATTTGACTCGTCTCACTCACAAAATGTCGAGTCACATTTTGAGCATTCACTGCTGTAAATGTGTTTGTCACAGTGAGATCAGGCAAGCATGCCAACTGCTAGCTAGTTAAACAGGCGTTAGATGGCTAGTGACAGTGTAACAACATAAGTTAAAGTTACTGTGGATCACCGCTGCAAAACAAAACCAGGTGCCAGAAGAGAAATATCAATGTAAAATATAACTTTAAAAAATACTACTTCATTTACTGATCAAACTGTGTTAACGTTTAGATGCAGGTCAAAAGCACAGTCCCTTCTGCTGACAGGTGTGTGTATGCAGTGACATGACATGAACACACATGAACATTTCAAGTGTAAAAGCCAGGATCAGAGTTAAGAGTAAGAACTTCAGAGTTAATATTTATACAATTACACTTGGAGATGACTTAGAGGTGACGCTTCATTTTTGCACTCAGGTTTGACACCAAGTACTTTTCAAGTTAGAGTCAAATATAATGGATTTGAATTATGCTCAAATTTCACTAACACCAAAAACTGAACACTGAAATATTAAATTTGTCATTTGAACAATAAAGCTTTGAAAGCTTTGAAGAGATTATGGTTTCATTTCACAGCAGGCTTCTGATTATCACTGAAAAGAAACATTGTGGAGCACAATTTGGAACAAAATAATGGTAAAATATTGATAATGATAATAGTGCAGTAAAAATTAAAGAACACATAAAATGAGACTTCTGTACATGAATCAGCCTTAGTGCATGCTGGGAGGGTTCCCACACATCTAATAGTGCTGACCGTGCTTTCAATGAGTCACTTTGCTGTTATTTCAAAAGATGACAGCTGTTCAAGGTAACTTCATCCAGGAATCCTGAATCAGTTCAACCACTATTGAAGAACAGAGTCCTGATGAGCTCATACCAGCACCATGCACTCCCTCCACCACCCCATCGTCCTTATATGTGCTGTAAATTTTGGCATTGTTAAGATTTAATGTTCATGTGCAGCATGTTAGTTCACCCAGCAGAATAATCTTTGCTGCTCTGATGAAGGACAGATCGTTTTCTACGTAACTGTACAAACATTCGCTATAAATTCCTCGCTAAGTGTCTGACTGAATCCCTGAATTGGTAACAAAGCAGGAGTTTGGAATGTGGATACTGAGTCCACGATGTGCCACAAATATGTACAAGAACTCATCACTGCCTCCACAGAGCTCCACAAGGCAAATGGCAGATTTACAGTGAACTGGGAAGTTTAATATCTTGTGGATGACATCTTAAATTATTACTTTGTTTTTTGTTTTCTGCTGCAGGTGAAATGTGTTTTCAGAAATCTTACACTGGCTACAGATCTGAGGATTTACCCAAACAAATTTAGATTTTAAAAACAGTAATCTAATCATCTGCTCCTGCCAGGGGAGAAAAGTAAAAGCACTGTGGGGAGATCGGGGAAGTTGTTTTTTTGTAATATGGGCTGACTCATATAATTACAATAACCAAGAGCAGAAACAAGATGACACAGATTAGCTCACCATTACACAATAGATCCAGACGAGAGGTTTCCAAGAAATTACTAGTGTTACTGGATGAACATGTCAGTGCTTTGTTATGCAAGTGACGACATGATACAGAGTCAGTACACATATTGTATCCATAACTCTGTAACAATGTTCTTGCACAGAAGAAATCATTACCGCTGTGTATGATTAAGATACAATGAGTTCAAACAGGAAGCCTTAAGTATTAAACGAGATTATTCTGTCTCTTTTGTTCACATTGTTTTGATTGTGAATGCAGCACAGAGGATTTACAACCACACAGGATGACAGTTAACTGCCAGCGTCGTGTGAATTGAAAAATATGCTGTTGTGAAGATTTCTGCTGACCCACATTTTACCACCCGACACCTCTCGTCCGCACTGCAACATCAACAGTGTGACTGTGTGATATTTACTATCTCTTTCATGTTTTGTTCCGGGCATTATTATTTCACTTTGTCAAGCCTTCACTGTCTTTGACAGCATGCAGTATGATATATACACTATACTGTGGATGGGACAAATAGTTGATACAATGATATGCTTAAGTGAGACCCCCCCCAGGAGAAAGTAAACCAATCCAACAGAACAGACCTGCAATAAATTCTACCTTCGTGAAACTGAATATGTTCAATTTTTGTTGAGACTGCGTCAGTGAGAAGCTGACTCAAGTCTGTGGTCCACTGATTCATTTTCTCATGAACTGCTGTACTTATACTGATGATAAATGTAATTATCAGAGTGTATTCTGAAGAACATCCAGATTCAGATCCAGCTGGCATGAAAATATTGTTTTACTATAAATAATGTTTTTCACAACTTTAAGTCTTAATATAATTTGAACGGGTGAGTTGTATATAAATTCACCCTCAGTACAGTTGTCATGAACGGGGAAATTAGTTATAGAGACCAAAACTGTTTTTTGTACCAGGCTGTAAACATGTTTATTTCTGCTGTGAAGTTGGACATTTTAACATGGGGACTTATGGAGACTGACTCACTTCTGGAGCCAGCCTCAAGTGGACATCTGAGGAACTGCAGTTTTTTTGGCACTTCCACATTGGCTTCACTTCACAGCCACGGAGGTTGCCGCTCAGTCAGAACAGAACAATAGTGTTGATTAAAGCAGGGAGGTCACATGAATCACCCTCCAACCTATTCCAGTCAAATATCCCCTGTGGACACCTTATCAGTGTTGTTACAAACACACATAGTGTTCAGGAATAATTGCTGAACTTCTGAAGCATTAATCATCATAAATTGTGGATTTTCAAATTAGAAAAGTATAACTTTAATTAAACTAAAATACTTAAAGGGGCAATGTGTAAAATTAAGCTATGTTTATAGTTCGTTAGTGTTTAAAAGTTCAAAAAATGAGCTAACGTTATTGTGTTGTAGAGATATTAGCATGCTAAGCAGCTAGCTTCAGTCCGTACTGTGTTGTGACAGTGTAGTGTTCAGTCTGCCCTCAGTCCAACATCTCTGTTAATTTTGTGAACTGGCCAAACTTTTATGTTCAGGTCTGACAGAGACATTCAGAAAAGAGACGCCGCACTGAAGAGTCACTTCCTGTATCTGTGTCACATGGGTTTAACCCATGTGGGAGACCGGCAGCAGATTCTGCAGCAGAGTCTGTTGACTCTAATGGGAGAAGTTAACATGAGCTCAGATTATGAGTGATTCTTTCTCTTCAGAGTCTCTGAAGGAAATATTGGACTCATTTCTCACAGGTCGCATATCTTCTGAAGATTCAGACACTAAAACCAAGTTTTTCAGACAAATCAGGAGAGAATGAACTTTGTCTGAGACCTGTCTGTGTCTCAGCAGCAGCACAGACATCTCTTCTCTCTGTCGGTGCTCAGTCATTGGTCTGGTTTCAACAAAGATCCATTTCGAAAATTTTGAATAACTTTCAGAACCATCTCTGGCAAAACACAATCCACACAATGTTCACAACACTCTCAAACAAGTTTTGGAGACTGGGGACGAGAAGACCATGCCTACTTTGGAGACAGGAAGTGTATGCTATTTAATATCATTGGAGCCGATTTGAATGTGTCTGTAATATATGTAGTAAAATGTATTTGTTCACACTGCTCTGTAACTGTGACAGAATCTCAGAATTAAACTCTTGAGCACATCGTTTTGTCGTTCTAAGCTAACTGCAGTAGAAGCTCTGAACTGGGAAGCTGTGAAGCTAATGAAGCTTTGGCAGAGGTTCAATAAGGAAGGAATCTTTTTCCTGTCACTTCTCTTTCTATTAGGAATTTCTGCTATTTTCAACTCAAATCTACTTCACCTTTCCCACACTGTCAAACTCTCATGTAACCAAACCGGGCTGGTGACCTTTCTGCACGAGATCCTCCAGCCAGGCCTACGACTGTATAACCCGCCACCTCCCAGTCACCATCTGGTCCCTCACGATGATCCAGGTGTTTGAACTGAAAAGTTCCACCTTCCATCTGCCGGTTTGTACTCCACCACCACCCGTGTCTACACTCTGGAGATTCTAACTCCTCCTATCTCATATCTTCATGAGCCTGTGCTTATTAAAGATGCATCACATCAATGGAGTCCAATCACCTTCTTCTCTGTTGTTAACCTCAATAAACACTTTCACTGATCTCTCATTATTGAAATGTTGCTGAAGCAGAGTGCAGAGCTGTCAACTGCATCAAACACTGTCAGATGTGAACAACACACACATGACACACATATTGAAACCAGCAGTTTGTCATTATTACCAGAACTGACCAAATATGTACAGTATCTAACTGTTATCAGTAAATAAAACAACACTTTTGAATGCCATCTTTATATATGAATACATGAATATGTGTCATATAACACTTGTCTAATATCTTAAGAAAACTGCTCTTGTGTTTATGCTTGGTACAAGCAAAACTACCCATATGAAGATGTTCAAGCAAACTTTTAATGATTCCAGTTTCTCAAAGAACTGTACTTATATATCTCCTTTCTAGTCTTCCGACCACATATCTCATTCACACATTCACACATTGATACAATGCAAGGTGCCAACTGCTCATCAGTTTGTAGAAGCTAACCATTCACACACATTCACACACCGACAGCAAGGCTTTTCGAGAGCAGTTTGGGGTTCAGTATCTTGTCCGAGCACATTTCAACATGCAGACTGGAGGAGCTGGGGATCGAACCGCCGATCATCTGTTTAGTGCTGCTCTACCTCCTGAGCCAGTATTCAGACAAAACAGAAAATCTGATCACACCAAATTTGGCAGAAGGAAACTGCGATGAGGATCTTTTATTTTATGTTTTATGGACAAAACCATTTATAAATTAAATGAGACTTGACAGATTCATGAAAATAATCTGTTATTCAAACACTAGTGGGGACCACAAATACAGGCCTGGAGTTTATTTTCCAGAAGATAATCACAAAAAGTCCATCCATTTCTTGTAAGCACTTACCCTCATCAGGGTCACGGTGGGGCTGGACCCCATCCCGGCTGACTTTGGGCACCTACGTCCAATTTAGCATACATGACTTTGGACTGTGGGAGGAAGCCAGAGTACCCGGAGAGAAGCCACGCAGACAGTGTGGAGAACATGCAGACTCCACACAGAAAGCCCCCCAGCCGAGGCTCGAACCAGGAACCTTTGTGCTGCGTGTGTGACAGTGCTAACCACTGCGCCACCATGCTACCCACAAAGGTTATTTCCCTCAAAGTGTTATGTCCTAAGAATAACACAAATGTGTGCTGTCTGAACGAGACGTAGGATGTTTCATGTCGACACGTCTGTTAGACGCATGTCTGTGACTATATAAAGCTTTTCAAGGTCACAGTAATTACAGAAACAATGAGACTCCACACCTTTTACAGTACTTTCAGTAGCATTGTGAGAGAGCCCAACCCACAACACTGTCAGTGCATCTCAAATTACCGCGCTGTGTACTGCATAATATTGCCTTAATATTAATATTAATAGCACACAGAGGCTCATTCAGTCACTGAAGCTGTAAAATTAAATTAATCTGCAGACTGCAGCACTGTGACACAGTAACCTTCAGAAATGCCAATAGCTCCCTTTAAGGCACAACCATCATTAATCAATTCATAAAGACAGAGAGCAGCAGAGCACCAGCTCATTTCTAATTTACTACAGGCTGCATACAAGGCAAAACATGTCCTGTTAAACAACATCGTCACACGCTGCTCTTCAGTAATCGTGGGCTCTGATTTTTAAGTGTCAGTCTCTTGATGCTGCCTCAAATCACAATCTTGAAATAAGAGTAATAAAAATTGGAAAGTTTGTTATTGCCTCACTCTTGTTTGGCAGAGTGTTAGCAGTTATTTGAGTTGAAATGTGATGACTAAACTTGCTGGGGCCCAAACACACATTGTCAAGCTCTAACCTGCCCATTTCAGCTGTCACTTACTCTTAGTTTATGCTGCCACAGACACGCCGCACACACACAAAAATAATCAGATTTATAGTCAAGTGTAATTTCTGCACTTTTTGAACCATGCCAGTTAAACGTGAGCTGTTCAAGGAAGACCTCTTCGTGACTGTTTGTATCACAGTCTCATTGGTTTAGATTAAAGGGAAATATGCAGCTTATCTTATCAGCGACATTGTGTCACAGCAGGCAGAAAACGGAACAGATTGCTACATGTGATATGAATCATTGCTAAATACAAAATCTCCAACATGTGAGTCAGTTTCCTCTCATAACAGTCCAGCAGAAGCTGCAGTCCACACACAACACTTCTCTCCTAGCCTCAGGGCCAAACAAACAGGAGTTTGTATTCTCCAGCAGCAGAATTACATACTGTACCTCACAGTGCAGAGGAGACTTTGAACATTTTAGCAGATAAAATATGTAACAAATAACTGAAGACTGCAATTATTATTGTTATTTATATTTATATAAATGTTGTGATTTCTTTTGAGTTTAGTTGGTAGCTCATGACCGCACTATGTTCATTAAGTCCTTCCTACCAAGTCTATTAATTCTTCTAGATCTCTGGCAACAGCACAGGAATGTAAGGAACATCAAGTTTCTTATCAAACATTAGCATGTGTCACAAACATAAACACATAGCTGAATCCAGCTGTAACAGGTGAAAGGTGTTCTGTGTTTCAGCTAGTATATGCGCTTGTTTTATTTCTATCTATTCACTTTTAGCGCATACATGAACATGTATGCGCATGTTACTGGGCTCGAAGTTTAGCGATGTTAACCATTGAAAACTAACCAGCAAACTAACATCTGCTCTGCTCGGCTAGTTCTGTCTGACTACAGAAACAACAGTGAAGGAAGACACCAACACACGCTGGATAACCTTTGTTTGTACAGAGTCGCTGTCATTGGCTAGTTTACGTGCTATTTAACCCCGATTGGTTGTTTGATTCAGACCGGGTCCAGTTTTTTTTTAAAAGATTAAATACAAAACTGTGCTCTCATCATGATATTTAATAAGATACAGATGCAATGCCATTGTTCAACTTTGAAGTAGATCAGAGATGGAACTTTGTTAGCTTCATGCACCAATGAGCAGCTCCCATAATCGCTAAATTCCACCACAGGCATCGCTGTGACATCACAGCTGCAATACTGATTTGATCCATTCTCCACTTCAGAATCAATCTGGAGCCTTTCAGAAGCGTTCAAAGTGTTTTGACCACCAGACTTTTAACTTCCTCAGATTTAGTCTTTTTTTTTCTTGGTGTTTATGTTCTTCATCTATGAGTGAGTGAGCCCGGTGGAATTTCGTTGTAAGAATGAATGAAGCCTCAGCTCCAACTCTGTATCCAGCTCTTTACACATCCATGACATCTGCCATGTTTCTACAGCAGCCCAGAACAGACAAACTAAACAAGATAGGACATGTACCATTTTTCACAAAATGTGTGGACACAAGTTTTTCTGTGACACTAGGAAGAAGAGGGGTGACATGAGAGGGTTGCAATCACAAACATCACTGAAAGCCACTAAATCCTTACATACTGGTCCTTTAAGGCTCTGTAAGATAAATGGACCAAACTCAGATGAGCATGTGACAACATTACACCTACAGTAGAACACAGCAGGGAATGAGTGTGTAGGTTTCATTACCTGTCCGTGGCTCGCACTCCGCCCCTGCGGGGTGTCCTCTGGTAGAAAATAAAGTTTGGAGCTGGACAGGAGTTGGTGATTGGTCCTCTCCTCCCAGAGCAGCTGCAGCTCGGCGACGCAGAGCGGCTCGTCCGGCTGACAGCGCACCAAGAAGAACTCTCCCAGCGACAGGAGCCGCTTCTTACCGTCAAGGTTAAAGCGGAAAGCCTTGTAGAAAATATACGGTCCGTGCGAACCGCAAGGTGAGCCGAGCCACTGCGGGAAAACAAGCACAGGGGTACGGCAAGAGAATGACAATCACATCATAGTTTTTCTCTATAATCCAAAGATTTCACTTTATGAGCATCGTCACAAATCATTCATACATTTCACCGCATTCCCCCGCACGTTAAACAAGCCCGCAGAGAACTGGACTGATCACAATCAAATCACAATAATCAATCAATACAAGCCTACCGTGAGTGAGCCGGGCTCCATCTCGTCTCCGCAGACTGATCGTCAAACTCCAAACATTTTTCTCTCCAAACTTGTCGGCTTCGCTGGGGTTGCGGATCGGTCCTGACAGGCTGCAGGCTGAGCGCACAGAGGAAGCGGCTCCTCGTCAATATCAAGCGGGGAGAGCTCACGCAGGCTGCGGAGAAAATGTGCGCAAATAACACCCAATATTTGTCCCTTCCTCCGCGCTCACACGCAGCCGGTTTGTTTGGTGATTTTCATCCGATGGAATCATTTTAGAATAAGACGCCGCCGCGGAGAGCTCCGGCAGCCTCTCTGACCACCTGATGTCAGCCCTGAAAAATATAAAAAACATGAATCAACACAACCAACCGGCATGGACATGACGTGAGGCTGTTTTATATGAATATTCAGACGGGTTATGTTTTTATTGTTGTCATTTTAACAGCTTAACGTCGTCATCTGTGTTAATATCACTCTATGCATTTACTAGGACCTGTAACAAGGACGTCTGTGTGTGTGTGCGCGCGCACGTGTGTGTTTTCGAGTGTGTGTGTCCTCACGTGTGTGTGAGAGAGTGTGTGTGTGCTGTAGTTAACATAAACACAGGAAATGATCCATAATTTTAAAGTAAATTATTAGTTTTTATGGCCTGAATGGAATGAAAAATATGTTTTATAAATATCAAATTGTTCAGATGGACTGTGTGCTTAGGTCAGGCCCAAATGTTGGTGGATTATGGAAGGCCAGCATTCATGTTAGGTGTTTTGCCTGTCATTAGGTTGAGGGATATCAGGCCATGCAGTCATAAACCCATAACCCCAACCATAACCTTAGGGAGGGTCCAGTAATGGTTCCAGACAGTAATATCAGCAGTATGTTAACCGGCTACAACCAGCTAACACCATGCAAAGTTCATGGATGTACTGCTGAGCCAGATAACTGACCCAAAGCTGGCACCTGTTTAATCCAATGAGAGTTTTAGTGCTTCCAAATTTACTTCCTGCTTATGCGGCCCACTGAAAATGCATAGCTGTGTTTCTCCTGTTCCCCTGATGATGTCACAAATTTGTTACATTAAATCTTTTACTGGCCAGAATGTTTGCTGTAGCAGAAATGGGAAATTTAGGAAAAATAAATCCACCATGCTGTTGTTAATATGAATAGTTACTTATTTCATTCCATGCTGAAGGAATACTGTAGTCTCCTCATCAAGGGTTCTAGACATGCTGGTGCCTCCTCCCTGCAAACAGAAGAACGCCACAGATGTTAATACAAAGGAAGAAATAATCGCATAAGAGGCACAGTGTTTTTCACATAATAAGTACTACTCACGCATGGGTCAGGTGAGTCTTGGACATCTTTAGTTGGGGAATTGAGCACTGGGCATACAGCAGCTCCACTCACTGAAAGATATAGGCCCAGAGCCGGCCCGTGGCATAGGCAGTGTAGGCAAATGCCACGGGCGCCGTCCATCCAGGGGGACGAAAAACAAAGTTTAACTTTCACTATTCTTATACTAAAACTAGTATAATATGAAAAAATAAGCCCACATTAATTTAACTGCACAGCAAAGCCTGTTTAATAATATAATATGATAATGTGAAAACGACCAAAACTCTCTGGTGCTGGGGAAGGAAGAAAAGAAAAGAAGAGGAGGAAAAACTTGACAAAGACAGAGATACAGTAAAGATGATGTCATGTATTTATTTGTCTGTTGCTGAACGATAGTAACTTTCAGCCTAACAGTAGTTTGATAATCAATAAATAGCGTTAGCTTGTTTTAACGTCAGTTAATGTGATGGAGGGGCCTAACAGCTGTTATGGAAAATAATAATGTAGGTAACTACTCCCACCTTACATATCTCAGGGTCATTTGTAAAGATTACATCTGTTCAGCAGGAGTTTACATCTGTCTACATTTTTATTGACATGTGGTTAGCTAACGTTTGCTCTGCTTGTAATAGTCTGTCAAATGTTTTTCATTTTCCACAACTTCATTTATCAAAGTTGTAAGGCTGGTTGTTTGTTGTGTTACAGTTCATATTGTCTAAAGTGTGTTTATAGTGTTAAACTTTACATCAGTGTTAAAGTGCACATGATGAATGTTAATACTTCATAACTTAGCATTCACATATGATATATTATACTGCAGTTTAATGCTTCTTTGCATTCTGCTAATCAGCAGTTCACTGTAATGATAATAAGATTGAATCTAATCTAATTTGCATATCAGAAAAAAATCCATTGTATATGATACCCAATGGTGTCACTTACTCCTCTTCTATCTTCAGATGTGCTGTTGAGATATCTGAATCTCACCCTGCCAATCCTGGGCCATCTACAGTTATCTCCACTTCAGCAACATCAAGTGATCCTCCTGTCGCCTCCACCTCTTGTTTACAGTTTTTATTTTGTGGGTAGTTAAATCTTATACTTTGTGTAGGCTATTTATATGAAACTAGTATTTATTTATTTTTAATTAATTATCTTGTTGTTTTGATTGGGCAACTTGTTTTCTAAAAATAAAAGTACTGTATATGCCTACCATTCCCCATCAGCAGCAGTGGCTATGACTGTAGCTGTATGACTATGATTACACTTGGACTTGAACTTGAGAAACTGAAAAGTAGAAGACAATACCTTGTACATATTGCTCCCAGGCTCCCTGGGACATGATGTCTGATGAGGTTCCTATTCTATTAGTTGGTGCCTCCAGTTGTAGTTCAGTGCTGGCCTGTTGACATGGCTAAATTAATGCAATAACTTGAGCCATGAGTGAAAGTCAATGTTCATTCAAAGCAGGCTTTTTCAATTAATTAATGCATTAAGCATTTCATTAGCAGCACTGATGGAATGCTCTGGTCTTAGATTAGTATTCCTGAGGAACTATGAGCCCTACACAAAAATCTACTAAAAAAAAAAAAAAACTCTCCTTTCCTCAAACAGCTGGTAATGTAGTTTTTAGGGAAACTTTATTCAAACAGGAAGAAATAAAGTTGAATGTTTAACCTTTAAAGTTTCTTCTCTTGTTCCTGTAGAGGTCTTGCTTCATACTTTTCTTGTGAAATTTTACATCCTGCCAACCAGGCCTGAAATTGCGTAATATTAGGAGCAATGTTTCTGAGGGGGAAAAGGCTACGTGCCAGGGCATCAACGGCAAAATCCATTTTCTACATGCCTGTACGTGTTACATCACCATATACACTGTACACATATGTATGCTACTAACCTACACGATCACCCTCTTTCTATTGATTGAGAAGGAATAAGTGAGGAATAAAGAGTCCACCTTCACTGTGAGGTGACCATGAAAGGTTCCAGTTTCACTTTCACTAATAAAACCCTGACACAGAAACATTGACAGTCACTGGCAGTGATGGCAAATTATAACAGAACTTAGAAGGTGGCGGACTCTTGATAGAAATACAGTCTTCCATAGCACTATCGGTCATTTTGATCATGTTGCACCATATTTATATATGTAGTGTGTATATGTAGAGTGCGTGTGTTTATATATGTGTGTATATATACACGTACACGTTCATACATATGTATGTGTATATGTATATATATATATATGTACGTGTATTGTAATTATGGATATGTGTATTTAATTTCTTAAATGTACTGTTTCGTTGAGTGTATCTATACGTCTTTGTTTTTGTATTGTATTCTTTGTTTTTTTATCTGTATATTTGCAATTTTTTCTTCAATAAAGTTTCTTAAAAAGCAAGTAACTAAGAAGACTCACAAATACTTAAGTCAAATTCTGAGGTACTTTGAGGTATTTTATCTAACTATTTAAATTTGATGCCATTTGAAACACCTCTACGCTACATTTATCTGAGTTATCAGTTACTAGTTATTTTGTAGATTAAGATTTTACATAAAGGTAAAGATAAAGATTAAACCTGTGAATTCAGACTTTGGGCTTATGACCTTTTAATTAAAAAAAATCAGTCTATAGCTGTCACATTCCAACATTCCAATGTTCTAACAGACATTTCCCTTCTAAACACCTCACATAGTTTTACTTAAATAACTGTTCAAGTCCAAATAGGTCAGATTATCCAGTATTCTACAAAAAATATCACAAATTGAGAAGTAATAAATAAATGAAAATCTATGGCACAGAACTGTTTTTTAATCATCTCACAACCCCTCAGATTTTTCTTGTGACCCTTTGAAGGGGTTCATCCTCTATGTTGGTAACCACTGGATTAACTAATGCTGTTCATATCTTAAGCAGCAACAGTAAAATGCTGCTTATTCATTGATGCATGAGTATTAACAATCATTACAATAATTACAGTGGGATTAATATCAGTCACATTTACAACACTTTGATAGTATTATCAGCTAAATGTACTTGAGGAGAATTAATAACTTGTGGCATTGGTATTTCAAGTCCCTTGAGGCAAATTATGATTTATGATTCTAAACTATACAAACAAAACTGACTGACATGAAATGTGCTACTTTTACTTCAGTAAAAGATCTTAGTACTTCTTCAGTTATGATGGTTGATGGTGCCGACAGGTGGGACAGTAAACTCACTGTACGTCATACAAATCATGAAACCACCAAGCTCGTCCTTAGGCTGTCAAACACAGACAGTAGTCATTTTAAAATTTGTTTTTTAGATGAACTACAATAAAATGTGACACAAAGATCACCTCAAAAGGCAAAAATATCCTGCAGGCTGATCCCAGCATTAGTATGTCTACTACAGAGCCCATATATATACGTCCATAAAGTCTGACCTTTGTCACAGTTTTTTATTTTTACTCATAGTTTTCATGCCACTATTTTCCACTACCCGCACCCCCACCCATATATCACCACAGCATTATAGCACTTAAAGTAATAAAGCAAAGTCAGGCAGAGGTCCAGAAAGCTAATTTACTGCAGTCACTGCAGGGTGATGTTATGGGGAGAGGGATGAATGATAAATACAGAGAGCCATACAATTTCTCTATCATTATGTAAGAAACATTAATAAAGCTGGAGAAGATGAGGAATACATCCAAATTAAGACAGGGGGTAATGAAGTGTGTCACTGAATGGAGGGGGGTTAATGAATTTGTTGCGAGACGGAAGAAATAACTAGTTGAAGTCGAGCCTGTGACTCATGTTAATGTGAAAAAATGGGTTAAAAAAATGCTAAATTCAGTTTATGGAAGAGCAGTTGCTGAGTGCCACTGGCAGGGTTGGTTTTCATTTGGGAGGGGTGGAGGTGGAGGGTGGGGTTTGTGGTGGTAATTCTGCAGTGAAAACAGGGTTTTATATTACATGGTGTAGTAGGAATGTGCTGGAAGTCAGGAGAAGCAGGCAGGCAGGCATGCACCACCAACAACAACATCTGGACACATTAGACTGAAACTGAGTGTGGGTGTGTCTGTGAATTCACCCGCAGGGAGAGATTATTGTTGTAGTAATGTTATTACAGCAAGACCACTGTATTGGTTTCTGTATTGTGTCATTTGCTCCAGCTGCTAACAAATTAAACATGAGCTGCGGGAACACTGCGAGGAACAAATTAATGCTATATATACTGTATATATCAGAGGCTGGTTGAAGCGTCTGTGCCAGAGGAGGAACATGTTGCATTGTCGTGCTTGGTTTTTTCATTAAGTGTAGTGTTAAAGAAGACAATTCTTCATCAGCAGTGTTATAAACAGTGATCGCTTACTGGAGCAGTTGTTTCAGTGTGTTGGGGATTGTATATAATGTAACCACTGCAACGTGTCATTGGAAATCAGCATTCAAAAAGTACGCCAATGCATCAAACCTTCTTTTTAAACCATCCTGCCAGGACTCTGTCTGCATTGCACTTTGAATATATTGAAAATTCTTCAATAAACAGATTTTGATTTAAAAAAGTACGCCAAAACAATATTTTGTCATCAGAACACAGAGTACTGTGAATATTTCACATTTTCATACAATACCATCACATGTTAATATGAGGTTCAATAAAGGTTTATACAAGCTCAGTCCGTCATTTTAACTCAAGGTCCATTCACCATCTATTCCCAAACCTTCAGCCACATTTTGTGGCCTTAATCAGCAGATGAATTTCCATACCTAGGTCATGTGATGACCTCTAAAACATCTCCATGACAACAGGGTAAACTCCATCCACTGATGAAGGTCACAGGGTGTGGCTGAAAGCCCAGAAAAAAATCAATTGAGTTGATTTTTGTCTTCTGAAAGTGTCTTTGATTCTTTCTTATATTGGTGACCTCACTGTATATTGCCTGCCTTTGGATAATCAGCTTTATTGAAAGCAATGCAAATATATCACAGGTGTATTTTCAAGAATTTGATACATCCGGCTGTTGGTGCTGTGGCATGATAGTTTAATTCCTACATTGTTAAATCAGAGCTGAAAGCAGTACCTGCAATATGAATGAAGTGCGTCTATGGAGTCAGATCGTCGTGAACCACACTGGGTCAGTACAGTGGATTAAACAAGTGAACCCAACAAGTTTAATCCAAACTCATTCATATTTGGATTCTCCTGCGGAAATCCACAGAACCTCTGGAGAGTGATGTAAGTTAAACAGAGCCGGTTCAGGCTGAGGTTTTTCAGAGGGGCGTAATTGGACATCTGGTTTACGAGTTCAGCGGTCATATTTCTGCACTGATTAAAAGCAGTAAATCTGGGTTAGACTAAGGGTTCACGTTTCCACCAAAGCTGCTGAGTAACACTGATGTCATTGTGAGAACAGAGGACAGAGTGAGTTGTCCAGGACTTCCAGCTGAAAAATCAAATATTACTGTATTTTATGTGACTCCAGACAGTCTGACATGAGCGGATTCTAGACACTAATTGTTCTTGTTGTTTTGTGCTTTTTCATTTTATTGTCTTGTTTTGTCTTGTTTTTGAAGTATGCAGGATCAGGTCATTCCTAATATAAAACTAATGCATGTCAGCCGTCAAGGAAACATGATAGAGGAAGGAAGTGTTTTAAAATCTGGAATGGTTTTAAATGTTGGAATTTGTTTATTTACTAGTACACCAGGCTATTATTCACATTATTATTCCCATTAGTTTAAAGGTGCAGTGTGTAAGATTTGTTTTCAGAATAAGGCAGACATGGTATATAATATTCCTAACTATGTTTTCATGCATGTATAATCACCTGAAAATAAGAACCTTTTAATTTTGTTACTTAAAAATGGTCTTTTTATATTTACAGTGGGAGCAGGTCCTCTTTCATGGAGGCCGCCATGTTGAAACACCGTGTTTCTACAGTAACCCAGAACAGACAAACTAAATACTGACTCTAGACAGGGCCTTTTAAGTGTTGTTTCTCCTTTACACAAGGAAGGTGAGGGTGGTGTGAAGAGATTGCAATGCAGCGATTATACCACTAGATGCAACTAAATTCTACACACTGGACCTTTAAAAACACATTTATCATGTAAAAATGAAAGAAGAGTATATAAGTTCATGAATAAAACAAAACAAGTTTGACAAAATAATCTTACTAGCTTTTTCCAGAGCCTTCAACCACATCTCGTTATTAACACATTATTTACCACTTTCACTTACAACCTCCCTTCCATGTGAGGACATGTTAGGATAAGACTTGTATGTACTGGCCACTTTATTTGGAGGTAAAACAGCATGATCGTTTTTTATGTTAATAACAGACAGTAAGGGTAATAATTCTCTTCCAAATAAGTGCTGATACACTTGTTGATACATGTGGGACCTACTTCTTTACCGATGCTGTTATGATCCACTATCTAAGCCATAACTTTATCATAAAACTGATGGCAGCACCATGGAAACAAACCTCAAGTTGTAATAAAGACTATAAACTGTGAGAAGTTAAATTTTGTCAAAGTGAGCATTATTCTGCTTATTCGTTTACTTCCAAATTTCTAAATGCACGTATCCATACACTGATTTATTTACACACGTCAGCATTGGGATTCAGTACATGGCAGGAAAAGCTGGGCTCCGTGATGATATTCTGAGTTTGTATAATGTGTATTGTTGGCCAGAAGAGGGCAGGCTGTATCTGACAACTGACAACATACATACAAGAATATCAACTCATAAAGATGTAGGTAGATTTTCAAATCTATCTACCAAAATTAAATAGATCTTGAGTAACAAAATATACTGTTGTACTCACCCAGTTGCTAAAGCAGGCAGGTAACCATCATGAAGTTAAAATAAGACTTCATATTTGTAAATTCCAGCAATCCAAGATCATCCAGGATCACCGAAACATGCCAGATATAATTTATGAGTTTTGACTGCAACTCTAATGTGACGTCATCATTTTTACTTCAATTCTGTGGTGTAATAAAGGCATTCTTTCTGAGGTTACATTATGTTTCATGTTCAGGACAGCTGAATAAACTGCAGGAGGGTCTATGAATTACAAATGTATTTATTAGCACCGTACAAATAAAGAAACAGCTGTGTAAATAGGCAATTTCTTATCTAAGACACACCAACTTGTTAAGGGATAATATGCTGATAGCTGGCTCACAAAAATAAATGATTATTTACAAAGCAGCTTTGACAGTTATTATCTTTATTACAGGTGATTTTTGTTGACTCCCTTTCTTTTCCAGGAAATTCATCTCAGTTCACTTCCCTATATTCCCTAATAACAACCATACTGTGACTCCAGAGGCTTGACATGCATTCTATGGTGTTTACAGTCTCACAGCATAGTTGAATTTATTTGGTCTCACTGTATACTTCTAAATTAAGCTCCTCCAAACCCACTTTTTATTCACAGTCTGCTCCACTAGCCAGTTTTCTGAACATCAGCCTTATAAGGTCTGATGGGAGCCACATGCCTAGTGGGAAACTCAAATATCCTTTCCCACTCACACAGAGAGCTTTTCATATCTGCACTTTCTTTCCTTGTAGCAGTTTGAGATTTTGCCTTGATAAAAGCTTTATAAATAAAACATGCGGTGATTATTATTACCACAGTTGCGAAAGAGAGGGAGAAATACCATTTACAAGGAAGCAAACTGGAACAGCACAGGCAATCTGTGACAGGCTAAAAACAGATCTCCAAGTGAAATACTCGGCTGAATGGAAGGCTAAAAGCACCCAGGGCACAGAATGGACTTCTTACTTATCATATAGTTCCCAGTAAAAAACTCCAGGTCAAAGAGTTCGGTTAGCCCGTCTATTAAATCTGTGTTCAACATTAAAAATTCACATTTGAATTTCTGAAGTTGTGCTTTCATTGCCTCGTGTCAATATATTATACTACGTGTCATCTCATTGCTGAATTGACAAACACCAAACTATTGAAATGTCTGCACTTTATGGAATGCAAACATATAAGTTTGCAATATAAGCTCATGCATTATTCACAGGTGTTAAAATCCCATCTGAAATTTATGCATTCCTGTCTGCATTATTAATCTGCTCTGACTCTGTGGAGGGTTACAGTATGTCTGTACAGTGGTCAAAGATAACATCCAACTTCTTGAGTTATACTGTTTTTTCACAATTAGAGTGTAATCATAATATGCTTATGAAATTTCATAGTCTTGTAGTCTCCCTCTAATTCCATAAATTGTTGCACAGATTAAACAAACAAGCTACAACATGTAAATGTGCGCCTCAGTGCTGTTGGTGGGTGTATTTTTGATCTTTGGAACAGTCTAGCTGTTTCCACATCCTGTCTCCAGCTCTCTACTTCACACACAGACGTGAGATCCATGTTGATTTTCTCATCCTGGTCTCAGAGAGTAAGTGAATATGACTATTACCTAAAATGAACTCTTCCTTTCAGATTCTGCAGATCATTTTCAAGTCATGCCTGTCACGCTTACATTTAAGATCCAGAGTTTTGTTTGGTCAGGACGAGATGTTAGGGTCCTAGTTGGTTTTGCTACACAGAAAAGGAAGGTAAAGTGATTGTACAATGTATCTTTGGTCAAAAAGTGTTTTATTATTATTTGGAAGCAACCAATCTCTTGTGGGCACCACTTACAATGTGTAATCTTCTGTTACATACCACCTGACCCATACAAAGTGTAAACATTAAACAAACTGATCTGTTATGTGGTCCATGTGAGACAATCTGATAATATGGATGGTGTGAATGACAGAAACAAAGTAAACCTGAAGATGAAGTGTTGACTGCTTAATGTAGTCTGACTCAACAGACAGACAGCGCCTCACTGTGGATAATGACGGAATCACAGCTCACACTGACGCTGTCTGTCCGTCTGACCACCTGCCAGTCATCACCTGTTCATTTTCTTTGTTCATTTTTCTCTGGACAGCAGGCAGAAACACTCACTGGAGGCAGATGTGAGTAGAAATGCCTTCTTCCAGCGGAGTGAGAGCATCCTGACAGCTGAACACCTCAATGGTCCTCTGGAAAACACACAGCACATTTAAAATACTACTTCAGTTTATATTGACATGAACACACACACAGACACAAGCTGCCTCACCTCCATCCCAGTCAGTAGCTCCTCTCTGGATGTGGTGAAGAGAAGCTCGTAGAGTGTGTATTTCTGAAACAGACTGCAGCAAACAGAACACATGAGGTCACTTTAATTATTCAAACACAATATAGCCTACAAGAGCACGGAGCTACTTCACCTATCTATCTTAAATGATACAATCACAGTGTACTGCCTGTAGTTTCAAGTGAGTTTGTTCTTTTCCTCAGCACATTACTGTGTAATCCACCACAAATCTGTGCTCAATTCTATTCATGAACGTAAGATGAATTATGGGTTTGCAGTGATGGAAAGTAACTCAAGTACTTAAACACATTTCTGTGGTACTTTACATGAATCTTTCCCCTTTCTGTTGATTTAAACATCTGCTCATTTCACAGGGAACTATACTTTTTTATTCAGTGGCTGTAGTTATGAGATATTTGAATATTTAATTTATATCAAGAATTCATATACAGTATAAAACATATGATCAGCTTGTACAGTAAAGGTCCCTGGTTCAATCAATGGTTTCGGCAACAACCCAACACTGTCTGGACTGTGGAGCCGCCACACTTGTGTCAGGTACTACAGCACAGTCATGTGGGGCTCACCATAGTGCAACCTCTGAATGGCGACAATGGCCAAATGAGGAAAAACTTGCATCGAGCAAACCTCTTCATCTTGTGCTACAGCAACTTTATACAGGAAGCGTGGCATTTTGGAAACCACAGTCTGATGTGGGTTGACTGGCAATTGCTGGTTACTCACCATTGTTAAAAAGTGTCATTTGAGCCACACTGCAACTGGCCAAGATGGTTGCTTTTAAAGTACGAGAGAGATATAACCAGCCACAAGAGCAATATGGGATGCTGGCTCAACTCGTCCACTGGGTTGATGCCAGATTTGAGCAAAAACAAATCTGCGTTCTCTTTGTGACGCGACCACAATACGGGATCCTGAGTCTGCTTGTCACAGGAAGACCTGAAGCCTTATGGAAATGGTTGCACTTTTACCTTTGCAGCTGCTTTTGTTTTGGAAAAAAAACTCTCGCTGTCTTATTCAGAGCCTGGATAGCTCAGACGGTAGAGCATCAGACTTTTAATCTGAGGGTCCAGGGTTCAAGTCCCTGTTCAGGTGCTAGGAGTAATCTTTGCCCGTCCCTGGGGCTACTGAAGCCAGAACCAAATTGCTGCTCATTAATAGTACAACCATGTACATCTGCTGCACTTTGTACACTTGTCACCTCCAGGAAAAGGGCACTTTTCAAACCTTACACCACGGTTTTGTTCTTGCAAATGCAAGGAAGACTTTTTTAACGTGAGTAGTGTTAGTGTCGGGGCTCATAAATGGTGTGGTGAATGGTGAAAAGTGCCAATTTTGCCCTTGTGTAGGCCGAAATAGCTCAGCTGGGAGAGCGTTAGACTGAAGATCTATAGTAAGCGTGTATAATGCATCATTATATATTAAACTACCTGGTACATAGTAATACACATAAAGTAGTACAAATGAGCCCACTCTGAGCAGTTATAACATTAAATGCTGCTTACTGAATGATATGAATGAACAATAATAATACATACAAGCTCACACCCTCTCCACATTTAAGAGTAGGCTAAGACTTTCCTTTTTGATAGAGTTTATATTTAGGACTGGCTCAGGTCACCCTTAGTGATGCTGCTATAGGACTAGACTGCTGGGGGACTTCCCATGATGCACTGAGCTCTTCTCTTCCTCTCTCTCTCTCCATCTGTACGCCTTATGACTAGCTTCTTCCCCAGAGTTTTTCTGCTTCTCCACTACATATACTATTATACTATTATGTTATCTATCTATCTATCTATCTATCTATCTATCTATCTATCTATCTATCTATCTATCTATCTCCTGTGCTGCGACAGCCTTTCACCATGTGACACCAGTTTGTCCAGAATGAACCCAGTCAACATGCCCACCGCCCACGCTGCCCGTGTTAGCCTGGCATAAAGATCTGCTTCATATACACCTATACCACCTGTGTGTGGCAAGTAATGGCAATGTGGGTTACAGGTGGAGCCCGTCATCAGGACTTCCTGTCACATCATGTGGGATAATGACTGGGCCAATTAAGGGACCAAATGGGGTCCTTATGTGCCAAACGGGGACCTATGTTTGATATGTGCTGTCACCCATGTAGGTTAAACATGGGTTAGCGTACACTACTGTAACCCACATGGGGCCTGCACAGAACAAATGCTCACATTTCCATGCCAGCATATCACTAACCCATGCTGGGCCCACATGGACATGTTGGCTGAGATTTAGAGGAGGTATGCATTCATAATCTTTTAGGCATCACTGAATGAGTCATACAGAGTTAGATCGTACCTGTGAATACAACACAATCTTCTCACCTGTTTCTGATGTAACTTATAAGTGCCATGGCATCTTCTTTGTCTAGAAGTGACGTGGTGTCTGCCTCTGAAGTCGAGCAGCAGCAGGCAGCACCTAAGGCCTTCGCAAACTCCATCAAGTTCTCCACTAAAACCATCTGTTTCTCTGGAATATGGCAGTAAAGCACAGATTATGTCATTTTTCATTGTAATTACACAAAATGTTTCTGTTGACTTGTTGACTGTACACGTGACATCTACTGCACGTCTGTCCGTCCTGGGAGAGGGATCCCTCCTCTGTGGCTCTTCCTGAGGTTTCTTCCACTTTTTTCCCTGTTAAAAGGGTTTTTTGTGGGCAAGTTTTTCCTCACTCGAACCGAGGGTCTAAGGACAGAGGGTGTCACTCCCTGTACAGACTGTGAAGCCCTCCGAGGCAAAATGTATTTTGCGACTTTGGGCTATACAAATAAAATTAGAATTTAGAATTAGAATTAGAATTAGTGCTGGACTTCTGATATATTTGACAGGGTATGTAGTTATTATTGAATGCATTTGATCACGTTAGTTTACTCATTTTCTGCATTGTATAATTAAAAGAGTCATTCTGTAGGTACAACTATTGAGATGTATTTCTGATTCCGAGTCTTTTATCCTGGGCTACTGTATTGGGGTTGCTGTAGATTGTATGGGTCTACCTAATAAGCTGGTAATCAGTGAAAGGTGTGTCCAAAAACACTCCCTATATTATTACTGCGTGTAAATCTAACCATTATATAGTGCCCTCAGACATTCCATCACATATCCATGGCACATACTTTCTGCTAACAATCCCAAAATGCAATGCTCAGCATTTTATAGATGAGAAAATTAGTGTCAGCAATGACCAAAGTGATGATGCTACACATACATATTTTTATATGTAACCTGAGCCTGACTATCCATTCATTTCCATGCAATATGAAAGTCAATTGTCAGACTCAGATCGAGTTACGTTATCTTCACATAGTAATCATACTAAATACTCAACCGCCTTACTATGAAACAATAATGTAACTTGGGTAGAACAAATGCATAAATTTGGCAAAAGTAGAGTCAAAAGTATGCTACTTGAGTTTCTTACTGTGAAGATATTAATGGAAACCAATGGCTGTCTGGAATCTAATTTGATCTCAGTTAATCTGATCTGATGAAGCATAAAATTGTGATGCAAATGCAGAGTAAGTGATTGAGTATGTTCCAGACAGTTTCATCCAAGGAGTTTTTGTAATTACAACTCTGTCTGACTGCATAAATACTGTCTGTAATGTATCTAGTCAGTAAGTAAAACTTTATACATTTGTAAAAGACAGAGAAGAATTGTTTGTTTACTAAAAATTACAGCTCTGAATTACAGTCCTCCTTATCTGTGTGTCCTCCCCACCTCTTATGTTATTTAGCAGCATGTGCAGTGCAGCCATGGTGAAGGAGATCTGTATGGGGGTGAAGTTGGCCTCTTTTGCCCACCAGAAACCACAGACATAGTAATCCAGTAGGGCAGCTTCCTTCATACACGTCTGATGGTTCCTGAAGCCCAGAATCTCCTTTAACTCCCTGCAGGCAACAGAAAGCACATCTGGATGAGCACTCTTCAGTGCAGCAGTAATTATAAGGGACATGTCCACACTCATATCCAGCTACTATTGAACCGTCCCTCAAAATAATATGAATCAAATCATTTAAATATAACCACTGTCAGTGTCTAATGAAATTATTTGGTATGTAAATGGTTAACAGATCTCATTCTACAAGTCCAGTAAGTTTTGAAGTTTTAAAAAGATTGCCTCCTCCCTAGGGCTGGGAATTGTTATAAAATGTTCCATAGCGGCACTGTTAGTGAGAGCTTGACTTCAATAGCAGTTCCTGAACAAAAAAAAGGAACATGGTTCTCAACATGAAAGCCTGAGGTCCATCATCTCACCCTCCCCCCTCCAAAGTGCCAGCAGACACCTTGCTTTGCCTACCATCAGTGTGTGAATACAAGTTCATTTATCACTTACATTCTACAATAAAACTGAAACATGCTGGGTATTTTACATTCCAGCAGGTCTCAATGTGTTTCAATTTGATATCTTTAGTCCCAGAAAATGATGAATAATGAAAAACGTCAGCATTACTCCTTCAGAACATCATTCCTGACAGGATGTTGGTGAGGTCTGTGGTCTGGTCTTCGACTCAGACCACACCGGTGAACATCCAGGGATTGAATTTTGAGAAGGTGGGAGCGTACAAATGCCTGGGTGTTCACCTCAACAATAAACTAGACTGTTCTGTCGACACAGACGTCCTGTACAAAAAGGTCAAAGTCGTCTCCACTTAATGAGGACACTGAGGTCCTTTGGAGTGTGCAGGACTCAAAAACTTTCTATGACACATTGGCGGCATCTGCATTATTCTATGCGGTCGTCTGCTGGGGAGGGGGAAGCACAGAGAGAGAGGCAGAAAAAGACTCAACAAAGAGGTCCAGCTCTGTCCTGGACTGCCCCCTAGACTACATAGAGGAAGTGGAGAGGAAGTGGGGGAGAGGAGGATGTTAGCAGTGCTGACATCCATCAAGAACAACTCCTCTCACCTCCCACATGAGACTGTGGAGGTCTTAAACAGCTCCTTCAGCAACAGACTGCTACTCCCACCATGTAAGAAGGAGCTCTACCACAGGTCCTTCATTCCAACAGTTGTCAGAGTCTTTAACACCAACATGACTTCATGACTTTTTTCTTTATATTTCTTACTTGTGAGTATTCTCTTATCCACCTTCTGTGTATGAGCTACTGTGAGCCCCACAATCCAATTGTGATGTCACAGTTTGCTGATGGATGAATTAGTCATTATGTACTGAAACAGAGGCCCTTTAATGGGCCAACATGATGTTTTTTTTCTTTTTTGTTTTTTGTTGGTTACAGGAACTAAGGGAGACTTTACACAGGGGTGGGTGTGGCTCTGGTGTCAGGGCAGGTAATCAGAGGGCCACAGGTTCAATTCCTGGCTCTCCCAGTCCAGTCGAAGTATCCTTGGGCAAGATACTGAACCCCAGATTGCTCCTGATGGCTGTGACGTCAGCGTATGAGTGTGTGTGCATGAATAAGCTAAGTATCATTGTAAGCACATTGGATAGGAAGTGCTGTATCTCTCATGCTGAGCAGTTGGCACCTTGCATCATTTGCCATCAGTGTGTGAATGTGACAAGTGTTGTATAGTGCTTTGAGTAGTCGATAAACAAGAAAAGTCCATTTACAACTTACATGAGCTGGGTATTTTAAATTAAATTAGTTATTAGTGTGTTCATTTGATATTAATCTGTCCAACAAAAAAATGAATGATGAAAAACTTCAGCATTACTCCTTCAGAATATTATTGGCAATATGTAGGTATATGATATGTATAAGAACTTGAAACTTTTAGAATTTCATGTTGAGAAATTAAATTTCAAGTAAGTAAAATATGAAAAAATCTAAATCATAAATACAACAGTTACAACAGTTTCAGTTTATCAAAAGTGTCTCATGACATGATAGAGACTGATGACATGAGCTTTTCTTAGAGTCCCTGTGACTAACGTTAGTGTCAAACAAAATACTGAGGAACTTCAATGTTGGACAATGGTCTTGGATTTAAAAACAACAGAGAACAATACAATACAGAATATCAAAAAACACAAATAATGTTACAGGAAAAATAAAAAGGGAGAAGAGACATGTCTGAGGAATCAAAATGTATTCATAATTCTGATTAAAATGCTGTAAAGTGAAGCATAACGACAGTATTTACCAATAATATTAACATTACAGCTGTTTTTAACCACAGCCATAACCAGCATACAGTATTACAACACCTCATTATTCTGATAACGTAGAGGTTATTCCTTTGAATACTCTGTGCATGTTTGGACCACAGAGACGGCGGCAGACATTTTACGTTTAGCGCAGTTAAATTACTGTAAGCTAGGTCGCTGTGATGCAGTTACATGCGGCTGACGCTACTTACGACTGAAGTTCATTCCCGCTTCTGTGGAGCAGCTCTTGGATTTGTTGGTGTGGCACCGCGTCCCACTGGAGGAGGAAGACGGTTTCCTCTTTCTAAAGAGGAGGGAAGACAGACAGGCAGCGGTTTGTCAAATAAGTGAGCACACAACACGACAGACACAACGTTCCGAGTGAAAATAATTAATTATTACCTCTAGGTTACTGTCTTTGACTTTTGGTTTGTCTTTCTTTTCACGACGGGTCGCTCCTCCGGACATGTTGACGCTCTAGTCGTTGCCATAGCAACCCCATCAAACTGCTCGAGTTCCTGTCCTTTTTTAAAATCTCACTGTTGTACTTCCGTTGGACTTGTGTACAGAATAATAGACCTTTAATAATAATAGACCTTTAATAATAATAGACAGCAGCCATTTTGACATGGAAAAAAAAAGTCGGGTCAACGCAGGTGTTTCCAATGATACTAATTAGGGTTCAGTTCCATTTATTGCAGTAGAGACTTTCCAGTGAGCTAACATGCACCACAGCAGCACCATGACTCTGTTTGACCTGAATGGAATGGAACCTTACACTCAAAAAACATTTGCCAAAATGCAGGACTTATGTATTTCAATTACATAGAAAATTTCCATCCATTTGAATTACATAGGTTTTGTAGTGGCCATTTGTCCATACAAATTAATCTTTAAACCAAACAAAATCAAAAGGCCACTGATGCACCATGGGAATGTGGTTTAACGCAGGCAAAAGAAGATGAATGTCCAAGCTGAATCCTTGCATATTGTGATGATTTATTTAAAAATAATAAAACAAACAAAAGAACAAAGAAAATCATGGCTGCTGCTGCCTCCTTTGTTCTGGTAAAAAAAAAAACCATAGGCCCACCCAGGTGCATGCTGGTACTCAAGGTGCCTACCTACCCAAATAACCTCAAGTGCACAGTGTGGTCCTTTTACCAAAAAATAAATAAATAAACCAAAATACTAACCATACAAATCTACATATCCTAAACAAATAACTAACAAAGAATATTAGCAAAAAATCTAATCTAAATAAAACAAACACTTAAGTTAATCAAACAAAGTTACTCATAATTAGCTAATTAAATTTACAACTAAGACTAACTTTACAAATAGCTCCTACAGGTTTAATATAAATTAACTAATAAACTCAATGTGCTTCCACTACACAGCAGTGTAGGTTTATGCATTCAATATTAATAAAGCCAATTTGTTTGCTCAAACCAAACAGTGAATCTTATTACTTGCTTCACATTAAGTTTGTTAGTTTATTTATATTAAAACCATGTAATTGAAATGGATGGAATTTTTTATGTTATTGAAATGCATGGCCTAAGAATGTACTTACTGCATTTACCCTACTATTTCCTGTCAAAATGGCTGCTGCATCTCAAACTGCATTTTGTGTCTTTTTAGCTAATCACAATTGAAACTATAGGCCTGGATGCTGTGTTTAGGTGTGAATTACTTATTGTTGATAATGATAACTGGCTCGAGTTAATTTGATCTTTGGTTTCCTTTTTTCCTTGCTTTACTTATCAATCATACTTTGACAAAGTTAAATATTTTGCATAACTTCCTCCTCCTGGTACAGATACAGACAAAGTCAGCACATGACACACATACACATGAAGATGACCATGTTATGTGGTCATAATTTTCAGTACAGTGAGCTTCCTTTCCAAAGGTCAGGTTGATCTATTCTATCATTCAGTCTATTCAACTGTTGATATCCAGTGAGAAGCTGCTGAGTAATCTATCAATACATTAAGATATCTGGTATATACTTTAATGATGAAGTAAAACCTTCTTGATAATCATCCACTTAACTGCATGAATTAGATTTCTAGGCCACATGTGGGCATATTTTTCCTTTTTAAAAGTGACATCTTTTCCCCTCTAAGAGTGGAGAGACACCAGAACTGCTCTGTCTGCCATTTTTTATCCAAGATTTTAATGGTTGTGTTAGAGCCAAACTCATTCTTAAAATGAATACACAAAATGCTGAACTATTTCACATGCATGAATTTAATAAACCAAAACTTAATGAACAATGACTGTTTTATTCAACTTCTTCAATCTCTTAAAAGCCAATAATCTGCAGCCAGTCAAACTCAAAGAACTTTATTATATATTCTACTGGAGCTTCCAAAGATACCAAAGATGTCAGGCTTTGGGGAAATTTCAGTCTAATTATCATATGGCTTCAACTGGGAGCTGGAAAAAGCTGACAAAGGATATATGAGATACTGTCAGTCTATGTGAAATAAGATGATTTTTCTACCGTAAAGCTACTGAAGGGGGAATGAAAAAAATATTTTAAAGGGTCAAATAACTCAAATCTTTAAAAATGGATCATAAACAGCAGAAATATGAGCAGTGCAGCTGTACTAGGGCCCATCATCTCATATCTGATCAGTCTGCTTCAGATGTATTTGGAACAAATCAGTCTGTATATCAGCTATTGGTCGGATAAACTGAAAAACACATTTGTAAACTTCATTTTGGGCTCTGGGTAAATGCAATGGACATTTTTAAGGCTAAATGATTCATCTATTATTGGTCAAAATAATGAACACATCAGTCAATATAACATTAGCCTCATTCTTAAGAAGGATAAATCACGGGATGTTTGCTCATCCTATGCTAAGCCTATCAAGTTGCTAAATTTAGATTTTATGCAAAATACTAGCATTAAAGCTCGAGAAAATCTTCCCAAATTTTATAAATGACGACCAAACAGCATTTATTGCTGGAAAGAACTCCTGTAACAATGTTAGGTTACTCAACATCATTCGACTGTTACTTCACTGTATTATTACTACTATGTTACTTCATCATAATCCACTAGGGGCTGTTAAATGCTACTCTTACTTTGCACTTGGGGTTAGAATCAGAATCAGAATCTAGATGACGCATTCTTACTACAGAAATGACGATCATATCAGGACACTGAGAAATGCCATCTGCACCAGATTAGAAAATGGATTGGAGTACAATGGCTCTCTTTATACATTCCAACTGATGCTGCCTTTTATGTTTCAACTTAAAACACTAACAAACGTCCAAAAATGACATCACTCTGCTGCTTTAAGTTGTCAAATACTTTGGTGATGGTGGATCATTGTTTGTAAATGAACAACCTGGACACAGTGCTGCTACAGAAAACTTTACTGAACACGCATTGTGGACCAGTTGCAGTGTCTCCACCTGAATTTAGTGTTTAGTTACAAACTACTTTAATCATTTCTGTTAATTATATATTTGATACTATCTAGAGTACCAAAGATATTAAACAAGTGGACAATCTCCACCCTCACTGTACCCCTCCCCTACGGTCACACAGCTCTGCTATGTTAAAAACACAGTGTTTATTTTACAAGCATGGACCAGGCAAAGCAACAGGAAACACACCTGGTTGGTGCCGATGTCATTTGGTACTTCATTGGTTGGACTAGAAATTATCATATTTTGTGTGTGGACCATTTTCTTTTTGCCATGTGGTCAGGACAGATATCAAGTATCATTTTTCTGGTGCTGATATTGTATCAAAGATTAAAATTATTGTGTATTATAAGTACTGGTTCACGTCTTACAGCTTCACATTAGTTTGTTCATAGTAATAGTTAACTTTGTCTGTAAAACTGTGTGCATGATGTACAAAACTCTCGCACTGGGACCCATTGTTACCACCCAGCTGAGCAAAAGTTACTCAAACAGAACAAGGAATTTGTTGGGGACTATTTTCAACGGCGGATTAATCCACATTTGGTCCTCTAGTGGATGTTTCTGGCAGCAGGACGGTTTATGTGGGATTGAGTCATGATAAACTAAAAATAAACTACAGTGTGTGTGTTCATGGTAATGAAGGAACATTAAAAATGGCATCAAACTGCAAGAGCAGACGTCAGGATTATTTCTGTACAGGTTACTTTGATTTAGAGTTAACAACTGCATGTCTCTGCAGGCTACTGAGAGATCTTCAAGATTGGAGCAACATTGCAGGAAACAGAAAAAAACATAGTAGTCTCACTGATTGCTGGAGGCGTGCCCCAGCTCTTTTTTTCCACCCTGTGTAACACTGAACTCCTTCAGACCTTTCACATATAACTCCTCTGTCCCCTGCAGCAGCCAGGACTGCCAGAGCTCCTCCAGTGTGCTTCAAAAAAACTCAGGACTCATACCATGTTCTTCAAGTTCTTTTGTGCTGTGGTGACCAGGTGTCTCTTTATCTTCATCTCTCTCATAGGGGTGTGGAGAGTGGTGTGGGTGAAGAACAATGGACTCTACTGGTTTCTTACCATCCTCTACCTGCCTCTGGTGGCTGAGATGATCCTCACCCTGAAAAGAAGGAGCGGAAACGATTATAAATGGTATGAGCTCCTGTACTCCGATTCATTATCCTAGGATAAATATGAATATTCAGCTCAAATACGACTGGCTGGCTGTAAAGACCAGTAAAGGGAATACAAGTTAAGATTAAAATAATATTTCAGTAATGATTTTATTCCCCCACAGGTTTTCTCCAGCTATCTTCCTCTTCCTCATCAGTATTATCCCATCATTATGGATTTTAGAGCTTCACCACCTGGAGAACAAATCTGCTGACTCAACGGTATCATGCATGGATTTTATTCTATCATATTCTATCATATCTTCTATTCTGGGAGTTTCGTGGCATAATACTGTGTTCATTGAGGATTTTCTCTCATTGTAGTGTGAAAAACTTGACTCGACTGAAAATATTAAGAGTCTTTTCAGACTCTGGATGAACTCAACCAATGGCAGTGAGCCACTCCAGGTGGGTTTGAGGTTAAATTTAAATTTAAAGGTTAATTTTAATCCTTTTCTGAAATGTGTCTTTAGTTCAAATAAATACAACAGAGACGAGTGTTCAGTTAAAGAGGTCAATTTTGAATTATTAATATATTACAAATTTAAAATATTTTCTACATATTACATTCATATATTTCAGCAGTTTCATATTGTTTGGCAGGGGAGGATTGTGGTCTGAACAGATTGTTCAATGTTACTGAATGATAAAGATCGTTGTTGTTGCTTGGATCCTCCCTATAGTAGTTTCTGCACTTCTGTTTTTGCTTTTCTGTGTCCTCACGTCTAGACAGTGGGGCTCTTTTTTTGCACAGTGTTTGGTAATGCTGGTTCACCTCAAAGAGGCTGTTGTGAGGCCGCGGCTCTTTTTTTCCCCTTATAACTCGAGCACATTCATAGAGCCGGCTGCTTTTAATGAAATGACCCACCCTCAATAAAAACAATTACAAGCTGAACACGTCTGCACTATGAAATATGTTCTATCTTTTGACCAGGGTTTCTTCACAGTTTTCACTAAAGAGGAATATTTTAACTCACAGTACTTCTTCTTTAACTTTGACCGCTAATCTTTTCTAGAGCATAGATTAAAAGTGACAGTAAAACGTGTCCCAGACAAACCGGGACGTCTTGTCAACAGTTGGGTAATTTTAGATTATTGTCGGTACATTTTTTAATTTTGGACAGAGCCAGGGAGTTGTTTCCTCCCTGTTTTCTCTTCCAGTGTTTATGCTAAGCTAAGCTAACCACATCCTGACCCAAGATGTGAATCTGATCTTCTCATCTTATTCCCAAAATGTTGGAACTATTTGGGACTTGGGAACGATTTCTTTTTTAAGAGTAACTAAACAGCAACTTCTCACCTTGCTGCAGTAAGGTGGAAGTGTACTTGGGGGTGTGTCAGTGATACTGGGTGATACTTTTAAACAGACAGAACAGAGAGTACTGCATTACACAATGGTGTTAATAATTTACTCTTTGAAAGATTATGAGATTATATTTTTTTGTACTGTGAATCATGCAAATCTTCTCTAGCAGAGTTCAAGAATAAAAATATCGAATGAGAACAACATGTGTCCTTTAAGTAGAAGCCTTGTCAGAGCCTAATATTGATATTTGAAAGGCATAATCTGTGATTGGTTTGTAGGAAATTGCGTGAGCCCGAACAACATCTGATCCTGTTGCGTTTCTCTCTATGACTTCTTTCCACGTCTCACACTACACAGGGGATCCCTCTGTCTTCAGTGTGTGCCAATGACTGGATCCTGGCTTTACACCAAATCCTGCTCATTTTACTAATCTTGGGGAAGTGGCTGCTGCCGGCTGCTGGAGAGCTGACCAGGGACCAGCTCTCGCAGTTACTACTCATCTTTGTAGGCACGGCTGCTGACATACTGGAGTTCACCTCTGAGTCACTGTCTGACATCAAGTGAGTAAGAGGGGAACAGAAGACAGGACAGAAGGAAGAAGTTACATTTAACTTGTCTTGTAAAAGAATTAACTGAAACAAGTGTGTGTGTGTGTGTGTGTGTGTGTGTGTGTGTGTGTGTGTGTGTGTGATACAGAGACAGCAGTCCAGCCATGGTTTACATTATTCTGGCAGTGTGGACTTGGAGCATGCTGCAGTTTCCACTGCATTTCTCAGGTTCAGTACATTTTTTTTTTTTTTGCTAAAGATACAGTGCTCTTTATCAGCAACATCTTGCTTTGCACAGACACATCTACAAACCACTGAGCATCTCCACTGTTTGTTGATGAGAAAAGCCACATTTATTTTTATGGGCACCTAAATATTGTATCAATACAGGCAGTAGTGTGGTCAATATAGTAGATCTAAGTGGCAACCTCTGTTGCTGTGAACATAGACAGCATAAATATGGACGTCGTATCTGTGACGTGGTAGCTCTGGTCACTGCCATCTTGGCAGTCCTGCCTTTGCCATCTAGCCTCCCAGCTATGGGCAAAGACGTGGAGCATGGGTGAAGCTGAGGCAGAAGGAGAGTGAATGGGTGACAGCACCCACAGGTCGATCAAAGTGACCGTGCTCTTAATTCTGCATAGTTCTATAAAAATTCACCCTCAGTACAGTTAGCAGTTAGGAAATTAGCCATAGAGACCAAAACTGTTTTTAGTACCAGGCTGTAAACATGTTTATTTCTGCTGTGAAGTTGGACATTTTAACATGGGGACTTATGGAGACCGACTTGATCTGTAGCCAGCCTCAAGAGGACGCTTGGGAAACTGCAGTTTTTGCCTCTTCCACATTTGGCTTGGAAGTAGAAGATACAAGAAGGTACAAAAATGGTTTTCCACCTCTTTGCCCATTTTTCAAATTAGCCAGCAAAAGCAAGACTGCCAAGATAGACAACCAGGGCCACCACACTGAGCTTTACAACAGCTCTTCAGAAACCTGTGGGGGACATCACGAAGACTATGGCCATGTTTTATACAGTCTATGGGTAGATCCGAAGCCCCAGGCACATGATACAGACTGGCCCAAAAAGACCTTTTTTCATAAGCACATTGTAAAAGAAGCAGCTATTTTGAGCATCACAACGAAATGACTCATTGACATAATTTGATCCATATCAAATATAACAATTGGAAAGTCTAAATGGACACACGATTAAATCATTTTAACCCCATTCAAGTTAGCAGAGGGCTAAACAGGAAGTTAACTGCTTGGTCGGCAGAAGTCTCTTGTGTGCTTACTGTATGAACTACGGAAGCCTATATGGGTAATTGTATGCCTGAAAATAACTTTCTTGACTTAATGCACCACTGTGCAGCTCCATAAAAAAGAACAGTCTGCTGAGAAACTGCTCAGGATGAGTAAGTGACACCATCGCCACATTGCCCTTTCAGACGCAACACGGCAATGCACTCTGAAACCTGAAACCCATTATTTCCACAACAGCTTTTCACTACATCGAGCAAGCATTGACTTGGAATGAAGTTATCTCACTACACGTTCCAAGTAGCTCGCCCAACACCGACCATAGTTTAGAATTACAGACATCTTTCCAATGAAAATATGGCAGATTGCAACTGAGCTAATGCAGTCAACTTAAAGTTATTTCCTCCTTTGTCTCAATAGTAATGGGTGCGTCCTCAGACGACCTCTCCGAACCTGCACCCTCCCGCCTTGCTCACCTCAGGACTGATATCTGGAGCACTGTGGAAGCTTTGTTTATCCAGGATGGGCCCTTCCTGGTGGTCCGCCTCACTGTCATGATCTACTTCAATGTAGTACACCAGATGCTGATCTTCTTCGCCATCAAAAACTTCCTGGTTGTCATTCTCAACATCTACCGCCTCTGTGTCCTCATCTGTGACAAGACCTCCTGACTTTGGATGTTATCCCAGTGCAGCAGGTTACAGTAATGATGTTACTGTATGTGCCATTGTGATTGCATGTCACGTTCTAGTGTAATTTGTTTTGTCTAAACTTGCTATTTTACTATGAAAGATACTGCAGTTTTCTACTAAAGGCCACGCAGTTTCAATAGGTAATGTACTGTATGTATATTAGTATGTATAAGAATCCTACTTATTATGTGACAAAAGTAACAATCACTTGCAAAGTAATTGATTGTGACACCGTGCACCTCATGTGTTAGTCTTGATGAAGACATATTTCTTGTTGAAACATCAGAAACTAAGTAATAAATTAGTCTCTGCATTGGAGTTATGTTGTTTCATTCTCAGTGGAAGAAGTGCAAAGTAAAAGTCCTTTTAGGTTGCTGTGAAGCTGTTTGTATGCTGTAAGCTTAGAGGGCGCTGAAAACATTGAATTAAATCAGGGCTGTAGATTATAATCAGTCTTGGAGGTTATCTTTTGTTTTCAAAATATTTTGAAAGTCCCCAAATTCATTTTTGTTATTTACATGATACAGATATTAGTCCTTACATGCAAGTGGAACCGGTCTTCAGTAGAATGGTAAATGGGCTGTATTTATATAGCACCTTTCTAGTCTTCCAACAACTCAAGGCACTTTTAGGTCATCAACTTGAATATTTCTGAACACGTCAAATGAAGGACAGGAACTATATAAATGTATGTTACTTTTATTGCTCTTTGTCAGACTCTGAACAACTTTATGTGTGCGAGGATCTCTGACCTTTCAGCTGAAATACTTGACTTGGTATTCTCTCAGTGATATTCTTTGTCATGATGTTCTTACATATTACAGTTGTATGCTCTTATTGTCCTTTTAACCTCATTTTATTCTCACTCTGTTGAATAAATCAAAGACAAAAACAATATTGGAGTTACTCTGTTTATTTATTCATCTCTCACAGGAGTTTCCTCCACAAAGAACAGCAGGCCTAGGCTATTTTGTTAAAGGTCCAGTGTGTAACATTTACGGAGATTTATTGACAGAAATGAAATATAATATTCATAACTATGTTTTCATTAGTGTAAAATCACCTGAAAATTAGAATAGTTCTGTTTATATAGTGTTAGAATGAGCCTTTATATCTACAGAGGGAGTGGGTCCTCCTCCACGGAGTCAGCCATGTTGAACCTCCATGTTTCTACAGCAGCCCTGAAGGGACAAACCAAACACTGGCTCTACATTGTATGTTTTGTGTTTTTAACAAGTTTCACTGTCACTGTGGTTTCCCCTTCACGCTTGAACTGAGAGGGAGAGGTGGGGGGTATTCAGTCGGGTAAATTCTGAAACTTCACCACCAGATGGCACTAAATCCTACACACTGAACCTTTAAATCAAAGATGGTTTCAAAAAACAGCCCTCACTGAAGAGTCACTTTGTGTATTTGTGTTACATGGATTTAGCCATCAACCTCTAAAGCCAATGCGGAAGTGCCAGAAACTGCAGTTCCTGGAATGTCCACTTGAGGCTGGTTACAAGACGTAATTTTCCGTAGGTAATGTACTGTATGTATATTAGCATGTATAAGAATCTTACTTATTATGTGACAAATGTAAAAAATCGCTTGTGATATCATGGACGTCATGTGTTCTCAATGAAGACATATTTCTTGTTAAAATATCAGACCATTTTTGGCCATTTTTGAGAGGCAGGACTGCCAAGATGCCCATGCCATGCCTGCCTGTTAATTAAAAGGAACTATGTAACTTACAGCCAAGTGTACACAAGAGCCTTGAAGAGGCAAACCCTCCGTTCTTTGTATTAAATCATATATAAAAAAAACAGTTTTTAAGATGACAGTTGTTTTGTTCAATGCCATTGCTTTTGACCAGTTACCTGATTTGAGTACACACACACACGGCAGAGAAATCATTTTGTAACAAGTCAGATAACAGACATATGCATACACATGCTTCATAAACAGAAACACAAGCACTGTCCAAAACTGCAAATGTCGAGCCAGGAGGCTGTGTTAACTCATAAACAACAGCTTATGAAACAAATGCTGGCCAGCCAAAGGTTATTTATCACTGTACAGTAAGGGCTTTAGTTGCTGAATATAGAAACATGGATATTTTGCCATTTGGCCAATCTTTCACCTGGACCAGATCCTGCCTCAGAGGCAGCAGGGGTTTTGGAAGCAGGTGAGGCAGGCTCAACGCTCTATCACTGTGGCTGTGGAGAGTCTTCCTCTACTGTATATAGCAGGAGATTTAGGACATCTCATACACTAATTTAATCACCAGAGTTTGATGTCATGAGTTGTTGTTGCACACGTGTGCATCTTTCTTGATGCCTTAAACTGACTAGCAGGAGATTGACTTGTTCTGTAGCCAGCTTCAAGTGGCCGTTCAAGGAACGGCAGTTTTTGGCACTTCCGCACTGGCGTCACTTCACAGCGACAGAGGTTACTGCTTGGTCAGACTCCATGAGCCCCCATGTTAAAATCTTCACAGCAGAAATAAACATGTTTACATTTCTAAGGCTGGTGCTCTGTCTGGGGCATTGGATCGACCCATAGACTGCATAAAACATGGACGTAGTCCCACAGGTTTCTGAAGAGCTGTGAAGCTCAGTGTGGTGGCTCTGGTTGTTTCCATCTCGGCAGTTCTGCCTCCGCTGGCTAATAAAAAATGGACAAAGAGGTGGAGCATACAGACTTACAGACATACTTCTACTTCCTCTTTGGTTTCACTTCATAGTAAAGTGGCAACCTCTATGAACTTGAAGTGAAGTGCCAAAAACTGCAGTTCCTTGAATGGCCACATCAAGGCTGGCTCCAGAAGTGAGTCAATCTCCATAAGCCCTCATATTAAAATGTCCAACCTCAGGTGTGGTGTGTCGACGTATCGTTCAATTTGAACTAATCTTTTATATGACTCAGGAGTAATGAGTAGTCTCAGTGAGTGATTCGTTCATTTTCATGCAGCACGTTCTCTCGCCACATGGCAGCTGCATAAGCTCAGTCAGGACAGGAAACAGAAATGATTAGTTCACGACTCAACTATGCGTCCTCGAGTCTCTCGTTCATTTGTCACGTGACAGGCCGCTCAGGCTGTGTGACGAGCAGTACACACAGGGGTTCGTTAATACGGATCGGTCTTTCGTCCATTTGTCACGTTTACATCGCCCACAAGAGGGCTACGGGCTACCGCCCGAGAGTAAGTGATCCAAATCAGTAAAAAGACTTGAACTTCCCAACACTACCAACTTCACAGCAGAAATAAACATGTTTACAGCCTACAAAAAACTGTTTTGGTCTCTTTATAGAACTCACCTGTTCAGATGAAATTAAGGCTTAAGCTGCTTTAATTGTCAGCACAAGTGGCTTGTTTGAGCAGCCAGGCTTGATTCAGCCAACCTCAGCAACACCCACGCTTCACCTCTGTGCCCATTTTTGGATTAGCCGGAGGCGGCTGAGACAGAACTGCCAAGATGGCAACAACCAGAGCCACCACCTGTGACTGACGTCAAGGAGACTACGTCCATGTTTTATACTGTCTATGGTTACATTCCAAAAAGGTGATGGAGGTGGTGGTGTGTATGAAAATATATATTATTTTTAGTTTAGAAGTGGATTTTATGAATTAGTTAGAAATATGTGTAGCTGATCACTACATGTACTCTAACAGCTCTCTGTATCCTAATCCTCATGATGGCTCCCATCACATTTTCCACAACCTGTTTGAATGTCAGCTGAGACGTCACACCCTCCACTCCCCGCCCAGGCTCACTACGTAACATGCGGCACATCGTTACAGGCAAATGAAGCGCAGCCACTATCTTCTCTGACCTGGATCGAGGAGGGTCTGGTCCGGATTCTGCTCAGCTGAGAGGAGAGAAGACATCACCGCAGGTAACTCAGCCCTCTGCTTTCTCATCACATATCGTTCATAATGTGTCATCTGATCTCTGATGGAGAACACTGAGAGAAATAACTGAATAATTCTGATTACAGTCACAGTCAGAGCCCAGAACACGTTAATAAGCACGTTTCTTTACTAAACAAACAGAACCGTGTCGGTACCGTGAGCAGGCTTCACCTCGCCTCTGTAATAAAACATTATTGTGACAGTGTGATGAATCCTGAACGTGATCTCTCCTCCTCCTCCTCCTCCTCCTCCCCGCCGCCCACACTCACTCGTGTCATTCAAAGCTGGAGGAGGATGCAAAGTGTGGGCTCGGTGGTTCTAACGATGAATCCTCTGCTTTGATCCGTGCAGATGGAGTCGGGACCGGGAGGCCGTGGCTGGCCGTCAGCGGTTCTCCTGGAGCCTCAGAGCTGGACAAACTCCTGTGATCCGATCATCCTCTGCTGAGTGCTGGAGACAGAACGACAACTTCATTCTACATTCTCCTCCTCTCCATGGAGCCGGAGGGAGCAGGGTAAGAGAGGGGGGAGGCAGCAGGGAGAGACTCCGGGAGAGACCAGAGCTTCACACCTCAAGAGTAACTCTACTAAGGCTAATGGTGAGAGGCTTTTACTACTGTATCCAGTTATAATCACGTCATACCTGATGCTTTGCCTCATTGTTAAGGGTTTAAATGTGTTTCAAATCCAGGTGAAGATTTTATTTGATTTCATACATATGAATTGAACTTTCTATCCTTTTCATCCTCCAGACCACAAGACACTCTGAAATACTGAAGTCTAAATGTAGTTTTCAGCTGATGTTATTGAAATACTTCTGCTCTGTCACTCATGGCTCTGCTCACTGACACTCACTGTCAGATGATGTTCACTGAAACCGTTGAACTCAGTGGAAGTACTTAGTACTTTCAAAGCTGCATGTCAGAAACAGAGGTCATCAAGCAGGGCTGGATAAATCCAGAATCCAAATGAAAAAAAAAAAAGAGCTATGGACTCGTGCTGACCTCCCTGTCTGATTAGTTATTAATTAGTTACCTATTAAAGTCGTGGTAGTTTATGGTAACTGGACAAGTGTTGATTAAAGGGGTACTCCGCTCATTTTACAAGCCAAAGTCAATAATCCCAGAGTACTACCCGTGAAAATGATAGCACGATGTCTTTGGAGGCTTTAAATGACTCTTTCAACAAAATTACTCAAGTGACGTTGACCCAGATCTGAAGACAACACATTTTAACAGAATGTAGGAATATGCATTATGGGAAGTGTAGGAGCTTTGTGTTTTGGAGCTTTACGCCTCTGCTGCTTTGATTTGGACCTTTGTTTTTAGAAAGGTGTGTTTCTGTGGCAATTTCATTCTGTTGGTCAGTTTTAAGTGAAATTTCTCAACAAATACTGAACGAGTTGTTCTAAAAAATTTGACAAATCTTCTTGGTGAGCAAAGGATGTATCCTCATGGCTTTAGTGACTTTTGCTTCAGCATCATGAGGTTGTTAGTGTTGTTTTTAGTGAAATGTCTCAACAACTTTGGTGGATTGTCATTACATTTTTTAAAGACATTCATGTTCCCTTCAAAATGAATTACAATAACGCTGTGATGCTCTGACTTTTCATCTTGCAGCCCCCTCAAGTCAAATGTCAAATTTGTCTAATTTTTGACCAAACACCAGAAAAACTAATGACCACCTTACCATCCTCATCCTCACCACTACCAACCTCAGCTATACTAATGCGCTGATTAGCAAATGTTAGCATGCTAACATTCTAAACTAACATGGTGAATATGGTAAACATCCAACCTGCTAAACATGAACATACTAACATTGTCATTGTGAGTATGTTAGCAAAGTGATGTTAGCATTTAACTCAAAGCACCACTGTGCCTACGTAAGGGTCACTTACTAGCTTGGCCTTTGGGACTAAAATCCTTGGATCTCTCTTTTTACATGTTGGGTTCATGTAGGTTTTTCACTGAACCATTACAGATCAGGTCCAAAAATGTGGAGCCATAAAGACCCCTAGTTAGGAGTACATAGTGGTGTTCTTGAGAGTTGGTGTGGCTGAATTGAAAAAGAATCAGACTTTATTGTAGATGACACCAATAAATTTGAAAAAGCCCTAATACATCCAGCATATCGGCTCAGGACATTCCTGATACTAATGAAATGTGTCTGAAGCACTCAAGATCGATAATCCTCAACAGTGTTCGATTTAGCTTGAACATCTCACAGAAATGTTAGCAGTCGGAAGAAAAACCAAGGAGTGAGAAGAAAATACAAACGAGGGATGATTTGAGCAGTCAGATGTATTTAGAAGAAAATATGATTTTTCATTTTGTATCTGGAGTCCCTGTAAGCCGACACTTGTCCGCTGATGAAAAGCTCTGATGCTCTAAATTCAGATTCAGAACAAAAGACGCCTAATTACAAAATCTTACCTCATGACACAGCGTGCGGGCAGTCAGCTGAGATAAGCGGAGTGTAGTGCGCGCACATCTCTACTGTGTATGCACGCCTGTATTTATTTATTTATTTTTTTCATTTTATGGGATCTGCAAAGGATTTAATCAGTCATGCTCTGTCTAATAGATGGGCTGTTCAGTAGAGCATGATGGGAGAGCATGCTGTCCCAGAGTAAGAGAGCGATGCGAGGAGGAAGACGTGACAGTGTCTCTAAAATACAAGGCCTTTGCACACAAAGGAAAAGCGAGTTGACGCTGTCGTAAAGACGGAGCCAAGTTAGCTCTTGATTCCTGCCTCCATGGGAATCCTCATCTTGAATTATGCACATGCAGGAGTGTTTTCCAGTGAATAGAAGGATAAGGCCTGAACTGTTGTTTGAAGGCACATTTTACCTTTTAACACAGAGGGAATGCTACACCTGTCCAGGAGATGCACATCATCTTACTGTACATGAGTCACCTTCTCTAAGCCTCCTTCACATCCCTGCTTCCACAGCTAAGTCATCTGAGCTCGGCTAAACAACATTAATGCACGTGCAATGATTCATATTTTATTAAAAGTATTTATTGGTAGCTTCACGGATTTGGACTAAACAAAATGTCAATCATAAGCGTAGATGAAAGGAATAATTTTAACATAATCAATTTCATGTTTGGGTGCCACCATTTTAGACTGATAACCAAAGATTGTCGTGTCTCACTGTTGTCAACTTTTGTGTGGGACCGGTGTGTGACCACGCCAACCAGAATACATTGCATTCTTTCTGAATCTGCAGTTGATCGCACCGATTTCCATGTTTTTCTCTCAGTAAATGTATGATGACAGATGCTGTTTGTTTGCGCATTTGCCACTCAAGGGGGGAGTGACAATGGCGATATGCACGAGGGTCATTATGTGCATACACTGTAACGCAAGTGGACAGTTCGGTGCTTGTCATCAGTGAAGATTCACAGAGATTTGGATGTGCGTGTTTTTGTTAATGAACATGTTTCTATCATGAACTGTTTGTATGCTACACTGGCTGTGTTTTAATGAAGAGATATGGCACTGTGACACTGTAGTGTGACACTTGTTAAAAGCTCTTGGGTGACAGTGGGGGTCCTTTGGCATGACAGAATGAGCTACTGTACATCAGTCTGCCTGCTTATTAGTAAGATGAATCCGGCTCTTGTCAGCAGCAGCAGACAGACAAAGCTAGCTGGTTAGCTTTAGCATTTAGTGGCTAAAGAGGCAGATAGAATGCAGGAGTTTGTGACCAAAACAGAGCTGAAGGGTAGTGAATATCGGACTTATATATATATATATATATATATATATATTATATATTCATCGGGAGTAGTAACAGATTACAGTAATAATATCAAAGAACATTACATAGAAATACAAGTTCCTATTGTCAATTTAAGTTAAACACATTTCACTAAGGTTGTTCTTTTATCATGAGACAAATGATAAGTTGAAATTGAAAAAAAAAAATGAAGTGAATGGAGACCAAAACAGAACGACCGAAAAAGAAGAATAAACATAGATTCTCCAGCTGGATGCTAATGTTGATCTGTGTCTGCTGAATGTTTAAACGAGGAAGTGTTTCCTAACACGCTCACCATATCAATGTTAAAAAATGGTAATATGCAGCTTTAACACCTTTGGACACCTTTCTGGGGAAAACCTGGTCTGATTAGGAGAGACGGCATCCATCCCACTTTGGATGGAGCAGCTCTCATATCTAGAAACATGGCCAAGTTTATTAGTCGACCAAAACCGTGACAACCCAGAGTTGAGACCAGGAAGCAGAGCTGCAGTCTTACACACTTCTCTGCGCCTCCATTAGGGCAGCCACCCACCCAATCCTTAAGTATAGAGACTGTGTCTGTCCCCCGTCCACCTACATTATTTAAAGATAAAACAAACAGAGGAGGAGCTCATCATAAAAACCTAATAAAAATTAAAACAACATCCCCAGCAGTCCAAAATAAGATAATTAAATGTGGACTCTTGAATATCAGGTCTTTGTCCTCTAAAGCTGTTTTAGTCAATGAATTAATATCTGATTATGATATTGATTTATTTTGTCTCACTGAAACCTGGCTGCAGGAGGATGAATATGTTAGCTTAAATGAATCCACTCCTCCCAGTCATTGTAATACTCATATTCCTCGAAGTACTGGTCGAGGTGGTGGAGTTGGAGCCATATTTGACTCAAGTCTATTAATAAATCCTAAACCTAAACTAAATTATAATTCGTTTGAAAGTCTTGTTCTTAGCCTTGCTCACCCAACCTGGAAAACATTACAGCCAATTCTATTTGTTATAGTATATCGTGCTCCTGGTCCTTACTCTGAATTTTTATCTGAATTTGCAGAATTTGCATCAGGCTTGATCCTTAAAACAGATAAAGTAATTATTGTAGGTGATTTTAATATTCATGTGGACAACCACAATGATAGTCTTAGTACTGCGTTTATCTCTTTGTTAGATTCAATTGGCTTCTGTCAGAGTGTAAATAAACCGACTCATTGTCTGAACCACACTCTTGATCTTGTTCTCTCATATGGCATTGAAATTGATCATCTAATAGTCTTTCCACAGAATCCTCTTCTGTCAGACCATTTTTTAATAACCTTTGAGTTCATATTACTGGACTATAAGCCTTTCTGCAGAAACTCCTACAGCAGATGTTTATCTGATAGTGCTGTAGCCAAATTTAAGGAAGTGATTCCTTCAGTATTGAATTCAATGACTTGTCTCAATGTAGCAGAGGACTTGTCTGCTTCCTTTAGCCCCTCACAAATAGATCATCTTGTTGATAGTACTACAGGCTCATTACGAACAACTCTAGACTCTATTGCACCTCTGAAAAAGAAGATAATTAAACAAAGGAGGTTAGCACCATGGTATAGCCAGCAGACTCACAACTTAAAGCAATAGGCACGTAATTCTGAACGCAAATGGCGTGCCACTAAACTGGAAGAATCTCGTTTAGCCTGGCAAGATAATCTTAAAACATACAGGAAGGCTCTCCGTAGTGCCAGAGCAGCCTACTACTCTTCATTAATAGAGGAAAATAAGAACAACCCCAGGTTTCTCTTCAGCACTGTAGCCAGGCTAACAGAGAGCCACAGGTCTATTGAGCCATCCATTCCTTTAGGTCTAAGTAGCAATGACTTCATGAGCTTCTTTAATGATAAAATTATAACTATTAGAGACAGAATTCATCACCTCTTGCCCTCAACAGGCACTGATCTGCATTCTGATACAGCAAGTTTGGAAACAGCTGTAAAACCTGATATATATTTAGACTGTTTTTCTCCCATCGACCTTCATCAAATAACTTCAATAATTTCTTCATCTAAGTCGTCAACCTGTCTCTTAGATCCCATCCCAACCAGGCTGGTCAAGGATGTTTTACCTCTAGTTAGCCCTTCTTTATTGGATATGATTAACCTGTCTTTATTATCAGGATATGTACCACAGTCCTTTAAAGTAGCTGTAATTAAACCTCTTCTTAAAAAGCCCACTCTAGATCCAGAGGTTTTAGCCAATTACAGACCGATATCAAACCTTCCCTTTCTCTCTAAGATACTTGAGAAAGCTGTAGCCAATCAGCTGTGCGACTTTCTCCATAAGAACAGTTTATATGAGGATTTTCAGTCAGGATTTAGAGTGCATTATAGCACAGAGACCGCACTAGTCAAAGTTACAAACGACCTCCTAATGGCATCAGACAAAGGACTCATCTCTGTACTTGTCCTGTTAGATCTTAGTGCCGCATTTGACACCATTGACCATCAAATTCTTTTACAGAGACTGGAACATCAAATTGGCATCAAAGGAACCGCCCTAAGCTGGTTTAAGTCTTATTTTTTAGATCGTTCTCAGTTTGTTCTTGTCAATGATGAATCCTCCATGCATACCAAAGTTTGTCATGGAGTCCCACAAGGTTCTGTACTCGGACCACTTCTATTCAGTTTATATATGCTTCCTCTAGGGAACATTATTAGGAATCACTCCGTTAATTTTCATTGTTATGCCGACGACACCCAATTATATTTATCGATCAAGCCTGATGAAACCAATCAATTAACTAAACTCCAAGCATGCCTTAAAGATATAAAAAGTTGGATGACCTTCAATTTTCTGATGTTAAATTCAGACAAAACTGAAGTTCTTGTAATTGGACCCAAAAACATCAGAGACTCTCTCTCTAGAGACTTAGTTACCTTAGATGGGATCACCCTGGCCTCCAGCTCCACCGTAAAGAATCTTGGAGTTGTTTTTGATCAGGATTTGTCCTTTAATGTCCACATAAAACAAATTTCAAGGACTGCATTCTTCCATTTACGTAACATTGCCAAAATCAGACGCATTGTATCTCAAGCAGATGCAGAAAAACTAGTCCACGCATTTGTTACTTCTAGGCTTGACTATTGTAACTCATTGTTATCAGGCTGCTCCAATAAGTCTCTTAGGACTTTGCAGCTAATTCAGAATGCTGCTGCACGTGTTCTGACAGGAACCAAGATCAGAGATCACATCTCTCCCATTTTGGCTTCCTTGCATTGGCTACCTGTTAAATCTAGAATAGAATTTAAAATTCTTCTCCTTACATACAAAGCTCTTCATGGTCAGGCACCATCATATCTAAAAGAGCTCATAGTACCTTACTACCCCTCTAGAACACTGCGCTCTCAGAATGCTGGGTTCCTTGTAGTTCCTATAGTTTCCAAAAGTAGATTGGGAGCCAGAGCTTTCAGCTATCAAGCTCCTCTTCTGTGGAACAAACTACCATTTTGGGTTCGGGAGGCAGACACGGTCAACACTTTTAAGAGTAAACTTAAGACTTTCCTTTTTGATAGAGCTTATAGTTAGGGCTGGCTCAGGTCATCCCTTAGTTATGCTGCTATAGGACTATACTGCCGGGGGACTCCTCCTTTCAGGGTTATGCCTAGCCAGGCATGGTATTGGTTGAAGATGCAGTCACATCTCCCTTTACTGAAAACCTCTCTCTCTCTCTCTCTCTCTCTCTCTCTCTCTCTCTCTCTCTCTCTCTCTCTCTCTCTCTCTCTCTCTCTCTCTCCTCTCTCTCCCCCCTCTCCATCACCACCACCATCTGTAAACATACATGTCTGTCATACATGTACATTAATGCATCTTACTAACTAAACTTCTTCCCCGGAGTTTCTGTGCTCTCTCGTCCAGCAGGTTCTCGTGGATCGTGACTGCTGCTGTGGTCCTGCATGACGTCCACTACATATATTATTACTGTCATTAATGTTACCATATCTCCATTACAGTTTATAGTAACTTAGTTAATGATTTGCTGCTGCTGTGCATCTGTGTCTCTCTATCTCTATCACAGGTTCCACTGCTACTGTAATCATTTTATCATTCATTGTAATCCATTGTCATTTTTCATTGTAATTATACAAAATGTTTCTGTTGACTTGTTGACTGTACACATGACATCTATTGCACGTCTGTCCGTCCTGGGAGAGGGATCCCTCCTCTGTGGCTCTTCCTGAGGTTTCTTCCACTTTTTTCCCTGTTAAAAGGGTTTTTTGTGGGCAAGTTTTTCCTCACTCGAACCGAGGGTCTAAGGACAGAGGGTGTCACTCCCTGTACAGATTGTGAAGCCCTCCGAGGCAAAATGTATTTTGCGACTTTGGGCTATACAAATAAAATTTGAATTTGAATTTGAATTTAAATTTTGGTTGCAGTCAGAGTTTGGTAGTTTGCATGTACCCGCAGACAGTGAGTTGTCTTTGATTAGATACCCGTTGGTGGAAGAAGCATGCAAATCCTTTAAATCAGTTAAAGCAGCTTTAAGCCATTTCAATCATTCACTGGTTTTCAAATGTGATTGTGTCTTACATGATAGTTAATTAGATTTTTTTTTTGGAATACTTTATTAGTTAAACAAAAAAGTAGCTTTCATCTTGGGGTTTGGGAAATTGTGATGGCATTTACATTTTCTTATCATTTTAAACAAAAAAATCAATTAAGAGAAAATAATCTGCAGAAATAATCTTCAGATTAGTCAATAATGAAAATAAGACATATTTCCAACATTATTACATTATTAGCTGGTGGATTAAGTCTTATGGCCAGCTCCTCTCATCCTGTCAGATCACTAGACAGTATCTGGCTGGAGAAAAGTGCAGCTGGGTTCTCAAAGGAGAAAAGTGTTCAAAAGGACAAAGCTACAGTTTCCCCAACCAGGTCTGGTAATGAGCCTTTTGTTCATTTGCTTTTCATATTTCAGGAGACAGTGAAATCCCTGTTATCATGTTTTACATGTTTGATGATGTGCAGCGAGTTATATTAAGACAGTGATGTCAGGGCAGTGAGGCAGCTCTACAAATACAGTAAGCTGTAGTACAGTCTAAATCCATGACAGGCTGGGTGGGGGGTGGGGGCTTCAATATAATAATATGATTATACTAATTTACATTGACATTGCACTACAATGCACAGGTAGCTTCATTTTTCCAGTCACTCGGTGTGTTGTTAGATCCTGGGACCCCATTAGGAGATTTCATTAATGCACTCATATTTAAAGAGGCTTGAGTAATTGTGCAAGGCTTTGGAAACATGCAGAACATTCCATCCTCCAGCAGCAAGTCTGCAGGCTTCATATAGTCATTCTGATGAGCGTGAGTGAGGCTGGATGTTATGAGTGCTGATGGTCCATGGCAACATTGTTGAATGCAGCACTGGCTGTATGTTTACTTGTAGCATGTTGGCATCAGTGTCAGAAGCTGAAGACAGAGAACTACAGGTTCAGCTGCTTGAGTTCATAACGGAACGAGTCATTCATGTCTGTGTGTTTGGTGCCGTGTCAGGACGTGGTTAGCTTAGCAGAAATACCTAAAACAGGGGTAAACAATTTAGCCTGGCTCTGTCAATAAAGTTCAAAAATACACCTGGCACCAGCTCACAGATTCATACATGGCATCTTGTTTGTTTTATTTGTTCAGGAAAAGAAAGAATTAGTACTCTTAGGTGGAGTTGTCTTGTTGAACATCCCGCTGCAGTGACCGTGTGCAGTTTTGTTGAGTCTTTTGTTGAGTCACTTTAACATTGTAAAATCATCATGGATTCCCATGTTTGCCAATTGGGCAACTGAAGATGGTTTTATATTTGCACAGCTGGTCGGATGAGGGTTTAAATTACTGTGCAACATAGCACACTTTCATATCCAGGTTTCCTCGTCATTGTGACAACTTAAATGTTGCCATGAGCTATTTACAAGTTGTAAACTGGTAAAGTTGCTCCAATTTGACACAGGCATAGTGTTATTATCACAGTGAGGTTGCCAGATTTGCTAAATCATGCTTGTATACCAAATCATGAGCTGCTCACTGATTGCGTCTGACCACATAAACTACAGTAGGAGACACTGCACAGATGCAAACTGTGATTTGTAAAGAGATAGTTCCAGCATGTAACGCCCCCTAAAACATTTCTGATTGTACACAGAATAAACAAATCACATACAACATGTTAGTTAGTGAGTTTAGAGGTGTTGGTAAGCGTTTTTATAGCCAGGCTAGCTCCATCAGCCTGCTTACAGTGTTTAGGCTAACCAAGTCCAGCTCTGTAATTAAGACAAAGACATGAGATTAATATCAATATGAACATATAACACTCAAAATGCCTTTAAACTGAATAATGTAGGCAGACCAATGCACCAACACACTCCTGTCCACGTCCTGATTGGCTCAGATCAACACAGGACCATCTGGACAGTTTTGTAATAACTTTTGGCAGCACTGAAGCAGATCAGATCATCTTCAGTCTGCATTGTTTTTTTGTTGAAAGAGGGCATATATCTATGTCTTTTGCTTTTTATCATCTATTTTTGTGGATCTAATAATTGTGTTCTATTTGTAAACTTGTGTCATTCTGCAGGATTTGAAGAGAGTGCTGTCCTTCCCACCATACCCCGGTGATTACCTGCATCCAGTGGTGTATGCCTGCACAGCAGTCATGCTGCTCTGTCTGCTTGTCTCCATCATGACCTATATTGTCCACCACAGGTGAGAAGAAGATGTAATAAAGAACAGCCTCACATTTTAAAATCAATGTTTTAAAATCTCACTTGTACTGTACATTGAAAGAGACAATGGTCACTGTCAAGACCTCAGTATGCTCCTCTTCTATCAGTGTGTGGAATTGACAGTGATGCCATCTGACAGTTTCCTACCAGCTACAATGCCCACTTCATGCAGGGAATGACCAGGTGTATGCAGGCTTGAAAGTGTCTTTACTTTTCATGGGAACAACTGAGCACAACAGCACGAATGCCTTCAACCATTCTGGTCATTGTGACCACTTCAGCCTTCAGACGCGGTCAGACAACACGCTGATCTGTTTGAAGCATACTGAGGTCTTGAACATTCCTCCTGTTCATACTGTGATACAGTGATTTCCACCAATCTGTTAGAGCTATAGCAATATTTATATTTATAAGCAGTTTTCTGTTTTACCAGCAAAAATTTGTTATTGTTGAACCTTGTGAGGATGGTGGGTGCACTACAATCATTGAAATAGTTATTTATTTTGGCAGTATTGTCATCTTGGTGACTGCAATCTGCCAGTTAGTGAGGTCTGTAGATTCATCCATCTGTTTGTGTTTGTGTCATTCATAAGTGGGTTGAAAAAGTGCAGCAGCTCCGACAGCTTGGGTTAAATATTAATACCCTGGTATCTTATGGTGCATGTAAAGAGAGAGATGGATGATGGTAGAGCTGCAGGATTCCAGGTAACAGTGTGAATTTGAACCAGTTAATGGTGTTGTAGTAGTAGTTTTAGAGAATCTTCTGAATCTGAATAGGTTAATTGTTTCATGTGTTGAGGTTCTGTAAGTAAAATAGTGTGTCATCTGTGTATCGCCTTATTTTATGGTCTGTAGACTGCTGCAGCAAAAGGTTCAATGGAGCAGCTGTGGCTCAGGTGATAGAGTGAATTTTCTTGTAATTGGAGGGTTACTGGTTCGTTTCCCAGCTCCCCCAGTCCAGTTGAAGTGTCCTTGGGCAAGATACTGAACTCCAAATTGCTCCCAATGGCTGTGCCATCTGTGTGTGTGTGGATGGCAATTTGGATAGGAAACGCTGTATCACTCCTGATGACCAGTTGGCACCTTGAATAGCATCAATGTGTGAATGGGTAAATGTTACAAGTGTTGTAAACGCTTTGAGCGATCAGTGGACCAGAAAAGTAGTATATGAATATATTCTGTTTCCATTTACCAATATATATAATGTATATTAAAAAAATTGTGAACACTTTTAGTCAAGATGCAAGAAAAAGTATAACATTTTTAATAATAGGCCTTCAATTAAATAATATATTTATTTAAACGGACGTTTGAATTAAGAAACCATTATGCCACATCTCATTACACTCACATGAATGCTTCATTTGTCACTCTTATACACAGGTGAATGTTACTTTTTCCCTTCAGTATTTCTCATGAAGATGATTGCAGTGTGACGGTCCACAGTAATACAGTATTCAATTCTACAACTCACTTTTGTGACTGTCTAGCAGTGGATGCATAGTAGGTAAGAGGACATCCATCTTTGTAACTTGTAACTCTATTCATCATTTGCAGTGTGATCCGCATCAGCAGGAATGGCTGGCACACACTCCTCAACTTCCTCTTTCACACGGGGCTGACATTTGGAGTTTTTGCCGGGGGCATCAATCAGATCAACTTCCCTTTTGTGTGTCAAATTGTAAGTTGTTGTTTTCCTACTTTCTCAGCATAGTGTTATTTCTCAGCACTTTAAAAAATGTGTTCTGCACTGTGATGGTCCCAAGAGAACTGAAAGCTTCCTCAGTTGTTGGTTAAGCAGTTTCAGACAGCTTTAAGGTCACTGGCAGCTATAGGCTTCAAAGCCAATGTTCACTGAGTGTGAAGTTAAATCACTACCATTTCTTTACTCCATGAGTGAAAATTGTTGAGGCTTGCTATTTTCTGGTTTCTATGTTCAGGCTGCTCATGTGTAAACTTTGTTCTGGCTCAGAGATACAGAACAATGCCTGTTAAAGTTATTCAACCCCAATGGACTGTATTTTTTCTTTGAAAAAAGACGAAGAGTCTACTTTTTGAAAAAGTCTGTGCAGATTTGCACATTAGAGTCTGTTTTGTGTTGTTAGGTTACCACCACAAAGGAACATAAGCTCACTGCATACACTCAGAATGTTCTTTTCTGGTATTTGACATGTCATTGATGTAGACTTTATGGTCACCTACTGGGCTGGCATACCTGTATAACCTTTTGGAATCATTTTAACACCCAGACACAGAATTTTGTAAAATGAAGGTCCTGTGGACAAAAATAATCCTCATACGGGTAGACAAGACCTTAACTGAACTAACCAATTAATTGTAATTGAGAGCAGCTCTGAACATCTAGTAGGTAGCAAAGAAACATAGTTAACCCTCCTCATGAGCCCTGCAATGAAAATTTTGCCTGTTAATTGTGCTAGATGAAAAATCAGAAAGTTTCTACAAATCATCCTGTATGTAACATGAATGACTGGCTAAAAGTCCTAATTACTTTACAGCAGTTTCCTGAACATTCAATGATTTTGTATCTGCGCAGCCTTTCTGTGTTCTAACCAAAGTGAATCATGAATTAAATATGATCACAGTATGAGTGAAGTTCAGTGCATTAATTAATTTAGTGCAAAAATAATTGAATAAAGCAAAGCAACACACTGACTCTCTGTGTACCTTGTGATTCAGTGGACAAGTTGTAAGGACCTGTTTATTTGATGACCGTGCTCATTCATTCAGTCCTCGGCCACTTTCTTTACATAATATTGTGACTATTTAGTTAGCAGCATGATGCAAAAATAATTGGTGGTATGGTGATCTCATGTACAAAACACTAATGCACAGACATGGTAATTTGGACAATGAATTCATACTGCTTTAATGATGTTTACATCGCTATCTGTGTTAGGTCGGCATCGTGCTCCACTATGCCTCTTTGTCTACTATGCTGTGGCTGACGTTTACTGCTAGAAACCTCTGTAAAGATGTCTCCAAAGACCCACTTCGGACCAAGGACAGGAATGGGCCGGCCCAGACTCACACCAAACCAACCGTCCTCAGGTAAGTTGTAAGTTAGTAAGCAGGCGTTTATGTGCACAACTGGGCTAAATCGTTCAGACTTGCAAAACGTTAACAACAGTACTCAGTTACTTGATGCTGCCCTATTGGCTCACCATGTCAACACACACTGACAAATCTCAGTGCACTGAATTATTTTCAAGACGTTTCCATCACTTATTAGTGGTAGTTTGTACCACCAAACACAAAGTACAGCTGAGGCTGATGGGAATGTCATTAGCTTTGCAGGTGTTTGGTCATGACCAAACACCTGCAAAGCTAATGACATTCCCATCCCAGGTTTTGGACAAATTTAAATTTTGACCTGATGGTAGTGCTCGATAAAAAGTATCACCAAAGTCATTCAGTCAGATTCATCATCTGGGCGCCAGATGTACCAGATTCATGGCAATCCGTTGCATCTGGTGCCCAGATGAGATAGCTGGATTTTCTTTTGCCTCTCTGTTACCATGCAAAATCCTCAAGCCAGCATCAGTGTTTATTAATTTTCACTTTTTTTTTTTTTTTTTGCAGATTTTATCTTGTAAGTGATGGAATCCCTCTCATAATTGTTGGAATTACAGCGGCATTTGGTATGGATAACTACGGCAGCAGGGATGACGCTTTGTAGTAAGTACTCATTATTCCTGAATAATCATGTTTTCATTCATTGTTTATTGAATAGAATAAAGAAATGTTAATTCTTCTGTCTTTTTCAGTTGTTGGATGGCATGGGAACCAAGCCTGGGAGGTTTCTATGCCCCTATGGGTCTTCTGGTCTTAGTCATGTGTTTGTACTTCTTGTGCACCTACATCCAACTGAAACGCCACCCAGAGAGGAAGTATGAGCTGAGACTTCTGAGTGAGGAGCAGCAGCAGTTATCATCCAGTGAGTCAAACCATCACTGCCACCCTGACACTGGGGGAGCTTCGGGGCTTGCTGGGGACTGTCCGCCATTTGCAACTGGCGTGTCGGTTCTGGCCAATGAGCACTCATTTAAATCTCAGCTCCGGGCCACAGCCTTCACTCTCTTTCTGTTCCTAGCTACCTGGGCTTTAGGAGCGCTCGCAGTATCACTGGGACATTTCCTGGATATGATATTCAGCTGCCTGTATGGGGCTTTTTGTGTCACTCTAGGACTCTTCCTTCTCATCCAGCACTGTGCCAAACGTGATGATGTATGGCACCGCTGGTGGGCTTGTTGTCCATCTAAGTCCAAGACCGAGGACAGGAATGGGGAAGGACAGAGCCAGAGGCAAGAGCTCCATCAGCCACACTGCCACCTGAGCTCCCCGTGCTCAGGCAAGCAGCCACTACTCTCTCCTCAACTTGTGCAGAGTTCTTACAACAAAATGACACCCCCTCCACAGAGCCCCACACCCAATCACACAGGTCCGTGCTGCGTAACCATGATGGGTCCCATTTCCCCACCCCCCATCTCACCTATCACTGAGTCAGTACCCTCACCACGACCACAGACGCTTTCTGACGAGCTTCCTCGTCCAACTCTGCCTCTACAGAGCTGCCTTAATAACAGAACAAAGTCACGCTCCTTCAATCGTCCACGGCCATGCCTTCAGGACTACCGTTCTCACATGAATTCCATCAGTATGGATGGGAGCGTGCATAGCTCCCACCTGGACAGTCCTCATGCTGCATACCACCTTGATGGCTCACCTCTAGTTTCCAACAGCCCACACCCAGACCTCCAGCTTCCCTGCCCCAGCCCTCACTTGGATAAGCAGCTGGCTTCCTCTCACAGTTTGCAACGCCAGACCTCCTGTCACAGTGTACAAGACTCAATGACTTCCTGCCGCAGCCACACACACAACATGCATGACAGCATTACTTCCTGTCACAGTCTCCTCCTGCCCTCTCATGGGGTCCACACCTGCCAGTGGCGCATGTACAGTTCAGCTGATCACTCTTCCACTACAAGTTGCTGTGAGAAACCTGATTCATTCAACTTGCAATATCAGCAAGACCCCGACACATACAGCTGCATGTCAAAGACAACTGACAAAGAAAAGGATACTCTCTGCGTAGAGGTGGAGCAGCAAGGTTTCCCAAGAAATACTCTGCCTCGACAGCACGCCACTGTCAACCGACGAGGCACCATTGGCCGAAATAGGAGCCTGCAAGAAGACAGCCTGTTTGGTTCTGACGCCACAGGAAACATACGAACTGGCCCATGGAAGAATGAAACCACTGTATAGTTCTATTATGCTTGTACTTTCCACTCCAGCAGCCCTGTAACTGAATCACCCCATAAATGTTTGGGTCTCAATGCCTTCAGCTTTGTCCTTAAAGCATAGGTCCAGTTTTCAGTGAGGCCTTCAATCCTGATGATACTTCAGTACCCTTTATGACAAACTCATATTCAAGTGTGTTACTAATCAGTTTTTATAAGAAATATTCAAATGCAAGAAAGGTTGAATTAATGTTGAATTCATTCTTTGCTCCATGCAGTTTAAAGTTGCAATCAGTACTGTATGGCTCTCAAGAGACACTTTAGCTCAGTAGTTTAGTTCGGTCACAACAACGAAGTTGGGACCCTTTATTCTATGGAGTTTGTATCAGCTGCTCCACAATACTTCAAATACATACAGGTCAGGTAGATGGAATAATCTTACTTAGAAGACTTTACTGATTAAAAACTTTGGAAAACCAATGGAACACATACCCAAACTCAATGTGCATAAATCTATTTTCTAAAAAAAAATATGCCCAATCTGAATACGCCCAAAGACATACTAAGGATATAGGATAGAGGTGATTGTGAGTCCACTTGGATCCCCTTAGGAATCAGTCATATTGATATACAGAAATGAGACCTTCGACAACACCATGGTACCTTATCTAGTTAGACTGAGTACCAGACCCACCCGGCCCAGGATCTCAGGTCCTGAGTTGGGTCTCAGTTACTAGAAACTGCATTGACCTTGCCCTTGACCAAGAAACTGGAATTACACCATTGTCTGTATCTGTTCAACCAACTAATCAGTATCCATATCTATACTTGGACTGGCTGGGGCGTAAACCAGACATGGATGGGACTAACAGAGGTTGCCAATTCAAGCCTGAAATTGATATGGGTTCATCAGAAGTTGCTATATACTGTATATCAGAAAACTATTTACAGAACAGCTTTATTTTTTATAACTAGTATTTATTTCTTTATTATTCTATATATTAAAGTTGTTTATTAGAAAATGCATAGTGACATATTACACTCTGATGATACATTATCGTTTTAGCCGAGTACTCGCTCAACTTATATTTGGACGACCCAAAACTGACCTCAAGAGAGAGAAAACACCAACACAGGTAGCCAGAAATTAATGGACGGGCATGGCCGAGAAGCGCAATTCATTGAGTCATTAGATTAGACTGAATATAATTTGAACCTGCCCTGACTCAGGTCCCCAGTTGGGTCAAGAATGCCAGAAACCAAGTCAATCTGTAAAGACTTACTTAAGAACTGAAATGAAAAAACACTGGGATTTGACTTTTAACCTTAATGGCTAACGTACATAGCATCTGACTATGTCACATTCTGGCTCCATCACAGCTGCTGCAGATGATCTGTTTGTGTGTCCTGGCTAGAAAATGCTATGTTGAGCTTCATTACCAAGCTGCCTACCTGTAGATGAAATCATTACTGTACACTAACACTGTACAAACAACATCACCAGACTACAGAATAAACATGCTGTAGGATCAGTTATATTGACATTTAAAATGAGCAACAGAACGTAGTCATATTCATATACTGTCACAAAGCATCTGTTGCCATCTGAATGACCTGTTAACATGTATTTATACTTGTTAAACACACAGTGTTGGCAAAATAACTAACATATATTATTGATGTGGCTGCTGAGAACAGACGCTCTGCTTCTGAAATGTTTTTTGTACATTGAACCTGCGATGGAGCCATGACCAAGCCGGATCTGATGTACATCTGCTTATCTCCGTGTATCCTAACATCTGACAACATTTGATTGATATTATGCAAAGAGGTGGTAAAATATTACTGGTTGCACCTTTAAATACTTGGATGAATCATTTAAAAAATCTATATTTGTTAATGTTATTACATTTCTAATAGCATTGCTAGACACTATAATTTTATGAGTGGTTACACATGTGAAAACACTTTTGAATCAGTGTGAGCATGTGTGTGTTTTTTATGTGTGCAACTGTGCATGAGTAGGTACATACAAATGTGGTGTGTTTGTGCTCTATGTGTTTATGATTATGGATCCACCCTTGCAGAATTTTACATTTATTTACCTTGATAAAGATTAATTTATGAAGCCTATGAAGATTTTCTATGGAGACACTTTATGTATGCTGCCAAATGGAGTCCAATAGACTCTTGTCTGACAAATATTGCACTAGTATGTACTATAGTAACCCTCACATGGTGAGATCATAATTCCAAAAAAAAGTGCAATGTGCTACAAAGCACAAACTCTGTATAGTGCCAAAATGATGTGCCAGCTTTCACTGTGATGATGAGAAACTACACACAACTCATTCTCAATGAGTTTTTAGAGATCATACAGTTTGTAGCATCATACAAACTTGAACTCAGGTTTTCGAAAATCATCAGCAACCCTTTCAAGTCTTTCCAGAAACTTCCATATGTTTTCTCCACTGAGTTGTTTCATGACGCTACATTAATTAAGCCAGCTCATTTTCTGTTTCATAAAGCAGTTTAAATGAGTCTGTGTGCCAGTGTGACAAGCCATCAGTCAGACTGAAACAGTCTCCTACACAAACACACTTATTTACTTTCTGCCTGAGAGATGCGAAGACAGATCAACCCCATGTCTGTGTGTTAAGTGTGGAGCTAAAGCCAGGAGGTGATTAGCCTAGCTTAGCATAAAGTTCTAGCCCCCTAAAGAGTTGTCATGTTTACATTTTTGTTTGTGTATGGATTGAAAAAAGAAATGTAGCGTGTTAATTAGTGAGCTAATCACCTCCTAGCACCATACTAGGGCAGTGAAAAGTGTATCAAAGGTGCATCTTGGGAATAGTAGTTTGACAAAATAATCTTAAGAGCTTTTAACCCCATCTCACAGCTTTCATTAACAAATTCAAATTGACCGTGATATGTACTGAATCATATTTGTGTCACCTTTTTGAGCACATAATGCACAGAAAAATAATGAAAGCAGTTTTGTAGAGAAATTATCACGTAAAGAATTATGTGCTGTGTTATGCGTTCTCAGACTTTTGTTCAAAATATTCCATAATGCATTTAGAAACAAGACACAAATATAAAGCCAGAAAGATGCAGTTACAGAAAGAGCTAGAGAAAGTTAGGATTATTTTGTCAGGTCTGATCCTGGTTTAGTTTTCTAGGATCACTGAAATCAGGCTTTTCACAGTGAGCCCCGCTTCTCTGAGTCATCTTTATGAAACACCTCTCTGGTTCATGGTATTTATTGGCACAAGTGAAACAAGTGCAGAAATCACTCAGTAAAACTCATCCATACATTTTAATTTACTTCATGGCCATAATCAGGCCTCCATACGAAAACTAGTGTTACTTTAAAGAGTCATGTCACTCTGTTATACAGTGTATATTGTAAGTTAAACACAGATGTTCACTTATATGTCAACATATCCCAGTTTGATGTAGGCGTAGGTGTGATCATCTACAGACACTAACCCTGAGCCTGACGTTGATGACTGTGTACATGTGATGTGTCGTCATGTCCCACTGTTGCGACAGCTTGAAGCCTCGTCCCAGACCGAGGATGGGTTCACCTGTTAGTGTTGAAATGACACTGAAGGATGCTGTCCAAACATGAAAACATTTTAATGTGACATTTTTCATTTCTCACTTCTATTGTGGATTTTCTCGACAGTGTAAAGAAACAACGTGACACCTTGTAAAACAAAGGGAGTACCAATATGAGCACTGTGTTGTCTGCACTAGAAATAAAGATTTACTGTGATACACTGCATGAGTCATTGTTCTCTTTCTGTAACAGGCTGTAGCTACCATCGAGGAATCTCAGCTCTTTTTTTCCCCAGGGAATTTGGCAGCTTCATCTTGGGGGAGTGAGTTACGTTCTACAAATTGAAAAACATACTGTGTATTTTCTAGGCGGATCCTGTATTTTTGGCCTCAGTACATTTAAATTGTATTTTTCATTTAGCCCAAAAAAAGAAAGCATGCCAGAACTGGAGCTGGATACACACACACATATGACCAGAATATGTGTATTGTGATAGCCCAAGTCCTTAACACAGTATACGTGTTGTCCTGGCCTTCCTCTGTTTCCTCTCTCAGGTCATTGTCTGACCTCACCCCCTCATTGAGGGAACGTTGTCACCTGTTTGGAGCCTTCACAAGCTGTGTGATTTCAAAGTGGCTCCGGGAGAGAGTGAGAGAAAGTCATTGTAAAATTAGCTCCTAAGTCCTTTCCTAACCACTTTTCCTTGACCTCAATGGAAAACGTCACAAGGTCAAGGAAAGATGTGAAGGAGAATTCATAAGGAGTTAGGAGAAGATGACCGCGGTGTTTAGAGAATCCGACTGCTCTTACACTAGATTACGTCATGATGTGACGGTGAATGTTATTGACGTGATCTGTGGTAAAACTACAAAGTCCAGAAGATGGACTACAAAACGCGCACCTGAGATACTTACTAGATACTCCCCATGCGTTCTGACCGTGTTGTTTCATGCAGGAAATATAAACGTGGACAACATGGTGAAAAATCTGACTTCATCATCAACGTCAGAATTCAAATAATAAATGAATATTGTCCACCTGTCACAGAAGTCAAATGAAGTGTTTGTTACGCTGGTATGGTCGCTCACCCTCCTGTCCACTCATATAGAAACATATTAGCAAGTTATGGCAAAGATATATGATTAATCAGCAACGGTAACTTCATGATGATCTGCAGGACGCTGGACTACAGTTACAAACAGTTTTTACTCTGTGTGTGAACGCAGCTCCACAGTCAACAACAGAACACACTTCATGATCAAAGTTTTTACATCACGTCAACACGTGTTCATATTCACACGCTCTCTCTGCTGCAGGCTGCATCACACAGTTTAGATAAATTAATGTTTTTTTTAATGTCTGGTTGTGAATGACTGAATGGCGCATCATTTTTTTTTGTCACTGCTGCAAGGAATTATGGGACGGCATTACCTCTTCTCCTTTCGTAAAGGATGGTCCGGTGTATCCTATGCTAAAGGAGATAATAAAGGAAGCATTGAAGCTCCTTTCCTTAACAGTTTGAGAATTTAAACAGCTCTTATCATGGCCGCTACATTAATACTTCCAGGTCAGTTAGGAACCTTCCTAAGCAAAATTGACTATTCGAGCGCACCCATTGGCTGTGTTTAGTTTAGCCTTGGTTCAGGTTACAGATGTTTAAGTTAGCACCTACAGTTTCATAGCACCCAACACTCACACTTCACTGACTTAACTCAGAGCAGTTTGCTCTACTTAATAAATTATTTATTTAGCGGTTGCTGTTGAAAAAAATGATGAAGTCACAATATCTGTATGTGGAGGCAATATTGAAAGCTCATAAGACAAACGTGTCCAAACATTGTAACTAGCAAAGCGCATGTTGAACTATGAGGCACTTCAAACACTGCACTTATGAGTCCAGCTGAAGAATTCTCCAGGAAATGATTTTAATATTGTTCAAATATTATTCAGTGTAAGAAAATAAGATCAAATAATTGGATGAGATAAATTTAATGAGTAATGATTATGACTAGTCTGCTGTAATTGTTGTGTATGTGTGTGTACAAAGGTTGTTGATCTGTATCTATGGTTTTTATTTCTTTTGAGAAGACTTTATACAAAGATATAAATAAATGAAAATCTTAGTCTACCAGAACATACAATTTAAAGTGTTTTGATAAAAAGAATTCATTTTCAAACACATGAATGTATTCCTCTGAATATGCACCTCACTGGACAACCATGTCTCCTTTAGACTTTTGTCAAATTTTACTAATGTGCAACAGTAAATACATTCTGGGAGGAACAGAATACTGCCTCAGTTCTGTTTTTCTGTTCAACATTAGGAACTAATGTTAATTAACATACAAGTAAAACTTTCATTGAGAGTGTATCTCATTAGTTGTCACAATATTGCTGATAGAAACTATGATTCAATTGTGCTTTTGTTTAGGAAACTTAAAGACTGACTATGGGGAGGGGTTTTGTCCTCTCAGACGTGGGCAGATGATGAAAGTATGATTTGGGCTTAGACACGCATACATGGGTGAGAAGAGCCACTGCTATTTACCATATTGTCTCAGTCACATGGTGGCCATTGTTCTATGGTTTGGTTATCAAACTCCATATGAATATCTAATATCGGCCTGTCATGATATGTTTATGATTATACTTGACTAAATTCTTTGGCTTCCTTCCTCTCCTGCCTCATCACTGTCTTCTACTATGTTTTCATTGTGTGAACAAATCAAGACTAAAAGACTAAAGGCAGACACAGAAAGAAGGAGGGAAAATGAACACACCATCGCAAGAAAGTTAGTGTTTTCGGTGAATGGTGTGTCTGTGCTCTGGGTACAATCACATACAATTAGCCAGTCTGCCCAAACTGTGAACTGAGAGCACTGGGGGAGTGTTAGTGCTTGTACCACAGAAAGAAGAGCTTTACAGGCCCAGGGCGTGGAGGATTACAGACAGTGGAGGGGAGATGGTGTCATGCCAGAACAGGAGCTGGGTGAGTGGGCAATGTAACTTGACTTTGCAGCTTCTGTTGTGCAAAGTCAAGTCAATGTTGACTCGCTAGTTTTTGATCATAAGTAATGTAATCAGAACAAATACTTGAGTACAGCTGTCCATATTTACCACAGTGGGATTACACTCTGAAAGTGGGGGCAACAAATCACAGAAATACTCATTTATATGCAATGTTGCTTTAATTTCAATTCCCGCAATTCACAGAGTTGTGAATCCATGAGTTTGCTCTTCATGACAACTAGAGTTACATTCATATTGAGTCAGTCACATTCACCCAGTGATACATTATGTGACTAAACATTTAGAAGAGATTTCATGTTTCATATTTACAATCCGTGGGGCTGTTCTCACTTTAATTCCATTGATGTTGAGAGGAAAAGTCTTCGGTCAGCTCTTGTGTTTCGCGATGATAATGCTCCATGTAGTGGTCTCCTCCATCCATCCATCCCATCCCCCCGCACGGTGCTCTCCTCCACAGCCACGGGCCACTGGCCTAAACCACTTCAGCAGCAGAGAAGTCAGAAAAATTATGCAGACATCCCTGATGTGAACATGACCTATTTTGAAGCCCTACAGAAGCCTGCAGACCTGGCTGTCTTCCCGCTGCGTTGGCCTATTGCCTGCATCTGCCTACATGACATACACACAGATTTTCATTTAGTTTTACATTACACTATTCATACCTAATTATTGCAAATTTTCTGCACAAATGTCCAATCTTTCTGCTGCGCTGCCTTCCCTCTGGACATGTAGCTCTACTCATAAGACCTCTTTCCTTTTAGACAATATATTTCCACTCATTCTTTCATCCTTCGATATTTAGAATACAACTAAATATCTTCAATTCAAGTGAGCACGTCACATCATTTAGTACTGATTTGATCTTTATATTTAATTTGTAAGGTTTATTTCAGTCTGCTTTAAATTATTAATTTAATTTTAATTTAAGAAGCACCACAGTGTGTATAATAGATAAATATATACAATGATATGAAGAAATACATCAAAGCTGGTGTGTGATGCAGGAGAACGTTAATGTGAAATCCCCAGTGTGAGCGTTTACACCACAGTCAGGTCCCTCATCACTGTGTGCCTCTGTTACATACTGTATTATTTCACTCTTTATTCATCACTGAAATGAAATATTGATGTGGAATTGACCACACTAAAACATTTTAGAGCTGATGAGATTAGTTAATTGATCAATTAGTCAAGTGATGGAAAACGTAGTGATGATTGGTATTTTAAAAGCGGAAATAATCTTCAGAACCTTAAAGAAAAAAATATATAATATTAATATTATATATAACAATAAGAGTTAATGTAAATATTGACTTGAAATTGATTACACTAAAACATTTTAGAGCTAAAGTGATTGATAATTTAGTGATGATTTGTTTTCATTTATTTATTTTTATTTTATTAGTGGAATGTCGTGACAAAAGAAAGAGAGAAAGAGTGACAGAAGATAAACACGATGGACATAACAGACATACAGACAGTAACATAAAACAGTTATGATGTTGTATATCTGTGAATAGAGTTTAGATTAAGATGAAGTAGGATGTGTTTGTGTGTAATCTGTGTGTGTGTGTGATAGTAGGGAGGGATATGTGGCTGTCACCATGTACTTGCTCATGGTGTGAATTGTTGAGTTGAGTAAAGAGTGCAGTCTAGACCTGCTCTATATGGAAAGTATCCTGAGATAACAACTGTTATGATTTGATGCTATAGAAATAAAATTGAATTCTTATTAATCAGAGGGCAATTTTTTTTGTTTTTTTTTTATTTCCTGACATGTTGACATAAACAGTTTACAATTATGATGTATAACTGACACCTGCGTGCTCTGTGTGAGGTTCTTAGAAAAATCCTGAAGGTTCTAATGTTCAGTCTTAAGTGTTGGCGTGTTGGAGGATGTAGTTTGTGATGCTGTTGAACTGAAGTGCATCATACAGAAAGGTGTGTTTTATTTAGTCTCCCCTCACTGATATACATGTTGTTTTAGACTACATTAGTTTTACCTAGATGGACCTAATAAACTGACAATCTGTCATTTATTAAAGCATACAAAAGTAATAACTGGAGCTACAGTAACTTAGAAAGATTAATAACATGATCTATGTCTGTCTTTGCTAATGTGTTATATTGACGCACACCTTTTAAAACCTTTAATAACGACAACATCTTGTCAATATTCTGCATACTGTGAACTTTTGCACACTAACTAGTGAATACTTTGCACATTATTGCACAGCTTTTTTTTTAATTTTGTACATAAATATATGTCTGCTAGTCACTTGACTTTTATTTTTACTAACACTTTTACTTGATGTTTGTTACACCAAGGCGAGTGCCATGTAGTGAAAACCTACATGGTAATAACCCTGATTCTGATTCTGAAGTGATCTTACACAAATCATCCATTCAGTGTTCAAATCATACTATTGTTTGGTTTATTGCTCAGCCTATTTATTACTCCTGGTTGTAGAGGCTCATTTCAGACTCATCTACGATATGCCAACATCAATAACACATGACTTATATCCACAGAAAACTAAACCTGTTGTATAGAGCAAATTATTCAACTGAATAAAATTCATAAGGAGCCTCTAACAGATTGTCTTGTGCTGCCCTCCTGTGGATGTTTCCAGAATAAAACCAAAAAACATTTTTTTCACCTCTGTGCTATATTAAGCATTGAAATATTAACAAAGAATGTTATCACTAATAGGTGTGCCATAATTTGTGATCATTTATAAGTGGAAAAAAAACAAAAACACCAGCTTGTTTCCATAAGGTATGTACATTTATTAGAGGAGAGTGCACCACTACGTTGAACAAAAGAATACAGTACACATTGTCAACCTGCCAAAGGACATTTGAGGCACTTAGCATGAGGAAAGATTGAACAGCCTGCTGGACAGGAACAGTTTACTGTACATGATGAGTTCAGCATTCGGAGGGTTGAAGCGTATCAGCTAGTTTGTTGTCAAGCATCATCATCATTTTAACAGCTGAAGGGGCGAAAGAGGGAGTGAACTGTCAGTTTTCTTTGTGTTTAAACTAAAATGGATTTTAATGATTGTTCACTTTATATTTTTAGGCTCATAAACTGACAAAATAAGCTGATCGAGTAGTGTATTCCCATAATGAGTGGTTTGTAATTGTCACAGTGCAGAACTCATTTGTACAGTTAGAAAGCCCATCAACAATACTCTAAAATTTTGTGATAAAATCCAATAGTTCTTTGGCCTGAGAGCAGCGAAGAGGAAGCAGAAAACAAAGAGGAAACAAACACAGGGCTGTTTCCACACTGTACACTTCATGTACATGTATCATGTAAATGAAACCATGTGATCAGACCGAAACAAACATGAACCCAGCTGGAACAAACTGAAAGAAGACCTGCACTTCATTTGGTGTTTGCATCCATTTGGGCTGAGATCAATTCAAGCTGTCTGTGTCAGGGAGGGAGTTACAAAATCAGTGGGCTGAAAAGTAGTTAATACAACATGTTATTGTTAAATTATTACATTAAATATGTACTCAGTTGTGTCATGATTTGATTAACTCTCACAGAACTCTGTGTTGTTGTTACATTTTATAATGCAGACGAGAAATTTCAGTTTAAAAAACCATCAAACTTGAAATCCCTAAAACATAAAGATTAAATGAAACTATGAAGAACCTTTATAATAAAGTACGGTGTTTCTAAAATGTAGTTTAAATTGCAATCCTTGATTTGAAGAGAGAAATACTAACCACATATAGATATTCAGATATGAGATAACCTAATCCTTTAAACAAAGTGAAAAGATGTTTGAATGATGTTTGACATTTTGCAGGCTGAATGTCAAGCCGTGATCATTTCCCCCCATAAAACAGAAGCTGTACGACACTTTAATGAGACTTGCACAGTCACTTTGAATTGTACTGAAGGGTAGATTTTAAAACAGCTTTTCACTGAGCTGGAAACAAAAAAAGGAAACTAATCAACTCGTCTTGGAAAAGAAATATTATGACCAAGGAAGTTAGCTTCCTGCAGCTGGCTCGGATGGTTTGATTAAAGGAATAGCTCAATGCTCTCTGAGTGTGAGATGAGTAGATGGATATCAATCTCATGTTTGTCTGTGAAGTATGGAGTTGGAACGATCTGTGGTTGGAACTATGTGGTACCAACTCTCCCTAAAACCTATTTTTACATTTCTGCTTGTGCACAGATTAAATGAAGATATAGAGATCTTTAGAAGTGTTGGTGGTTGTATTTAACTTTGGACAGAGCCAGGCTAGCTGTTTCCCTCCGCTTACAGTCTTTATGCTAAGCTAGGTTAAACACATCAGAGATTGACATCAATCTCTGAGTGAGGGGAAGCTTATTTCACAAAATGCTGAATGATTCCTTTAAGAACATCTTGTGAACCAAGAGAAAGTTGAGTGTATGTTTGGTTTCACTGGTAGGAGTATCAGTTGAATGTAGCTACTGCTCATGCTACAGGAGTTTTACTTCAGGGAATGAACCTAATTTAGAATGAAATGCCCTGCTGTTGACTTAAATGAACATTTAGCTACTGCTGGTGAAAAGTGTACCTTCAGTAACTAGAGGCTGGCTGTTTCAATTTGAATGAAAAAATAAAACACACTAGCATGGCTTTGCATTGTTCAGTCATTTTTGCATATTGAACGGAAATTAACATTCATTCCACATTTCAATCATCCTGTAACACAATTGTTAAAACCCCAAGAAATGGTATTTCAAATGAACATTAAACAAATGTATGTACAGACTCGATGATGACAGTGACCCGATTTACAGTACAACATTAATATAATAAAAGGTGAAAGTTAATGCAGGGTCCAAATGCATGGGTTATGTTCAGGGTTCCTTCTACACTTAAAATGTCTATAGAGCATGAAAAACAAACTTCACAGTAACTATTAGATCACTACTAAATGTATTCATCGTTTTATTGAAGCAAGAGAGGTTTAAAAAAGGCATGAAAATGCCCTTCCTGTGGTTTTATCTGCTTTATCTGATGGATGGATGCTCTTTGTTCTAAAGTAAATGTATGTCAAAAATGCCGAGTCACATTTTTATATACACCGTCATCCATTTCCTGTACAGTTTCAAAGTTTTCCTGTCACATTTTGTAGTTCCACTAAATGATTTGGGATTCGTGGTCCAGCCAACTCTTCCCATCAGAGCTACGCCTTATTCGAAATCAGCATGAGCAGTGGGAACATGGGTTCAAGCTGCAAAAACATTGTTTCCATTTCCCAAAGTGCTGTGCTGTTGTCGTGGTCCAAGTGGCTAAATTTTTGTTATTTTGTAGAGCATGGCAAATTATTACAGTTCATTATTGTAAGGGTCTGTGGCAATAAAAACAATTGGAAATCTGTTACATAATTGCTTGCGATATAGCCATTACTTCACAACCTGTGTTTACTGGACAATTTAGAGGAATTTTTTAAAGAAGATTCTAAAATGTGATGATTTGCTGCTTTTTCTGTACTGTGCGATGATAAACTGAACAATGGCCTGTCAGACAAAAGGGCACCTTGGTGTCATTTTTCACTATATTCTGACAGTTAGCTGAGAATTAATCAGGAAGTTAATCTGTAGATTAATCAATAATGAAAACAATTGTTAGTTGTAGCCCTAGTTTAACTAATATTATTGACATATGGGGTAGAATTACTCATAACCTCCACAAATAACAACTCTACTCTGTCATCTAAAGGTTTTGGAAGTGGATGCCGATTCTGAGAGATTTTCATATGACGTCTTTCTTGATTTTACCATCCTGCACCATTAAATGAATAAACACTTAAACAACCAAAAGAATCACAATCTGAACACAACTTGACGAGAAATTTTGGAAATTTATCAGTAAATTTGTTAATCAAATGTTGATCACAGGCAAACAAAAACACTGTTGCATCAAAACTGCATAGAGTGTAAAATGGGCTGATGGAAAATTTTCAAGTACTGACAGAGAGCCAAGACAACATACCTATGTAACTGATACAGGATTTCTCTTTTCTGCAAAAGTATTTTATAAAACCATCTATCAGCAACACTAGGCAGACTAAAGAAATTACTGTGAAAAACCTTAACTGTAGTCAAATGCACGCTACAAGTTGACAAAGTCCTGACAAGGAAACTGTAAACTAATCCTGACAATAAAATCGTGTAAAACTATATCCCGTTTAATTAAAACATCATACAAAAAGGAATAATTTGGACCAGAACATTTTTTTAATCACAAGCGCAAAATAATTTGTCTACAAGCTTTAGAATTAAGCTATACAAATACAGTTTGCCTGTCCTCGTGCAGGGTAATAAAAGATACAAAAGTCCCTTAAACTAGGCCTATGCTTTTTGAAATTTATGAGCAAAAATGACGAACCAGATTAATATGAAATCACCTGAGTAATTTAAACCAACTCTGCATACAACCGTTGCTGACATTGTGCCCTCTTTCAGCTAGTCCTCTAACAATAACTCCTAATTACAGTGTACCATTTTCACAGCTCAATCTGACCTGTGCATGCATGATATAAAAACCATACTTGCAGTACATAATTTACCAGAATATGCACCTATGAAAAGATAAACTATGATTTACTTAAGAATATATATTTACAGGAAAAGAAATTGAACAAAATGTATAGTGGAAGGTCATTAAAAAATATACAACTTCAACCATTTGTTCCACCTTAAAAATGGCAGAATATGAACCCATTTAAACTGATGGAAAACTTTCAGAACAGTTTATTCCAGTCTCTAGTTGCCTCCATGAGGTGCCGCTGCCCGTGGCCAATCCAATCTTCTTGGCTGTTGAAGAGCCGACCACAAAACCAGCAGTCAAACACCACAGGTTCTTGTCTACAACCCGAAGTTTCGACTACTTCGTACTTTTTTTTGCTTTTTTTTCGCAGCTTCATTTTCAGGAGAAAACGCTCTCGGACAGAACTCCGAACTGGCCGAGGGCTTGGATCATCACTGTGAGATGATGCACCTTTGGTCAAGGAATTCATCCCTTGAGCACCCAGGTCAGAGAGCGCTTGGACTGTTTTCTGAGACAGAGAGACCTTAGTAACAGCACCTTTATACCTGTTAACTACTTTCATGATATTGGCCACCTCTGGAATGTCAGCATCTGGATGATTGAGCACCACAACAGGTTGGTATCTACGAGGGCATTTGACCTGCTGTAGAGAATTGAATGGGGCAAGTCTTAATGTCCTTTCTACGTCTTTGGCTACAGGCTCCCATAACACAGTAGTCTCTTTCTCAGTCAGTACTTTATTTGAGAGTCTTCTAGCTTTATGCACTGTTGCTGGAAGCTCATCAAATAATGGTTTCCTGCGCCGTTTCCTTTGGCTTGGAGGCCGAATTGGCCTTGGGGCTAGAATAGGTTTCTCCACTTCACATGTTGGTACCTTTACATTCATCTGAGAGGGTGAAATGCAAGATTCCTTGACATCTTTCTGTGCAGTATTTTGTATGGTGATCAATTTCTTTAGTCCATTGGAGGCATTTGCATTTGTTTTATTTGATGATACCAGAAAACACTGGGTCTGAGGTCTGGTGGCCAGAAACAAAGGTTGATTGCTTGAGGTGGGAGCGCCGCTTGTAAGAATGCTACCGGTAGGAGTGACGATTTTAAATATTACCTTGTTCCCAGTAGTTTCATTGGTTTGGTTACACTGAGTCCCAGTCTTTGTGTCTTGGTTGTTCAACAGTAGGCCTGATTTTGGTGGAGAAATGTATCGAAGCAAGAATGCCTGTCGACCAGTCTGCAGAGTGCTAGGTTTGTCTGCAGAGCTCACTGGCATGGCTAGAACTGGCCTTGAGTTCAGTGGGAGTTGTGTACTTGCCAGTCTGAGGCCAGGAGTACTGGGGGTCTGAACAAATGGAACAGACCTCTGTACCAAGTAGCAAGTTGGCTGTGTCTTTGCTGTTTTATCTGTAGGTGCATTATGTGGTGTGCTTGAAAAGAGTACGGGACCCTTAAAACCTGGGCTGTTGATTAAGTAGTGATTTGAGGTGGTGCCAACACCTGGTTGAACAGTAGAGAGAAGGGTTGTCCCTTTTTCAGCAGCTCCTGCCTTTGGTGCTGCTGATACACCTATCCTCCTGCTGTTTGGAGTAAGGGTTAGGCCAGTAGGGTTACTTGATCTTTCTGACCCTGGCGTCATGTAAGACACATTGATCTGGGGATTTGCAGAATTAGTTATTAGTTTGAAACCTGGAGTGGCTTTGACCTGCACCGGCATGGCAAATCGATTCTCAGTAGTCCTCAAGAGCATTGGCTGCTTACCCTCTGGTAATTGAAGAATTCGTAGAGTTGTTTTTGTTTGTTTTGAAGAATCATTGCTTGAAGATCCAATTCTTTCCTTATTAAGTTGTTGGGTAATGATTGCATCTGAGTGTTCCTCCACAAAACTACCCAAGGAAGTTGCACTATTCTTTGTTTCTGGCTGTTTTTTGGATATGGGAATGCTCTCATCCTCAATTTTGATAATATTGAAGTCTTGGAGTACTGACTCAGGATTTTCATCCTCAGTGAGAGGGTCATCAGCTGTGCATTCATTAACTTCAATATCACTATCTGACAGTTTCTTCATGCCGTCCTGAGTTAACTCTTCTCCATTGCCACTTTCTGTGAATGATTCTGGAGACTCTGCCAATGTCAAGCTAAAGTGGGATGATTCGCAAATGCTTTCTTTGTCTGCTGAATGTTCATACATATTCTCAAAGTTTTGGGTAGTGTTAGGTGAGGTGTTGAATGTTTCCTTAGAATAATTGTGAAAAGTAAATACTTCTTGGTTTGGTGAATTTTGTGTGCAATTTTCAGAGCCCATGGAACTTTCTCTGCAGCTACCGGGAGTGGGTGGGGATGACTCTGATGGAGGTGATGGATTTGTCAAAAGCTTTTTAAAGTTTTGCTGGCCATTTTTATGTTTAATCTTAGTTGTGACCCTATCTGGGTTGCCCTTTTCTGGTGTACTCTGAGAAGACTGGTTATCATTTTCTATAGTGTTAAAAGAAGAGTTCCACTTGTGTTTGTCAATGAGTGTGTCTGTTTCTGTTTCAGCCATCGATAACTCATCTGCAGCCCCACAGTTTTCAACAGTTTTTTGGGAGACTTGTTTGGAAAGCAGTGTTTCCTGAGTAACTTTTGAAGGTGAAGATAAACCAATGACTTTGCCAGAACACATTGCTGAAGTATTACTGATTTTAAAACCACAATGACTGCTTGCATCAGAGTTAAATGTTGCAGAGACTGAGTTACTATCAAACCCACTCCTCTCTGAAGAGGTTGCTTGACGTGGATGACTTTGGTCAGCCACGTGATCAAACTCATTTGCCATGGGATATAATGTGTCTGCACATGTTGAAGATCTATTTAGTAAAGGATTCGTTTCTTCCTCAACATCATCTCTGTGTAGGCTGGAATCAAGGTTGCAAACAGAGGTTTCTTCCTCCTCAATCTTTACTTTTACTGCCATAATATCGTCTTGATCCATCTGTATGCAAGATCCACTTCTCGGAGAAACGGCAAAGCAATGTGACGTTGAGCTCTTGCTATCAGAGCATTCCCCATTCTCAACAGTGATTTTACTTCTATCCGACACAGGATTTGGTGCTGAGGAGCCCACATCTTCAACCAAAGATTGGTTCTGAGTAGATGAGTCTTGCTTTGCTGCTGGTATTACTTTGAGAACTAAATGTTTTTTCCCATCAACCATCTTGAATCCCATCACTTTGGTTGTACAGTTAGGGGGAAGAGAGATTTTGTTCTTAACCATCAGAACAGTCAGTCCATTAGGATTGGTGTGACTTGCAGCATCAGAAATCGCAGAGTTGTCACACTCCTGTAACATTACTGGCATTGACTGCTCTGAGTTATGAGAGGCTTTGCTCCAAATTTTGTTGTCTTTTTTTGCTAGATTCCCATCTGCAATGTGATGGGCCTCCTCTAAGGATATCTCTGGTTTGATTAACCTGCCATTTTGGTTTGGTAAACTCCCAGAAAGACAGTTCAGTTTTGATACCCTCTGAGCCTCCTGCGATTCACCACTCTTTTTTAGCAAATGTTTTAAGCTTGCAGATGAGTTTGCTGGAGTGCCGCTGTCCTCTATACCCTTCCATGCATTCCTTCTCTCCATCTCCTCTTTGTGAACAGCTGTCATGTGTGTTTTAAGGTACTCGTTTCTTGCTGCACCATATCCACACATCTGACAACTAAAGGGGAATGTACCCGAGTGAGCTTTAGTATGCTTTTGGTGATCCTCTTCGGTCAAGCTGATATGTCTGCATTTTGAACACTTCCAATGATTCTCATTATGATGATGGATGTGCTGGACAAATGTACCTGCATCCACAGTAGTAAACTCACACCAGTCACAGTTGAAATGTCCATTTAGACTGTGACACATGATGTAGTGTCTAGTGAGCAAAAGCAGAGAGTACTGAACATCATCGTTGCAGAGCTCACATGTAACCAAAGTATTCCTGTGCTCGATCCGATGCCGTTGAAGAGCAGGGAATTCGTGTGTGACAAAACTGCACAGGTCACAAGGGTATGTCGGAAGTGTTCCTTTATGAGCTGCGCGAAAATGTTTGAGGAGATCATTGGGGCTATATGTGGAAGCATCTTTACACACTGAGCATTCAAAGCTCAGAATTTTTCCAGAGAAAACAGCGCCCTGCTGAATTCTACAATGGGCCTTATTAAGAGAGAGTTTATCTTTCTTGGTGGAACTCCCATGTTCCTTAATAGAAGATTCTTCTGCATTATTGAAGAGTGACCCATCTGTCACTTCTCTGAAATGCTTATACACAAAGTCCTTTACCTTTTCTTTTTCATCCTCCGTTACTGATATGTTTTGGCAGTTTTTGGCAGAATCATGAGGTATTGTGAGGTCTTCTTCCATAATTGTGAACCTGCAGATATCTGTAAGAAAACAAATCAAATTTGCTTTTCATTAATGCAGGAAGACAAGAAGGATGCCACTTATTCTAAATGCATTGAACATTGCTGTAGAGCAGAAAAACAATACTAATGTATAACGAATTGTACAGAGCTAGTGCTGATCATGTTCATCATGATTTCATGGCAACTCAAACCGCACAGGGTTTGGTGTTGTATTTAATAGCAGAGGCGGGGGCATCTTGAACACAGGAAATGAACACTTTTATAAAAAAATAAAAAATAATAATAATAATAATAATGATAATTTAAAAAAAGCATTAACAGGACAAAAACAGCAGATACCATTTCATAGATGCTATATCTATGAAATGCTATATCAGATGCTATATATTGTGAGGCCATAACATAAGTTGCTGATGATGTGAAATACATTAAGACCTGGCTGGCTTAGATCTTTGGCCTTAGGGAAAAACAGTAAGGTAAGCAGCACGTTTTCACATTAACCAGCTGATAGATCTATAAATTACAGGAACGCTGTGGTGCAGACTACGAGTGCTGAAAGCAAAAATATTCCGCTTTCAAACAGGATGTATCTTAAAGTTTTTACTGTGTTTAAAGTAACCGGTTTAGCTTCATTTAAATAGCTCACAGATTCATGTCTGTTGGGGGGTAGTGAGTTCAGTGGCAGGTTGACTCTGCCAAAGTTGTAGTTTTGTGTTCTTGTTTTTTTTTAAATTATTATTATTTTAAGTTCCAGGAACAAGTCCAAGTAGTGGAGCAACAATGAGGTAATAATACAATGTACTAAGAGTAATTCACCACAAACAGATAAAGCTAAACAACTTGAGCAAAACAATAATGGTGTCTGGTCACAAACTTAAGCTGCACACAACAAACTGAACAAGCAGTGATCATACTGTAAGATATTAGTTTTTTGGAGTTGACAGACTTCTAATTATGACTTTAGATGTATACTTCTGACAGTGTCACTTATTTTAGCAGACTAAATCAGGCATTGCCCTCCCATTCATTTAAGTGGTGATAGTCCATTTAGGCTACAGCAGTGATGGCTGCATGGGATGTAGAAAAAAAATGCTTTTGTAAAAATGCGACCTGTTGTCACACTGGGGTGGATGGGAGAGAACAGCTGTGGTCAAGTGAAGAGAGGGTGAAGTGATAGTGAGAGAGCCATTTATTTTAGGATTCTTTCACTGCATTAACACGCCCATACCCCTGCACAACCCTGCACTCCACAATACCTGATTTGGTGTATTCAAAACACTGAATAATATTAATACAATCATTGATTACACTTGAGGATCTTGAAGATCTGCAATTGGTTTGTGTCCATCAGTTTTTTAGGATACCACAGCTTCTACACGTGATTTGAATTTAAGTGTACGACACTAAATTCCTCTAATAACGCTCAGCAAGTGTTTGTTGTGACTGTATCTAGTTAAAAACAGATTTTAAATTACAAAGCTCCTGTCTACAGACTAAATGATGTCCAAAGCAATTCTGACTTTCTTTCTGTGTGAACATGGGATGATGAGCAAACTAAATATTGCTATACTTTAGCTGGATAGAGAGAAAAAGTAACTACACTACATCTTTGCCATCTTATGGCTAGTTTTAAATTTCCACATTTTATACATAGACCTACCATTTTATACATAGTCCTGCCCCCCACAACATTTACACCACAACAGGAGACAGAATGTTTAACACCACAGAGGAACACACTTTTTCCCCCTTCTCTACCACTTACTGAAGAACAAACACACTGACTTCTGTTTCAGGGGCCGAAAGATCTAGTAGTCTCTCACACAGCAGCAGTGAGAATGAGAAAGATGAGTGGAAGTGAGGGGCTGTCTCCGTGTCATTGCCTGTTTGCACGAGGGCAAGGCCAGGCTCCTCCTCCACAGACACAGTGTAGCTTCAGAGCAGAGCTCACAGTCGAGGGGATAGAACAGGCTTTAAGATACATTTTACTGGAGTCTGTGACGACAATCCTCATAATCAAGAAGTGCATTAAAGGGGAGACAGTATGATCAATTTATCAAACACCCAAGCATTACACAATCTTTGGCCATTCTTCCATGGATATGGTTTGGATATTCCAAAAGTAATAAAGTGCAGATTAAGACAGTCAGCAAAATACTGTATGCTGTTGGTCGGTGCCAAACCGACACAATAACATCAGCTGTTAAAAGGTTCTATCCCAGCAACCACAGCATTATTTTAATAAATAAGGCAAGATAACTTGTTTTGTTGAGGCAGATAGTGTGTTTGCAAAGTTAGAAGTTCACATTTAGATGTAATATATTCTTTTAGTCATGTTTGCACATTTAAATGTTTACATTATCCTATCTCTTTTCTGTGTTAGTCTAAACTAATGAATCCTCTAGTTTCTTCAAGCTTCAGTCATTATCAGGATACTCTTCAAAATGCATTATAGGTATATAGTGTGATAAATATCAATATTAATTGATTCATGGAGAATAAATGATTGTGATCAGATTTTTTTGCCATGTCATCCAGCCCCATCTTGTCTCTGCTCTGCACTTTTCTTCATCTTTTTTCCATTCAGACAGCGACTCTGAAGAGGACCAGTTAGCTTAAAGTCTGTGTAAAGGCAATTTTGAGATTTCCTTCAAAACACATTAAATATGTTGGAAAAATAGTTGCTGAAAACATGTGAAAAGACTCTGAACAATATATTTCTGAAATGTGGAGTTAGAGGTTCAAACAGTTTTTCACCAGTTTTCAGTCCAGGATTTTGTGGGCGGTCCTAAAGGGTGGCTGGATGACACGCTGAGGCCACCCTGAGCAGAGAGATAGAGATCAATTCATCTCGCTCAGAGTGTTTCAAAGTTAGTCATGTCATTTTCTGAACTCATCTGACATGTTTCAGTCACTTCAAAATGGCTGCTTGACTGCTCCCACGAGTGGACGTGGCTTCAGCGCAATTCACGCCCCCCACAGTCCTGGAGCTGAGAATTCATTTTTACCTGATCTTGACACCTAATTTCATAAACTTGTCGATTTTTTTAATCATTCAAATTTGGCTGGGCGATTAATAACACTTTCTTCTTTGGTCTGACGAACTCAGAACACATAATTATTCTGACTTTACGCAGACTTTAACTGCCAGTTTTGTTAAATGTTGCATTTCAATGGCCTAACAGCCTTAAGATAGATTCCGAATTGAATTGTGAGAGATTCACGAAGATATGTGAAAAACGAGGTTATCATTCTTGAACTTCTTTATACTTACTTACTTACTACTGGCTTCTTAATTAGAACATACGTTTGTCTGGCTGCAATATAAACAGAAGAAACAGTGGCACTTTATTCTGAAAACGCTGCTTAATGAGTCTTTCGTAGATTTTCTGCGTAAATAAATTAGGACTGTGTAGGGATGAATGGCTTCTTGTTCATCAAAACTTTTGGTTTTTAATACACCTGACAACATGCACAGAGCTGATAAAATTCAACAGCAATGCATAAATACTCAGTGGTCCACCCTAATTATGTGTGGACTGAGCAAACAGGTAACTGAGTAACTAAATGAGCTAAGAGCATGCAGAGGGAAAACTACTACACCCATGTGCACCAATTAGACACATGGAAGCCATTCTCAGAATGAAATCTGTTACTTATAAAATACATTATTTCTTATTTTATTTTATCACTGTAAATATTCATATCTTATAAAACAGAAACAATAAATATAGATAATAATAAATAATTCCGAACACTATGTGTGAATCGTTCAAAGACGCAATCTGAGAGCTCACACATGCCTCAAACATATCTTATTCTAACTTCAATTTTTTATGTCTCACACACACGATAGATGGTTATTAACAGTGTTGCGAGTCTATCTTCAGTTTGACACGTATCTGATCCACCAACCGGCTATTTAATTAAGAAATCTTAATTCTCATTGCCACTTCTTCTTCTCCCACTGAAATAGTGCAGCGACAAAATATGAAGTTTGTACAGAAACACAGTTTATGGATTATAATGATGCTGAATTCACACGAAGACCATCGACATGACATCCTTTATCTTGAGTTTCTAAAGAAGTCTTTAAGAAATATGATGTATTAACAGTTCCTAACGTGTTTGTAAAGAGGGTTGGTAATATGTTTATTTAACCCTTGTCACCACTACAGAAACACTAGGTAACTGTCAAAGTATGATAACGTTGGCTGGCATTGACTAATTATCAGTAATAATTAATGGTTAATAGTTGCCCTTTGTGTGTGTGTGTGTTTTCTGATACTACTTTCCTAATTCAACATGATGTGTAATTATTAGTGTTATTAACGACTCCTGATCAAACACAGTTTGCATATAGGGGATTACTCCTTGTGAAAGCTCTTGAAATGTGTGGGGTCATGATGCTGATTGCTCACGGAGCGTGCAAGCCACAAAACAGACAGAAGGATGTGACGTGTGAAGAGGTCAGACGACTCTGAAAGTCATGTAGTGTGACCACAGCTTTAGAGGAAATGCTGTTGTCTGTATCTCACAATAAATAAATACATAAATAAATGAAGATAATGAGACATTACGTCAAAACAGAGTCAATCGTGTCTACACACCCCGGTTGTCAGTGTAGACAGAAATGGCAAACATTGCCTGCTCACAGTAGAGTTGTTGCTGGCATCGGTATTGGCGATTACTGGAGTCCAGGCACCGATCCGATACCACGTAATTTATTAAATTTGTAATGTATTTACTGGTTAGCTCCGTTAAGCTCTGGCACAGTTCTTCTTCGCCGCTCTTAAAACAGTGGCGCTGTGCTGCAGTTTTATCGAGGCCGGCACTCACTCTCTGTTAGTTCTTTCTTTCTTTCTTTCTTTCTTACCTTCTATCTCTCTATCTCTCTCAAATCAAATTAAACTTCTTCGTGTCATTATTTTGCGGCGTAAATTGCGAGTCAGACTCAGATTTAGAAGCTGGTTCATGAAATAAAGTCAGAACACACACACACAGGTAGATTATCAGAGTTTAGTCTGTGAATCCAGTTAGTCAAATTGCATTTGCACACTACTGTTTTTTATACTGTTATTCTATTTAAAAATAAATTTAAATATAAATGGCTTGAATTTGCTGTATTTATTCATGTTTTACAAAGGGTTTAACCTGAGCCAGGCCTTACCACAATGATAATCATATCACAGTCATGCAGGCGTAGTATGATTTTTTTTTAATAACATACTGGTATCGGATCGGTACTCGGTATCGGCAGATACCCTTAGCACAAGTATCGGAATCGGTATCGGGAGGGAAAAAATGGTATCGGAACATCTCTAGCTCACAGAATCATATCTCACTAATCAGAATCCTCTATGAGTCTCTTGTATGTACATTAACTTATTAAATAATTGGTCTGACACTTTAGAGCAACACAGAGTATAAATGTATCTGAAAAGAAAAGTTTAGAGACTACCTATCATTTGCCTGCTTGAATCACTTTAACAGAGTGTGCCTCAAGCTCTACATGACATGACATTGACCTTCACCCCTGATCTCTTTCCCTTCCTCCCTTTGAGCTGGTAGCTTAGCTGGAAACTTGCTAGAAAGAAATTCCTCCCTGACTGAAGGGATGGGATCTGATCCATGACCTGACAACTTCTGTCCATCCTGTTTATTTTGAGTTATTGTGTATTACAGCTCAAATGTCTAATAATACACAACAGCACTTACACACACATACACTACACTCTGCTGTTACTAATCACACCACTATGTCACTTTGCTTAAGACGGCACTGCACTGTTAGTTTCAGAGGTGCACACGTGGACAAAATTGTTGGTACCCCTCCGTTAAAGAAAGAAAAACCCACAATAGTCACTGAAATAACTTGAAACTGACAAAAGTAAAAATAAATAAAATTTACTGAAAATGAACTATTGAAAAAGACATTGCTTTTGACTTGCGGCTCAACAGAATCATTTTAAAAAACAAACTAATGAAATTGGCCTGGACAAAAACGATGGTACCCTGAACTTAATATTTTGTTGAACAACCTTTTGAGACAATCACTGAAATCAAGTGATTTCTGTAACTCTCAATGAGAATTTTGGCCCGCTCCTCATTAGCAAACTGCTCCAGCTGTCTCAGGTTTGAAGGGTGCCTTCTCCAGACTGCATGATTCAGGTCCTTCCACAGATCAATTTCAATGTTCAATTTCTATGTCAATGTTCAATTCAAGTTCACAGAAGGCTCATAGACGGCCACTTCAGAATAGTCCAATGTTTTGCTCTTGGCCATTCTTGGGTGTTTTTAGCTGTGTGTTTAGGGTCATTATCCTGTTGGAGGGCCGATAACCTGCGACTGAGACCAAGCTTTCTGACACTGGGCAGCAGATTGCCTTGATAGTCCTGAGATTTCATCGTGCCCTGCACTGATTCAAGACACCCTGTGCCAATGCAGCAAACCAGCTCCAGAACATAACCGAGCCTCCTCCATGTGAACATAGAGCTGATGTGACTTGCCAAAAAGTTCTAGTTTTATCTCATCTGTCCAAAGGATATTCTCCCAGAAGCTTTGTGGCTTGTCAATATACATTTTGGAAAATACCAGTCTCGCTTTTTTATGATTTGCTTTCAACAGTGGTGTCCTCCTCTGTTGTCTTCCATGAAGTCCACTTTGGTTCAAACAGTGACGGATGGTGTGATCTGACATGATGTACCTTGACCTTGGAGTTCACCTCTAATCTCTTTGGAAGTTGTTCTGGGCTCTTTGGTTACATTCTTATTATCCGTCTCTTTAATTTGTCATCAATTTTCCTCTTGCGGCCACGTCTAGAGAAGTTGGCTACAGTCCTGTGGACCTTAAACTTCTGAATAATGTGTACAACTGTAGTCACAGGAACATCAAGCTGCTTGGAGATGGTCTTACAGTCTTTACCTTTAACATGCTTGTCTATGATTTTCTTTCTAATCTCCTGAGACAACTCTCTCCTTAGCTTTCTGTGGTCCATGTTCAGTGTGGTACAAACCATGATACCACACAGCACAGTGACTACTTTTTACCCTTTAAATAGGAAGACTGACTGATTATAAGTTTGAAGACACCCATGATGCTAAATACAGGACACACCTTAGTTTAACATGACCCCATGGTCATCACCATATGCTACCATCATTTTTGGCCAGGCCAGTTTCATTAGTTTGTTTTTTAAAATGATTCTGTTGGACCACAATTCAAAAGCAATGTCTGATTTTCATTAGTTCATTTTCAGTATTTTCTATTTATTTATTTATTATTACTTTCGTCAGTTTCAAGTTATTTCAGTGACCATTGAGGGTTTTTCTTTCTTTAACAGAAACCAACACTTTTGTCCACGTGTGCATTTCTGTTATTCAGCCTTCACTCCTCAGCCCTCACTGAGATAAATAAGGTAGACAAAATAATGAACATCCTGTTCACACTGTTGAATCAGCTCCCATGTCCCAATGCTTCTTATCAACAAAAATAAAACAAACGTGCACGACATAGCCAGATCAGTAATACAAACTGTCAATGCCATGAGCACCAGACAATAGATTCCATTCCAATTTATGAAACATATATTCTTTCTTTGCTGAGGTCAAGAATAAATGGTGAAAACACATTGAATAAGCAGTGATTACCTGTATTCCTTTAGGAAAGACTCAAACATTAATGCATGTCGTGTCTAACGAAGAGGAGCTCGTAGTGTTGAGACGGTGCCTGGAAGACAGAAGCAGAAAATTCAAACTTTGTTTTCTGTATGTGTGTGTGTGTGTGTGTATGTGTGTATGTGTGTGTATGTGCGCGTGTGTGTGTTGAATAAAAATATAGTTGTGGATAAAACAAAGGGTGAGAATAAACCTTTGTTTTACAGATAGTTGATCTAACGGTAAATGATCAATGCTGACTCATTATTATTATAAATTGTATGTTATTGAACAATTTTATGAACATGAAAAACCCTCCCTCGCTCTGCTGAGCATCATGCCTCATGAAGTGCAGTTCAAGTCACTCTGCTCGTATATCACTATTGTGTATACGAGCTGCTGTGACAAGTGAATTGCCCCGGTGTGGGATCAAGTCTATCTTATCTTATCTTACATGCAGAACATACTGAGTGGACATCAAGAGAGGGAGACAGGAGTCCTGTTGTGTTTGTCTCATGCACATGCACACAGGTAACGCCATACACAATCCTGCCAATGGTGTCACAATATTCCACTGAGCTACAGGTGGCTGTAAGAAATATAATGCAGCACTGCCTGTAGTGAACGATACAGGATTTAAAAAGTGGCTTTGCAAATGTTTAGTGAGGAAGGAAGTTCATTCAACACTCGAGGCTCGAGGATGCAAAACACAACTTATGTTTGTTCGCAAGAAAACTCCACAGGGCAACTAACAATCATCTGAGCACAAAGTGCAGGTGGAGGCTGCAAAAGTCTTTAACATAGAAAAGAGGAATCATCTGAAAAAAGATATATTAATATGGATTAAAAGTCTATTCCACTTCCACTAAGAACGAAAAAAAAAAATGTTTTTCTCACTGTAAATGTTATATTTCTTACTGTACAAACAAACTTGTGATTAGGTTTTGCTAATATCTTCTTATGCCTTCTTAAAAATGAATATGTAAACCATCCAACTTGCAGCTCTTGTCACTTCAAAAGGTGAAGTCTTTTTATTCAGTGTTTCTGTCTGCTGTCAGTGTGTATGTGTGTGTTGTGTACATGGAAATACATAAGTTAATCTAAAATGTAAGGGACAGAATAATATGGTTTATTGACTCATTATTACTTATTGAAGTTATTGACTTGCTTTTCACAGCGGCAGCCAGTTAAAGCTCCTTCGCAGCAGTCATATTTATAACCCCTGCTATTTGCTTTTCAAATTAGCAGCATCAGAGTATAGACAGGAAAACACCCTGTGCAAGTGAGCGAGGCTGTACACACTGCATGAGAACAGAATCTGTGCCTTCAGGGTCAGAATCCTTTACATGACAGAACTAACGCAGTGTTCACTGTGGAACTGAAATGATCAATCAATAAGCTTCTGATGTGGCTGCTTTACTTTATCTAATGTGATAACTAAAGTACAGAACTCCACTTCATCAACACTGTCAGACTCACAGTGGATGGTTAGACAATCTCAATCAACGCAGCAGAAGCACACAGATCATCTTTATCTCTTCTTCTCTGCCAAACTTAATCACTGACCTGATCACTGACAGCTCACTCTGATATTTGGGTGTGTCACACACGGAGCTCCCTCTGGAGCCACAAAGGCTTTAACACATTCCAACACCGTGAAACATAATTTCACGTGAAAACAGGCGATATCCCCCTTAAATATTTTTAGGTGAAGACATCAGCTTGGCTTTAGGGAATTAGAAAAGACACTTTTTGTATCACAATTTTACTTTTGTCTGACATTTTTCAGAACAAATGATTAATCATGATTAATCTCTTCAGCCAATTTAAATTTAAGCAGTATGAAGTATTGTTTTCATATTTTTGAACTCCATCAAACTGACAAAGACGGAGTAACGAGGTGCCACGGAGATAACTGAGAAGCAGCACAGGAAGTGTTCTTTCCTGACATTTCCTGTGTTCCATACGTACCTGACGTAAAGACAAATAGACCAAACAGCATTTAAGCAACATGCAGCAGGCTCTTTAATAAGATAACACGTGAATCACCACCTCAACACAACATCACAAGTTATTGTAAACACAGGAGGAGACCTGCATCTGCCTCCAACTCCATACGTCTCTGTCAGCTGTCAACAGTGTGGATGGAGGAAGCCATGTTGGAGGGAAAAATGGCTGCCATGATTTTATGACTTAACTGCACCACCCACTTCAGATCAGCCTGACACAACTTCGTCTGTGTTAACAAACTTCAATCACCACTATGCATAACACATGGAAACAGGATGGAAATGATACTACCCAAAACAAACTCATCTATACAAGACATAGACCTACTTAGCTGTTATTATTATTACTAATAAAACTGTGTATGTGAAACTAGTGGTGTAATAAAGCTGAGCAGGACGTTAGTGAACACCTGCACTGCAGACAGGTAGGCTGCTCTGGGCCACACACACACCATCTCGATGGGACAGATAGAAATTAAAAGCTTGGGAGATGAAGAGGAAAAGTTGTATCGTCTCATAACTGCAGTTGCACTCAGCCTCAGTACCACAACACAGGGACAAGTACGACATGTTGCAGAACAGTGAATCTCAGCCTTGACAACACAACTCGACATTTACTGTGTGTTTTTTTTTTACTTTTTCGGGTGACTTGCTCCACAGTCGCTTAAGTTTAGGAAACGCGAGGGAACGCTGCATTAGTGGGAGAATTAAAGGCTGTGGACAGACAGCAACAAAGGAGACTCCACACTACTACGCCGGGATGTTTTAATGCAACTGTGGCAATTTATATCTCGATACGTGGAAAATACGTGAGCCACTTCGCGACAATGTTAGTGTGTGTGGAGTTTAATAAGCAGTTATTTTACACCAAAATAAAGCCCCCACCCACGCGAAGATATTCAAAGTTCGAGAAAATGAGTTGTTTCTTACTATGAACTCGATGGAAGTTCAGGCGGCGTCCCGTCAACGTCCGACATTATAAAAAGGAGGCAGAGGTGGGAAACACACACAGCACAAACATTTGCCTTCCTTCTCTCCTCTCTATGGAACCACAGCGACGGCGGCCATGACAGTCCATCCGGGTACTACAGTGCTCTTGACACTCATGTAGAAGCGGATGAATATGTATTGCTTGTCAAATACCAAACTAGTGCCGTTAAGGACATTTCGTAGAAAACACAGTAAAAAAAACAACTTTGACCAAAATATATTCTGTTTTACGAGACGTCCACAGGAACCTGACGCTGTTTTCGCAGCATGAGCCTTACGTCATTCGTTGCCTGTGTGTGTGTGTGTGTGTGTGTGTATTAGGTGGAAGAAGAAGAAGCAATGAGCAGCAATGGCGGATATACGCCATTTCCTCTTGAATGCGTTACATGTAGGCTGATGTGCCTTTGTTGACGCCGAGACTGAATTATTTCTTCTTCAACTTCAAATACTTAGAATTAATTTCTCTTTGTCTTTCTCCCTTTTGTCCCTCCCTCTCTTTCTCTGCCCCCCCCCTCTCATATCCTACACACACACACACAAACACAAGCACATACTTACTGTAATGGAGGATGTGAAGCTCATACATTGTCACCACCCAACACTGTAGCATTGTGCCCTGCCAGTGCTGCACATCAGGTATATTTGTATCCTTCAGAGAGTAATGATTGAAAGGTGTCAGTTCTAATGCGTCTCTTTGCTTCCCTTCCTCTTTCTCTCTATTTTTATGTTTTGGTTGAGCATTATGTAGTCAGCCTTTATAGCCATTTGAACTGAGACTCTACCTGTTCACTCATATATATATACACAGAAAATGAAAAACAACAACAACAAGAAAATAGATTTTTTTTTAAATAGTGGACTTCCGGGTGTCATGGAGCTGATATTTATTTATTTATGCTGGCACTTTACAGACTTTCTGCCATGATGTCTTGAAAGCTAAGCATCCCAGAAGAAAGAATATGAAACATTCTATGAAACTATCTACTATGCCACCTTTATTTTCAATTCAATTCAATTTTATTTATATAGCGCCATATCATAACAAAAGTTATCTCATGACACTTTTCATACAGAGCAGGTCTAGACCGTACTCTTTATAATATTATTTACAGAGACCCAACAATTCCACCATGAGCAAGTACTTGGTGACGATGGCGAGGAAAAACTTCCTTTTAACAGGCATATATATATATATATATATATGATAGAAGGCTCCAGAACAGCTGGACCTTGTGGTGATGGTTTCCCAACAGCTCTTTACAAAATAAAAAAAAAATAAACTTATAACCTTTAAATGGTCATTGTTTTGATTTTATGGCCCAGTGTTCATTTTGACAACCATTTTAGATTTCATCTTAGTCCTTAGAGGAAATTCCTATAATTTAGTATATATAATAATAATAACTACTATGATTTTAGTAGTTTTTATTCTTCGTAGTCTAGTTTTAAGTGATGAGGTTAAGTCAGGTTAAGTCAAGGTTTTAGTCCAGGTTAAGTCAATGAAAAGTCATTACACTTCAGTCAGCAAGTCTTTTTTCCATTGACTTTGTGTTTGTGTTGTTTATCTTGCTGCTATTCAACAATAAAGAACACGTTTGGAAAAGTTTGTTTGTTAATTTAGCTGAGATCTTCCCACTACCGTAGTACATGCTACTTCTTTTCCTAGTGTGATGATGGAATGACTCCACCTACTCTGCCTCTGACTGGCTCACTTTGAGATTCTTTTTTTTTTTACAGATATTTTTTGGGCTTTATGAACCTTTATTGTATAGTAGCAGCTGAAGAGTGACAGAAATGTGGTGAGGGGGGGGGTGACATGCAGCAAATGGCCACAGGTCAGATTCAAATCCTGGGCCGCTGTGGCAAGGATTGAGCCTCTGTACACAGGGCACACAATCTACTGAGCTAACCAGTGCCCTGTCCTTGAGCTTCTTATCTCAACCCTAACCCTAACCAATCCCACTCCTTATGCCTAAACCTAAGCAATACAACCAACGAAGGCAACAAGTACTAGCCAGTCACAGGCAGAGTATGACAGGTCATTCCTCCGTCAGCATAAAGAAAATTTGCACTGTAGTGGGCGGGGAGAAGAGAAAAAAAGAGTGCTCTAGACTGTGGGTGAGGGAAAAGAGAAAAAAGAGTACTCTAGCTCAGCTTCTAGCTGCTCCCAGTAGCAGAATAAGCCCCTTGCAGAGCACCATGGCAATCAGTTCTGACAATTGTGTCACTATAATGCATCTAGTTAGCTCTTTGTGGGTAGATCAGGTCAGATCATTAATTAACAGATATTTTTGCAGGTCAGGCGCTGCGGATGGTTCTTATAATAGGTCGGGTAATTGTAATTGGTCTAGTCCTGACCCACACATCATTATACCATGTTTTTCTCTCACTTATTGGAGGGAAATATACATTTTTAGCTCGTCATTATCTCGTCTTTTTCGCAGCAGCCATTTTGACATATGAAATAGTAGGGTAAACACAGGTGTTATCAATAGTCTATTAACACTGGTAGGGCTACACATTCTATAAAGCCACTGTACAATACCTGTCCAACACCAAACAGAAGACAGACTAACTGTTGAACATAATGGAGCATTTAGCCGCTAAAAAGCCAAATATTTTAAAAAATCTTTAGAAATCTTTAGAAATATGCCATTTTAAGGGAATTTATACAGAATAAATTAGTATTTTATATTAGATGGTAAATGGACTGTACTCATATAACACCTTTCTAGTCTTCCGTCCACTCAAAGCTCTTTTACACTACATATCTCATTCACACATTCACACACATTCATACACTGATGGCACTGGCTGCCATGCAAGGTGCCAACTGCTCATCAGTTTTAGGAGCTAACCATTCATACACATTCACACACCGACAGTGTGGCCTTTGGGAGCAATTTGGGGTTGAGTACACTTTAAAGGACACTTTGAAGTGCAAGACTGGAGGAGTCGGGAATCGAACTGCAGATCATCTGATTAGTGGACCCTGTTAATTATACAGTAAAACACTGGAATATGTAATGGTCTTTTAATGTCATGGTTTGGCAGTTTTTCACCATAAAATCTACAAACATTTAAAAATTTGGAATAAAACACCAACCGTATACGTGCAGCAACAGTACTAATATCAATTTAATGTAATATTAGAAAAGGTTATACTATATTTAATAGAGAAAAATTCTGGCAACCACAGCTGCCAGTTTTTTACTGTAAAAACAATAGTTATTGTTGATTGACTGTTGTTGAATCCTGAACAGAATCAGAGCTGATTTGGTGGAAAAGGTGGTACCCATGATCCGCACCTCTCTTTTTATGTTTTTTTCCTGTTTGGGGCCATGATTGCAGCATTTTTTAACCATTAATTTTACCTCCACCAAATTAATGTCACGTTACAGCTCTTAACTAATCATGATGTATGCGAGCTCTGCTCTACCTGCATGAAAATGACTACGTATCAGGCTGATGTTGAAACAAAATGAAAAACTAATTTTAAATGACCTTCCAGCGTAGTATTCTGATAGTATTATATGTTTTTAAATTAATTTATTTCAGTGATTCTGTTAAGTACCACCACAAAGAGATGGCGTACCACCAGTGGTACTCATACCACAGTTTGAGAACCAGTAAACACTTACTGTGATACAGCATGACAGCTAAGTCTGTGTGTGGTAGTAGTACTCTTTAAACTTTTTCCATTCATTCTATGGTAGTATATTTTGGGCCACAGGCAGGACTTTGGTGGCACTGTTTTCCCCTTTTAGATAAAAGTAAGGACACCCAGTTTCAATTCAATTCAGCTTTATTGTCACAGTCATGTTTATCGTCATGTCAGAAAGTGCAGGCACATTTCATGTTTGAGTGACAGACTGTATACAGACTAAAGTGCAACTTTTTTTTCCCTTTGAAGGTATTTGATCACAGCTCTGTCATCCAACTTTTCAAACTTAAATACTTAAAAGTCTTAAATTAATGCTTGTCAGTCGTAAACTATATGATCAAACCGTTCATAATAGTTGCATGATGAGCTTTCCATGGTGTGTGTGCTTGTGTTTGTGTAGGGTGGGCCAAAAGAAAAATATTTTCATCTCACGATACTTTTTAAAGATTTTATTGATGAAGAGGCTGCAGCTCTACATAATCTACATAATAGTGCCTAACAAGTTGATGCAGATAAATATCTGCATTTATATAGTAATTTTATGCAAAGCACTTTACAATTTTGCCTTTTATTGACCTATTAACACATACACATATACCGATGGCTGCAAGCTACCATGCAAAGTGCTGGCCTGACCATCGGGAGCAATTGGGGGTTCTTGTCTTGCCCAAGGAAACTTGTCATCAGCCTAGAGATGTGTTGCATCTTCTTGGTCCAGACATATCTAGCATCTTTTATTGTGCACAGTGACACACTGAAAGAATATTCAGTGCACATACAGACCAGTGTGAATGCATACTTCTTCAGAGCTTAAGAATACTGCCATGTTGAATTGCTGGCTCTATAATATAAATTGTTATGAGCAAAGCAAGTAAATAAGATTGGGGATGTGTGACTGATGCCCTACTTTCCTGTTACTTGTTATCTGTTAATACCAGCTTAACGTCCTTCACGCCAAATATAAATAGAGTGGATGCAGGAACCAGAGCTACATCAAAGCTGCCAGTATATACCACCAGAAGCACTTGTTAGATGTTCAAACTGATTCAGAAACCTCCTCCACCCACTCCTTTTTGACTGGGGGTATGGCTGACAACTTTCCAAACCTGACAATCCGACAGTGGCATCACTTAACACAGTTATCAGCTGTGTGGGGGTGAGAAAATAAGCAGACTTTGAACATCTCTCTATACCTCTTTTCTTTATTCTCATTCCATGTGAACGAATGAATGCAACACTTTGAATGCCTGAGAGACTGTCTATAAACACATTGCCATTGGACATAGTGGAGCAATGAACTAGTTGTTTTCAAGCCAACCTTGAGACTCAACCGCAACGCAATATCTGCATACTTGTATTAATTACTCTAATTACTCTACTCTCAGACCTGAACTCTCTTGCTCAAGTTTAATCTAATCTGATTATTCCATTAAAGATATTCAATGTGACACATTCTGCTCGAGCTCTTTTGGGTGTGTTCAGTCATTTCTTGCACTGGTGTAATACATTTAGTTTGATTGGGTTTAAAAGTTCAAAGACAGTAAACAGTAAAAACCCCCATTATAGGTATAAGTTCACCATTCACAATCCCATTTAAAGGCTCCTTGTAGAGTTTTAGACCTCTAATATGGTGCTAAACTGTCTATGAGTGGGTACAAAGTCCTGCCAATGATTTACCACTATTCCTCTATCTACAGATGGTGTTAACAGCCAAAATATGCAGTAAGGTATCAACAAAGACAGGGAAGGCCCTGTTTACACTTGGAATTAACATTGTGTTGTCCAAGCACAAGTGGACATCTCTTAACCCGTATTAATTAATTACCAAATCAGGTGCTGCGGCAAATCACTGGTTGTGTGGTGGTGTAGAGTGAGGGTGGTAACTATGACACTATCAGAAAATACATCTATGTTTGCCCCAGAGACTGTACAAAACATGGAGGTAGTTTCAATGATGTCAGCCACAGGTTTCTGAAGAGCCGTTGTAAAGCTCAGTGTGGCTGTTGCCATCTTAGCAGTCCTGCCTCTGCCACCTCCCCAATAATTCAAAAATGGGTAAAATAGCATGGGTGGAGCTCAGGCGGGCTAAATGAATCCTGGTTGCTCAAACAAGCCACCTGAAAAAGCACCCACCCCTCAATCAAAGCAGCCACACTCTTATGAACGGAGAAATTAGCTATAGAGACCAAAACAGTTTTTTGTACCAGGCTGTAAACATGTTTATTTCTGCTGTGAAGTTGGACATTTTAACATGGGGACTGTAGCCAGCCACAAGTGGTCATTCCAGGAACTGTTTTTGTCTATCTTTGGTGTTTTGCTAAATATTGGATCATTTTAACAGTTATTGAAATTAAAGTATGTAAGAAGAATTGTCTTTTTGGCAACCTGCTAACAACTAATAGACACCTGAAACATGGAAAGTAGACCAAGCGCTACTCTGATATAAGGGATCACTAGGAAAAGGGATTGGAAACCACTAATTTAATCTTTATTTATTATTATGTCGTGTTTTCGGTTTTCCTATTTATTTAATGTAAAATCTTAACTAGGAACCTGTAACTGCAGGTTACTAGTGTCAGGTGTCAGATAAATACAGTGGAATATTTCTTTTTCTATTGTGCTAAGTTCAGTACTTGAGTTACTTTCCACCACTGGGGTTGAGTTATTAAGATCTCCAACTCAAGTTTACTCATTAACTACTCATGCTGTTGCATCTGACAGAGAAATTCACAGACCCCGAACACAAGTCCCTGTAACCCTGTGCTTTTTATTCATATGAAAAGTGTAGTAAATTGGCTTAGTATTCATATCAAGAAACTAATCATCATCAAATGCCATAAATACACCTTGTTCAACCTGACAACAGCTGTATCACTGTATGGATTCTTCTCCTCATAGGTCTTTGATAACTTCAAGACTATGGCTATCCTGTGTACAACAAAGTATTTCCAATGCTGCTCATATTCTTACATGAAAGAGCTGCTCCACCTTCATGGTGTTTGTTTCCTGACAGAAGAATAGTTGTTGCTACATGAAATTCTCCTGCTTGTTCTCCAAATGGAAAAAAAACTGAGGTATAATATTGCCACACAGTATGACCACTGATGAGAAATATAGTTTATATTCCAGTTCACCCCAATAACAAAATACAGACACATGTCGTTTTCCAGAAACAATGTCCTGGTTTCCATTCAACAAAATTAAGATATATGGCAACCAACTTTTAAAATTTGTTTAATTAAACTTCTATGTTAGGTTTATCAAACTTGAAATTACCAGATTTGGTTTCCATTTGCACTTATTTTTCACTTGTAAAACACTTTCATGTTTGATTCGCCCATGTGCCTCACTGCCTGATCACTGCAGCTTTTACTACACTGCTAAGCTTTACTATACTACTCCAAACATAGACATCGTGTAGCGCCTCATGTTTTAAGATCTGTGGCTGATTAGATGTTAGAAAGACAGAGGGTGTTTGGAGTGGACACTTATCTTCATGATGAGAGAGAAGACCATGTGACTCATCTGAGACTTGTGTAATAACACATAACAAACCTCTATTATAACTTTGCTCAAATTCGTAAAAATTGTACAGTATCAGTTTGTTACTGAACTAAAGAATACAAGTCAACAGAACCTTCTCACTTTGATTTTCTTGGCCTTATTCAGTGTCTGGTGTAAATGTCTTTTAGGCAGGGTACAGCACCACCTATTGTGTGTCTAGCTGAATAGAACTACTCTTTGCGGGGCCTTGTGGTATTTTTTGGTGCTGTTTCCATACCAGGCAGTGATGTTCCCCATCTGGATGCTGTTGATGGTGCAAGAGTAGAATGCACCATGGAACTTGAAGCTGTCTGTAATGTGATAAGCGGTGCATAGTTCCTCTCTCGGTCCCACTTATCGGTTCCTTAATCTTGCAGACGTTCAGAAGGAGGCTGTTTTGACACCAGCGGGTTGGTCCCTCTACTTCCTTCAGATAGGTCCTTGTTATCAGTGATCAGGCCCACCACATGTGGGCCAGCTGTGTCATAAGAAAATAGAAAATGGCTACATAGTCGTGTGTGTACATGGGGTACAACAGGGCAACCAAAACACAGCCCTGGGGTAAACCAGATGGTGTCTACTTGATTGGTTTGGACAATAAACAAATTGCACTGTGTCCAATGTGCTGGGTAGTGAGGAGCATCACTACAGAGTACCAGTGATCTGGTGATCTCAGCCTGGTACAAGACTACTAGTGGACTGATTTTGTTTTCTGAGACACAGGATTGATGGTGGATTTCTAAAAGCATGTGGATATGACAGACAAGCCAGGGGCAGGTTTAATATCATTGTGAACACCAGCGCTAGTTGGTACAAAGTTTGAGGACCCACCCACCTTCTGGTCTTGCTGCCTTCCTGGTGTTCACACACTTGAAAGCTCTCCTGATATCATGCTCAGAAAGTGTGATAGAGGTAGAAAATACAACCATGCCTATCTTAGACCTTCCCACATGTTCCTGGGATTGTTATTCATTTATGCCAGTCTTTCAGTGCTTTGAGGATGTAAGTATGTTTTCATTAATTTATTTTTAATATGATGAATTGTTGTATTTTCATTACTTTAGAGTAAACCCTTTATGTCTGTTATATATCCCTTTAATGCCGAATGGCACGAATATGCAACAAACCGTTATAGCGGCCGAGATAGCGCCTGCATTCCCCCAAAGCCGGTTAGCACATATTCGATACGGACCTAGGAACCTTCGGCAAGCACTTTTCGTTTATCATTATGCGTGTTGTTGCAAATTTGCAACATACCGAAATTTCTATCAAATTAACAATCTCAACATAATTTACCATCTACTTACAGGCAAAAACACACATAAAACATTTTTTTATATACAGCTATATAAATTCAGGCGTTAAAGGGATATATACTCAATATATATATATATATATATATATATATATATATATATATATATATATATATATATATATATATATATATATATACATATATATATATATATATTGAGTTGTCCCACAGGGTGAGACAACAGGTATGCCACTAAATCACACACACTGGACTGGACTGGACACAAGTGTAATTATAGTCCACCTGTGTGGCTGTCATATGTAAGTACATGATGTCATGCTTTGAAAAAAGAATGACTTTAAATAAAGTTCACAAATGGCACAAATACTTACATCAGAGAAAGAAGGGCCAAGTCTGGGGCGAAGCCCATGCATTCCTTTCGTTGGAATCATAAAGCTGTGTGTACACATGGTTCTGTTTTGTAAATGTATGTGTATAAATGGATGTAGATACTCCCTTAATTACTCATTCTGTACATTAATACTCCTGTGTGCACTACCAGTATGTAGACGTGTCAATAAAAAGAATGATTGTTCCACAGTGGTACGGGAGCTGTCATTGCACACCACCATCATAGCTTTGACTTGATGTACAGTGCCTACATGCAGGATCTACAGTGTCTAACCTTTGTCACCTAAAAAGTTAGCCGCCCTACCCCTGGGCTAACCCAGAAATAAAGCCAATCAGTTTTCAATGCCACTCCCTGGATACACACCTATTGTTAACAATGTTGTGGAGCAAGTAATGAGAAGAGCAAGAGTTTCTAGAAAGCACAGTAACATGTTGGACATACTGTATACAGCAGTGAGGACATAGTTGGTTGTTTCCATATGCTGAGGTAACTATCCTGAGAAGCACTGAGTCCTGTCACATTTTGTTTTGTTACACTCTTCACTGAATTCTCTCATTAAAACATTCTTGTTACTCTTGAACAGAGTGAACAGAGCGGAGTGGATTGACGTGGTTTTGATGTGGTGGTCAGCCATACTTTTCAGATGGAAAAAAGTTTCATTTGCCCAGAGTTCATGGCATGCAATGGCAAGGCAAGGCATTTTTATTTATATAGCACATTTCATACCAAGAGGCAACTCAATGTGCTTTACATAAAAACAGAGCATTTAAAAAGAACAAATTAAAACACACAGTTAAAAGCAAGAACAAAGAAAAAGAAAAATTAAAAAGAAATGTTTTTAACCTGGATTGAAAGGTGCTTACAGTTGGGGCTGATTTGAGTTCTGCAGGTAGTTTCTTCCATTTGTGTGCAGCGTAACAGCTAAATGCTGCTTCACCGTGTCTGGTTTGAACTCTGTGCTCAACTATCTGACCTGAGTCAGTAGATCTCAGAGCTCGACTGGGTTTATACACTGCTAACATGTCATTCATGTATTCTGGACCTAAACCATTCAGTGATTTGTAAACCAGTAGCAGAACTTTAAAATCTATTCTGTAGCTGACTGGGAGCCAGTGTAAAGACTTGAGAACTGGGGTGATATGCTCTGATTTCTTTGTTCTGGATGAGCTGCAGCTGTTTGATACTTTTTTGGGGGAGTCCAGTCAGAAGACCGTTACAGTAGTCTAGTCTATTGGAAATGAAGGCATGAATCAGCTTCTCCTTATCTGTTTGGGACATAAAGCCCTTAATTCGGGATATGTTCTTAAGTTGATAAAAGGCTGTTTTGGTGATTGATTTGATATGACTATTAAAGGTCAGATCTGAGTCTATCAGCACGGCAAGGTTTCGGACTTGGTCTTAAGTTTCTAGAGACAGTGACTCAAGGTGTTTACTGACAGTAACCCTCTTCTCTTTATTGCCAAAAACAATGACCTCAGTTTTTTCTTGATTTAACTGAAGGAAATTTTGGTCCATCCAATTTTTGACTTGCTCTAAACAGTGACACAATGACTCTATTTGACTGCAGTCATCTGGAGACAGTGCATGATATATCTGTGTGTCGTCTGCATAACTATGATAGTTGACATTAGAATTCTGCAGAATTTGACCCAAAGGCAGCATATATAGGCTGAACAGAAGGGGTCCAAGGACTGACCCCTGAGGAACTCCATAGCCACTCGATCGGATTGATAACTTCCAATGGTCACAAAATAACTCCGCTCCTCCAAGTAGGACCTGAACCATTCTAGGACTGTTTCACTGAGTCCTGCCCAGGTTTCCAACCTGTTCAGCAGTATACTGTGATCCACAGTGTCGAACGCAGCACTGAGATCCAACAGAACCAGAACTGACACCTTGCCTGAGTCAGTGTTCAACCTTATGTCATTCAACACTCTAATGAGAGCTGTTTCTGTACTGTGGTGAGGTCGGAAGCCTGATTGAAATTTGTCAAAAAGTCCATTGGAGTTCAAGAAGTTGTGTATGAAGAAATTGTGAAGTGTAAATCAGACTGACTATTAAAGTATGTGTATATGCAGATTTGACTAAATTATGACTCTGTGACTATGACTATGTGATGCTCAGTGTTTTAAAGTACCTTAACTGCCTCCATAAGCTCATAAGTCATTGCTGCATCTGCAACTGCTGGCCATGCTGATCAATGAGCCAGATCAACTGAACAATATCAACAAACCAAACTTCACTGAACTTTTCTTTTTGATTTCAAATGGTTTCTCTCAAATTTTGGTAATGTCCGTGTTACTGAGCACTTCTTCTTTGCCTTTGACCTGACAGGTGTGGCATCAGGATGCTGAATAAACAGCATTTTTGCACAGATGTGCCTTGGAGTTTTCACAATAACAGACCAATGTAGACTTTTAGCACTTTTAGAGATGTGGAGTTTTAAGGGAGCGGGCATTTGACTTGTCTTTGTCATTCATTTGCCACCATCGCCTCATGTTGTAGCATGATAATGTCCCAGTTCTTGCAGTAACTGCATACTCACCAGACATCTCACCCACTGAGCATGTTTGGGATTCTGTGGATCAGCATGTATGGCAGCGTGTTCCATTTCCTGCCAATATCCAGCAACTTCACACAGTCATTGAAGAGGAATGGACCAACACTCCACAGGAAACAATCAACAGCATCAACTGTGTGCAAAGGAGATGCGTTGCAGTGCATGAACAAACCACACCAAACCAGATATTGACTGGTTTTCTGCCATGTGAAATCCATAGTTCAGTGCCTAATAATGATCTTTTTTCAAGATAAAGCTGCACATTTTAGAGTAGCCTTTTATTGTGACCAGTCCAAGTCACACCTACTGTTTAATGAGCATCTTGATGCCACACCAGTCAGGTACATTAATTTGGCATAGGAGAAGTGCTCATTAACACGAATTTTAATAAATCTGTGAACAAAATTGGATAGAAATAAACCTTTTGTGTGCTTAGAAGAAGTCTCAGATATTTTACAAAAACAAAAGTGTTGCATTTATACATTTGCCCAGTGTTTCTTAACTAACCTCCCATTGCTTTTAGAATACACCTGTCATTTTTCACCTCACACAGTAGGCTATCTTTGCTTCACATGTCTCTCTTTGCTATCCTCCTCCTGGGGAGGCACCTCACAGTTTATCTCTGAGTTACAGAAGCTAGTGTATCAGAAACAAGCCTGAATGTAATGTCAGAATTTGAGCTCCCTTCTCTGGGGAAACTCTACAGTCTTCCACTTGGTAACATGAACTATTGCTCACTTCCATAGCAGCAATGTCACAGTTATTGACTTAAAGGAGTATTACTCATTCATCTTCCAGCCTGGGCAGTCACATCCCTGACATTATCACAATGAAATATTGGATAAAACCAAAAATAATGCAGAATTCATTCTCTTTATTTTACATAAATTACACTGCTCCCAGACCCCATGCATCCTCTCCATATACATGTATACATAAACATTTATTGCACATGAAACTGTTAAAACGTAGTCAAGTTCATGTTGAGAGTATCATGCTGGCCAGCAGGAGAGGACATCGATGAAAGAAACACAAAACGTGTCTCACAATCAATTTTTTTTTTTAACAATTTATTACTTTACATTGATAAAGTCATCAGTTCTGCAACAAAATGGAATAGCTGTAATTCAGTGCACTATACACACCCTTCATCACAGAGCTTTCAAACACAAAGGTGTGATCAACCAGATGAAGAGAAAATTCACTCACACACCCACACACACACTTATATGTGGTATATCTGAGATGATATGGCATATCATTGTAAATACATTAAAAGTACACATGTAAGTTTACAGTGACATTCTTCTTCTGCCCAACAACACTGCTGTACAAATGCATACTGAGTACTGAGATCTAATCTGATTGGTCAGTCAGGATGTAGAATCACAAACAGCTTTGTGGTAGTGTGTAAGAGTCCGTGTGGAGAGTGCTGATATTGACGTGTGATGATTTACTGTGGCATTTAAAAGGATGTGCCCATGGCTGTTGTCTAACATAACCCAGATTTCTGTCACATTTCAACAGAGCAGTTTGAAGTTGTCGAATATTTGCATGATTGAAACAGAATATATGACTGAGTGCACGCAGCAAGTGCTGCTAATCAATGCTAGTCACTCTCGTCCTCTCTTATTTCAGCTGAGGTTTCAAGATATCTATGCAGGCAGGCTGGCCTGGCTCTGTGTATTTACTGGGAATGTTTCACACTCCCAGGCCGAGTTCCAAGAAACAAAAAACAAAAACTCCAATCTCCATATGAAAGCTGCACATGCCTCTAAATCAGATTTGAATAATAAAACATGTTTGTTTCAATCATAAACACAGTAATGGATAATCATGCTGATATCTGATGGTGACTGAAATATTGGGGCTTTGGAAAACGATTACAGTTGAGAAGCCATTTAAACTTAGGCTATTGTAGAGCCACTTACATTTGGTTGCAATTGTCAAATGTATTTAAGGTTTATGATCAATATTCTGAATAATCAACAAAACATATGCAAATAACCAGTTTAGAATCACATCATCACATCATCAACAAAAGCATTTATATCTGGGGAGATTTACTATTTGATGAAAACAGTTACATGTGGTGGAAAATCTGTTTTCCAAAACCTATTTTATCTTGTTTGTTTAACTAAAGACACGAGTGATGAAATGACACACCCAACTGCATTCTTTTTGTGCTTTGCCAGATCCATCAGTGTTACTGTGTTATGTGAGACAAACCCTGTTCACGTTCTAGTCAACTTTTGATTGGAGTCTTGTGCTGTCATCTCCATTGTTCCCGAGCTACGTTCGCACATTCAAACTCACTGCAAACAAGCTTTCAGATCTGGTGGATCTCAAACAGATTGAAGTCATAATCCAGAAGATTTCAATTATATCAGTCTCATTGTTATTGTCATATTATTTATGGCATGGTTTTCACATTTTTTTTTTACAAGTGATTCACGGGAGAAGACAAAAGCCAGTGCATGCATTCTATATGTGATGTGGAAAACATTTCATCATGAAGTCAGAATCACCATGTCTCTTTTTTATTAAAACAGACAAATCAGTTATCTATTTTATTTATGGCACACCTGCCCATGGTGTGTTTGCAGTCCACAGATGTCAGAAAATGTGTACTTTACAGGACTTTAAGACTTCTTTGTGTCTTTTTTCAGTACTGAAGGTGTGGTGATTGTTGTTTGTGCCAAAGCCTCAGTCAGGATTTAAAGAAGCCGCCTGTGGTCTGTTTATAGAGATTACAGTGAGGGGGGAGTAAGTGCTAAACATTTCTATTGCTCCTTAAACAGTGTTGGTTTATTGTTTGTCTTTACCATTCTGCTGATAAGTGAGACATTCGTTATTTTATAAATGGAGCCACATTGGCTGCACCAGCAGACAGCATGATGTTATACCAGCTGATGTATACTGTATGTGATGTGTCGACCTGATTTCCTGTGCCTAGTGGCCCTGCAGCAGCATCCTTCCACGATTATGCTGGACTCGGTTATGAGACAGCTGGAGAGTAAACGTAAGGCAACAGGCTGACAGAGCAGGAAAAACTGATCAAACCAGGAAAATAAATAAATGAAACACAATGTCCAGAGTAGGCTCAGCTGCACATACATGCATTCCCTTCAGCATTCTCTTCTGTCGTCTTCAGACCTCTTCAGACCTTCTTGTTTTTGACTCACTGCTGGTGCCCAAAGTCGGGAAAACAAATGTTCCGCTCAGTCAAATCTTCATGCCAAGCTTGGCTTTCTGTCGAAAAGACACATCACACACATTCAAATCAGAGCGTTCGTATCTCAAGCGGATGCTGAAAAACTGGTTCATCCATCGCAAGCAGGTTCGACTACTGTAACGCTCTATTTGCAGGATTATCCAAACAATCAGTGGGATGGCTCCAGCTCATTCAGAATGCAGCAGTGTAGCAGTCAGAGTCTGTACATGAACACGAGAATGTGAACATATTGCTAAAAACACTCCTGGTACAATACAGAATCACCTTCAAAATCCTAGTCTATAAATCACTGAATGGTCTGGCTCCTCAGTACATTTAAAGTCTGTGTAAAGTAAAAATAAATATGTGTTTTGAGTTTGTCAGACCTAAGAACAAAGTGTTATTAACCACCCAGCCAAATTGGAATGATTAAAAATAACGTCAAGTTTATGAAATTAGGTTTCAAAATCAGGTAAAAATGAATTCTCAGCTCCAGGACTGTGGGGGCGTGTCCTCTGAACCACTCTGGGCGAGTTGAATAAATGTCTGTCTCTCTGTGTCTTTCTCTCTCTGTCCAAATGTACATAAGTCATGTATCTCTGTCTGTCGTACGTGTGCGCCGTTACCGACACACGTAAACTCAGATCTGACTACATATATTCCCTGTCATCATAGCTACAAGCTGCTGTTGCATATAAGAGACGTCCCGTTACCGGTGTGTTTTCCTCTGGATTCCACTCAGGAAACATTACATGCACTGACATTAGATAACACACATGAAAATGATGAGAAACCCTAACGTGATTATGTGCGTACACAATGTAAAATCACGTTACTGTGCACTAAGTCACCTAACGTTACTGTAATTACTGTATTATTTTCAGGTCTCCATTAATATGGCCCTTCACAATCCACTTCTTCTTCATCACTTTGTTTTTTTTAAAAATTAAAATAAAGTAATGGAGCTGTTGTCACATTCTGGCATCCAGAGAAGATGCATTTTCGGGATGTTGAGGGCAGAGCTAGCTAGCAAAGGCTGAAGGCTTTTATATCATTGCGCTAGGGGGCGGAGGTGCTCATCGTGATGCGTCATGCAGTCTCGTTTTAGGACCGCCCAAAAAATCCTGGACTGAAAACTGGTGAAAAACTGTTTGAACCTCTAACTCCACATTTCAGTAATACATCGTTCAAAGTCTTTTCACATGTTTTAAGCAACTATTTTACAACATATTTAATGTATTTTGAAAGAAAACATGGAATTGCCTTTACACTGACTTTAAGATAAGATAGACTTTAATGATCCTGTACCAGGGAAATTCACTTGTCACAGGAGCTTGTACACACAAGGTTGATAAGAAATTACTCATAAATAAGAAATATAAAGAAAAAAGTCATGAAGTCATGCTGGTGTTAAAGAGTCTGACAGCTGTTGGAATGAAGGGCCCGTGGTAGAGCTCCTTCTTACATGGTGGGAGTAGCAGACTGTTGCTGAAGGAGCTGTTTAAGACCTGTCAGCTTGTTGAGTCTTTTTCTGTCTCTGTCTGTGCTTCCCCCTCCCCAGCAGACGGCTGCATAGAATAATGCAGATGCCAGCACAGTGTCATAGAAGGTTTTTAACAGTCTGACATTTCTGACTCCTTCACTGACTAAAGCCCAGTCAGGCCTCTTTGGTTAATGGTGGAGGTCTTCTGGCTGTACCCAGAATTAAATCCAGGTCTGGTGATGATGTCTTTAGTTATTGTGGTCTGAAACATGCTACCTGCTGGGTTTGAGGTCCATTACTGCAGTTTTACAGTGAGGAGCAGGCTGAAAAATCTTCCTGTTCCACTATTTTATTATGTTCTCAATTCTCTGAATTTCCAAGTAATGAAATGTGCTCTATAAATAAATTGCTCTATAATGCTGATAAATTCTAACTATGTTAGAGATATTTATCATGTTATGAAGCAGTAGAAATATATATATTCACTTTTACAGCTGGTTTCTTCAGCGTTTAGAAAAACAAAGTGGTCTTCTGACCTCCAGGTTGCTTAAAAGTCAAGTATGTAACACTGAGGATGATCTATTGGAAGACATGATAGATTACTTCAGAGTGAGCAGGTCCTCTTTCACAGAGTCTGTTTTAATACAGTAGCCCAGAATGGACAAACTAAACACTGTCTCTACATAGGGTCTCTTGAGTTTTTCACGAGTTTTGCCGTCACTTTTACACTTGGAAAGGGAGCAGTATTGACTTGTAATCTGCAGCCTCACAGCTAGATGCCCCTAAATCACTGGACCTTTACATCACTAAACCAAAGGTCAAAGGTCAACTTACGATGCCAGAGGCGTGTTTGGGTTTGACGCTGTAGGCGGCCTTCTCCTTGGCCTGTCGGAAACACTCTTCTGCTGCTTTTAACCTGCAGAACATACAATTATACAGCACTTATGATTGGGTGATTTGGCTGGTCTTTGCACTCAAGGCATTTTTATGTAACAGCAGCAGGTTCTAGATGAGCATGTGTTACTGTACCTCTCCTTGAGAATGACTTTGTTCTCCTTCTTCCACTGCTCCTTGAAGTCAGAGGAGAACTCGTGCCAGATGCAGAAGACGGTGTTTGGTGAAACCTCCTTCTCTCCTGCTTTGGCCTTCACTGAGAAGAACACTGTGAGCTCCAGGAACCTGACAGGACACAATCACGAGTTTACTGATTTACATTCCTTTTTTTTATTCATGAGGAGAGAAAAAATACGACACAGGAGCCAAAAAAGCTGAACTGTGCAGACATTCTAGTGACTGCACACTGTGAAGACCAGAGGATCCACAGCCACACACTCACATGGAATGTGGAAAAACGACACCTGAAAGGACTTTTTGAGGCTGGAATTTGGGTTCACACAATGCTCACATATTTATCACACATTTTAGAATAAACGAGTGGAACTGAAAGAGGCCGTGCAGGCAGCAATCACCACAGCTTTGTGTGATAGCTTAAGACAGATTTATTTATTTATTGAATGCTCTACTATATTTTAATTTAATGAAACAAAAAACGACAACTGTGGTGTGTATACCACAACAAAACATTTTTTTGTTGAAACTTGTCATGTGACCTTGAGCATCGATTACAGCTTGACTAGACGTCTCACGCTGTTCACAAGTCGACTTTTTCTAACCTGCTGATGACACTCTGAGCTCAGTGGTAACTTCCCTCTGAGTACTTCCTGTTTGAAGCCTCACACTGACCAGGTACTGTTGATGGATTGTTAGGTGGCGTCTTGGTGTCATGATGTCACAATGTGAACAGCATGACGAAGAGGACTGTTTAGATACAAACTGTCTTTGAAGCAGAACATTTAGTGGAACTTTTTTTTAGTGCTGTCAATCGATTAAAATATTTAATCGCGATTAATCGCGATTAATCGCAAATTAATCGCACATTTTTATCTATTCTAAATGTCCCTTGAATTATCATTTTAATACTCTTATCAACATGGAAAAGTGGATAGGCTTGCTTTGTGCAAATGTTTTTTATTGCAAACCACAACAACAACATGTAGTGTTACAGCCATTCACGTCTGAAGCAAAATCTCAAACAAAGCAACACTATCAATAAACAGATGACAAAAAAATAAATACCTAGTCACAAAAACAGCCCCCTCAACAACCTTCAAAACAGGGTGATACAAAATAAATCCATCCATTGTCGCCTGGTTATGACGCGGAGGAGGCGGAGAATTTGAATTGCCGGTGTGTTTGGCCATCAAGTGGTATTTCAGACTGGATGTGCTACGATGATAACTCAGTTCACACCGACAATACACACAGATAACGTTGGTTTTATCGAACGACCCATATTGCAACGTTTTAAAACGGAACTTTCCATTCATAATTTTGTTAGCAGCGTCTATTTCAGCATCTCGTGCTCGACATCCACAATACGGTAGCGTGCGGCGCGCTTATTGTTTTGCTTTCGGTTTACAGCTGGATCCTGTAGTTTTTCTAACGTTACTAGCAGTGGCCACAGCTTATGAAAAAACTACAAGTTCACTAGGTCACAAAGAGCGTTAATCTCGCGATAAAAAAATTAACGCCGTTAAAATTGTTTTGCGTTAACGCGTTAATAACGCGATATTTTTGACAGCACTACTTTTTTTTAATCACCTTGTTAGAGAACAGCATGTTATGCAATAAGTACTGAAACACTGAACAGTTGGACATGTGCATTCAAACGTTTGGAGAAGGTCAAATGAAGTTCACCTGTAAAGGTTAGAGTGCATTTTAGGGGCACTCTGAAATTTCATCCGAAAGCCGAATATGCCGAACTTTTTGTGAGTAGTGTATATCACTTTACATGTATAATTCTCTGATTTCAGCTTCTTAAATGTGAATATTTAAGTGTAGTTTAGTGTAGCGTATACTTCTGTAAATTAAATATCTTTGGGTCATAGACAAAATAAGGACGCCACCTTGGCCTTTGAGAAACAGCAATCTACATTTTTCACCATTTTCTGACATATTATGGACCAAAGGACTATTCAGTTATTCAAGATAATTAGCAACAGATTAACTGATCATGAAGATAACCACAAATATAATTAGTTACAGCCCTGTACACACTATATTATGTGTGAATCCTGTCTAGATATGCAGACTTATGATTGCAGCATGTACTGTATAGAAGAATGTGCCTGTCTGTGTGCAAGTCTGCAGCTGTCTGTCAACATCTATGGGATAATGTCGCTAAAATTAAAGAGAAGAGGTTGTTCTTACAGTTTGTGAGTACTGCTGAGCTGAACGTCCAGAGTCTCCAGTTCACTTTTAGCTGCGAGAGGAGGAAGAAAACAAGAGGTCAAAACAAAAGATGAGACATGAGAAAGAACTTTGGGGTTTGTTGTTAGCAATTGCTGCCCAACCGGCGGTCCTCGAGACTTTACAGTACAAAGTTTTTTTGGCCACATTGATGTGCTGTATCCTGCTTTTGTAATATATTTATCATCAGACAAAAATGTCAATACTGAACAAAATCTTAGTTTCAAGCTATTTCAAATGTAAAGTACCATAAACTGCTAGCAAGTGAACATTCATGTAAAAAGGCATGATTAAACATATTTTAAATGTTTGCAAATGTTGAGGATGGATCCCACGCATTTGTTTAGACCTCAGGGGTACAAACAATGTGTTTTCGGTGAGAAATGCTGACTACATAAAAACATCATAAACACCTTCAAGTTCTAACAATAAAACACTTTAGTATTTATTTAGTTAAAGATCAGTTTTGGAGTAATAGAAAACAACTGGAAGTCTATGACAGGATGTGAACGACTTCAGCCTCACTTTTTGCCATAAAGGACAAACTACTTGAATGTTGGCACTGCACATTTTGTCAGTTACCTTGTGTGAGGAAGTCGTCCATCTTGTCTTTAAAAGGCTGCAAGTTATCCTCGTCTGAAACCTTGCACACTTTTTCCACTTCTGATGTACAGGCTGTCAAATAATAGAGACAGAAATAATAATATACAAATTATATGTAAAATACAAGTAGACAGATATCACAGCATGGTTAATGTAGTTACCAAGGGTGATCAAATACCTCTGGTAGGAGACATAGAGATGTGACTGTTTGGCTCTTGCCCCTGAAGCCATACATACATGTTGTTAAGGATACGCTGGACTTTTCAGTGAAGAGGTTTTTGACCTGAGCTTGTAATAGTGGCTCTGAATTAGAATATTTTATGTGTAAAAACGTATGTAATTTGAGGATTTGTCACATTCAAATACTGAGGGGACTAAGCAGAAGTTTGTTTGGCGGTGATGCCAGAAAATCAAGACAAATAAAACTCTTGTGAATCACAAATTTGATGAACCAACAGCAGAATCCTTTGGATGATTATGATGTAAATGTATGTAAATTGTATACTAGGGATGGGCGGATCAATTCTGCAGGATTGATACTTCGATACTCGCAAGCTCCTCATTTGGTATCGATTCCTGTAAATCAATACCAAAGGTCACATGACTGTGGAAACCTACTGAATGTGACATGAAAACTGTGTGGAGCAGTGCGCAGTTGCACATGTCTGCATCAAGGTTGTGAGAGAATCTCAGAATGGAAATTCAGCGTATGTAGCATATTTGTGATTGTAATGAATTTGTAATATTGTTTGTACGTGTGTGTGTGTGTGTGTGTGTGTGTGTGTTACCTCTCAGGTCCTTCCTGAGTCGAGTCAGATCTTTCTGAAAGTCTTCAAACTTCATCTGTGAAGCCTGGAACAGGTCGTGAGGCTCAGGGAGCGGATACACACACGTCTCTCTACCAGCATCCTGGTGATGGACACACAAACACACACACACACACACACACACACACACACACACATTATGACAAACAATGAGACATTTAATCTGTTTCTGTTTTAATAACCCCCACCTACATTATTTTTAATTCGATGGCTGCCAATATGATAAACATGAACTTAAAAGCGGTGATGCAATCCCAGGGGATGTGTAAATATGATAAGGTAAACTGTATTTCTGGGTTGGATTTGCTATCTCATACCCAATAACTCTGAATATGATGTATAATAATATAATAAGTAAAAAGCTTACCTCATCGAAGTGTCTGAGGTAGTATGCAACGATGTAAGACAGAAGACTTTTCATGTTGTCCTGCATGTGGAGAAAGGAAAAACAGTCATGACAGTGATTATCATTTAGGCAGAACAAAGTCTTTAAACGTGATTTTGTCGCACATGAGCAAAACCAGGCGCAGCACAGCTACATACAACATTAACATGTCACCTCCTCTTTAATACTGTGTTTGAATGATAATCTTAGTCTGTTTGAAATAAAAAACCTACTCAACAGCATATACAAGTCTAAAGAAAGTCAGCTGTACATGGAACGTGGGATTAAAAAGACATACATCCTTATGATTACACTACTCTTACTATACAGTGTATTACTGAATAATTACTGGACTGCTGCAGTGCAGAGAGAGACAGGAAGCATGAGGAGCGGTATTAAGTGGACTAAATAAAAAATATTGTGACAAGTGTTACATTATTATTAGGGTTGCAAATGGGTGAAAAGTTTCATGTAAATTTCCGGAAACTTTCTGGAAAGTTTCCATGGGAAGTTAAGCTGGAGAATTTTGGAAGTATTCCAGATCGGAAACTCCATGGGAGTTATGGACATTTATGGGAATTAATGGGAATTAACTGGAAATTGGGGGTAATTTAAACAAACTGTATCATATCCAAACATAAATACAAACATTTAGTTTTGTCATAAGCAGACAACCATGTAAAATAATACAAAAAACCCCAACAAAAACAAAAAAAAACAAACATGAGATTTCAACACACTCATTTGTAAGTAGAACTTTATCAAGTTATTTTACTGAACAATATTATGTAGTCCACGAGCTCAAATGTGTGTCTTCAATAGTCTCTGTGTGCTCTGGGCTCTAAAGTGTGGTCCAGGTACAGAAATCACCTGTGCAGGTAGGGGGCGTGGCCTCAATAGCCCTGCAGTAAGCAGTGTGCTATGTGCATGTGATTGAGGAACAGCAGATATTCAAGTGTACCTGCATGAAATCTGGTTGTTTTAGTCAAGATTATGCTAAAATATATTTTCCACAACTATATTTAAGTTCCCTGTTAAGGGCCAACCTTCAATTTTGTAAATTCCCAGTTTATTCCCGTTAATTCCCATAGATTCCTGTTAATTCCCATGGAACGTTTCCAACTTGGAAAATTCCCAGAATTTTACAACCCTAATTATTATACAATAATGCCTCAAGACTCTGAGAGCAGAACGTTTGACATTATACAATCCAAAAGAAAAGAGTAATCTCAGATTAGTTCAAAACTCTGCGTATAAATGGTGTCGATAAATATAGGGTCAACACTCAAACTAGATAATGTTACATAGATAAAAACTCTATATTGTCATGCTAACATGTTGCATAAATATAGCCAGACACTAAAAATAACGTCCAGGATATAAGAGTGTATATTCTGAGATTACTCACACTGCTCTTGACATCTTTGAGTTTGGGCAGGATGTCGAGGGTGAAGCCATCAGCTTGGCCTCTGGTTCGATTACCACCATTCATGAAGTTACCAAAGGCCAGAACCAGACCTAGAACCCGTTTCACTGTCTCACAGTCCTGCAACACCTGCAGAGGAGATAGAGGTGTGTCTGCGAAAGCTGCTGATGGAATACTTCAATATTTTTTGGGAAATGCACGTATTCTGATTGAGTTGAAAAATTCAATATCAATCAGAGCTGGAGTCAAGATGTGGTTAGCCTAGCTTAGCATAAAGCCTGGACACAGAGGGAAACTGGTAGCCTCGCTCTATCCAAATACACCCAAAGGTCTCTGATTCATTTGTTGTAATGTCAAATCTGTGCACAAGCAGACATTTCTTGTCAGCTGTGATCTAAAAAAACATCATTATTAATACTGTTAGTCATATTTATATTAGAATTATAGTTGTAGTTCTCATTGTTATTGCTCCTGTGCATCTGTGTCCTTCTCTCTCTGTAAACTCAACTAGTCATGGTAGATGTCCGTCCACCATGTGCCGGGTTCTGCTCAAGGTTTCTGCCTCTTAAAGGAGGTTTTTCTTTGTCATCATTGCCAAGTCCTTGCTCATGGTGTATATTATAAACAGTACGGTCTAGATCAGGATAGATATGGAAAGTGTCATGAGATACCTTCTGTTATGATTTAGCGCTATAAAGAAATAGACTGAATTGGAAGTGTCATTCCTCTCTCAGTGGTTTGAGTCATGGTGTAATTAGTTCTCTCTTGACCAGAGTCCTCTTACAGTTTCTTTCTTAACAAGCATCAAGATGATTATAATTCCAACAGCCTCGGTCCTCTGCCTGCACAATGTGCACTGTTTTTTTTTTTGTTGCTCTGATTGGAAAGTTTGACTCACCTTGCACAACCTCTGCAGCGTGTCCAGTTTTCTCATTATGGACGACATGCACTCAGAGAAGCTGGACTGGAAGAGGATGCAGAAAACTCTGCCAGAGAAGTTTGGGATCAGGGACAGCTGGTAGAGAAATCTGCAACACAAGAGGAAACACCAGCTGCTTTGGATCCAACTCATGTCTCCTGCCATGTCCCTGCTCACTCTCATTCTCTCCTGTGTTTTTACAGCCTTTGCACAATAACACACAGCATTCTGCATCACGTCCGCTCATTAGTGTTCAAGATACAGTGACAGCGACTCACTGTTCAGGTTTATCCAGAGGTTTGGCATTCTCCTTGTCTTTTGAGGATTTGATGTGCTTTTCAATCTTGTCCAGCTCGTCCTGTTGAGCCCTCTGAGAGAGAGACACAATAGAATTAAGTATACACCAAGAGTATTCAAACTGTGACACGTGGCCCCACTTAGACAAACTTATTCATGATGAAGAACTACAACTGCTGACTGTGTAAACTCAGGGAGACAAACTCAAACAAAAAAAATCAGGATCACAGACTTCCTGTCTAACAGGAAGCAGCACATGAAGCTGGGGAAACATGTCTCTGATTCCCAGACCACTGTCTGATCTCTGATGGGAATGAGTCTGCCTACAGAAGGTTGACCATCTGGTGACCTGGTGCAGCCAGAACAACTTGGAGACAGTGGAGATGGTTGTGGATTTTAGAAGGAACTCAGCCTCCCCTGCCCCCATCCATGACTCCCCAATGGTTACTGTGGAGTCTTTCCGCTTCCTGGGAACCATCATCTCCCAGGACCTCAAGTGGGAGCTGAACATCAGCGCCCTCGTCAAGAAAGCCCGGCATAGGATGTACTTCCTGTGGCCATGATGGTGCACTTCTACCTCACCCTCTAACCACGGTCACAAACTCTTTGAGAAACAAAGGACTCAAATTCCCAGACTTTCTTTACAACAAAGCACAAATGTGACCTCTTGTGTTGACTTAAATGTCTGTGTTCATTTCCTGTCATCAGTGTAAATATTAAATATTAAAAACATTGAAAGTTATCAATGTTGACATTACAGGTGTGTCATGTTACCCAGCACACACACACACACACACACACACTGACTGACTAAACTAAGAAATAAATAAGTTTTTATAGAGTTATGTGTTTTGTTTGTTCACATTTACTTACATAACACAACCTCAGTTCATTCTCATGTCTTCATTATTAGGGAAAAGTGATATGACCTATGACTTGACTTGAGACTGGATTACCAGCAGAGCAAAAACAGGCATTGGAGCACTCTGGTTTTAAAGGTCGCAGATCTCTGATGGATTCTGATCGTATTATAGTCAGAAAATAAAGTGACTGTGCGGAGTGTGTGTTGCTCACATTTTCATACAGGGCCTGCAGGGTCTCCAGGTCAACTACTGTGTTGTCCAAGTTCAGGATGGCTTAAAGACAGAGAGGGAGAGGACACAGGTCACAACTGTGAACATGTTCTCCTTTAATCATATGAACTATTAAACACAGAGACAAACAGACAAACAGAAAACACTCTCAGGATGAGGGAAAAGAAAAGACGTGATAATTCATCAAAGTCAAGTCTCAGTCTGAACTTCAGTGTTTAGGTCATGGGCCGACTTCATTCTGACTTAAAAAAAAGGAAATAAGACATTTTAATACAATAAAAAATGTAAATGTGCTAAAATGTGATGACATGCAAAACAAAGATCAGAAAACATGCACAGACATACAAATATGCATGTTTGAGTTTTGTGCAAAATGTACAGTCATAATGACGTTACTATAGTATATGCAGATGACCAAACTGTCAGTAAAAGCTTTTATTGACTTTTATTTGCAAAGGTTTTTGTCATGACTATATGAATATCCACCCACTAAACACTCATTTATATTCATATATTCATGGTTTGTAAATGTCACAAACCGATGGACTCACCATGCTGGATATCTTTCATGTCAAGGTGCAGGGAGGACATGAGTATTCCCACTGCCTGAGAACGCTTGTTGTTCAGGAGCTTCATGACCTGAAAGACACACAGACATGAGGTTACATTCAGAAGCTCAGATGCAGCAGCTGCTTTATGCTGCATTTTCACTGATATGGTGAAAATATATTATAAAGATGAAGCTGTAACTGTAAAAATGGCTGTCAAACTAATCAAAGTTGTCATCTGGCAGTAAAGGATAAATAATATATATAAGATAAGATATTGTTAAAGTGCAGGATGGACAAATTCATCCTCTGTGGATCATGATTATCCACAGTAATATTCAACAGCTGTTCATTTTAAATGTAGAATTATAGAGCTTACAGATGAAAATACTGCACAGTCATGTCATACATGATTATGGACAAAATTATACCGTAGCCTATGTATGATATGGATTTTATATGTGATGGAAGTAGGAGATCAGAGATCATTATTTAAACTCAGTTATCAAAACTTAGAATTGAGTGATTAGGACGATGACAGACCTGTTTGGCCTTGGACTTGGTGATGGTGTCAGAGAGCGGCTGCTTCTTCTCCTTCACAGCTGTTTTGGAGAACAGCTCTACAAACTCCTCAAAGTCCACGTCAGGCTCCTCAATATTCTCCCACACCAACGAAGAAGAAACCTCCCTGAGAGACACACAAGAGCGCAGATGGTAGGTTTTCAGCAGTAAACTTTGATAATGCCCCCCGGTCTTACTGGCCTCCGTATTTTGTGACAATTTTGCATAGATTCATATGAAGTGTGAATGTGATTGGTTCAGTAATTTACAGGAAATCTGATCACAGACTGTAGCAAAGCCTTCAGCCTTCTGTTATGAGAAAACACACTCTGAAAGATCTCTTTTGCTCTGTCTTTTAAACAATGTACACGGTTTGGATGTTTTCCTCCCTCAGATAACATGTGGTTCACATCATGGCCCAACATGTTCTAGATCATTTCTGTGAATTCTTGATGAAAGTTACTTCATCTTATTGTTGGACAGTTTAAATTCAGTAAAGGATGCAGACTCATTTTAAAAAGCCTACTGCTGAAAATATTGAATATGTTAACGTCAGATTGGGGGTGAGTTCATGTGCAGGTAAGAGGCTCTGAAATGGGAGATATCAGAGTTAAGACTGCTGAAATAAACCCACAGCACACACAAGTACACATAAACAAGGTCAGCACTGATGTGACTCACTTTGTGCAGACCAAAACCAACAATGAATGAATGAATGAAGTCTCATATAGCTTATTCATCTGTGCCATGAACTATTAAAAACACATCAGTGAGCCACACTTTGTAACTTGTTACTTCATCACCATGAACACACACACTGTAGTTTACTTTTACTCACTCACACATATACCATCCTGGTGCCAAATACTCACTAGAGCAACAAATGGGATAGATCCACTACTGAAAATAGTCCCTAACAAATACACGATTTCCTCCTGTTTGCTAAAAACTACAGTAGCCAACTGTTATAAATAAAATAACTGAGCCTCATTAAAAATGAAACTATATATTTGTGAGGTGAAGATTTATATCACTCAAAAACATTGTCTCTTTGGGTCTGCACAGGATACTTGTTGATAAGAAAAACATCTGCAGCATCATCTTTACACCATCTTTACTTTTTGGAGTGCAGCTGGATCCTGGTCCAGTAGAGGGGCTTCATCGGTCTGGGAGGCTCCACAACAGCCTTCCTGGGTGGTTTCTCCTGGGTCAGACCCAAAGCATACAGCCCCAATGGTAGAGGAGGAGGCAAGGAGCCCAGAGCCCCTGGAAGAGCTGGAGGAACACAGATGGCTCCTGGTGGAGGAGGGGGAGGAGGAGGTCCACAGCCTGGAGGTGGTGGTGGAGGAGGTGGGCCTCCTATTCCTGGTAATGGAGGAGGAGGTGGAGCAATGCCGCCAGGGAGAGGAGGAGGGGGAGGAGGAGGTGGGGGTGGAGCAAAACCACCGGGAAGTGGAGGAGGAGGTGGAGGTGGAGGTGGAGCAAGGCCACCAGGAAGTGGAGGAGGAGGCGGCGGTGGAGCAAGGCCACAAGGAAGCGGAAGAGGAGGAGGAGGAGGTGGGGGTGGAGGAACTGCTGAACCAGGAGGTAATGGTGGTGGAGGTGGAGGAGCTGGCATTGAGCCTCCCGGTAATGGTGGAGGAGGAGGTGGTGGAGGAGGAGGTGCCACAGTCTGTCCTGGTAAAGGATGAACAGATACTGCTCCTCCTGGAAGGGGAGGTGGAGGAGGAGGTGGAGGAGGCTGCTGCTGACATGAACACTGGAAGCCATCCTGCCTGGGTGGAGGCTGCAGGAAGCCGTTCGCTCCACCCGGCTCACTACAAGGCACTTTGAACTTAAAGCTGTCATCCATGGGTGAAGTCTGCACAGACTTGGCCTCCAGGCAGCCCAGAGCGGCGGCTGCTTCAGTCTGCAGGTGGGCATCACACACGACCCTCAGCAGGCTCTCGTCTCCACCACACTCCCTGTCTGTGGTGGAGGTGGTGGGTTTCATACTGTCTCTGTCCAGCAGAGGGGGCTGCCGCTCCAGCTCAGCAATCTTAGTCCTGAGGTCTTCTATGGTTTGTTCCAGCTGTTGGATGACGTTAACGTGTTTTTCCTTAAGTTTTGTTGACGGAAGGACACATTCCTCCTGTAGATCAGACAGGAATCATGACGTGAGCATGAGGTCAGATCACAGACATAAACAATGACCCCATGGGACCAAACACAACCTACAACTAGAGTAGGTTTGTGAGTGCTGGGGTAGTAGAATAAAATGTCATGAAAATAAATTAAACATTCGTAAAGAAATAATTATTCCATGTAAATAAATCATGTGTAAATAAAATCATTATTTTATCAAAATAAAGTCATTATATATATATATATAAAAGTACACTATGTGTAAATGTTTTGGCATTGCTTGTGTGTCCATACAGTTGTTATATACACTGACTGGCCACTTCTACAATCCAATGTGATCCAATACAACAACTCATTTCAAAATGTACCAAACTTTCAGTTTTTGTTGACGCTGTCAGAGAGGTATTCATTTTTACTAAACTGGATTCCATTATATTGAGAGGTGTTTCTAATATTTTGGTCAACATGAGAGTGCCATAATATTAGAAATTGTGGAGTAGTAATGAATAACCGTAACTATCTACCAAGCTATGTGATGTTGGATGTGGTCAGAAAAGACCAAAACTTCACAGCAGAAATAAACACGTTTACAGCCTGATACAAAAAACAGTTTTGGTCTCTATAGCTAATTTCCCCGTTCATGACAACTGTACTGAGGGTGAATTTTTATACAACTCACCTGTTCAAATGATATTAAGGCTTAAAGTTATGCTGAATTAACAGCATGGCTAATATGATTGACATGTGGGTGCCATTACATGTAGCGTATTTGTGCAACCAGGCTTCATTCAGCCTGCCTCAGCTCACACATTTGGATTAGCCATGAAGTAGCAGAGGCAGGACTGTTAAGATGGTGACAACCAGAGCCACCACACTGAGCGTCACAACAGCTCTCCAGAAACCTGTGGGTGACGTCATGGAGACTACCACCCGGTTTTACACAGTCTATGGAAAAGACCTATCTTTCATCCTACAGAGACCAGTGCAGTTATGTTTTCCCCTAAAATGGAGTTTTTACTTTCTCTTTAAATAAAATGATTCAGATTCAGTTTCTCAGACAGAGGACAGGCCAGACTTCAGTCATTGGCTCTCATGTATTCTTGGAAAAAGTATTGCTCTTCTAACTGACCCTTGCATTCCACACTACAGTGTGTCCAAGGTTGTACAAACTTTTGCACTGAATGAGAATGAACTTGGGATGTGCTCTGTATAGTACAGACATTTTGCTAAGAATAATTTCAGCCTCAGGCTTGAAGTAGAGAAAATGAAAGTGACTGACCTCTTGGTTCTCCTTCTGTTGTTGCTTCAAACCCAAGATGGCTGCATGGTTTTCTGAACAAACAGACATCAGCAGGTCAGCACAACACAGTACAACAGACACACTTTGCATGAGGCTTTTAAGTCTCCTGGAGATAACTGTGAACATATGAAATTATGAAGTTACACAGGTTGATCAAACTTACAGTACATACAGGATACACCACGGTTAGGTCTGACATTACATTGTGATTGACTGATGGGTATCTCCCAGTGATATAGACAACAGCCAGAAGAACACTGAGCAGCATCATCATCACTTTTTTAATCCAATCTTGTGTGTTTGAAAATCTGTTTGAGCCAAAAAATCTGTTAGCTGTAGATGGTCTTTCATGACTTAACACCAGGTTGAACAGTGGTGTTTCGCTTTGTCTTGTGACACCTATAGCCACACTAATCAGTGATGTCACAGGGTCCTGGAGTCCATCTGTGCGTCACTGCAACAGGGTGAGAAGTTAAACCACCGGAGGGCAGCAAAAACAAGTTTTTCCAAGGGATGTTAAGTTACTCTTTAAAACCATGTTACCATCCTTTGTTTATGTTTTTCCAGACCTAACATCTTGACTAGATTTATGTTTATTGTGATGCAGATAACATTTTAAATACCTGTACTGAAATCATATTTGGCTTGAAGTATGATATGTAATATGAATCATTTTGTTCCAATGTCAAGAATTGGAAGTATTAAAACCAGTTAATACTAATAATAATACTTTACTGTGCTTTCAACAAATAACCATGTAGTGATAATCTGGAATACTAATCTCCTGCAATATGTTATATTTATTGATAATTGAAACAGGACAGAGAGCAGGATTCTAATGGCAACATATATTAAAACATCATTATACTGCACTTGCAGTTGTCACGTGCTCTACTGAAAGAGAGAGAGGCTGAGCATTCACAAAAAACAAGAGCAGAAACTATTTTGTTATTTTGTGGTCTTAAACATGCAGTATGGGATTTTGCTGAGTTATTTCACTGAGGGAGGCTCTTTCATTTTTGTTGTGGTATAGTGACAAATATAAACTTTAGATGAAACAAATCAAAAATATGATGAAAACATACAACTCAATAGTACTGAAGCTAATTGTGAGTGAAAACACGTGTACATGAGTGATGTATTTTGCATATTCAGCACTCCAAACCTGCTGAACAACTCACTTTCTGTCCCATTAAAGTTTTATTGAATATTTGAAACCCTGAAATCGTTGTCACTGTTGTGTCCTTACTTAATGTTAAAAACACAGCAGAATAATGTATGTGCAGCAAATTGTACACCACAGAATGTGTAGCTGGATCTTTTTGTTTAGTTGACTAATTAAAATGTAAAAGAGCTCCATATGATCCTGAAGAAGGCTGTGTGGGCATCTTTACAACCAAAAGCCACTGAAACAGTTCAGGTCATCTGCAATTGTGCTAAGACAGTGACAGTTCAAGTTACAGGCCAAAGTGGAAACCGATATTATACTTTGTGACCAGGTCTGCATTTTTATACATCACCAGCTGGGACACTCCACCCACCATGGAGTGGCAGGTTTATTTAAAGTTCTGACATTATCAGACAGGCAGACAAATCTTCGCCTGGGGCCTAACAACAATGTCAGTCTGCTAACGTTGCAAATTGTCTCTTTGGGTCAACACAGAAATACAACCCACAATATACAGAAAATATCACTCACCTTGATTGTCCTCTAAAAATGCGAAAGCATGAAGATGGAGGAACCCCATTCAGATGAAGAGAGGGAAAAAAAAAGAAATAAACACAAAGGTCAGAGTCAAAACACAACATGACAACACATGTTGTAAATCCCAGAAACAGACAGAGTAAAAGGCAAAACCTACCACAGAATCTTATCTGTGTTATAACCTGAATACATTTATGTGGTGGAGAATGTTTTGGACCGTACGTGCTATCATAGTTTTGAGTTTGAAAAAGACATTTATTACAGGAAACACTCTTGTATAATTTATGATTTATTCAAGTATTTCCAGATGTGCATTCAAGACACAAGTACTCAGGATATGTCCACATTGAAAACTTCTGAACAACACTGCACGGTTAAAAACAAAGAATTGTTTTTATGGTAAAAATCTGTTGTGTGTAACGTGTCCGTGTAGCAGTTGCCAGAATTTTCCCGTAATAAACGCGGTATAACTTTTTCTATTGTGATGTTATTCGGATGTTAGTTGTACAGTTGTTTTCTTCCATATTCTACTGTATAAATAATTTTTTTTTCCATCAGTAGAAATGCTGTTTTTCCATATAATTAAAAATGAAAAATAAAACTGTGTGTTTTCTGTACAATTAATAGCCTCAAATATAAAATACTACTTTATTCTCTATAAATGTCCTTAAAATGCTGTATAAAATAAATGTTGTTTTAATTTTATGGCATTTTACTGTCATGGTTTGGCGATTTTTCACCGTAAAATCTACAAACATTTTTTACAGTGTGAATGAAAGACTGTTGTAAAGATCGTCTACCTCCTGTTAATAGAATAGTTCAGAACTTTGGGAAATATACAGATGGATCAGCTGTTGTTCATCAAGAAACAGTTACAGTACTTAACTTCCCATAAAACCACATAACATTTTTACACTTCTTTAAACAAATGAGATACAACAGGATGATTGGTGAAGTTAAAGCGTGGTGAACTGAACTGACTCAAAAATAAAGGACAACTCAGGTGCCTACAAGGACACTAGTTATTTTGCAACAGTGAGGACATGTCTACATGAAAAGTGGGCACAAGACAAAATTAGTCAAAAAAGTGTATCAATGGAAGCATTCTGAAGAACATTGATCTTTCATCAAGTCAGAAATCTGCCAATTATTTTATGACAACAAATACGAATAAGAGACCTGCTGTATTATCAGCCATGTCAACCATGTTCTTACCTGCCTCGGTGGATTTGAGTCCAGTCCTACTGTCTGCACCTGGCCTGGCTGGAGGCCAGGGGCCCTTCAGCTGCCCTGGAAGTTTCCCCTCAAGAGGATCCAGGGCTTGAGTTGGCTGATTGACTGCTGCCCATGTATACAGCTGGTCATGCTGGAGAAACAAAACTTCACTCATTCCATGACACCATGACACCATGACAGCAAGACAATGGATTAGGGCCAGAGATGGCACTAATATACATTATATTGATGTTTCAGAATTGATCAATGTGCATGGTAAAAAAAGTCTTACAGGTATGGAAACCAAATCTGGACATTGATTTTCAGTATACTGACAAATGCAAGTGAGATTTTATGTATAATACATATCTCAGCACATCACATCCCACATCACTTTACAGTTAATTGGACTTAGTTGCTTTTGCACCACCATGCTTCTTCCAAATGCATATATTTGTTTGTGGTCTTGCAAGCCCACAACCACCACTGACCAAGACAAAGATCGAAGCTGATTGATGCCCCTGTGGGGTGTCAGCTCTGCCACAACACATTTGCAGTTGACAATACAAACAAAAGGGTGGACGAAGTTCACAACAAACTAAAAGATGATTTGCAAATTTACATTAAAGCTGTATTATATGAAAAGGCTACTTCACAAATTACATTATTAAGATTATTAACATGTCATTAAAATGCAATGTTTAAAATACCAATAAAGTTTTCACACAATCCCCTGTCATCAACAACAAACATAACCTAACCTAAAAGTACAAAGTTGGGGGAAATTAGAGTTGGACTACATACATCAAACTTGGATGGTGCTGTGGAGGTGATATGGGCAGTGCTGCCTCCCAGCTGTTCTCTGAAGCAGTCGGTGAAAGGCAGCAGGAGACCCATGGCCAAGATCCTGGAGCAGAGCCTCTCAGCCTCCTCTGGCTCCTCCTGCTGCTGCTGCAAGAACAGCTTCTCCAGGAGAGTTCGACCTGGACAGAAAGTGATGAAAACAAGGCTTATGAGACTTATGTGAGAACTTATAGAACAAGTACTTAAGTAAAATTGACTATTTGATAAAGCAATTTGCTTTATCAAAACCAGTATGCTGAAATGATCCAGAATCCAACAGAGATATTGTGGCACATGTACTGTTTAAGGGTTAGTTCTGTTCATTGCACACACCACATTGGTATGCATATATTGTCCAAAATGACTTTTTGACACACCAACAATTGAAGCTAAAATCTGCAAATAATCAGTAATCAGTAAGAGGTGCAAAGAGGAGGTTTGCTGGTCTGACTGTGCCATGCAATGGTGTAACCTTTACACCAGGATAAAACACAATCTTCACTGAAACTGAACATATTACTACATGTAACCACACTGCTGAATCTACATTAGCTAAACGAAGCTTCCTGACACTGAGACAACTTGAAACCTGCCTATAGACCACAATGACTCACTCAAGAGTGTACACTGTGGTCCAGGAACCTTTGGTAATGGTAATTTCACTTTGCACACAAGATGCTGATCTACATCTGCTTTACAGTGTCGGTTAGCTCTGTTCTGTGGTTTACCAGCATCTTGATCTCTAAAACATTGTACGAATGAGGCGTGACACATTTTCTTGCCTTCTACCCGCCAGTGTTTTTCACAGCCAAAAATTAAGCTTAAAAGTTAACAATGTCATTTTTAATAGTAATGATTGTGATGATGTGATGATTGTTTATTCTGTCAAGTGTGCACTGAGACTCCTCAGGTGATGTTGCACTTTCGGTAAAGAGAAAACAACCTGAAGATCCTGGTGGGGACACACGTTGTTTTCATTGTTAGCATAAAGCTGATTACTCTTGTCTACTTGCAGACTGACTGTGAATCAGATTTTTTTTTTGATTTTCTGTACTTGTACTTTATACATGCTGTCATATTTTAAACAATGCTTTTGATTTTTGAACATGCAAAATTCATCAGTATGTTTCTGTAATGGTGGGCTACTATTGACAATCACATCAACTGAAATCAATGTAGCCTGTAGAGAGTAAGTGGCTCTGCATGGCTGAGCTCAGCTCAGCTGTGGCTCTAAACAGTCCACTCTAAAAGCCTTATTTTAGGAACAAGTATAATGATGTATATAATCCAAAATAAATATCACTAAATAATAAAGTAAGTCAATAAAGTAAATACCACCATCCAATGAAGGATTTCTTCAGGCTCTGATTATTTATTTTTACTGTCAGACAATTATGATCATCCAATCTGATCTAGGTCTTTCAGCTTCATGATTGACAGCCCAGAAGAATGTTGGCTGCCTGTTGTAATGTAATAATGATGTAATAATTGATAACAAATCTATTCTGTCTACATAACTAAGTTCACTGAGCCAAGAACCCAGAAAGTCACTCTTCACTGATTCACCAGCTGAACTGAGAAACTTTTGTGTCTGCAGAGATAGATATACCAGATATCAGATATATGTTAGAAAATCTATGTTCATTTATTTGATCTTGGATCCTTTTCAATACCATCGCCAAACCAGGAGACACACTGTATGTCCGATATACAGTATTTGTATTCATATATGATAAATAAAGGATTCAGACTCATTCAGACTCAGCATTCAAACCAGAACACTGTTCTCATGTAAAGAAAAATAGGACCAACAGATTTCCTACTCTGTGATATGAAAAATATATTTCTTTGCTCATTCTGCACAGCAGTTTAGCAGGGGAATGAATAGAAAGATCATGGTCCTGAAGGAGATGGAGTGTTGAAGATGTGACAGCAGCTTCTGGATGAAAAGAAGGACATACAGAAGAAGAAGTCAGTTACTGAAGGACACACTGATGGCATTAGCTGCCATGCAAGGTGCTGCTCAACTGCTCATCAGTTTTAGGAGCTAACCATTCATACACATTCACACACCGATGGTGCAGGCTTCGGGAGCAATTTGGGGTTCAGTATCTTGCCCAAGGTCACGACATGCAGACTGGAGGAGCCGGGGATCGAACCACCGATCATCTGATTGGTGGCTCTACCTCCGAGCCACAGCCGCCCACTGGGTTCTTGGCTCAGTGGGGAAACAGCTTTCCCATATAACCATTCAATCATCACCTTCAGTCTGATGAAAACACTCGATACAAAGTGACAGAAAAACAAGAGATATCCTACAGATAGAAACACATGAAAGCGCAGGGGCAGTTAAAGTCTGTGTAAAGGCAATTCTGAGATTTCTTTCAAAACACATTAAATATGTTGGAAAATAGTTGCTGAAAACATGTGAAAAGACTTTGAACGATATATTACTGAAATGTGGAGTTCAAACAGTTTTCACCAGTTTTCAGTCCAGGATTTTGTGGGCGGTCCTTAAAGGGTGGCTGGATGACACGTTGAGGCCACCCTGAGCATACCCCTGCACCCCTGGCAGAGAGATAGAGATGAATTCATCTCGCTCAGAGTGTTTCAAAGTTAGTCATGTCATTTTCTGAACTCATCTGACACGTTTCAGTCGCTTCAAAATGGCTGCTTGACTGCTCCCATGAGTGGGTGTGGCTTCAGCACATTCAGAGGACACGCCCCCACAGTCCTGGAGCTGAGAATTCATTTTTACCTGATTCTGACACCTAAGTTCATAAACATGTCGATATTTTTAATCATTCAAATTTGGCTGGATAGTTAATAACAAATGAATAAATTTCTTCTTTGGTCTGACAAACTCAGAACACACATTATACTTACTTTACACGGACTTCAATTGATAATTAGAATTCTTATAATTATAATAATATCGTAAGTATTGTTCTTGCAAATGCAACTTTTTTTGATTCAAATGTGGCATCCTGTGATATACTACTGCCGCCCACCTTAAGAACAAATATTATTATATATAATAGTTACTGCTATGACATATGTGCCGTATTTTAGGTTTCCACAGTCTTGTTTTGTTTTTGTGGCCTGGCTTCTTATATATAACAGTGATTTATCATTACAATGAAGTATAACTAACAATGGACTTCAACGATGATCTTTTTTTAGTCCACACATTCTTCTTCCTTGACAAAACCTTGTGCATAATACATTATCCATGATGCAACTCGAAAGTTGTCACTTTGTTTGAGATTTAGGTATGTTATGCTAGTCGTGGCTAATGTAGCCTCAAAGCCTCAAGCCACAAGCAGAGATGAGTAGCAGCCTGGTGACATCAGCTATCAGACTTGACACAACTCCCTCTTGAGACATTACAGACTCTATACAACTTTTACAGAAGTACTCCAGACTCTGATAGAGTGATAGTGCTATATGATTACAGATCAACTGGAGTTTTAGAGTAACAGACCATTCAGTTCATGTGTTCTCTGAATTCTCCTTCCCTGGTTATATACAGTAATCTGGTTTCTCATGTGAATATAAATATGTCCCCTCTTCTGACCCCAAAGAACAATCTGTTTCAACCTTGTAGCCCTGACAGAAAAGATCAGAATCACCTGAACTGAATGCTTCCATTCAGAAATACAAACGTGTAAGCTAACCGAGTCGTTGATTTCTGTAAATCCTGGTTCTTAATATGAGTGTACAAAAGACAAAAGATATTACTCAAGGAACTGCACATGAACAGACAAAGATCAATGAAAAAAGATTGAACTTGTCTCCAGCTAAAAATACCTTCATGCATTTATTGATGACAAACTGCTGAACACAAATGCTACAGTATGCCAAAGCTCAACAACATCTATTTTTAAAGAATTAACTAAATGCTTTTATGCCATGTATCGATCTTTTATTGAGCTCATTTAACTGTTTTCACTGACCAATCTTACTCTAAGCACAAGTTTTATCTACAGGAGATTATTCAACTGCTCCAAAACTATTGAGGTGGAACAGCTGAGCCTATACTTTGTATACATCCTGCCAGAGGCCACTGGTGCTGTCTTCTAGCTGCTCACCTCAAGATTCAGAATCAGGTCAGAGCCATTAATGCTCACTTGTTGTAATTTGAGACTGTTGCGACTGTTCTGTACCAACCTGTGAAGATGTCCTGAAAGCCACAGGTAGACATCTGTCCACAGGAGGATCTTCTGGTTCCACAGATGGGCTGGCTGCCTCCTCCTCTGTAGCCCATCAGATACTCTCCCGAACCTCCAGAGCCTCCTCCATCCTCCTCTCGGCTCCTCATCCTCCTCTCGAGCTCCTCTGTCCAGTCGGCCGATCGACTCAGAGGCCCAGCGAGGCTTCGAGAGCGCTGCCTACGGACTTGGTGAACCTCAGCCATCGTCCTGTCAGCATTCACATTTCTAGTTAGCTTCACTTTGAAAGCAGATCATACATACAAATACTAACATAGGTCATACTACAATGATCTAATACAGATTTTAGCATCATTTTTAAGGATCAAACCAGTGTTTGTGCATTAACCATGTACTTTTAATGCAGACTATTTCTCAAAGGATGCTGTGATGTTTCAAATGTGATTTTTTGTTTTCGTATCTTTCTGGCAGCCAATAGTTTGATTAATTTACACATGTATGAAAAGCAACTTTTAAGAAACATCATTGTTTTTATTGCTTATTAATGCAACTGAAAGGGGTTTGAAAAGTCTGCATTGCATTTTCATACAACGTGTGAAAAAGGACAAGATCAGACATCCTGCTTGCGGAACGCATATCACAGGGATGTTTTGTCCTTGGAAGTTTACTTTAATACTTTATAGAGATTTGTGAAAACAAATGGTGGTCTGGATTTAGAAAAAGCAGGAGAGTTGTAATCTGAAACATCACATGCTTTGGAGAAATGCCTGCAGTAGATGGATGAACTATAATGACCTTTTCAGACAAAATATGTGACATTACTGGTTTCATCTCTCTGAGCATGCCGCTCCTCTTTAAAACACCTTCCAAAAAGTTAAACAGTGAGTTTGTTTACATGCAATGTTTTGTTGGGTTACAGATGATATTAGAAAAAGCCCTGATCATCTGTTGCCTGAAAACCTGCAGTGTGAAACACTGCTTCAGAATATTGACAATAAAACATATCAGATTTCTCTGTTGCTTTATAATATACTTCTCAATGGCGAATGTTTTCTCACAGTACTGTATAATATACAGAGTAACTAACTTAAAGAACATTGAAGTTCCAGCTTTCCATGGATGATCAAAAACATATTTAAGACCCTTTGACAGGATTCTGATTTCCAGATGAGCCAGACAGTGATTGAGCTTTCAACCAAGTCACTAATGCTAATGTTATGTAGCTAACTAGCTACAGCTGATCTGTCAGTAGCAGTGAAACAGATGGACCAAAAATTATGACCTGCTTTTGTCCATTTGGATGGTAAACCTGGCAGTGCTATTTTTAACTGCATATGTTGAGTGTGAAATTGGAATGCACTGATTAGTGAATGATCAGTTACAGTTTATTACATTTTGGTTTTATTTTCATAGCTTTGGGCATTATTTCTGTCAGTAATAAATAGCATTATACTCACTTAACTGTAATTGCTGAAATCTGGGAACATGCAACTTTGCTACCAGATTATCTCAACCACTTTATTTGGAGGGAAAACTCCAAATTCACCTAAAATGTTGCTGATAATCCCTCATTATTATCATGTTAAATTGTGTGTACACAATTTGTGTAATTGTGTGTACACAGTTTAACATGGAAGTTGGTGTGTGTGGAGTTTGACTAACCTGTGGGTTTGTTTACAACCTGTCTGATCATCACACGCCTCATGCTTCTTGCCCTGTCTGACTAGCAACACAACATTCTCAGACCTCAACACTGTAAGCATTTAACAACAGAAATGATGCCCAAAATGATTTAAATAAAAGCCTGAATTTTTCTAAACTTGAATGATCCTTTAATGATCTAACAAATTAACACTTTATCTGCAACCCTGATTTGCATCACCTGATGAAAGTTAAAACCAGGAAGCATACCGTCATGTCAAATGTAAAACAAACGTTTTAACATTATAATTAACATGTAACACCACAGATACCTGTGGAGATGATGGTGGGCTCTGCGCGGGGACAGGGGGCTGTGGGAGGGGGATAGGGCTGGGGACTGTCCTGGGGAGCTGAGCTGTCTGGTGGTGGTCTTGATGTAGGAGGGGAAGATGGGAGGGTAGGGTTTCACCACGGGACTGGAAGAGGTGGATGAGTGGTTGGACCTGAGGAGTCGTTTGGCCAGCGTAGGGCTCTCCTGGGGAGGCAGCGGGGTGAAGCACACACTGCTCCTCCTGCACTGCTGATGGGAGGGGGAGGCACTGGTGCTGGCTGTAGCAGCAGAGTGGTTAGATTCAGATCCAGCACTCAGGCAGTCCTCAAGGGAATCTGCGCTGGTACCCGAGCCCATCTGACCCTCACCTTCTTCAAACACGTTCCCTGAGCTCAGTCCTTCAGTGGGTTCGGGACTTTTGTTGTGGCTGTCTGCGGGCGCTGGACTCAGATCCACATCCACCTCGGGCTCCCTCTCATTCTCCTGCTGGGTTTCACCTCTTGCTTCCTCCTCCTCCCCTGGGGCTTCCCCATTACTGTCAAATGTGAGATCAGGGAAGCTGTTACCACCGGTTGTCATGGTGACCGGGCTGACTGTTGCCCCCCCAGCAGTAGCTATGGTGACGGTTGTATGAGGGGGCTGCTGCAGCCAAGCATGCTGGTCTTTTGTGCCTGTGGCAGCACAAAGAGGGGCTTCTCTCTCCCTCTCCCTCTGCCCCTTCCCATTTAGCTGCGGATGCTCCACCTCCTCCTTCTCCTTCTCCTTCTCCTCCCTCCTCTCATGCACCTCTGTGTGGAAGGGGATGTGTAGTGTTGGTGGTGGGTCCATGTGTTTGACAGAGCCAGATAGAGGTCCCGTCTCTAGGAATGACAGGGCATCAGAGCCCAGTTCTAACTCTGGGGTCAGGTCAACTACCTCTGGAGGACTTAATTTAACTACCCCATTACTCTGCTTCCTCCTCCCCTCTCCTCCTGCCCAGCTCAAATCCTTTTCTCCCCCTTTCTGTGCTTCCACAATTGAGGTAACCCCCCCATGCTGCTGGTGCTGGAGCCTTATAGCGAGCTGGATGTCTGCTAGCAAATCCTCATGGTCAGCTGCTGAGTGGAAGCTGTAGATATCTGTGTCCGACCCTGAGCTCCCCCCTTTCTGCCCTCCATCCTCTGTGGGAGATGTTGCTGCTGTTGAGGCTTTTCGCTGCATCTCCTGCTTCTTCTCTCCTCCATTTCCTTCCTTCTTCCCTTGCTCCACTTTCTTTTTCTTTTCAGGGAAAGCAGCCTCTGTGTCCGACTGTCCGAGCTCATCTGCAGACATTTCAGGTGTTTTTGTGCTGTCCAGTTCATCATGTTGAGATGCTAAAACGTCCTCCTTTGAGCCTGTTACTGACGAACATACGTCTCCTTTCCCTTTCAGGTTGCCCTTTCTCTTCCGGATGGAGAAAACAGAGGACTTGGACTCAGATTTGTTTTTCTTTTTTCCTGGTGCTGTGCCATGCATCCCCCCTCCTCCTCCTCCACTGCTGCCTGCTCCTTTACCTCCATGCTTACCCAGTTTCTTTCCTCCCTTTTTTGCCGTGTCCCCTCCTCCCTCTCTCCATCCTTCATCCAGTGAAGGGTAGCTTCCATTACCCGATGCTGCTGCAGCTTTCTTTTGCTTAGCCTCTTGGTTGCCCATGTTGATGGAGAGCGTCTGATGGCTTCCTGCCTCTCCTCTCAGGTCATGTCTGGGAGAGCTCCTCCTGCCTGGGGGAGCTTTAAGATTCCTGCGCCCGGGGAAGGTAGAACCGTTTTCTGCCTGATCTGTGGATGCACGTCTGGTGGTGGAGGAGGAGGAGGAGCAGCTGCCGATGGTGTTTCTTTTTTTCAGCTCTGTTGTGTGATGATCTTCCTCGTTGTTTTCCGGTGACGAAAGCTGGCGTGGCAGTGATGTTGACGCTGATGCAAGAGAGGGATACAGCGCCTGTTTCCTCCTCCCCTTTTTCTTTCTGTCTTACCCTCCCCCTCCTCCTCCTCCTCTTCTCCATCTGCTGAAAGGAGTGACGCAGGCACTGCATTCTCAGTGGAGATCTGACAGGGAGGCAGACTGGGAGAGATGGAGAGCAACTGGGATGGGGACACAGAGCCAAGGCTGCTGGAAAAAAGACTAAAAAGACCTGAGAGGAATAAAGATGCTGGGACTGGCGGTGGGGATAGAAATGTAGACCATCCTGTACAGAGCTGCCTACATTACCCATACTGCTAAGTGTGGGCTTGGCTCTGATAAAGGGACCTCTTATGCAGCTTTCCGTCACTGCAGGATATTGGCTCTCGAAAGCCCAGAAAGGCTCAATACACACAAATAATACATACAAAACTATAGGTGAGCCATTTGTTTATTTACATAATAGGTCCTTCAAGAGTTTTAGGTAGTTAACGCTCAGTGTTCACAGATTTTTCATTCTAATTTCTATTGAAAAACAGCAGCCTATCTACTTTTAAGATAAATTTTAAAAAAAACAATCTCACCACAAGCTCCCCTCAGTAGCTGTTCTGGAGATTTCGATCAAATCACATGATCTTCATCAGCAGAGGGGGTTTGCCCAGTTGTCACGGAAATGTAGATGTTCAAGTTTCCCAATTTCTCTCAAGCACTTTATGGATTACTTTTCCATGCCTGCTCTTTTTAATGTCACGGTAAATCAGTTTAAACTAGTTTTCAGCTCAATTTGAAGTTAATGTTTTGTATGCCAAGGTTCCATCATTTATTATTTTGTAGTTGCTGGTTGCCTCCTGATGAAATAATAGCTGAGACACAAAGGGAACAGAGGGGTGACAGTTGTTAACATAACTATCCTGTTCACAAGAAATGTTCATACCCCATTCCCAGTTTTCATATGTTAGTGTTAAAGTGTAAAACCCAAACACATGCTATCACAAATATAGAAACTCTTGACATCCAGAATCATTAATATTACTGTATAACACTCCAGATTTCATTTCAGTGGCACTATATGCCAATTTTGGTTCAAAAGTTGTGAGTAGTAAAAATCTGATTAGTGATCAGTTCCATGTAAACATAAGTTTTTACCAAAGTCCATGCAAACACATTGTAATGAATATGATAATAATAATCCAATTTGCCTCTCCCTCTTCTGAAATATTACTTCTTTTAAGACCTTCTTTCAAAACCTCAGTCATGGACTAAGGAGTACTGTAGTCCAACAGAACAATAGAACAATTAAGTAATTTAAGCACTTAAGCACCACTTAAGTTGTGAGTACATTCAAATATCTGTGTGGAATGGTCAAATCTGAATAATACTAAATGTAACCCAAAGATCAAAATTGATCAAGATCAAAAGGTCAACATCAGTGCTGGAAAAATCACAGTTCAGCATGCTGCATATAGAGTATCAAGAAAGCATGAGGACAGACCCAGAGGATAATACAAATAAAAAGCTTCAATTCCCTCTGGAATCTTGATGGTGCACTATGGTATATATGACAAAGTCTTTCATAAAAGTCGTGTACAGCAACAACTCGAACCATTAAATAAAATCAACTTACAATTCAGCAGCCACTTAGTGGCACTGTTTCACCATTATTACAACGACACGCTGATCCAGAGTTGCAATAGTGTAACACAACAGGCCAGAATGTTTGTTTCTTTACTTCATATTTTAATACTTTCAGTATGTTCAGACATATACATTTCATTTTATTGCTCTTCAACTCATTATACATGTGAACATCAAAGCAAATATGCAGATTTTGTACAGAGTGAGGTTGGACACATTCATTAAAGGTGCCCAAACTAAAGTCATGTCACTCACTGTTACTCACCAAAATGCATTGTGTGTATCCTTTAACCCGAACAAACATGTCCAGTGTGTTTTCCTCATAAAATATTTGCAAAGCAGATTTTTTAGGCATTTTCAACCCTTTGTTATTTACATCCATATTTACTAGCTACCAGTCTTCTTTGCTGTTGTTGTTGGTGCATTGTGGCTTATCTTGGCACTGTACCGCCACCTATTGGTCAGTGGGGTAGCGTGACTCTATAAGCAGAATGGTGATTCTTGTGTGTCTCCTCATGAATAACCTCCTTTATAGAAAAACAGCTTCATAGAGCTACTATTGGTCCATAGGGAACCTCTAACAGATAGGTAGATAACACATAACTGTATATTGTTCACTCTTCGTGTATATATTATCTCACAACAGCATACAACTCTTAGAAATCACTGTCGGTGGGAAAACAGCAGAGGTGAATCAAAAAGATGGTGTGTTCTGTAGTGTTTGACATTAGTGAGTGTGTACTGGGGCTTAATCATCGGTGCAGGAAATCTCAACAGAGCAACAAAGCTGAAAGGGCTTTATTTTACTTGTGGTTTCTAGATTGCACAAGACTTTCTCTCTCTGATTTAAAACAGTGGATGGGTCTGTGAATATAAAAATTTCAACAAACTACTATAAAATAACAAGGCTGTATCAAACATTCAGGGCTGCTTTAAAAAAAATGTTATTACAGGATACACATAGAGGGAGAGCACAGTTTGGATTTGGATAAGAAAAAATGATTTATTTAGTCCAATCATTCACCCGGAACACAACTTTCCCAGAATAAATCTTGTTTATAACTGTTTTGTTAATGTTTAGTCATAGTCGATTCGAAGTTGACCATCATGATGTGCAATGGACAAAACCACGTCTCCTTAGAAGACTACATAATAAATCCAACGGTGCTTTGAGTATGCAATACATTCACACAGGAAAATAACTAAATGTATTCATAAAAAGGCCATCATGCAGTCTTTATAAAAGCATTTCTGGATGTGCTGTTTATAGATAACACGAAACAGAATGAAAATGAACTCATAAACACACGCACACACACATCATTTCATGTACAGTATGTTATTTTTTGTGTTGTATTGAACAGGGTACTGCCAACTTAAGCTGTGCCTATGTAAGCCCTGCAGTGCGATATATTATAAATTGGGGTTAGATGACATGTCCAAATTTTCTCCCTTTCCACTGGCAACTTACGATCCTCATGACACTGTTAAATTATTTCCAATTCCATTACTATCCAATTCTATAGTATTTACACAGATGTACAGATAGGATAAGAGACAGTTGTTTTTCAGTTGACAATACATCGCTGTAAGCAGCTTCATTCATATACTATAAAACTGAATAATAATCATTTAATGACGATCACCTTATTCAACAAAGGTACGAACAGCAATCTACAATGTCCTCATTGATGGTTTACAACACTGAAGGTCACACCAGCGTACTGCAAGATTAAACTAACCTATGGTGGAGATATTCAATAATGATATTCAGAGTATTTTTATGTTATAGATGTTTATGTTGTAGTTGCTGGTTTATTTGGCAGACCTAGCTAAAACTAATGCAGAAAACTAATATTAATGCATTTATTTATATCAGTGATGATTATGTAAATATTAGAAACACCTCTCAAAAGAACACAAAACAATTCAGCCAAAGCACAATAAAGATTAATGGACACCTCTCAAAAAAGTTTCAGGAAATAAGCTGTACCATCATAGTTAATATCCCATTCCTGGCAAAGCAATATCTCAATGGAAGCTAAACTTGCTATCAAATCCTTAAAAACAAAATTGTGACTAATAGTTCAATAACCACAATGTCAGTACTGACTACTGGAAACTGTGTTTTTAGGGGTTATTTATATATTTGTTTGCTATTTATTAAAATATGCAGAAATGTAAATACTCAAAAATATAATAAGGCACAATGAAACCTCCTGGTAACATCAGTACTAAAACCAAATCAAGGCTGGGTTGCTTTTATTTTGACAAATAATCCCACAAAGTTATTCACTTCCTTAACTACACCAAATTATTGCATTATCATATTATCAGGGCAATATAAATATGTACCATCATGGATAAATCAAAATAGTTTATCAGTTCATTTTTAATCTGTCCATTTAATTTAGATAGCTGTTGTGCAGTGTACATTTTGGCCTGAGAGTAAAGTTAATGGACCCACCACTGTAATTTATCCTCTGGGGACCACGAATATCTCCAGCAAACATCAGAGAGATTAGTTCCTGAACTATGGTGTCATTGGTGGTCAGTATAAAAAAACGAGTTGAAGGGGTCCCCAAATTATTAGCAGTTGTGTTCCAGGACCATGAATAGTAAATACATATATGGTCGCTAGGTGTCAAGATATCAATGGACAGACTACTCTTTAGCTAATCTGCTAGCTTGGCAAAACTTCCTGTAAGACTAGAATTAGTTTTGTCTATCAAATTCAGTTCAGGATCTTCTACTGAAATTTGAGGTTTTTATACGACATTCCACCTCTAAATATAGACCAGGAAATGTATGTTTATACACAGATCCATCCAATAATTAGCCACTCTACACTGGGTCTTTTTTCCTGAAAGTCACAGCCTTCCCCTGATGAAAATGAGACTTTTTCTTCCTATGATTCCACTGGCACATCAAAATATCCCTAAATGTTGTCCGGAAGGTCTTGTTACACAGGGCATAGCACATGGGATTGACGGTGCTGTTAACATAACACAACCAGTAGCCCAGTGCCCATAGAGTTTCTGGAATACAGACCTGACAAAAAGTGTTGACCAACACCATGATGTTGTACGGTAACCATGTCATAACAAAGGCAAACAGGATGGCGCTCAGTGTCCGTGCTGCTTTCTTCTCATTTGCCTTTTTTTCATTTGTGCGCTTGTTGATCTCTGTCTTGGCCTTAGACGCAAAGCGTTTGGCCATTGCTGCATCTTTCATGGTAAAGGCTGCAGGGGATTGGTTAGCAGGTGATGTGGTGACAGGGTTTGATTGTGACCCTTTTGGACTTCTGATATATGATGATAGTTGTTCATCCCCAATTTTCTTTGTAGATTTCTTACCACCTAGATAGATAGATAGATAGATAGATAGATAGATAGATAGATAGATAGATAGATAGATAGATAGATAGATAGATAGATTAGATCGATCATGCATACAAGGCAACTTGTTATATAATTTATACCCAACCTGTTGGAGGCTTTGGTGGAGTTGCATCGTCAGCTTCCTCCAACAACCCTGACTGATTCCCAGGGGCACCAGCTTCATTGTTGTTAAAGCTGTTAGAGCTGCTCTCCTTTGCCTCGCCCACTGTAGTTGTTGTAGTGTTGACGGACCTCTTGGATGCATGATGACCTGGCAGCAGTGCTGAAAATTGGAAGCAGAATGTGCCACACTTCCCTCTGCTCGCCTTTCCTCCTGGTATCCCAGCATTGTCTTTGTTTTTCTCTGAAGCCAGCTGATTTAATTCATAGCTGCTGCAACTTTGAGAGCTAATTTGGCGAAGTATGGCTGGTGAATCTCTTTGGTTGTTAGTCACATCTTCTTCACCAGCTCTCCCACTAGCACTCCCTTGATTGTGAGTCTGGCTGTTGCTATTGCCTGACCCAGATCCCTTGAGACCTTGTACATCTTTAGCACGCTTCTCTGTTTCCTGATAAATCTTCCAAAATAGTATTGCCATAATAGTTACTGGCAAGTAGAATGCGGCAATAGCAGTGCAGAATGTAATGATGGGCTCAGTCAGGAACTGGATGTAGCACTGATCAGAAGGGACTGTCCGCCTACCCTCAATGTACTGCCAGAACAAGATGGCTGGAGCCCAGAGAATGAAAGAGATGGACCAGGCTAATCCAATCATGGTCATGGCCCGTTTGGTTGTACGCTTGGCCCGGTAGGTCAAAGGTCTGGTCACAGAGAAATACCTGATAGGCACAGAAAGAAAGAAGGCAACTGTATAAATTAGTAATTGTGCTGTGCATTGCTATCTACAACATTGTCTTTGTTATTAGTACCATGGACAATTTATTTTTGTTAAAGATTTTACACAAGGGACTTTAAATGTGCTTGATTTCCCATGGCTCTCAACATGACACCATCATGTTACATGGAAATGTATGCTTTTTGTGATTTGCATACTTAACCCATTCAGAAGAAACACTTCCTACAAACTAATCATCTAGTACACATCAGCATCTGCAGGTGTCCTATGTTATATAGAATCATGAGGGTAGAACCAACAGTATATGTAGGTGGTAGGTGGTTATCCAGAAAAATTATAATAAATCATGTTGTGTTACCTGTCAAAGCTGATGACAAGGAGGTTCATAACTGAGGCGTTACTGGCCACGTAGTCTATTGCAAGCCACAAGTCACAGACCACTGGCCCCAGAGCCCAGTAGCCCATGATAAAGTAGGTGGTATACAGATTCATTGACAGTGTGCCAATTATCAGGTCAGCAAATGCTAGGCTAAGCAGGTAGTAGTTGTTCACTGTCTTCAGTGCCTTATTGATCTTGAATGACACCAACACAAGGATGTTTCCAACAACAGTGACAAGAGAAAGTGATCCAGTGAGGAAGACAATTATGATGACCTAAAAGCACAGAAAGAACCAAAAAAGGTGGTTAAGTGCATTTCAATGTGTAAGATACACTTACTGATTTTACTGTAATGACTTAAAGTCTCAGAACTTAATCCTAGTTTACTGTTTGTGTTCTGAAACTCAAGTGTAAACAGTGTTATTGTTTAAAAGACTGAGCTGTGCAAAAATGTGGATGTCTGGGCGCTATGACATATCTTGTTTCTTGTGTTTTTCTTGAAACTGAAAATGCCATTGAGCAGTGAATGCCATTAAATTAGCAGATTGACGGGGTGTCGTTTAGCTCAGTCGGTAGAGCATCCGCCCCATGTACAAAGGCTCTGTCCTTGCCGCGGCGGACCAGGGTTCGAATCCGACCTGTGGCTCTTTCCTGCATGTCATTCCCCATCTCTCTCTCCCCACATTTCCTGTCACTCTTCAAGCTGTCTCTATATTTAAAAATATCTTTAAATAAATTAGCAGATTGACATTCTCGCAACCAAGACCGTATCAAACAGAAATGATATGGATTGCTGCATACCAGCAGAGTGGGAAATATATGCTTTTTGGAATTTAGGTGAACTGACTCGTATCAATAAAGGAAAACTATTATGCATAAGAAAATAGGTAGCAGACCTCAAATATAAATAAGCAAATCCCTTTACACTGACTCAAGTCTCAAGTAGTTTGTATTTAAATTTTAAAAACTGAACCATTATCTGACACATATTTCAAAAATATTTGAGTCTGAATTTGGGCATATGGTATTACATGATTTAAACCAAGTCAGAGCACAGCGATTACTGCTAGAAATTTAAATGAAGATTGAATTAAATTATTTATCTGACTGCCTAAGTTACAAATTGAGTGCTGTAAAGGTTATTATAGGTGTCCCACAAGGGTCTATTCTAGGTCATCTTCTGTTCATCATTAAACAGTAAAAAAAGTAAGTAATTTCTGCCACTCACATGAAAGCTGACTTTTTTATACAGACAATACTCCTACTCATACTTATCTCTTAAACTGGCCATTGAAAATCTACAGTCAGGTTCCAATGATTTTCATATTTCTTTTATTAAACAAAAGCTTTTTTAAATGAAGATGATTTGATGGTTGACTCAAATTTAACCACACTTATGGAATTGCTTATATAACATATAAAGAATCAAGTCATTAATAATTTAGACAATACTCATAACTTTCCATCGAAAAAGTTTATCTTGGAACACCAACTATAAGCCACTGGTTCAAATGAGGCATAAATTCCCTGGAGCTTTGGAGCAGCCATGTGAAGAGTGCAGCTGAATGTTTCTCTGGCAGTTCGAATTCTTTGCTACTGAAGCCGTGGAATCTACACAGTGAGCCCACAAAGCTACCCTGCCGGCTCTCAACCTGCAGTTTACATGTCTCACATCTGCATATTTAAGTGGCAAAAACTATATTAGTAAGCCCTATGAGGTATCAGTTACTAATATTTTATACATGTAAAAACGTGTCAGTTAACTAAAGTTGTTGATGGCTTATTCAGTGTTACAGTGTCACCAAAGCACTAAAACTGTTGAAAGGTTAATTTGGGGTAAAATTATAGCTGATTGTTACCTTCCACATATTATGTCCTCCTAATGGTTCAAAGTCATCTGCTGGCAGCATTAATGTCCTGTTAACTGGTGAATCAGTGAAGTTTCCTCCTTGCCTTGAATCATGATTGACATTAAACTGCATCCACCCCCCAACACTTTCAGATAACAATGGCTCCTGGTAAGAGCCACCTGAAGATTTGGAGAAAAAAACATTAAAAAAAAGAAGAAGACACAATTCAATGCACCAAATCACAGGTCAGGTCTCTTTTGAACTTTGTAGAGAGCTGCATGAAATTTAATTACAGATTTGGCAAGTCTGCAGTTACTATCCATGAGAATCACATGCAATTCCTTTACTTGGTGTTAGTGTTTAATCTTTTACAAAGATAATTCAAAATATGCACAGAACTTCACAATGTGCTGACCACAGTGTGGCAGTCTCTCTCATACCAGGAGAACTGTTGATCAGGAAGTGGAGAAAATTAGAGCTGGACGTCTGGTTCATGATGACCAATGGACATCTGGAAGAAAAAAGGGTCACACAATCAAATATAATGGACTTGGTGTCATAGCTACACCAATGATACAAAACTGTACCATCCACCTCCTTCCTCTGTCACTCATCAACTGTCACCATGTCAGGTTGATAAGAGCATTTCAATATTAGCCACAGTGTCCAGCAGAGAACACTTAAGACTCCCCTGTTTACAGCATTTGAACTGAGTTGGCAGGAGGAAAGAGAGCAGACCACAGAGAAGCACAGAGTCTGTTGGCCTTTTAAGTGTTTACTTCATATCGAGTATTTGCTTGTGAAACAGTTTACTCAAAACCCACACACATAATGACCCCATCATTTAGTTTGTTCGATCTTAGCCAATATTGCACAACCTGACAAAAGTTCTCAACCAATGAATGTACCACATTTTTGCTACATTAGCTGATTGATTAGCATTCAGCTTTATTGCCATTAGACAACACAGGATTGCACATGTAGTTACAGAGCTACAGTTGATGTTTGTGAGGAACACTTCTGAGGTGTATCCTTCTCTCTTCTCAGTCATTGTACAACAAATGTCATTCAAGTGCTGTGTAAATAGACCTTTTTTTGTACCTGAATGGTGATGGTTGGTACTGGGAAATAACAGGAAACCCCTGTTTGTAGTGCTGCCTAATGAATCCCTAAGCTGATACCACATGTCACAGATGTAGTACTGTTTGATGATCTCCCAGGCAGTGACAAGCAGTGACAAGAACTGCGCTGCACTGTGAAATTGGGCGTTCTGAACTTGGAGAAAATGTAAAGAAAAAGTATCTTCTTATGTGTATTCTTATGTTTACCAAGAATAACTGATTCTGTACATTATTAGTCCAGACTATCACAGCACTTCATAGATCATAAACAGTGACAAACTGAAAGTTCATTTCAAATAATTTTTTACTGGAGCATTATGGTTATTATGGTTACTGTGTGGTCATGCAGTGGAACTGCAAAAAAGATGCGGCAGGAAATTGTGAGGGAATTGTCACAATGGGGTAACACAAGGTCAAGCATGTCTTGAGTTCACTGTAGGGACAGTGTTAAATCTCAGATTGTTGTGGGGACACTGGCTTCTCTCCTTGAGATACAGAGCAGCTGTATGTTGCAGGAACTATTCTGACCATTATGATGATCATAATGGTGACCGAGGTCAGAGGATAGGGCTGTCACACTTCATAGACACAATAATTAGGTACATGGAATTGTTGGGTCTCTGTAAATAATATTATAAAGAGTACGGTCTAGACCTGCTCTGCATGGAAATGAGATAACTTCTGTTATGATTTGGCGCTATATAAATAAATAAATAAATAAATTGAACTGAATAACCTAGAAGTCTCTACAGAGTCAGATAATAATGTATGACCACTAAAGGTCAGCATATTTCCTTGTTTGTAGATTAATTACCATTTATGGGCATAGAATAGAGAGTTGTGTCACTGTCCTGAGGGCATACAGACAATCCAAAGAAGACAACTTCTACAGAATTGAGGCGGCATCATGTCATGATCAGCGAATTGATAAATCCTCCATTCTCCTTCAAGCTTCAATAAACCTTTTAGCGTAAGACTTCTTGGACTCTTGTGCACTTTCTCTCCACTGACTGACCTGACCATTGATGAATCGAATTCTCTGCAACAGAAATACTCTCAGCACACCTCTATTTCAACTCTTTCTGACATCCCTGCACAAACATCACTCATTCATATTACAAAATGATCTAATATGGGATATATAGTACATCACATAGAGAAACAGGATCATTTTCTTAACAGTTCACAATCAGCAGATGGATTTAAAAGCCGTTTAGCTTTGGCTTTTATTCTAATATACCCTCCCTTTCACGCAGTCTCACCTCATTTATTTTGGACCAAGCTACGATGGAAAGCTTCCACATGAGATGTCTGTTTGAGGTCTTTAACTGTTTTTAACCAAAGAGGTTAGGTTTGAAGGCACTCTTTTAACTTTTTGAACAACTTTTTGCTTTTGGACCTCGTAGATATGAGAAACAGAGTAGAACTTATGTTATTAGATGTTATTACAGTTCCATGCAATAAACTGGTTAGTTTTTTGTTTTTTTACACATTTTAATGATCCTAAACATTATTAACATTTCACATCTAGAGCATGAATTTTACTCTATCAGTTCCAACTTCAATCTTTATCTCGCTGTTATTTTTCATGTTCTCTCCTTTAATTTCTTGCAGTGTCACCATTTGTCTGCTCACAGCATTATCAGCACTTGGTAGAGGGTCAGATGCTATCCACACTGGCTTGATGTCTTTATTTGTTGTGTATTTTGTTCAGTCATGAATGATGAAAGTGTCTCATTTGTGCAGTGCTTTTGCACCTGAACAAATACAGACTAGCTATTTACATACACACAAGTGTAGTCACAGCACCTTAATGAGCTTAAAAGTATTTCCTACTTTTACATGAAGCACTGGAGCACCACAGTCTCTGACTCTGCTCTATGAATCAACACAGTGTAGTCTGTGCCTTAATGCTGCTAGACGAATTGGAAAACCATTCCAACAGAGTTCAATCCTCAGCTTCCATTGCATTGCTGATTCTGGCATAGATTAGCATAGCCTGTAAAGAATAGATGACATCACTAATACAGGCTGTACTAATTAAAGCCAGAACCATCATCTCCACAGAAAATGTCTTCAATTCGTACGTTTAGCTCTGATGCATGGTGTTAGAGAAGAGAAAGGTTTGGGACTTTACCTTAAAGGATACTGTTCATTCCTTTACAATATAATATGTACAATATTATATATGTATATATATATATATATATATATATATTGCTCGTTTGTTTGTTTTTTCAAATTCTATTTGAAAACTAATTGTGTAAAATATCTAAATGAACCAACAATTTGTAATAATTAATTTTCCCAAAAAACATTTATTTGGATCTGTTCTGTCCATTCTGACTTTCTAAAACTATTTCAATTTATGGTGCTGGTCAAAATCTAGTGTGCTCCTTCAGTGAAAACATGTCTTATAAACTTATAAACTAAGTGTGAAACAAAATGCGGACTAAAAAGACTATAACTGAATACCCATTTTATTTGTCTAATGAACTTTTTAATATCTGATCTTTTTTTTTTTTTTACATTACTAATACTTTACTGCTTTATATGTGTGTATAGATAGATGTTTAGCACGGGTTAACTTCTTAACACAGTTATATATTTATTTTCTATGCAAATTCCTCTGCACATTTTTAATTCCTCTGTACATATTTCAATCCTATGGAGATGATTAATTTCTCTGAACATATTTAAATTTAGATTTATCTCAGGTTAATTTTAACGTATGGTTACTGTGTTATGGGTGAATTCTAATGTATGTTCAATGTATGTTTGCATGCTGCTACTGGATGCTTGAATTTTTAACAAGTTGCCTGTGCAGATCAATCTAAAGAATCTATCTATCTGTCTATCTATCTATCTATCTATCTATCTATCTATCTATCTATCTATCTATCTATCAAAATTTTTGAAAAAGCCAAAAAAGATTTAAGAGGTTAGCCCCTGCAGCACTTTAGTCACTATATTTAAAATTTCAAGATAAAGTAAAAAAAAAAGTGAATTTTTCTTATCAAAAGAACTTACCAGTACAGTATGGTTCCCAGTATCCACTATGGTATCCTGCTCAGAAGCTCAGCTCTGCTCATGCAGCATGCTTCTCTCTGTTGTGGCTCAGACTGCTGAGTTGGTGTGTGTCTGGAACCTCCAGCTCCGCCTTTGACAGCTGCTTTTCAATCTCTGCTGTGGAACCTCAGATCAGGTCTGTTACATGACAGAGGGAGGCCCGAGGTGGTGTGACAAACCTAACTAGCCTGTGACAATGATGATAATTTGAATTTATTAAAAAACATACAGCTTTAAGTATATGGAATAGTATATTGAATATGATGGAATTTTGGAAATTACATCATTTAAAAAACGGTCATGAAATGTGGTCCAACTTTTGCAAGCAAATAATATGTCCACAATTTGAGAACTATGTCATGTTGCGTGATTAATATTAATCAAATCACAAATTCCACTTTTGAAATGCAAAAACAATTGCAATATGTTTAAAAAATAAAAAAAGTATTTCCAGTGCTTCATTTTCATTACACATTTTTGATCACTTAAAGTTGTGCATTGCAGCTATATTATTTTAGAAAATGGCATTTGAAAAAGAAACATGAGGCTATTAATATGAATGGCTTTTATTTCTACAGGTGCCTGGTCACCGAGGGCAGGTAACAGGCCTGCTTCTTGACAAAAGGAAAGGCATGACCTTTATAATAAGGGAAAATGATGAACCAAAAAAAGTGGTTTAGTTACTTAGCAAAATTATAACAAAATAATGGAACATATGAAATAAGCCTAGTATACAAAGTAAAAGACAAAAGTAAAATGGAGCATTTTACTTTTGTCTTGTCTGGTTTAGACATTTTTTGATAGAAATGGTAGACTACAATTTCATTTGTTTGACGACATGCAATAAAAGTTAAATGGGATATGAGATATAACCAGCCACAAGAGCAATATGGGATGCTGGCTCAACTCGTCCACTGGGTTGATGCCAGATTTGAGCAAAAACAAATCTGCGTTCTCTTTGTGACGCGACCACAATACGGGATCCTGAGTCTGCTTGTCACAGGAAGACCTGAAGCCTTATGGAAATGGTTGCACTTTTACCTTTGCAGCTGCTTTTGTTTTGGAAAAAAAACTCTCGCTGTCTTATTCAGAGCCTGGATAGCTCAGACGGTAGAGCATCAGACTTTTAATCTGAGGGTCCAGGGTTCAAGTCCCTGTTCAGGCGCTAGGAGTAGTCTTTGCCCGTCCCTAGGGCTACTGAAGCCAGAACCAAATTGCTGCTCATTAATAGTACAACCATGTACATCTGCTGCACTTTGTACACTTGTCACCTCCAGGTGAACTGGCAGTGAAAAGGGCACTTTTCAAACCTTACACCACGGTTTTGTTCTTGTAAATGCAAGGAAGACTTTTTTAACGTGAGTAGTGTTAGTGTCGGGGCTCCTAAATGGTGTGGTGAATGGTGAAAAGTGTCAATTTTGCCCTTGTGTAGGCCGAAATAGCTCAGCTGGGAGAGCGTTAGACTGAAGATCTAAAGGTCCCTGGTTCGATCCCGGGTTTCGGCAACAACCCAACACTTTCTGGACTGTGGAGCCGCCACACTTGTGTCAGGTACTGCAGCACAGTCATGTGGGGCTCACCATAGTGCAACCTCTGAATGGCGACAATGGCCAAATGAGGAAAAACTTGCATCGAGCAAACCTCTTCATCTTGTGCTACAGCAACTTTATACAGGAAGCGTGGCATTTTGGGAACCACAGTCTGATGGGGGTTGACTGGCAATTGCTGGTTACTCACCATTGTTAAAAAGTGTCATTTGAGCCCCACTGCAACTGGCCGAGATGGTTGCTTTTAAAGTACGAGAGAGATATAACCAGCCACAAGAGCAATATGGGATGCTGGCTCAACTCGTCCACTGGGTTGATGCCAGATTTGAGCAAAAACAAATCTGCGTTCTCTTTGTGACGCGACCACAATACGGGATCCTGAGTCTGCTTGTCACAGGAAGACCTGAAGCCTTATGGAAATGGTTGCACTTTTACCTTTGCAGCTGCTTTTGTTTTGGAAAAAAAACTCTCGCTGTCTTATTCAGAGCCTAGATAGCTCAGACGGTAGAGCATCAGACTTTTAATCTGAGGGGCCAGGGTTCAAGTCCCTGTTCAGGCGCTAGGAGTAATCTTTGCCCGTCCCTGGGGCTACTGAAGCCAGAACCAAATTGCTGCTCATTAATAGTACAACCATGTACATCTGCTGCACTTTGTACACTTGTCACCTCAAGGCGAACTGGCAGTGAAAAGGGCACTTTTCAAACCTTACACCACGGTTTTGTTCTTGTAAATGCAAGGAAGACTTTTTTAACGTGACTAGTGTTAGTGTTGGGGCTCCTAAATGGTGTGGTGAATGGTGAAAAGTGTCAATTTTGCCCTTGTGTAGGCTGAAATAGCTCAGCTGGGAGAGCGTTAGACTGAAGATCTAAAGGTCCCTGGTTCAATCCCGGGTTTCGGCAACAACCCAACACTGTCTGGACTGTGGAGCCGCCACACTTGTGTCAGGTACTGCAGCACAGTCATGTGGGGCTCACCATAGTGCAACCTCTGAATGGCGACAATGGCCAAATGAGGAAAAACTTGCATCGAGCAAACCTCTTCATCTTGTGCTACAGCAACTTTATACAGAAAGCGTGGCATTTTGGGAACCACAGTCTGATGGGGGTTGACTGGCAATTGCTGGTTACTCACCATTGGTAAAAAGTGTCATTTGAGCCACACTGCAAGTGTCCGAGATGGTTGCTTTTAAAGTACGAGAGAGATATAACCAGCCACAAGAGCAATATGGGATGCTGGCTCAACTGGTCCACTGGGTTGATGCCAGATTTGAGCAAAAACAAATCTGCGTTCTCTTTGTGACGCGACCACAATACGGGATCCTGAGTCTGCTTGTCACAGGAAGACCTGAAGCCTTATGGAAATGGTTGCACTTTTACCTTTGCAGCTGCTTTTGTTTTGGAAAAAAAACTCTCGCTGTCTTATTCAGAGCCTGGATAGCTCAGACGGTAGAGCATCAGACTTTTAATCTGAGGGTCCAGGGTTCAAGTCCCTGTTCAGGCGCTAGGAGTAATCTTTGCCCATCCCTGGGGCTACTGAAGCCAGAACCAAATTGCTGCTCATTAATAGTACAACCATGTACATCTGCTGCACTTTGTACACTTGTCACCTCCAGGTGAACTGGCAGTGAAAAGGGCACTTTTCAAACCTTACACCACGGTTTTGTTCTTGTAAATGCAAGGAAGACTTTTTTAACGTGAGTAGTGTTAGTGTCGGGGCTCCTAAATGGTGTGGTAAATGGTGAAAAGTGTCAATTTTGCCCTTGTGTAGGCTGAAATAGCTCGGCTGGGAGAGCGTTAGACTGAAGATCTAAAGGTCCCTGGTTCGATCCCGGGTTTCGGCAACAACCCAACACTATCTGGACTGTGGAGCCGCCACACTTGTGTCAGGTACTGCAGCACAGTCATGTGGGGCTCACCATAGTGCAACCTCTGAATGGCGACAATGGCCAAATGAGGAAAAACTTGCATCGAGCAAACCTCTTCATCTTGTGCTACAGCAACTTTATACAGGAAGCCTGGCATTTTGGGAACCACAGTCTGATGGGGGTTGACTGGCAATTGCTGGTTACTCACCATTGTTAAAAAGTGTCATTTGAGCCCCACTGCAACTGGCCGAGATGGTTGCTTTTAAAGTACGAGAGAGATATAACCAGCCACAAGAGCAATATGGGATGCTGGCTCAACTCGTCCACTGGGTTGATGCCAGATTTGAGCAAAAACAAATCTGCGTTCTCTTTGTGACGCGACCACAATACGGGATCCTGAGTCTGCTTGTCACAGGAAGACCTGAAGCCTTATGGAAATGGTTGCACTTTTACCTTTGCAGCTGCTTTTGTTTTGGAAAAAAAACTCTCGCTGTCTTATTCAGAGCCTGGATAGCTCAGACGGTAGAGCATCAGACTTTTAATCTGAGGGTCCAGGGTTCAAGTCCCTGTTCAGGCGCTAGGAGTAATCTTTGCCCGTCCCTGGGGCTACTGAAGCCAGAACCAAATTGCTGCTCATTAATAGTACAACCATGTACATCTGCTGCACTTTGTACACTTGTCACCTCCAGGTGAACTGGCAGTGAAAAGGGCACTTTTCAAACCTTACACCACGGTTTTGTTCTTGTAAATGCAAGGAAGACTTTTTTAACGTGAGTAGTGTTAGTGTCGGGGCTCCTAAATGGTGTGGTGAATGGTGAAAAGTGTCAATTTTGCCCTTGTGTAGGCCGAAATAGCTCAGCTGGGAGAGCGTTAGACTGAAGATCTAAAGGTCCCTGGTTCGATCCCGGGTTTCGGCAACAACCCAACACTATCTGGACTGTGGAGCCGCCACACTTGTGTCAGGTACTGCAGCACAGTCATGTGGGGCTCACCATAGTGCAACCTCTGAATGGCGACAATGGTCAAATGAGGAAAAACTTGCATCGAGCAAACCTCTTCATCTTGTGCTACAGCAACTTTATACAGGAAGCCTGGCATTTTGGGAACCACAGTCTGATGGGGGTTGACTGGCAATTGCTGGTTACTCACCATTGTTAAAAAGTGTCATTTGAGCCCCACTGCAACTGGCCGAGATGGTTGCTTTTAAAGTACGAGAGAGATATAACCAGCCACAAGAGCAATATGGGATGCTGGCTCAACTGGTCCACTGGGTTGATGCCAGATTTGAGCAAAAACAAATCTGCGTTCTCTTTGTGACGCGACCACAATACGGGATCCTGAGTCTGCTTGTCACAGGAAGACCTGAAGCCTTATGGAAATGGTTGCACTTTTACCTTTGCAGCTGCTTTTGTTTTGGAAAAAAAACTCTCGCTGTCTTATTCAGAGCCTGGATAGCTCAGACGGTAGAGCATCAGACTTTTAATCTGAGGGTCCAGGGTTCAAGTCCCTGTTCAGGCGCTAGGAGTAATCTTTGCCCGTCCCTGGGGCTACTGAAGCCAGAACCAAATTGCTGCTCATTAATAGTACAACCATGTACATCTGCTGCACTTTGTACACTTGTCACCTCCAGGTGAACTGGCAGTGAAAAGGGCACTTTTCAAACCTTACACCACGGTTTTGTTCTTGTAAATGCAAGGAAGACTTTTTTAACGTGAGTAGTGTTAGTGTCGGGGCTCCTAAATGGTGTGGTGAATGGTGAAAAGTGTCAATTTTGCCCTTGTGTAGGCTGAAATAGCTCAGCTGGGAGAGCGTTAGACTGAAGATCTAAAGGTCTCTGGTTCGATCCCGGGTTTCGGCAACAACCCCACAATTTCTGGACTGTGGAGCCGCCACACTTGTGTCAGGTACTACAGCACAGTCATGTGGAGCTCACCATAGTGCCACCTCTGAATGGCGACAATGGCCAAATGAGGAAAAACTTGCATCGAGCAAACCTCTTCATCTTGTGCTACAGCAACTTTATACAGAAAGCGTGGCATTTTGGGAACCACAGTCTGATGGGGGTTGACTAGCAATTGCAGGTTACTCACCATTGTTAAAAAGTGTCATTTGAGCCACACTGCAACTGGCCGAGATGGTTGCTTTTAAAAGACTTTGAAGTACGAGAGAGATATAACCAGCCACAAGAGCAATATGGGATGCTGGCTCAACTGGTCCACTGGGTTGATGCCAGATTTGAGCAAAAACAAATCTGCGTTCTCTTTGTGACGCGACCACAATACAGGATCCTGAGTCTGCTTGTCACAGGAAGACCTGAAGCCTTATGGAAATGGTTGCACTTTTACCTTTGCAGCTGCTTTTGTTTTGGAAAAAAAACTCTCGCTGTCTTATTCAGAGCCTGGATAGCTCAGACGGTAGAGCATCAGACTTTTAATCTGAGGGTCCAGGGTTCAAGTCCCTGTTCAGGCGCTAGGAGTAATCTTTGCCCGTCCCTGGGGCTACTGAAGCCAGAACCAAATTGCTGCTCATTAATAGTACAACCATGTACATCTGCTGCACTTTGTACACTTGTCACCTCCAGGTGAACTGGCAGTGAAAAGGGCACTTTTCAAACCTTACACCACGGTTTTGTTCTTGTAAATGCAAGGAAGACTTTTTTAACGTGAGTAGTGTTAGTGTCGGGGCTCCTAAATGGTGCGGTGAATGGTGAAAAGTGTCAATTTTGCCCTTGTGTAGGCTGAAATAGCTCAGCTGGGAGAGCGTTAGACTGAAGATCTAAAGGTCCCTGGTTCGATCCCGGGTTTCGGCAACAACCCAACACTTTCTGGACTGTGGAGCCGCCACACTTGTGTCAGGTACTGCAGCACAGTCATGTGGGGCTCACCATAGTGCAACCTCTGAATGGCGACAATGGCCAAATGAGGAAAAACTTGCATCGAGCAAACCTCTTCATCTTGTGCTACAGCAACTTTGTACAGGAAGCGTGGCATTTTGGGAACCACAGTCTGATGGGGGTTGACTGGCAATTGCTGGTTACTCACCATTGTTAAAAAGTGTCATTTGAGCCCCACTGTAACTGGCCGAGATGGTTGCTTTTAAAGTACGAGAGAGATATAACCAGCCACAAGAGCAATATGGGATGCTGGCTCAACTCGTCCACTGGGTTGATGCCAGATTTGAGCAAAAACAAATCTGCGTTCTCTTTGTGACGCGACCACAATACGGGATCCTGAGTCTACTTGTCACAGGAAGACCTGAAGCCTTATGGAAATGGTTGCACTTTTACCTTTGCAGCTGCTTTTGTTTTGGAAAAAAAACTCTCGCTGTCTTATTCAGAGCCTGGATAGCTCAGACGGTAGAGCATCAGACTTTTAATCTGAGGGTCCAGGGTTCAAGTCCCTGTTCAGGCGCTAGGAGTAATCTTTGCCTGTCCCTGGGGCTACTGAAGCCAGAACCAAATTGCTGCTCATTAATAGTACAACCATGTACATCTGCTGCACTTTGTACACTTGTCACCTCCAGGTGAACTGGCAGTGAAAAGGGCACTTTTCAAACCTTACACCATGGTTTTGTTCTTGTAAATGCAAGGAAGACTTTTTTAACGTGAGTAGTGTTAGTGTCGGGGCTCCTAAATGGTGTGGTGAATGGTGAAAAGTGTCAATTTTGCCCTTGTGTAGGCTGAAATAGCTCAGCTGGGAGAGCGTTAGACTGAAGATCTAAAGGTCTCTGGTTCGATCCCGGGTTTCGGCAACAACCCAACACTATCTGGACTGTGGAGCCGCCACACTTGTGTCAGGTACTGCAGCACAGTCATGTGGGGCTCACCATAGTGCAACCTCTGAATGGCGACAATGGCCAAATGAGGAAAAACTTGCATCGAGCAAACCTCTTCATCTTGTGCTACAGCAACTTTATACAGGAAGCGTGGCATTTTGGGAACCACAGTCTGATGGGGGTTGATTGGCAATTGCTGGTTACTCACCATTGTTAAAAAGTGTCATTTGAGCCACACTGCAACTGGCCGAGATGGTTGCTTTTAAAAGACTTTGAAGTACGAGAGAGATATAACCAGCCACAAGAGCAATATGGGATGCTGGCTCAACTCGTCCACTGGGTTGATGCCAGATTTGAGCAAAAACAAATCTGCGTTCTCTTTGTGACGCGACCACAATACGGGATCCTGAGTCTGCTTGTCACAGGAAGACCTGAAGCCTTATGGAAATGGTTGCACTTTTACCTTTGCAGCTGCTTTTGTTTTGGAAAAAAACTCTCGCTGTCTTATTCAGAGCCTAGATAGCTCAGACGGTAGAGCATCAGACTTTTAATCTGAGGGGCCAGGGTTCAAGTCCCTGTTCAGGCGCTAGGAGTAATCTTTGCCCGTCCCTGGGGCTACTGAAGCCAGAACCAAATTGCTGCTCATTAATAGTACAACCATGTACATCTGCTGCACTTTGTACACTTGTCACCTCAAGGCGAACTGGCAGTGAAAAGGGCACTTTTCAACCTTACACCACGGTTTTGTTCTTGTAAATGCAAGGAAGACTTTTTTAACGTGACTAGTGTTAGTGTCGGGGCTCCTCAATGGTGTGGTGAATGGTGAAAAGTGTCAATTTTGCCCTTGTGTAGGCTGAAATAGCTCAGCTGGGAGAGCGTTAGACTGAAGATCTAAAGGTCCCTGGTTCAATCCCGGGTTTCGGCAACAACCCAACACTGTCTGGACTGTGGAGCCGCCACACTTGTGTCAGGTACTACAGCACAGTCATGTGGGGCTCACCATAGTGCAACCTCTGAATGGCGACAATGGCCAAATGAGGAAAAACTTGCATCGAGCAAACCTCTTCATCTTGTGCTACAGCAACTTTATACAGAAAGCGTGGCATTTTGGGAACCACAGTCTGATGGGGGTTGACTAGCAATTGCTGGTTACTCACCATTGTTAAAAAGTGTCATTTGAGCCACACTGCAACTGGCCGAGATGGTTGCTTTTAAAAGACTTTGAAGTACGAGAGAGATATAACCAGCCACAAGAGCAATATGGGATGCTGGCTCAACTCGTCCACTGGGTTGATGCCAGATTTGAGCAAAAACAAATCTGCGTTCTCTTTGTGACGCGACCACAATATGGGATCCTGAGTCTGCTTGTCACAGGAAGACCTGAAGCCTTATGGAAATGGTTGCACTTTTACCTTTGCAGCTGCTTTTGTTTTGGAAAAAAAACTCTCGCTGTCTTATTCAGAGCCTGGATAGCTCAGACGGTAGAGCATCAGACTTTTAATCTGAGGGTCCAGGGTTCAAGTCCCTGTTCAGGCGCTAGGAGTAATCTTTGCCCGTCCCTGGGGCTACTGAAGCCAGAACCAAATTGCTGCTCATTAATAGTACAACCATGTACATCTGCTGCACTTTGTACACTTGTCACCTCCAGGTGAACTGGCAGTGAAAAGGGCACTTTTCAAACCTTACACCACGGTTTTGTTCTTGTAAATGCAAGGAAGACTTTTTTAACGTGAGTAGTGTTAGTGTCGGGGCTCCTAAATGGTGTGGTGAATGGTGAAAAGTGTCAATTTTGCCCTTGTGTAGGCTGAAATAGCTCAGCTGGGAGAGCGTTAGACTGAAAATCTAAAGGTCCCTGGTTCGATCCCGGGTTTCGGCAACAACCCAACACTATCTGGACTGTGGAGCCGCCACACTTGTGTCAGGTACTGCAGCACAGTCATGTGGGGCTCACCATAGTGCAACCTCTGAATGGCGACAATGGCCAAATGAGGAAAAACTTGCATCGAGCAAACCTCTTCATCTTGTGCTACAGCAACTTTATACAGGAAGCGTGGCATTTTGGGAACCACAGTCTGATGGGGGTTGACTGGCAATTGCTGGTTACTCACCATTGTTAAAAAGTGTCATTTGAGCCCCACTGCAACTGGCCGAGATGGTTGCTTTTAAAGTACGAGAGAGATATAACCAGCCACAAGAGCAATATGGGATGCTGGCTCAACTCGTCCACTGGGTTGATGCCAGATTTGAGCAAAAACAAATCTGCGTTCTCTTTGTGACGCGACCACAATACAGGATCCTGAGTCTGCTTGTCACAGGAAGACCTGAAGCCTTATGGAAATGGTTGCACTTTTACCTTTGCAGCTGCTTTTGTTTTGGAAAAAAAACTCTCGCTGTCTTATTCAGAGCCTGGATAGCTCAGACGGTAGAGCATCAGACTTTTAATCTGAGGGTCCAGGGTTCAAGTCCCTGTTCAGGCGCTAGGAGTAATCTTTGCCCGTCCCTGGGGCTACTGAAGCCAGAACCAAATTGCTGCTCATTAATAGTACAACCATGTACCTCTGCTGCACTTTGTACACTTGTCACCTCCAGGTGAACTGGCAGTGAAAAGGGCACTTTTCAAACCTTACACCACGGTTTTGTTCTTGTAAATGCAAGGAAGACTTTTTTAACGTGAGTAGTGTTAGTGTCGGGGCTCCTAAATGGTGTGGTGAATGGTGAAAAGTGTCAATTTTGCCCTTGTGTAGGCTGAAATAGCTCAGCTGGGAGAGCGTTAGACTGAAGATCTAAAGGTCCCTGGTTCGATCCCGGGTTTCGGCAACAACCCAACACTATCTGGACTGTGGAGCCGCCACACTTGTGTCAGGTACTGCAGCACAGTCATGTGGGGCTCACCATAGTGCAACCTCTGAATGGCGACAATGGCCAAATGAGGAAAAAGTTGCATCGAGCAAACCTCTTCATCTTGTGCTACAGCAACTTTATACAGGAAGCGTGGCATTTTGGGAACCACAGTCTGATGGGGGTTGACTGGCAATTGCTGGTTACTCACCATTGTTAAAAAGTGTCATTTGAGCCCCACTGCAACTGGCCGAGATGGTTGCTTTTAAAGTACGAGAGAGATATAACCAGCCACAAGAGCAATATGGGATGCTGGCTCAACTCGTCCACTGGGTTGATGCCAGATTTGAGCAAAAACAAATCTGCGTTCTCTTTGTGACGCGACCACAATATGGGATCCTGAGTCTGCTTGTCACAGGAAGACCTGAAGCCTTATGGAAATGGTTGCACTTTTACCTTTGCAGCTGCTTTTGTTTTGGAAAAAAAACTCTCGCTGTCTTATTCAGAGCCTGGATAGCTCAGACGGTAGAGCAAAAGACTTTTAATCTGAGGGTCCAGGGTTCAAGTCCCTGTTCAGGCGCTAGGAGTAATCTTTGCCCGTCCCTGGGGCTACTGAAGCCAGAACCAAATTGCTGCTCATTAATAGTACAACCATGTACATCTGCTGCACTTTGTACACTTGTCACCTCCAGGTGAACTGGCAGTGAAAAGGGCACTTTTCAAACCTTACACCACGGTTTTGTTCTTGTAAATGCAAGGAAGACTTTTTTAACGTGAGTAGTGTTAGTGTCGGGGCTCCTAAATGGTGTGGTGAATGGTGAAAAGTGTCAATTTTGCCCTTGTGTAGGCTGAAATAGCTCAGCTGGGAGAGCGTTAGACTGAAAATCTAAAGGTCCCTGGTTCGATCCCGGGTTTCGGCAACAACCCAACACTATCTGGACTGTGGAGCCGCCACACTTGTGTCAGGTACTGCAGCACAGTCATGTGGGGCTCACCATAGTGCAACCTCTGAATGGCGACAATGGCCAAATGAGGAAAAACTTGCATCGAGCAAACCTCTTCATCTTGTGCTACAGCAACTTTATACAGGAAGCGTGGCATTTTGGGAACCACAGTCTGATGGGGGTTGACTGGCAATTGCTGGTTACTCACCATTGTTAAAAAGTGTCATTTGAGCCCCACTGCAACTGTCCGAGATGGTTGCTTTTAAAGTACGAGAGAGATATAACCAGCCACAAGAGCAATATGGGATGCTGGCTCAACTCGTCCACTGGGTTGATGCCAGATTTGAGCAAAAACAAATCTGCGTTCTCTTTGTGACGCGACCACAATACGGGATCCTGAGTCTACTTGTCACAGGAAGACCTGAAGCCTTATGGAAATGGTTGCACTTTTACCTTTGCAGCTGCTTTTGTTTTGGAAAAAAAACTCTCGCTGTCTTATTCAGAGCCTGGATAGCTCAGACGGTAGAGCATCAGACTTTTAATCTGAGGGTCCAGGGTTCAAGTCCCTGTTCAGGCGCTAGGAGTAATCTTTGCCCGTCCCTGGGGCTACTGAAGCCAGAACCAAATTGCTGCTCATTAATAGTACAACCATGTACATCTGCTGCACTTTGTACACTTGTCACCTCCAGGTGAACTGGCAGTGAAAAGGGCACTTTTCAAACCTTACACCACGGTTTTGTTCTTGTAAATGCAAGGAAGACTTTTTTAACGTGAGTAGTGTTAGTGTCGGGGCTCCTAAATGGTGTGGTGAATGGTGAAAAGTGTCAATTTTGCCCTTGTGTAGGCCGAAATAGCTCAGCTGGGAGAGCGTTAGACTGAAGATCTAAAGGTCCCTGGTTCGATCCCGGGTTTCGGCAACAACCCAACACTATCTGGACTGTGGAGCCGCCACACTTGTGTCAGGTACTGCAGCACAGTCATGTGGGGCTCACCATAGTGCAACCTCTGAATGGCGACAATGGCCAAATGAGGAAAAACTTGCATCGAGCAAACCTCTTCATCTTGTGCTACAGCAACTTTATACAGGAAGCGTGGCATTTTGGGAACCACAGTCTGATGGGGGTTGACTGGCAATTGCTGGTTACTCACCATTGTTAAAAAGTGTCATTTGAGCCCCACTGCAACTGGCCGAGATGGTTGCTTTTAAAAGATTTTGAAGTACGAGAGAGATATAACCAGCCACAAGAGCAATATGGGATGCTGGCTCAACTCGTCCACTGGGTTGATGCCAGATTTGAGCAAAAACAAATCTGCGTTCTCTTTGTGACGCGACCACAATACGGGATCCTGAGTCTGCTTGTCACAGGAAGACCTGAAGCCTTATGGAAATGGTTGCACTTTTACCTTTGCAGCTGCTTTTGTTTTGGAAAAAAAACTCTCGCTGTCTTATTCAGAGCCTGGATAGCTCAGACGGTAGAGCATCAGACTTTTAATCTGAGGGTCCAGGGTTCAAGTCCCTGTTCAGGCGCTAGGAGTAATCTTTGCCCGTCCCTGGGGCTACTGAAGCCAGAACCAAATTGCTGCTCATTAATAGTACAACCATGTACATCTGCTGCACTTTGTACACTTGTCACCTCCAGGTGAACTGGCAGTGAAAAGGGCACTTTTCAAACCTTACACCACGGTTTTGTTCTTGTAAATGCAAGGAAGACTTTTTTAACGTGAGTAGTGTTAGTGTCGAGGCTCCTAAATGGTGTGGTGAATGGTGAAAAGTGCCAATTTTGCCCTTGTGTAGGCAGAAATAGCTCAGCTGGGAGAGCGTTAGACTGAAGATCTAAAGGTCCCTGGTTCGATCCCGGGTTTCGGCAACAACCCAACACTGTCTGGACTGTGGAGCCGCCACACTTGTGTCAGGTACTGCAGCACAGTCATGTGGGGTTCACCATAGTGCAACCTCTGAATGGCGACAATGGCCAAATGAGGAAAAACTTGCATCGAGCAAACCTCTTCATCTTGTGCTACAGCAACTTTATACAGGAAGCGTGGCATTTTGGGAACCACAGTCTGATGGGGGTTGACTGGCAATTGCTGGTTACTCACCATTGTTAAAAAGTGTCATTTGAGCCCCACTGCAACTGGCCGAGATGGTTGCTTTTAAAGTACGAGAGAGATATAACCAGCCACAAGAGCAATATGGGATGCTGGCTCAACTCGTCCACTGGGTTGATGCCAGATTTGAGCAAAAACAAATCTGCGTTCTCTTTGTGACGCGACCACAATACGGGATCCTGAGTCTGCTTGTCACAGGAAGACCTGAAGCCTTATGGAAATGGTTGCACTTTTACCTTTGCAGCTGCTTTTGTTTTGGAAAAAAAACTCTCGCTGTCTTATTCAGAGCCTGGATAGCTCAGACGGTAGAGCATCAGACTTTTAATCTGAGGGTCCAGGGTTCAAGTCCCTGTTCAGGCGCTAGGAATAATCTTTGCCCGTCCCTGGGGCTACTGAAGCCAGAACCAAATTGCTGCTCATTAATAGTACAACCATGTACATCTGCTGCACTTTGTACACTTGTCACCTCCAGGTGAACTGGCAGTGAAAAGGGCACTTTTCAAACCTTATACCACGGTTTTGTTCTTGTAAATGCAAGGAAGACTTTTTTAACGTGAGTAGTGTTAGTGTCGAGGCTCCTAAATGGTGTGGTGAATGGTGAAAAGTGCCAATTTTGCCCTTGTGTAGGCAGAAATAGCTCAGCTGGGAGAGCGTTAGACTGAAGATCTAAAGGTCCCTGGTTCAATCCCGGGTTTCGGCAACAACCCAACACTGTCTGGACTGTGGAGCCGCCACACTTGTGTCAGGTACTGCAGCACAGTCATGTGGGGCTCACCATAGTGCAACCTCTGAATGGCGACAATGGCCAAATGAGGAAAAACTTGCATCGAGCAAACCTCTTCATCTTGTGCTACAGCAACTTTATACAGGAAGCGTGGCATTTTGGGAACCACAGTCTGATGGGGGTTGACTGGCAATTGCTGGTTACTCACCATTGTTAAAAAGTGTCATTTGAGCCCCACTGCAACTGGCCGAGATGGTTGCTTTTAAAGTACGAGAGAGATATAACCAGCCACAAGAGCAATATGGGATGCTGGCTCAACTCGTCCACTGGGTTGATGCCAGATTTGAGCAAAAACAAATCTGCGTTCTCTTTGTGACGCGACCACAATACGGGATCCTGAGTCTGCTTGTCACAGGAAGACCTGAAGCCTTATGGAAATGGTTGCACTTTTACCTTTGCAGCTGCTTTTGTTTTGGAAAAAAAACTCTCGCTGTCTTATTCAGAGCCTGGATAGCTCAGACGGTAGAGCATCAGACTTTTAATCTGAGGGTCCAGGGTTCAAGTCCCTGTTCAGGCGCTAGGAGTAATCTTTGCCCGTCCCTGGGGCTACTGAAGCCAGAACCAAATTGCTGCTCATTAATAGTACAACCATGTACATCTGCTGCACTTTGTACACTTGTCACCTCCAGGTGAACTGGCAGTGAAAAGGGCACTTTTCAAACCTTACACCACGGTTTTGTTCTTGTAAATGCAAGGAAGACTTTTATAACGTGAGTAGTGTTAGTGTCGGGGCTCCTAAATGGTGTGGTGAATGGTGAAAAGTGCCAATTTTGCCCTTGTGTAGGCCGAAATAGCTCAGCTGGGAGAGCGTTAGACTGAAGATCTAAAGGTCCCTGGTTCGATCCCGGGTTTCGGCAACAACCCAACACTGTCTGGACTGTGGAGCCGCCACACTTGTGTCAGGTACTACAGCACAGTCATGTGGGGCTCACCATAGTGCAACCTCTGAATGGCGACAATGGCCAAATGAGGAAAAACTTGCATCGAGCAAACCTCTTCATCTTGTGCTACAGCAACTTTATACAGAAAGCGTGGCATTTTGGGAACCACAGTCTGATGGGGGTTGACTGGCAATTGCTGGTTACTCACCATTGTTAAAAAGTGTCATTTGAGCCCCACTGCAAGTGGCCGAGATGGTTGCTTTTAAAGTACGAGAGAGATATAACCAGCCACAAGAGCAATATGGGATGCTGGCTCAACTCGTCCACTGGGTTGATGCCAGATTTGAGCAAAAACAAATCTGCGTTCTCTTTGTGACGCGACCACAATACGGGATCCTGAGTCTGCTTGTCACAGGAAGACCTGAAGCCTTATGGAAATGGTTGCACTTTTACCTTTGCAGCTGCTTTTGTTTTGGAAAAAAAACTCTCACTGTCTTATTCCGAGCCTGGATAGCTCAGACGGTAGAGCATCAGACTTTTAATCTGAGGGTCCAGGGTTCAAGTCCCTGTTCAGGCGCTAGGAGTAATCTTTGCCCGTCCCTGGGGCTACTGAAGCCAGAACCAAATTGCTGCTCATTAATAGTACAACCATGTACATCTGCTGCACTTTGTACACTTGTCACCTCCAGGTGAACTGGCAGTGAAAAGGGCACTTTTCAAACCTTACACCACGGTTTTGTTCTTGTAAATGCAAGGAAGACTTTTATAACGTGAGTAGTGTTAGTGTCGGGGCTCCTAAATGGTGTGGTGAATGGTGAAAAGTGCCAATTTTGCCCTTGTGTAGGCCGAAATAGCTCAGCTGGGAGAGCGTTAGACTGAAGATCTAAAGGTCCCTGGTTCGATCCCGGGTTTCGGCAACAACCCAACACTGTCTGGACTGTGGAGCCGCCACACTTGTGTCAGGTACTACAGCACAGTCATATGGGGCTCACCATAATGCAACCTCTGAATGGCGACAATGGCCAAATGAGGAAAAACTTGCATCGAGCAAACCTCTTCATCTTGTGCTACAGCAACTTTATACAGAAAGCGTGGCATTTTGGGAACCACAGTCTGATGGGGGTTGACTGGCAATTGCTGGTTACTCACCATTGTTAAAAAGTGTCATTTGAGCCCCACTGCAAGTGTCCGAGATGGTTGCTTTTAAAGTACGAGAGAGATATAACCAGCCACAAGAGCAATATGGGATGCTGGCTCAACTCGTCCACTGGGTTGATGCCAGATTTGAGCAAAAACAAATCTGCGTTCTCTTTGTGACGCGACCACAATACGGGATCCTGAGTCTGCTTGTCACAGGAAGACCTGAAGCCTTATGGAAATGGTTGCACTTTTACCTTTGCAGCTGCTTTTGTTTTGGAAAAAAAACTCTCACTGTCTTATTCCGAGCCTGGATAGCTCAGACGGTAGAGCATCAGACTTTTAATCTGAGGGTCCAGGGTTCAAGTCCCTGTTCAGGCGCTAGGAGTAATCTTTGCCCGTCCCTGGGGCTACTGAAGCCAGAACCAAATTGCTGCTCATTAATAGTACAACCATGTACATCTGCTGCACTTTGTACACTTGTCACCTCCAGGTGAACTGGCAGTGAAAAGGGCACTTTTCAAACCTTACACCACTGTTTTGTTCTTGTAAATGCAAGGAAGACTTTTTTAACGTGAGTAGTGTTAGTGTCGGGGCTCCTACATGGTGTGGTGAATGGTGAAAAGTGCCAATTTTGCCCTTGTGTAGGCCAAAATAGCTCAGCTGGGAGAGCGTTAGACTGAAGATCTAAAGGTCCCTGGTTCAATCCCGGGTTTCGGCAACAACCCCACAATTTCTGGACTGTGGAGCCGCCACACTTGTGTCAGGTACTGCAGCACAGTCATGTGGAGCTCACCATAGTGCCACCTCTGAATGGCGACAATGGCCAAATGAGGAAAAACTTGCATCAAGCAAACCTCTTCATCTTGTGCTACAGCAACTTTATACAGAAAGCGTGGCATTTTGGGAACCACGGTCTGATGGGGGTTGACTAGCAATTGCTGGTTACTCACCATTGTTAAAAAGTGTCATTTGAGCCACACTGCAACTGGCCGAGATGGTTGCTTTTAAAGTACGAGAGAGATATAACCAGCCACAAGAGCAATATGGGATGCTGGCTCAACTCGTCCACTGGGTTGATGCCAGATTTGAGCAAAAACAAATCTGCGTTCTCTTTGTGACGCGACCACAATACGGGATCCTGAGTCTGCTTGTCACAGGAAGACCTGAAGCCTTATGGAAATGGTTGCACTTTTACCTTTGCAGCTGCTTTTGTTTTGGAAAAAAAACTCTCGCTGTCTTATTCAGAGCCTGGATAGCTCAGACGGTAGAGCATCAGACTTTTAATCTGAGGGTCCAGGGTTCAAGTCCCTGTTCAGGCGCTAGGAGTAATCTTTGCCCGTCCCTGGGGCTACTGAAGCCAGAACCAAATTGCTGCTCATTAATAGTACAACCATGTACATCTGCTGCACTTTGTACACTTGTCACCTCCAGGTGAACTGGCAGTGAAAAGGGCACTTTTCAAACCTTACACCACGGTTTTGTTCTTGTAAATGCAAGGAAGACTTTTTTAACGTGAGTAGTGTTAGTGTCGGGGCTCCTAAATGGTGTGGTGAATGGTGAAAAGTGCCAATTTTGCCCTTGTGTAGGCCGAAATAGCTCAGCTGGGAGAGCGTTAGACTGAAGATCTAAAGGTCCCTGGTTCAATCCCGGGTTTCGGCAACAACCCCACAATTTCTGGACTGTGGAGCCGCCACACTTGTGTCAGGTACTACAGCACAGTCATGTGGAGCTCACCATAGTGCCACCTCTGAATGGCGACAATGGCCAAATGAGGAAAAACTTGCATCGAGCAAACCTCTTCATCTTGTGCTACAGCAACTTTATACAGAAAGCGTGGCATTTTGGGAACCACAGTCTGATGGGGGTTGACTGGCAATTGCTGGTTACTCACCATTGGTAAAAAGTGTCATTTGAGCCCCACTGCAACTGGCCGAGATGGTTGCTTTTAAAGTACGAGAGAGATATAACCAGCCACAAGAGCAATATGGGATGCTGGCTCAACTCGTCCACTGGGTTGATGCCAGATTTGAGCAAAAACAAATCTGCGTTCTCTTTGTGACGCGACCACAATACGGGATCCTGAGTCTGCTTGTCACAGGAAGACCTGAAGCCTTATGGAAATGGTTGCACTTTTACCTTTGCAGCTGCTTTTGTTTTGGAAAAAAACCCTCGCTGTCTTATTCAGAGCCTGGATGGCTCAGACGGTAGAGCACCAGACTTTTAATCTGAGGGTCCAGGGTTCAAGTCCCTGTTCAGGCGCTAGGAGTAATCTTTGCCCGTCCCTGGGGCTACTGAAGCCAGAACCAAATTGCTGCTCATTAATAGTACAACCATGTACATCTGCTGCACTTTGTACACTTGTCACCTCCAGGTGAACTGGCAGTGAAAAGTGCACTTTTCAAACCTTACACCACGGTTTTGTTCTTGTAAATGCAAGGAAGACTTTTTTAACGTGAGTAGTGTTAGTGTCGGGGCTCCTAAATGGTGTGGTGAATGGTGAAAAGTGTCAATTTTGCCTTTGTGTAGGCCGAAATAGCTCAGCTGGGAGAGCTTTAGACTGAAGATCTAAAGGTCCCTGGTTCAATCCCGGGTTTCGGCAACAACCCAACACTATCTGGACTGTGGAGCCGCCACACTTGTGTCAGGTACTGCAGCACAGTCATGTGGGGCTCACCATAGTGCAACCTCTGAATGGCGACAATGGCCAAATGAGGAAAAACTTGCATCGAGCAAACCTCTTCATCTTGTGCTACAGCAACTTTATACAGGAAGCGTCTCATTTTGGGAACCACAGTCTGATGGGGGTTGACTGGCAATTGCTGGTTACTCACCATTGTTAAAAAGTGTCATTTGAGCCCCACTGCAAGTGTCCGAGATGGTTGCTTTTAAAGTACGAGAGAGATATAACCAGCCACAAGAGCAATATGGGATGCTGGCTCAACTCGTCCACTGGGTTGATGCCAGATTTGAGCAAAAACAAATCTGCGTTCTCTTTGTGACACGACCACAATACGGGATCCTGAGTCTGCTTGTCACAGGAAGACCTGAAGCCTTATGGAAATGGTTGCACTTTTACCTTTGCAGCTGCTTTTGTTTTGGAAAAAAAACTCTCACTGTCTTATTCCGAGCCTGGATAGCTCAGACGGTAGAGCATCAGACTTTTAATCTGAGGGTCCAGGGTTCAAGTCCCTGTTCAGGCGCTAGGAGTAATCTTTGCCCGTCCCTGGGGCTACTGAAGCCAGAACCAAATTGCTGCTCATTAATAGTACAACCATGTACATCTGCTGCACTTTGTACACTTGTCACCTCCAGGTGAACTGGCAGTGAAAAGGGCACTTTTCAAACCTTACACCACTGTTTTGTTCTTGTAAATGCAAGGAAGACTTTTTTAACGTGAGTAGTGTTAGTGTCGGGGCTCCTACATGGTGTGGTGAATGGTGAAAAGTGCCAATTTTGCCCTTGTGTAGGCCAAAATAGCTCAGCTGGGAGAGCGTTAGACTGAAGATCTAAAGGTCCCTGGTTCAATCCCGGGTTTCGGCAACAACCCCACAATTTCTGGACTGTGGAGCCGCCACACTTGTGTCAGGTACTACAGCACAGTCATGTGGAGCTCACCATAGTGCCACCTCTGAATGGCGACAATGGCCAAATGAGGAAAAACTTGCATCGAGCAAACCTCTTCATCTTGTGCTACAGCAACTTTATACAGAAAGCGTGGCATTTTGGGAACCACAGTCTGATGGGGGTTGACTAGCAATTGCAGGTTACTCACCATTGTTAAAAAGTGTCATTTGAGCCACACTGCAACTGGCCGAGATGGTTGCTTTTAAAAGACTTTGAAGTACGAGAGAGATATAACCAGCCACAAGAGCAATATGGGATGCTGGCTCAACTCGTCCACTGGGTTGATGCCAGATTTGAGCAAAAACAAATCTGCGTTCTCTTTGTGACGCGACCACAATACAGGATCCTGAGTCTGCTTGTCACAGGAAGACCTGAAGCCTTATGGAAATGGTTGCACTTTTACCTTTGCAGCTGCTTTTGTTTTGGAAAAAAAACTCTCGCTGTCTTATTCAGAGCCTGGATAGCTCAGACGGTAGAGCATCAGACTTTTAATCTGAGGGTCCAGGGTTCAAGTCCCTGTTCAGGCGCTAGGAGTAATCTTTGCCCGTCCCTGGGGCTACTGAAGCCAGAACCAAATTGCTGCTCATTAATAGTACAATCATGTACATCTGCTGCACTTTGTACACTTGTCACCTCCAGGTGAACTGGCAGTGAAAAGGGCACTTTTCAAACCTTACACCACGGTTTTGTTCTTGTAAATGCAAGGAAGACTTTTTTAACGTGAGTAGTGTTAGTGTCGGGGCTCCTAAATGGTGTGGTGAATGGTGAAAAGTGTCAATTTTGCCCTTGTGTAGGCTGAAATAGCTCAGCTGGGAGAGCGTTAGACTGAAGATCTAAAGGTCCCTGGTTCGATCCCGGGTTTCGGCAACAACCCAACACTTTCTGGACTGTGGAGCCGCCACACTTGTGTCAGGTACTGCAGCACAGTCATGTGGGGCTCACCATAGTGCAACCTCTGAATGGCGACAATGGCCAAATGAGGAAAAACTTGCATCGAGCAAACCTCTTCATCTTGTGCTACAGCAACTTTATACAGGAAGCGTGGCATTTTGGGAACCACAGTCTGATGGGGGTTGACTGGCAATTGCTGGTTACTCACCATTGTTAAAAAGTGTCATTTGAGCCCCACTGTAACTGGCCGAGATGGTTGCTTTTAAAGTACGAGAGAGATATAACCAGCCACAAGAGCAATATGGGATGCTGGCTCAACTCGTCCACTGGGTTGATGCCAGATTTGAGCAAAAACAAATCTGCGTTCTCTTTGTGACGCGACCACAATACGGGATCCTGAGTCTACTTGTCACAGGAAGACCTGAAGCCTTATGGAAATGGTTGCACTTTTACCTTTGCAGCTGCTTTTGTTTTGGAAAAAAAACTCTCGCTGTCTTATTCAGAGCCTGGATAGCTCAGACGGTAGAGCATCAGACTTTTAATCTGAGGGTCCAGGGTTCAAGTCCCTGTTCAGGCGCTAGGAGTAATCTTTGCCCGTCCCTGGGGCTACTGAAGCCAGAACCAAATTGCTGCTCATTAATAGTACAACCATGTACATCTGCTGCACTTTGTACACTTGTCACCTCCAGGTGAACTGGCAGTGAAAAGGGCACTTTTCAAACCTTACACCACGGTTTTGTTCTTGTAAATGCAAGGAAGACTTTTTTAACGTGAGTAGTGTTAGTGTCGGGGCTCCTAAATGGTGTGGTGAATGGTGAAAAGTGTCAATTTTGCCCTTGTGTAGGCTGAAATAGCTCAGCTGGGAGAGCGTTAGACTGAAGATCTAAAGGTCCCTGGTTCGATCCCGGGTTTCGGCAACAACCCAACACTATCTGGACTGTGGAGCCGCCACACTTGTGTCAGGTACTGCAGCACAGTCATGTGGGGCTCACCATAGTGCAACCTCTGAATGGCGACAATGGCCAAATGAGGAAAAACTTGCATCGAGCAAACCTCTTCATCTTGTGCTACAGCAACTTTATACAGAAAGCGTGGCATTTTGGGAACCACAGTCTGATGGGGGTTGACTAGCAATTGCAGGTTACTCACCATTGTTAAAAAGTGTCATTTGAGCCCCACTGCAACTGGCCGAGATGGTTGCTTTTAAAAGACTTTAAAGTACGAGAGAGATATAACCAGCCACAAGAGCAATATGGGATGCTGGCTCAACTCGTCCACTGGGTTGATGCCAGATTTGAGCAAAAACAAATCTGCGTTCTCTTTGTGACGCGACCACAATACGGGATCCTGAGTCTGCTTGTCACAGGAAGACCTGAAGCCTTATGGAAATGGTTGCACTTTTACCTTTGCAGCTGCTTTTGTTTTGGAAAAAAAACTCTCACTGTCTTATTCCGAGCCTGGATAGCTCAGACGGTAGAGCATCAGACTTTTAATCTGAGGGTCCAGGGTTCAAGTCCCTGTTCAGGCGCTAGGAGTAATCTTTGCCCGTCCCTGGGGCTACTGAAGCCAGAACCAAATTGCTGCTCATTAATAGTACAACCATGTACATCTGCTGCACTTTGTACACTTGTCACCTCCAGGTGAACTGGCAGTGAAAAGGGCACTTTTCAAACCTTACACCACTGTTTTGTTCTTGTAAATGCAAGGAAGACTTTTTTAACGTGAGTAGTGTTAGTGTCGGGGCTCCTACATGGTGTGGTGAATGGTGAAAAGTGCCAATTTTGCCCTTGTGTAGGCCAAAATAGCTCAGCTGGGAGAGCGTTAGACTGAAGATCTAAAGGTCCCTGGTTCAATCCCGGGTTTCGGCAACAACCCCACAATTTCTGGACTGTGGAGCCGCCACACTTGTGTCAGGTACTACAGCACAGTCATGTGGAGCTCACCATAGTGCCACCTCTGAATGGCGACAATGGCCAAATGAGGAAAAACTTGCATCGAGCAAACCTCTTCATCTTGTGCTACAGCAACTTTATACAGAAAGCGTGGCATTTTGGGAACCACAGTCTGATGGGGGTTGACTAGCAATTGCAGGTTACTCACCATTGTTAAAAAGTGTCATTTGAGCCACACTGCAACTGGCCGAGATGGTTGCTTTTAAAAGACTTTGAAGTACGAGAGAGATATAACCAGCCACAAGAGCAATATGGGATGCTGGCTCAACTCGTCCACTGGGTTGATGCCAGATTTGAGCAAAAACAAATCTGCGTTCTCTTTGTGACGCGACCACAATACAGGATCCTGAGTCTGCTTGTCACAGGAAGACCTGAAGCCTTATGGAAATGGTTGCACTTTTACCTTTGCAGCTGCTTTTGTTTTGGAAAAAAAACTCTCGCTGTCTTATTCAGAGCCTGGATAGCTCAGACGGTAGAGCATCAGACTTTTAATCTGAGGGTCCAGGGTTCAAGTCCCTGTTCAGGCGCTAGGAGTAATCTTTGCCCGTCCCTGGGGCTACTGAAGCCAGAACCAAATTGCTGCTCATTAATAGTACAATCATGTACATCTGCTGCACTTTGTACACTTGTCACCTCCAGGTGAACTGGCAGTGAAAAGGGCACTTTTCAAACCTTACACCACGGTTTTGTTCTTGTAAATGCAAGGAAGACTTTTTTAACGTGAGTAGTGTTAGTGTCGGGGCTCCTAAATGGTGTGGTGAATGGTGAAAAGTGTCAATTTTGCCCTTGTGTAGGCTGAAATAGCTCAGCTGGGAGAGCGTTAGACTGAAGATCTAAAGGTCCCTGGTTCGATCCCGGGTTTCGGCAACAACCCAACACTTTCTGGACTGTGGAGCCGCCACACTTGTGTCAGGTACTGCAGCACAGTCATGTGGGGCTCACCATAGTGCAACCTCTGAATGGCGACAATGGCCAAATGAGGAAAAACTTGCATCGAGCAAACCTCTTCATCTTGTGCTACAGCAACTTAGTACAGGAAGCGTGGCATTTTGGGAACCACAGTCTGATGGGGGTTGACTGGCAATTGCTGGTTACTCACCATTGTTAAAAAGTGTCATTTGAGCCCCACTGTAACTGGCCGAGATGGTTGCTTTTAAAGTACGAGAGAGATATAACCAGCCACAAGAGCAATATGGGATGCTGGCTCAACTCGTCCACTGGGTTGATGCCAGATTTGAGCAAAAACAAATCTGCGTTCTCTTTGTGACGCGACCACAATACGGGATCCTGAGTCTACTTGTCACAGGAAGACCTGAAGCCTTATGGAAATGGTTGCACTTTTACCTTTGCAGCTGCTTTTGTTTTGGAAAAAAAACTCTCGCTGTCTTATTCAGAGCCTGGATAGCTCAGACGGTAGAGCATCAGACTTTTAATCTGAGGGTCCAGGGTTCAAGTCCCTGTTCAGGCGCTAGGAGTAATCTTTGCCCGTCCCTGGGGCTACTGAAGCCAGAACCAAATTGCTGCTCATTAATAGTACAACCATGTACATCTGCTGCACTTTGTACACTTGTCACCTCCAGGTGAACTGGCAGTGAAAAGGGCACTTTTCAAACCTTACACCATGGTTTTGTTCTTGTAAATGCAAGGAAGACTTTTTTAACGTGAGTAGTGTTAGTGTCGGGGCTCCTAAATGGTGTGGTGAATGGTGAAAAGTGTCAATTTTGCCCTTGTGTAGGCTGAAATAGCTCAGCTGGGAGAGCGTTAGACTGAAGATCTAAAGGTCTCTGGTTCGATCCCGGGTTTCGGCAACAACCCAACACTATCTGGACTGTGGAGCCGCCACACTTGTGTCAGGTACTGCAGCACAGTCATGTGGGGCTCACCATAGTGCAACCTCTGAATGGCGACAATGGCCAAATGAGGAAAAACTTGCATCGAGCAAACCTCTTCATCTTGTGCTACAGCAACTTTATACAGAAAGCGTGGCATTTTGGGAACCACAGTCTGATGGGGGTTGACTAGCAATTGCTGGTTACTCACCATTGTTAAAAAGTGTCATTTGAGCCACACTGCAACTGGCCGAGATGGTTGCTTTTAAAAGACTTTGAAGTACGAGAGAGATATAACCAGCCACAAGAGCAATATGGGATGCTGGCTCAACTCGTCCACTGGGTTGATGCCAGATTTGAGCAAAAACAAATCTGCGTTCTCTTTGTGACGCGACCACAATACGGGATCCTGAGTCTGCTTGTCACAGGAAGACCTGAAGCCTTATGGAAATGGTTGCACTTTTACCTTTGCAGCTGCTTTTGTTTTGGAAAAAAAACTCTCGCTGTCTTATTCAGAGCCTGGATAGCTCAGACGGTAGAGCATCAGACTTTTAATCTGAGGGTCCAGGTTTCAAGTCCCTGTTCAGGTGCTAGGAGTAATCTTTGCCCGTCCCTGGGGCTACTGAAGCCAGAACCAAATTGCTGCTCATTAATAGTACAACCATGTACATCTGCTGCACTTTGTACACTTGTCACCTCCAGGTGAACTGGCAGTGAAAAGGGCACTTTTCAAACCTTACACCACGGTTTTGTTCTTGTAAATGCAAGGAAGACTTTTTTAACGTGAGTAGTGTTAGTGTCGGGGCTCCTAAATGGTGTGGTGAATGGTGAAAAGTGTAAATTTTGCCCTTGTGTAGGCTGAAATAGCTCAGCTGGGAGAGCGTTAGACTGAAGATCTAAAGGTCCCTGGTTCGATCCCGGGTTTCGGCAACAACCCAACACTTTCTGGACTGTGGAGCCGCCACACTTGTGTCAGGTACTGCAGCACAGTCATGTGGGGCTCACCATAGTGCCACCTCTGAATGGCGACAATGGCCAAATGAGGAAAAACTTGCATCGAGCAAACCTCTTCATCTTGTGCTCCAGCAACTTTATACAGGAAGCGTGGCATTTTGGGAACCACAGTCTGATGGGGGTTGACTGGCAATTGCTGGTTACTCACCATTGTTAAAAAGTGTCATTTGAGCCCCACTGCAACTGGCCGAGATGGTTGCTTTTAAAGTACGAGAGAGATATAACCAGCCACAAGAGCAATATGGGATGCTGGCTCAACTCGTCCACTGGGTTGATGCCAGATTTGAGCAAAAACAAATCTGCGTTCTCTTTGTGACGCGACCACAATACGGGATCCTGAGTCTGCTTGTCACAGGAAGACCTGAAGCCTTATGGAAATGGTTGCACTTTTACCTTTGCAGCTGCTTTTGTTTTGGAAAAAAAATCCTCGCTGTCTTATTCAGAGCCTGGATAGCTCAGACGGTAGAGCATCAGACTTTTAATCTGAGGGTCCAGGGTTCAAGTCCCTGTTCAGGCGCTAGGAGTAATCTTTGCCCGTCCCTGGGGCTACTGAAGCCAGAACCAAATTGCTGCTCATTAATAGTACAACCATGTACATCTGCTGCACTTTGTACACTTGTCACCTCCAGGTGAACTGGCAGTGAAAAGGGCACTTTTCAAACCTTACACCACGGTTTTGTTCTTGTAAATGCAAGGAAGACTTTTTTAACGTGAGTAGTGTTAGTGTCGGGGCTCCTAAATGGTGTGGTGAATGGTGAAAAGTGTCAATTTTGCCCTTGTGTAGGCTGAAATAGCTCAGCTGGGAGAGCGTTAGACTGAAGATCTAAAGGCCCCTGGTTCGATCCCGGGTTTCGGCAACAACCCAACACTATCTGGACTGTGGAGCCGCCACACTTGTGTCAGGTACTGCAGCACAGTCATGTGGGGCTCACCATAGTGCAACCTCTGAATGGCGACAATGGCCAAATGAGGAAAAACTTGCATCGAGCAAACCTCTTCATCTTGTGCTACAGCAACTTTATACAGGAAGCGTGGCATTTTGGGAACCACAGTCTGATGGGGGTTGACTGGCAATTGCTGGTTACTCACCATTGTTAAAAAGTGTCATTTGAGCCCCACTGCAACTGGCCGAGATGGTTGCTTTTAAAGTACGAGAGAGATATAACCAGCCACAAGAGCAATATGGGATGCTGGCTCAACTCGTCCACTGGGTTGATGCCAGATTTGAGCAAAAACAAATCTGCGTTCTCTTTGTGACGCGACCACAATACGGGATCCTGAGTCTGCTTGTCACAGGAAGACCTGAAGCCTTATGGAAATGGTTGCACTTTTACCTTTGCAGCTGCTTTTGTTTTGGAAAAAAACTCTCGCTGTCTTATTCAGAGCCTGGATAGCTCAGACGGTAGAGCATCAGACTTTTAATCTGAGGGTCCAGGGTTCAAGTCCCTGTTCAGGCGCTAGGAGTAATCTTTGCCCGTCCCTGGGGCTACTGAAGCCAGAACCAAATTGCTGCTCATTAATAGTACAACCATGTACATCTGCTGCACTTTGTACACTTGTCACCTCCAGGTGAACTGGCAGTGAAAAGGGCACTTTTCAAACCTTACACCACGGTTTTGTTCTTGTAAATGCAAGGAAGACTTTTTTAACGTGAGTAGTGTTAGTGTCGGGGCTCCTAAATGGTGTGGTGAATGGTGAAAAGTGTCAATTTTGCCCTTGTGTAGGCTGAAATAGCTCAGCTGGGAGAGCGTTAGACTGAAGATCTAAAGGTCTCTGGTTCGATCCCGGGTTTCGGCAACAACCCCACAATTTCTGGACTGTGGAGCCGCCACACTTGTGTCAGGTACTACAGCACAGTCATGTGGGAGCTCACCATAGTGCCACCTCTGAATGGCGACAATGGCCAAATGAGGAAAAACTTGCATCGAGCAAACCTCTTCATCTTGTGCTACAGCAACTTTATACAGAAAGCGTGGCATTTTGGGAACCACAGTCTGATGGGGGTTGACTAGCAATTGCAGGTTACTCACCATTGTTAAAAAGTGTCATTTGAGCCACACTGCAACTGGCCGAGATGGTTGCTTTTAAAAGACTTTGAAGTACGAGAGAGATATAACCAGCCACAAGAGCAATATGGGATGCTGGCTCAACTCGTCCACTGGGTTGATGCCAGATTTGAGCAAAAACAAATCTGCGTTCTCTTTGTGACGCGACCACAATACGGGATCCTGAGTCTGCTTGTCACAGGAAGACCTGAAGCCTTATGGAAATGGTTGCACTTTTACCTTTGCAGCTGCTTTTGTTTTGGAAAAAAAACTCTCGCTGTCTTATTCAGAGCCTGGATAGCTCAGACGGTAGAGCATCAGACTTTTAATCTGAGGGTCCAGGGTTCAAGTCCCTGTTCAGGCGCTAGGAGTAATCTTTGCCCGTCCCTGGGGCTACTGAAGCCAGAACCAAATTGCTGCTCATTAATAGTACAACCATGTACATCTGCTGCACTTTGTACACTTGTCACCTCCAGGTGAACTGGCAGTGAAAAGGGCACTTTTCAAACCTTACACCACGGTTTTGTTCTTGTAAATGCAAGGAAGACTTTTTTAACGTGAGTAGTGTTAGTGTCGGGGCTCCTAAATGGTGTGGTGAATGGTGAAAAGTGTCAATTTTGCCCTTGTGTAGGCTGAAATAGCTCAGCTGGGAGAGCGTTAGACTGAAGATCTAAAGGTCTCTGGTTCGATCCCGGGTTTCGGCAACAACCCCACAATTTCTGGACTGTGGAGCCGCCACACTTGTGTCAGGTACTACAGCACAGTCATGTGGAGCTCACCATAGTGCCACCTCTGAATGGCGACAATGGCCAAATGAGGAAAAACTTGCATCGAGCAAACCTCTTCATCTTGTGCTACAGCAACTTTATACAGAAAGCGTGGCATTTTGGGAACCACAGTCTGATGGGGGTTGACTAGCAATTGCAGGTTACTCACCATTGTTAAAAAGTGTCATTTGAGCCACACTGCAACTGGCCGAGATGGTTGCTTTTAAAAGACTTTGAAGTACGAGAGAGATATAACCAGCCACAAGAGCAATATGGGATGCTGGCTCAACTCGTCCACTGGGTTGATGCCAGATTTGAGCAAAAACAAATCTGCGTTCTCTTTGTGACGCGACCACAATACGGGATCCTGAGTCTGCTTGTCACAGGAAGACCTGAAGCCTTATGGAAATGGTTGCACTTTTACCTTTGCAGCTGCTTTTGTTTTGGAAAAAAAACTCTCGCTGTCTTATTCAGAGCCTGGATAGCTCAGACGGTAGAGCATCAGACTTTTAATCTGAGGGTCCAGGGTTCAAGTCCCTGTTCAGGCGCTAGGAGTAATCTTTGCCCGTCCCTGGGGCTACTGAAGCCAGAACCAAATTGCTGCTCATTAATAGTACAACCATGTACATCTGCTGCACTTTGTACACTTGTCACCTCCAGGTGAACTGGCAGTGAAAAGGGCACTTTTCAAACCTTACACCACGGTTTTGTTCTTGTAAATGCAAGGAAGACTTTTTTAACGTGAGTAGTGTTAGTGTCGGGGCTCCTAAATGGTGTGGTGAATGGTGAAAAGTGTCAATTTTGCCCTTGTGTAGGCTGAAATAGCTCAGCTGGGAGAGCGTTAGACTGAAAATCTAAAGGCCCCTGGTTCGATCCCGGGTTTCGGCAACAACCCAACACTATCTGGACTGTGGAGCCGCCACACTTGTGTCAGGTACTGCAGCACAGTCATGTGGGGCTCACCATAGTGCAACCTCTGAATGGCGACAATGGCCAAATGAGGAAAAACTTGCATCGAGCAAACCTCTTCATCCTGTGCTACAGCAACTTTATACAGGAAGCGTGGCATTTTGGGAACCACAGTCTGATGGGGGTTGACTGGCAATTGCTGGTTACTCACCATTGTTAAAAAGTGTCATTTGAGCCCCACTGCAACTGGCCGAGATGGTTGCTTTTAAAGTACGAGAGAGATATAACCAGCCACAAGAGCAATATGGGATGCTGGCTCAACTCGTCCACTGGGTTGATGCCAGATTTGAGCAAAAACAAATCTGCGTTCTCTTTGTGACGCGACCACAATACGGGATCCTGAGTCTGCTTGTCACAGGAAGACCTGAAGCCTTATGGAAATGGTTGCACTTTTACCTTTGCAGCTGCTTTTGTTTTGGAAAAAAAACTCTCGCTGTCTTATTCAGAGCCTGGATAGCTCAGACGGTAGAGCATCAGACTTTTAATCTGAGGGTCCAGGGTTCAAGTCCCTGTTCAGGCGCTAGGAGTAATCTTTGCCCGTCCCTGGGGCTACTGAAGCCAGAACCAAATTGCTGCTCATTAATAGTACAACCATGTACATCTGCTGCACTTTGTACACTTGTCACCTCCAGGTGAACTGGCAGTGAAAAGGGCACTTTTCAAACCTTACACCATGGTTTTGTTCTTGTAAATGCAAGGAAGACTTTTTTAACGTGAGTAGTGTTAGTGTCGGGGCTCCTAAATGGTGTGGTGAATGGTGAAAAGTGTCAATTTTGCCCTTGTGTAGGCTGAAATAGCTCAGCTGGGAGAGCGTTAGACTGAAGATCTAAAGGTCCCTGGTTCGATCCCGGGTTTCGGCAACAACCCAACACTATCTGGACTGTGGAGCCGCCACACTTGTGTCAGGTACTGCAGCACAGTCATGTGGGGCTCACCATAGTGCCACCTCTGAATGGCGACAATGGCCAAATGAGGAAAAACTTGCATCGAGCAAACCTCTTCATCTTGTGCTACAGCAACTTTATACAGGAAGCGTGGCATTTTGGGAACCACAGTCTGATGGGGGTTGACTAGCAATTGCTGGTTACTCACCATTGTTAAAAAGTGTCATTTGAGCCCCACTGCAACTGGCCGAGATGGTTGCTTTTAAAAGACTTTGAAGTACGAGAGAGATATAACCAGCCACAAGAGCAATATGGGATGCTGGCTCAACTCGTCCACTGGGTTGATGCCAGATTTGAGCAAAAACAAATCTGCGTTCTCTTTGTGACGCGACCACAATACGGGATCCTGAGTCTGCTTGTCACAGGAAGACCTGAAGCCTTATGGAAATGGTTGCACTTTTACCTTTGCAGCTGCTTTTGTTTTGGAAAAAAAACTCTCGCTGTCTTATTCAGAGCCTGGATAGCTCAGACGGTAGAGCATCAGACTTTTAATCTGAGGGTCCAGGGTTCAAGTCCCTGTTCAGGCGCTAGGAGTAATCTTTGCCCGTCCCTGGGGCTACTGAAGCCAGAACCAAATTGCTGCTCATTAATAGTACAACCATGTACATCTGCTGCACTTTGTACACTTGTCACCTCCAGGTGAACTGGCAGTGAAAAGGGCACTTTTCAAACCTTACACCACGGTTTTGTTCTTGTAAATGCAAGGAAGACTTTTTTAACGTGAGTAGTGTTAGTGTCGGGGCTCCTAAATGGTGTGGTGAATGGTGAAAAGTGTCAATTTTGCCCTTGTGTAGGCTGAAATAGCTCAGCTGGGAGAGCGTTAGACTGAAGATCTAAAGGTCCCTGGTTCGATCCCGGGTTTCGGCAACAACCCAACACTTTCTGGACTGTGGAGCCGCCACACTTGTGTCAGGTACTGCAGCACAGTCATGTGGGGCTCACCATAGTGCAACCTCTGAATGGCGACAATGGCCAAATGAGGAAAAACTTGCATCGAGCAAACCTCTTCATCTTGTGCTACAGCAACTTTATACAGGAAGCGTGGCATTTTGGGAACCACAGTCTGATGGGGGTTGACTGGCAATTGCTGGTTACTCACCATTGTTAAAAAGTGTCATTTGAGCCCCACTGCAACTGGCCGAGATGGTTGCTTTTAAAGTACGAGAGAGATATAACCAGCCACAAGAGCAATATGGGATGCTGGCTCAACTCGTCCACTGGGTTGATGCCAGATTTGAGCAAAAACAAATCTGCGTTCTCTTTGTGACGCGACCACAATACGGGATCCTGAGTCTGCTTGTCACAGGAAGACCTGAAGCCTTATGGAAATGGTTGCACTTTTACCTTTGCAGCTGCTTTTGTTTTGGAAAAAAAACTCTCGCTGTCTTATTCAGAGCCTGGATAGCTCAGACGGTAGAGCATCAGACTTTTAATCTGAGGGTCCAGGGTTCAAGTCCCTGTTCAGGCGCTAGGAGTAATCTTTGCCCGTCCCTGGGGCTACTGAAGCCAGAACCAAATTGCTGCTCATTAATAGTACAACCATGTACATCTGCTGCACTTTGTACACTTGTCACCTCCAGGTGAACTGGCAGTGAAAAGGGCACTTTTCAAACCTTACACCACGGTTTTGTTCTTGTAAATGCAAGGAAGACTTTTTTAACGTGAGTAGTGTTAGTGTCGGGGCTCCTAAATGGTGTGGTGAATGGTGAAAAGTGTCAATTTTGCCCTTGTGTAGGCTGAAATAGCTCAGCTGGGAGAGCGTTAGACTGAAGATCTAAAGGTCCCTGGTTCGATCCCGGGTTTCGGCAACAACCCAACACTTTCTGGACTGTGGAGCCGCCACACTTGTGTCAGGTACTGCAGCACAGTCATGTGGGGCTCACCATAGTGCAACCTCTGAATGGCGACAATGGCCAAATGAGGAAAAACTTGCATCGAGCAAACCTCTTCATCTTGTGCTACAGCAACTTTGTACAGGAAGCGTGGCATTTTGGGAACCACAGTCTGATGGGGGTTGACTGGCAATTGCTGGTTACTCACCATTGTTAAAAAGTGTCATTTGAGCCCCACTGCAACTGGCTGAGATGGTTGCTTTTAAAGTACGAGAGAGATATAACCAGCCACAAGAGCAATATGGGATGCTGGCTCAACTCGTCCACTGGGTTGATGCCAGATTTGAGCAAAAACAAATCTGCGTTCTCTTTGTGACGCGACCACAATACGGGATCCTGAGTCTGCTTGTCACAGGAAGACCTGAAGCCTTATGGAAATGGTTGCACTTTTACCTTTGCAGCTGCTTTTGTTTTGGAAAAAAAACTCTCGCTGTCTTATTCAGAGCCTGGATAGCTCAGACGGTAGAGCATCAGACTTTTAATCTGAGGGTCCAGGGTTCAAGTCCCTGTTCAGGCGCTAGGAGTAATCTTTGCCCGTCCCTGGGGCTACTGAAGCCAGAACCAAATTGCTGCTCATTAATAGTACAACCATGTACATCTGCTGCACTTTGTACACTTGTCACCTCCAGGTGAACTGGCAGTGAAAAGGGCACTTTTCAAACCTTACACCACGGTTTTGTTCTTGTAAATGCAAGGAAGACTTTTTTAACGTGAGTAGTGTTAGTGTCGGGGCTCCTAAATGGTGTGGTGAATGGTGAAAAGTGTCAATTTTGCCCTTGTGTAGGCTGAAATAGCTCAGCTGGGAGAGCGTTAGACTGAAGATCTAAAGGTCCCTGGTTCGATCCCGGGTTTCGGCAACAACCCAACACTATCTGGACTGTGGAGCCGCCACACTTGTGTCAGGTACTGCAGCACAGTCATGTGGGGCTCACCATAGTGCAACCTCTGAATGGCGACAATGGCCAAATGAGGAAAAACTTGCATCGAGCAAACCTCTTCATCTTGTGCTACAGCAACTTTATACAGGAAGCGTGGCATTTTGGGAACCACAGTCTGATGGGGGTTGACTGGCAATTGCTGGTTACTCACCATTGTTAAAAAGTGTCATTTGAGCCCCACTGCAACTGGCCGAGATGGTTGCTTTTAAAGTACGAGAGAGATATAACCAGCCACAAGAGCAATATGGGATGCTGGCTCAACTCGTCCACTGGGTTGATGCCAGATTTGAGCAAAAACAAATCTGCGTTCTCTTTGTGACGCGACCACAATACGGGATCCTGAGTCTGCTTGTCACAGGAAGACCTGAAGCCTTATGGAAATGGTTGCACTTTTACCTTTGCAGCTGCTTTTGTTTTGGAAAAAAAACTCTCGCTGTCTTATTCAGAGCCTGGATAGCTCAGACGGTAGAGCATCAGACTTTTAATCTGAGGGTCCAGGGTTCAAGTCCCTGTTCAGGCGCTAGGAGTAATCTTTGCCCGTCCCTGGGGCTACTGAAGCCAGAACCAAATTGCTGCTCATTAATAGTACAACCATGTACATCTGCTGCACTTTGTACACTTGTCACCTCCAGGTGAACTGGCAGTGAAAAGGGCACTTTTCAAACCTTACACCACGGTTTTGTTCTTGTAAATGCAAGGAAGACTTTTTTAACGTGAGTAGTGTTAGTGTCGGGGCTCCTAAATGGTGTGGTGAATGGTGAAAAGTGTCAATTTTGCCCTTGTGTAGGCCGAAATAGCTCAGCTGGGAGAGCGTTAGACTGAAGATCTAAAGGTCCCTGGTTCGATCCCGGGTTTCGGCAACAACCCAACACTTTCTGGACTGTGGAGCCGCCACACTTGTGTCAGGTACTGCAGCACAGTCATGTGGGGCTCACCATAGTGCAACCTCTGAATGGCGACAATGGCCAAATGAGGAAAAACTTGCATCGAGCAAACCTCTTCATCTTGTGCTACAGCAACTTTATACAGGAAGCGTGGCATTTTGGGAACCACAGTCTGATGGGGGTTGACTGGCAATTGCTGGTTACTCACCATTGTTAAAAAGTGTCATTTGAGCCCCACTGCAACTGGCCGAGATGGTTGCTTTTAAAGTACGAGAGAGATATAACCAGCCACAAGAGCAATATGGGATGCTGGCTCAACTCGTCCACTGGGTTGATGCCAGATTTGAGCAAAAACAAATCTGCGTTCTCTTTGTGACGCGACCACAATACGGGATCCTGAGTCTGCTTGTCACAGGAAGACCTGAAGCCTTATGGAAATGGTTGCACTTTTACCTTTGCAGCTGCTTTTGTTTTGGAAAAAAAACTCTCGCTGTCTTATTCAGAGCCTGGATAGCTCAGACGGTAGAGCATCAGACTTTTAATCTGAGGGTCCAGGGTTCAAGTCCCTGTTCAGGCGCTAGGAGTAATCTTTGCCCGTCCCTGGGGCTACTGAAGCCAGAACCAAATTGCTGCTCATTAATAGTACAACCATGTACATCTGCTGCACTTTGTACACTTGTCACCTCCAGGTGAACTGGCAGTGAAAAGGGCACTTTTCAAACCTTACACCACGGTTTTGTTCTTGTAAATGCAAGGAAGACTTTTCTAACGTGAGTAGTGTTAGTGTCGGGGCTCCTAAATGGTGTGGTGAATGGTGAAAAGTGTCAATTTTGCCCTTGTGTAGGCCGAAATAGCTCAGCTGGGAGAGCGTTAGACTGAAGATCTAAAGGTCCCTGGTTCGATCCCGGGTTTCGGCAACAACCCAACACTTTCTGGACTGTGGAGCCGCCACACTTGTGTCAGGTACTGCAGCACAGTCATGTGGGGCTCACCATAGTGCAACCTCTGAATGGCGACAATGGCCAAATGAGGAAAAACTTGCATCGAGCAAACCTCTTCATCTTGTGCTACAGCAACTTTATACAGGAAGCGTGGCATTTTGGGAACCACAGTCTGATGGGGGTTGACTGGCAATTGCTGGTTACTCACCATTGTTGAAAAGTGTCATTTGAGCCCCACTGCAAGTGGCCGAGATGGTTGCTTAAATTTAAAGTACGAGAGAGATATAACCAGCCACAAGAGCAATATGGGATGCTGGCTCAACTCGTCCACTGGGTTGATGCCAGATTTGAGCAAAAACAAATCTGCGTTCTCTTTGTGACGCGACCACAATACGGGATCCTGAGTCTGCTTGTCACAGGAAGACCTGAAGCCTTATGGAAATGGTTGCACTTTTACCTTTGCAGCTGCTTTTGTTTTGGAAAAAAAACTCTCGCTGTCTTATTCAGAGCCTGGATAGCTCAGACGGTAGAGCATCAGACTTTTAATCTGAGGGTCCAGGGTTCAAGTCCCTGTTCAGGCGCTAGGAGTAATCTTTGCCCGTCCCTGGGGCTACTGAAGCCAGAACCAAATTGCTGCTCATTAATAGTACAACCATGTACATCTGCTGCACTTTGTACACTTGTCACCTCCAGGTGAACTGGCAGTGAAAAGGGCACTTTTCAAACCTTACACCACGGTTTTGTTCTTGTAAATGCAAGGAAGACTTTTATAACGTGAGTAGTGTTAGTGTCGGGGCTCCTAAATGGTGTGGTGAATGGTGAAAAGTGCCAATTTTGCCCTTGTGTAGGCCGAAATAGCTCAGCTGGGAGAGCGTTAGACTGAAGATCTAAAGGTCCCTGGTTCGATCCCGGGTTTCGGCAACAACCCAACACTGTCTGGACTGTGGAGCCGCCACACTTGTGTCAGGTACTACAGCACAGTCATGTGGGGCTCACCATAGTGCAACCTCTGAATGGCGACAATGGCCAAATGAGGAAAAACTTGCATCGAGCAAACCTCTTCATCTTGTGCTACAGCAACTTTATACAGAAAGCGTGGCATTTTGGGAACCACAGTCTGATGGGGGTTGACTGGCAATTGCTGGTTACTCACCATTGTTAAAAAGTGTCATTTGAGCCCCACTGCAACTGGCCGAGATGGTTGCTTTTAAAGTTTGAGTACGAGAGAGATATAACCAGCCACAAGAGCAATATGGGATGCTGGCTCAACTCGTCCACTGGGTTGATGCCAGATTTGAGCAAAAACAAATCTGCGTTCTCTTTGTGACGCGACCACAATACGGGATCCTGAGTCTGCTTGTCACAGGAAGACCTGAAGCCTTATGGAAATGGTTGCACTTTTACCTTTGCAGCTGCTTTTGTTTTGGAAAAAAAACTCTCGCTGTCTTATTCAGAGCCTGGATAGCTCAGACGGTAGAGCATCAGACTTTTAATCTGAGGGTCCAGGGTTCAAGTCCCTGTTCAGGCGCTAGGAGTAATCTTTGCCCGTCCCTGGGGCTACTGAAGCCAGAACCAAATTGCTGCTCATTAATAGTACAACCATGTACATCTGCTGCACTTTGTACACTTGTCACCTCCAGGTGAACTGGCAGTGAAAAGGGCACTTTTCAAACCTTACACCACGGTTTTGTTCTTGTAAATGCAAGGAAGACTTTTATAACGTGAGTAGTGTTAGTGTCGGGGCTCCTAAATGGTGTGGTGAATGGTGAAAAGTGCCAATTTTGCCCTTGTGTAGGCCGAAATAGCTCAGCTGGGAGAGCGTTAGACTGAAGATCTAAAGGTCCCTGGTTCGATCCCGGGTTTCGGCAACAACCCCACAATTTCTGGACTGTGGAGCCGCCACACTTGTGTCAGGTACTGCAGCACAGTCATGTGGAGCTCACCATAGTGCCACCTCTGAATGGCGACAATGGCCAAATGAGGAAAAACTTGCATCAAGCAAACCTCTTCATCTTGTGCTACAGCAACTTTATACAGAAAGCGTCTCATTTTGGGAACCACAGTCTGATGGGGGTTGACTGGCAATTGCTGGTTACTCACCATTGTTAAAAAGTGTCATTTGAGCCCCACTGCAAGTGTCCGAGATGGTTGCTTTTAAAGTACGAGAGAGATATAACCAGCCACAAGAGCAATATGGGATGCTGGCTCAACTCGTCCACTGGGTTGATGCCAGATTTGAGCAAAAACAAATCTGCGTTCTCTTTGTGACGCGACCACAATACGGGATCCTGAGTCTGCTTGTCACAGGAAGACCTGAAGCCTTATGGAAATGGTTGCACTTTTACCTTTGCAGCGGCTTTTGTTTTGGAAAAAAAACTCTCACTGTCTTATTCCGAGCCTGGATAGCTCAGACGGTAGAGCATCAGACTTTTAATCTGAGGGTCCAGGGTTCAAGTCCCTGTTCAGGCGCTAGGAGTAATCTTTGCCCGTCCCTGGGGCTACTGAAGCCAGAACCAAATTGCTGCTCATTAATAGTACAACCATGTACATCTGCTGCACTTTGTACACTTGTCACCTCCAGGTGAACTGGCAGTGAAAAGGGCACTTTTCAAACCTTACACCACTGTTTTGTTCTTGTAAATGCAAGGAAGACTTTTTTAACGTGAGTAGTGTTAGTGTCGGGGCTCCTACATGGTGTGGTGAATGGTGAAAAGTGCCAATTTTGCCCTTGTGTAGGCCAAAATAGCTCAGCTGGGAGAGCGTTAGACTGAAGATCCAAAGGTCCCTGGTTCAATCCCGGGTTTCGGCAACAACCCCACAATTTCTGGACTGTGGAGCCGCCACACTTGTGTCAGGTACTGCAGCACAGTCATGTGGAGCTCACCATAGTGCCACCTCTGAATGGCGACAATGGCCAAATGAGGAAAAACTTGCATCGAGCAAACCTCTTCATCTTGTGCTACAGCAACTTTATACAGGAAGCGTGGCATTTTGGGAACCACGGTCTGATGGGGGTTGACTAGCAATTGCTGGTTACTCACCATTGTTAAAAAGTGTCATTTGAGCCACACTGCAACTGGCCGAGATGGTTGCTTTTAAAAGACTTTGAAGTACGAGAGAGATATAACCAGCCACAAGAGCAATATGGGATGCTGGCTCAACTCGTCCACTGGGTTGATGCCAGATTTGAGCAAAAACAAATCTGCGTTCTCTTTGTGACGCGACCACAATACGGGATCCTGAGTCTGCTTGTCACAGGAAGACCTGAAGCCTTATGGAAATGGTTGCACTTTTACCTTTGCAGCTGCTTTTGTTTTGGAAAAAAAACTCTCGCTGTCTTATTCAGAGCCTGGATAGCTCAGACGGTAGAGCATCAGACTTTTAATCTGAGGGTCCAGGGTTCAAGTCCCTGTTCAGGCGCTAGGAGTAATCTTTGCCCGTCCCTGGGGCTACTGAAGCCAGAACCAAATTGCTGCTCATTAATAGTACAACCATGTACATCTGCTGCACTTTGTACACTTGTCACCTCCAGGTGAACTGGCAGTGAAAAGGGCACTTTTCAAACCTTACACCACGGTTTTGTTCTTGTAAATGCAAGGAAGACTTTTTTAACGTGAGTAGTGTTAGTGTCGGGGCTCCTAAATGGTGTGGTGAATGGTGAAAAGTGCCAATTTTGCCCTTGTGTAGGCCGAAATAGCTCAGCTGGGAGAGCGTTAGACTGAAGATCTAAAGGTCCCTGGTTCGATCCCGGGTTTCGGCAACAACCCCACAATTTCTGGACTGTGGAGCCGCCACACTTGTGTCAGGTACTACAGCACAGTCATGTGGAGCTCACCATAGTGCAACCTCTGAATGGCGACAATGGCCAAATGAGGAAAAACTTGCATCGAGCAAACCTCTTCATCTTGTGCTACAGCAACTTTATACAGAAAGCGTGGCATTTTGGGATCCACAGTCTGATGGGGGTTGACTGGCAATTGCTGGTTACTCACCATTGTTAAAAAGTGTCATTTGAGCCCCACTGCAACTGGCCGAGATGGTTGCTTTTAAAGTACGAGAGAGATATAACCAGCCACAAGAGCAATATGGGATGCTGGCTCAACTCGTCCACTGGGTTGATGCCAGATTTGAGCAAAAACAAATCTGCGTTCTCTTTGTGACGCGACCACAATACGGGATCCTGAGTCTGCTTGTCACAGGAAGACCTGAAGCCTTATGGAAATGGTTGCACTTTTACCTTTGCAGCTGCTTTTGTTTTGGGAAAAAAACTCTCGCTGTCTTATTCAGAGCCTGGATAGCTCAGACGGTAGAGCATCAGACTTTTAATCTGAGGGTCCAGGGTTCAAGTCCCTGTTCAGGCGCTAGGAGTAATCTTTGCCCGTCCCTGGGGCTACTGAAGCCAGAACCAAATTGCTGCTCATTAATAGTACAACCATGTACATCTGCTGCACTTTGTACACTTGTCACCTCCAGGTGAACTGGCAGTGAAAAGGGCACTTTTCAAACCTTACACCACGGTTTTGTTCTTGTAAATGCAAGGAAGACTTTTTTAACGTGAGTAGTGTTAGTGTCGGGGCTCCTAAATGGTGTGGTGAATGGTGAAAAGTGTCAATTTTGCCCTTGTGTAGGCCGAAATAGCTCAGCTGGGAGAGCGTTAGACTGAAGATCTAAAGGTCCCTGGTTCGATCCCGGGTTTCGGCAACAACCCAACACTTTCTGGACTGTGGAGCCGCCACACTTGTGTCAGGTACTGCAGCACAGTCATGTGGGGCTCACCATAGTGCAACCTCTGAATGGCGACAATGGCCAAATGAGGAAAAACTTGCATCGAGCAAACCTCTTCATCTTGTGCTACAGCAACTTTATACAGGAAGCGTGGCATTTTGGGAACCACAGTCTGATGGGGGTTGACTGGCAATTGCTGGTTACTCACCATTGTTAAAAAGTGTCATTTGAGCCCCACTGCAACTGGCCGAGATGGTTGCTTTTAAAGTACTGAAGTAGAGGGATATAACCAGCCACAAGAGCAATATGGGATGCTGGCTCAACTCGTCCACTGGGTTGATGCCAGATTTGAGCAAAAACAAATCTGCGTTCTCTTTGTGACGCGACCACAATACGGGATCCTGAGTCTGCTTGTCACAGGAAGACCTGAAGCCTTATGGAAATGGTTGCACTTTTACCTTTGCAGCTGCTTTTGTTTTGGAAAAAAAACTCTCGCTGTCTTATTCAGAGCCTGGATAGCTCAGACGGTAGAGCATCAGACTTTTAATCTGAGGGTCCAGGGTTCAAGTCCCTGTTCAGGCGCTAGGAGTAATCTTTGCCCGTCCCTGGGGCTACTGAAGCCAGAACCAAATTGCTGCTCATTAATAGTACAACCATGTACATCTGCTGCACTTTGTACACTTGTCACCTCCAGGTGAACTGGCAGTGAAAAGGGCACTTTTCAAACCTTACACCACGGTTTTGTTCTTGTAAATGCAAGGAAGACTTTTTTAACGTGAGTAGTGTTAGTGTCGGGGCTCCTAAATGGTGTGGTGAATGGTGAAAAGTGTCAATTTTGCCCTTGTGTAGGCCGAAATAGCTCAGCTGGGAGAGCGTTAGACTGAAGATCTAAAGGTCCCTGGTTCGATCCCGGGTTTCGGCAACAACCCAACACTTTCTGGACTGTGGAGCCGCCACACTTGTGTCAGGTACTGCAGCACAGTCATGTGGGGCTCACCATAGTGCAACCTCTGAATGGCGACAATGGCCAAATGAGGAAAAACTTGCATCGAGCAAACCTCTTCATCTTGTGCTACAGCAACTTTATACAGAAAGCGTGGCATTTTGGGAACCACAGTCTGATGGGGGTTGACTAGCAATTGCTGGTTACTCACCATTGTTAAAAAGTGTCATTTGAGCCCCACTGCAACTGGCCGAGATGGTTGCTTCTAAAAGACTTTGAAGTACGAGAGAGATATAACCAGCCACAAGAGCAATATGGGATGCTGGCTCAACTCGTCCACTGGGTTGATGCCAGATTTGAGCAAAAACAAATCTGCGTTCTCTTTGTGACGCGACCACAATACGGGATCCTGAGTCTGCTTGTCACAGGAAGACCTGAAGCCTTATGGAAATGGTTGCACTTTTACCTTTGCAGCTGCTTTTGTTTTGGAAAAAAAACTCTCGCTGTCTTATTCAGAGCCTGGATAGCTCAGACGGTAGAGCATCAGACTTTTAATCTGAGGGTCCAGGGTTCAAGTCCCTGTTCAGGCGCTAGGAGTAATCTTTGCCCGTCCCTGGGGCTACTGAAGCCAGAACCAAATTGCTGCTCATTAATAGTACAACCATGTACATCTGCTGCACTTTGTACACTTGTCACCTCCAGGTGAACTGGCAGTGAAAAGGGCACTTTTCAAACCTTACACCACGGTTTTGTTCTTGTAAATGCAAGGAAGACTTTTATAACGTGAGTAGTGTTAGTGTCGGGGCTCCTAAATGGTGTGGTGAATGGTGAAAAGTGCCAATTTTGCCCTTGTGTAGGCCGAAATAGCTCAGCTGGGAGAGCGTTAGACTGAAGATCTAAAGGTCCCTGGTTCGATCCCGGGTTTCGGCAACAACCCAACACTGTCTGGACTGTGGAGCCGCCACACTTGTGTCAGGTACTACAGCACAGTCATGTGGGGCTCACCATAGTGCAACCTCTGAATGGCGACAATGGCCAAATGAGGAAAAACTTGCATCGAGCAAACCTCTTCATCTTGTGCTACAGCAACTTTATACAGAAAGCGTGGCATTTTGGGAACCACAGTCTGATGGGGGTTGACTGGCAATTGCTGGTTACTCACCATTGTTAAAAAGTGTCATTTGAGCCCCACTGCAAGTGGCCGAGATGGTTGCTTTTAAAGTACGAGAGAGATATAACCAGCCACAAGAGCAATATGGGATGCTGGCTCAACTCGTCCACTGGGTTGATGCCAGATTTGAGCAAAAACAAATCTGCGTTCTCTTTGTGACGCGACCACAATACGGGATCCTGAGTCTGCTTGTCACAGGAAGACCTGAAGCCTTATGGAAATGGTTGCACTTTTACCTTTGCAGCTGCTTTTGTTTTGGAAAAAAAACTCTCGCTGTCTTATTCAGAGCCTGGATAGCTCAGACGGTAGAGCATCAGACTTTTAATCTGAGGGTCCAGGGTTCAAGTCCCTGTTCAGGCGCTAGGAGTAATCTTTGCCCGTCCCTGGGGCTACTGAAGCCAGAACCAAATTGCTGCTCATTAATAGTACAACCATGTACATCTGCTGCACTTTGTACACTTGTCACCTCCAGGTGAACTGGCAGTGAAAAGGGCACTTTTCAAACCTTACACCACGGTTTTGTTCTTGTAAATGCAAGGAAGACTTTTCTAACGTGAGTAGTGTTAGTGTCGGGGCTCCTAAATGGTGTGGTGAATGGTGAAAAGTGTCAATTTCGCCCTTGTGTAGGCCGAAATAGCTCAGCTGGGAGAGCGTTAGACTGAAGATCGAAAGGTCCCTGGTTCGATCCCGGGTTTCGGCAACAACCCAACACTTTCTGGACTGTGGAGCCGCCACACTTGTGTCAGGTACTGCAGCACAGTCATGTGGGGCTCACCATAGTGCAACCTCTGAACGGCGACAATGGCCAAATGAGGAAAAACTTGCATCGAGCAAACCTCTTCATCTTGTGCTGCAGCAACTTTATACAGGAAGCGTCTCATTTTGGGAACCACAGTCTGATGGGGGTTGACTGGCAATTGCTGGTTACTCACCATTGTTAAAAAGTGTCATTTGAGCCCCACTGCAACTGGCCGAGATGGTTGCTTTTAAAGTACGAGAGAGATATAACCAGCCACAAGAGCAATATGGGATGCTGGCTCAACTCGTCCACTGGGTTGATGCCAGATTTGAGCAAAAACAAATCTGCGTTCTCTTTGTGACGCGACCACAATACGGGATCCTGAGTCTGCTTGTCACAGGAAGACCTGAAGCCTTATGGAAATGGTTGCACTTTTACCTTTGCAGCTGCTTTTGTTTTGGAAAAAAAACTCTCGCTGTCTTATTCCGAGCCTGGATAGCTCAGACGGTAGAGCATCAGACTTTTAATCTGAGGGTCCAGGGTTCAAGTCCCTGTTCAGGCGCTAGGAGTAATCTTTGCCCGTCCCTGGGGCTACTGAAGCCAGAACCAAATTGCTGCTCATTAATAGTACAACCATGTACATCTGCTGCACTTTGTACACTTGTCACCTCCAGGTGAACTGGCAGTGAAAAGGGCACTTTTCAAACCTTACACCACTGTTTTGTTCTTGTAAATGCAAGGAAGACTTTTTTAACGTGAGTAGTGTTAGTGTCGGGGCTCCTACATGGTGTGGTGAATGGTGAAAAGTGCCAATTTTGCCCTTGTGTAGGCCAAAATAGCTCAGCTGGGAGAGCGTTAGACTGAAGATCTAAAGGTCCCTGGTTCAATCCCGGGTTTCGGCAACAACCCCACAATTTCTGGACTGTGGAGCCGCCACACTTGTGTCAGGTACTACAGCACAGTCATGTGGAGCTCACCATAGTGCCACCTCTGAATGGCGACAATGGCCAAATGAGGAAAAACTTGCATCGAGCAAACCTCTTCATCTTGTGCTACAGCAACTTTATACAGAAAGCGTGGCATTTTGGGAACCACGGTCTGATGGGGGTTGACTAGCAATTGCTGGTTACTCACCATTGGTAAAAAGTGTCATTTGAGCCACACTGCAACTGGCCGAGATGGTTGCTTTTAAAAGACTTTGAAGTACTAGAGGGATATAACCAGCCACAAGAGCAATATGGGATGCTGGCTCAACTCGTCCACTGGGTTGATGCCAGATTTGAGCAAAAACAAATCTGCGTTCTCTTTGTGACGCGACCACAATACGGGATCCTGAGTCTGCTTGTCACAGGAAGACCTGAAGCCTTATGGAAATGGTTGCACTTTTACCTTTGCAGCTGCTTTTGTTTTGGAAAAAAAACTCTCGCTGTCTTATTCAGAGCCTGGATAGCTCAGACGGTAGAGCATCAGACTTTTAATCTGAGGGTCCAGGGTTCAAGTCCCTGTTCAGGCGCTAGGAGTAATCTTTGCCCGTCCCTGGGGCTACTGAAGCCAGAACCAAATTGCTGCTCATTAATAGTACAACCATGTACATCTGCTGCACTTTGTACACTTGTCACCTCCAGGTGAACTGGCAGTGAAAAGGGCACTTTTCAAACCTTACACCACGGTTTTGTTCTTGTAAATGCAAGGAAGACTTTTTTAACGTGAGTAGTGTTAGTGTCGGGGCTCCTAAATGGTGTGGTGAATGGTGAAAAGTGTCAATTTTGCCCTTGTGTAGGCCGAAATAGCTCAGCTGGGAGAGCGTTAGACTGAAGATCTAAAGGTCCCTGGTTCGATCCCGGGTTTCGGCAACAACCCAACACTTTCTGGACTGTGGAGCCGCCACACTTGTGTCAGGTACTGCAGCACAGTCATGTGGGGCTCACCATAGTGCAACCTCTGAATGGCGACAATGGCCAAATGAGGAAAAACTTGCATCGAGCAAACCTCTTCATCTTGTGCTACAGCAACTTTATACAGGAAGCGTGGCATTTTGGGAACCACAGTCTGATGGGGGTTGACTGGCAATTGCTGGCTACTCACCATTGTTAAAAAGTGTCATTTGAGCCCCACTGCAACTGGCCGAGATGGTTGCTTCTAAAAGACTTTGAAGTACGAGAGAGATATAACCAGCCACAAGAGCAATATGGGATGCTGGCTCAACTCGTCCACTGGGTTGATGCCAGATTTGAGCAAAAACAAATCTGCGTTCTCTTTGTGACGCGACCACAATACGGGATCCTGAGTCTGCTTGTCACAGGAAGACCTGAAGCCTTATGGAAATGGTTGCACTTTTACCTTTGCAGCTGCTTTTGTTTTGGAAAAAAAACCTCGCTGTCTTATTCAGAGCCTGGATAGCTCAGACGGTAGAGCATCAGACTTTTAATCTGAGGGTCCAGGGTTCAAGTCCCTGTTCAGGCGCTAGGAGTAATCTTTGCCCGTCCCTGGGGCTACTGAAGCCAGAACCAAATTGCTGCTCATTAATAGTACAACCATGTACATCTGCTGCACTTTGTACACTTGTCACCTCCAGGTGAACTGGCAGTGAAAAGGGCACTTTTCAAACCTTACACCACGGTTTTGTTCTTGTAAATGCAAGGAAGACTTTTCTAACGTGAGTAGTGTTAGTGTCGGGGCTCCTAAATGGTGTGGTGAATGGTGAAAAGTGCCAATTTTGCCCTTGTGTAGGCCGAAATAGCTCAGCTGGGAGAGCGTTAGACTGAAGATCTAAAGGTCCCTGGTTCGATCCCGGGTTTCGGCAACAACCCAACACTGTCTGGACTGTGGAGCCGCCACACTTGTGTCAGGTACTACAGCACAGTCATGTGGGGCTCACCATAGTGCAACCTCTGAATGGCGACAATGGCCAAATGAGGAAAAACTTGCATCGAGCAAACCTCTTCATCTTGTGCTACAGCAACTTTATACAGGAAGCGTGGCATTTTGGGAACCACAGTCTGATGGGGGTTGACTGGCAATTGCTGGTTACTCACCATTGTTAAAAAGTGTCATTTGAGCCCCACTGCAACTGGCCGAGATGGTTGCTTTTAAAAGTACGAGAGAGATATAACCAGCCACAAGAGCAATATGGGATGCTGGCTCAACTCGTCCACTGGGTTGATGCCAGATTTGAGCAAAAACAAATCTGCGTTCTCTTTGTGACGCGACCACAATACGGGATCCTGAGTCTGCTTGTCACAGGAAGACCTGAAGCCTTATGGAAATGGTTGCACTTTTACCTTTGCAGCTGCTTTTGTTTTGGAAAAAAAACTCTCGCTGTCTTATTCAGAGCCTGGATAGCTCAGACGGTAGAGCATCAGACTTTTAATCTGAGGGTCCAGGGTTCAAGTCCCTGTTCAGGCGCTAGGAGTAATCTTTGCCCGTCCCTGGGGCTACTGAAGCCAGAACCAAATTGCTGCTCATTAATAGTACAACCATGTACATCTGCTGCACTTTGTACACTTGTCACCTCCAGGTGAACTGGCAGTGAAAAGGGCACTTTTCAAACCTTACACCACGGTTTTGTTCTTGTAAATGCAAGGAAGACTTTTTTAACGTGAGTAGTGTTAGTGTCGGGGCTCCTAAATGGTGTGGTGAATGGTGAAAAGTGCCAATTTTGCCCTTGTGTAGGCCGAAATAGCTCAGCTGGGAGAGCGTTAGACTGAAGATCTAAAGGTCCCTGGTTCGATCCCGGGTTTCGGCAACAACCCAACACTGTCTGGACTGTGGAGCCGCCACACTTGTGTCAGGTACTACAGCACAGTCATGTGGGGCTCACCATAGTGCAACCTCTGAATGGCGACAATGGCCAAATGAGGAAAAACTTGCATCGAGCAAACCTCTTCATCTTGTGCTACAGCAACTTTATACAGAAAGCGTGGCATTTTGGGAACCACAGTCTGATGGGGGTTGACTGGCAATTGCTGGTTACTCACCATTGTTAAAAAGTGTCATTTGAGCCCCACTGCAAGTGTCCGAGATGGTTGCTTTTAAAGTACGAGAGAGATATAACCAGCCACAAGAGCAATATGGGATGCTGGCTCAACTCGTCCACTGGGTTGATGCCAGATTTGAGCAAAAACAAATCTGCGTTCTCTTTGTGACGCGACCACAATACGGGATCCTGAGTCTGCTTGTCACAGGAAGACCTGAAGCCTTATGGAAATGGTTGCACTTTTACCTTTGCAGCTGCTTTTGTTTTGGAAAAAAAACTCTCGCTGTCTTATTCAGAGCCTGGATAGCTCAGACGGTAGAGCATCAGACTTTTAATCTGAGGGGCCAGGGTTCAAGTCCCTGTTCAGGCGCTAGGAGTAATCTTTGCCTGTCCCTGGGGCTACTGAAGCCAGAACCAAATTGCTGCTCATTAATAGTACAACCATGTACATCTGCTGCACTTTGTACACTTGTCACCTCCAGGTGAACTGGCAGTGAAAAGGGCACTTTTCAAACCTTACACCACGGTTTTGTTCTTGTAAATGCAAGGAAGACTTTTTTAACGTGAGTAGTGTTAGTGTCGGGGCTCCTAAATGGTGTGGTGAATGGTGAAAAGTGTCAATTTTGCCTTTGTGTAGGCCGAAATAGCTCAGCTGGGAGAGCTTTAGACTGAAGATCTAAAGGTCCCTGTTTCAATCCAGGGTTTCGGCAACAACCCAACACTATCTGGACTGTGGAGCCGCCACACTTGTGTCAGGTACTGCAGCACAGTCATGTGGGGCTCACCATAGTGCAACCTCTGAATGGCGACAATGGCCAAATGAGGAAAAACTTGCATCGAGCAAACCTCTTCATCTTGTGCTACAGCAACTTTATACAGGAAGCGTGGCATTTTGGGAACCACAGTCTGATGGGGGTTGACTAGCAATTGCTGGTTACTCACCATTGGTAAAAAGTGTCATTTGAGCCCCACTGCAACTGGCCGAGATGGTTGCTTTTAAAATTTAAGTACTAGAGAGATATAACCAGCCACAAGAGCAATATGGGATGCTGGCTCAACTCGTCCACTGGGTTGATGCCAGATTTGAGCAAAAACAAATCTGCGTTCTCTTTGTGACGCGACCACAATACGGGATCCTGAGTCTGCTTGTCACAGGAAGACCTGAAGCCTTATGGAAATGGTTGCACTTTTACCTTTGCAGCTGCTTTTGTTTTGGAAAAAAAACTCTCGCTGTCTTATTCAGAGCCTGGATAGCTCAGACGGTAGAGCATCAGACTTTTAATCTGAGGGTCCAGGGTTCAAGTCCCTGTTCAGGCGCTAGGAGTAATCTTTGCCCGTCCCTGGGGCTACTGAAGCCAGAACCAAATTGCTGCTCATTAATAGTACAACCATGTACATCTGCTGCACTTTGTACACTTGTCACCTCCAGGTGAACTGGCAGTGAAAAGGGCACTTTTCAAACCTTACACCACGGTTTTGTTCTTGTAAATGCAAGGAAGACTTTTATAACGTGAGTAGTGTTAGTGTCGGGGCTCCTAAATGGTGTGGTGAATGGTGAAAAGTGCCAATTTTGCCCTTGTGTAGGCCGAAATAGCTCAGCTGGGAGAGCGTTAGACTGAAGATCTAAAGGTCCCTGGTTCGATCCCGGGTTTCGGCAACAACCCCACAATTTCTGGACTGTGGAGCCGCCACACTTGTGTCAGGTACTGCAGCACAGTCATGTGGAGCTCACCATAGTGCCACCTCTGAATGGCGACAATGGCCAAATGAGGAAAAACTTGCATCAAGCAAACCTCTTCATCTTGTGCTACAGCAACTTTATACAGAAAGCGTGGCATTTTGGGAACCACGGTCTGATGGGGGTTGACTAGCAATTGCTGGTTACTCACCATTGGTAAAAAGTGTCATTTGAGCCACACTGCAACTGGCCGAGATGGTTGCTTTTAAAAGACTTTGAAGTACTAGAGGGATATAACCAGCCACAAGAGCAATATGGGATGCTGGCTCAACTCGTCCACTGGGTTGATGCCAGATTTGAGCAAAAACAAATCTGCGTTCTCTTTGTGACGCGACCACAATACGGGATCCTGAGTCTGCTTGTCACAGGAAGACCTGAAGCCTTATGGAAATGGTTGCACTTTTACCTTTGCAGCTGCTTTTGTTTTGGAAAAAAAACTCTCGCTGTCTTATTCAGAGCCTGGATAGCTCAGACGGTAGAGCATCAGACTTTTAATCTGAGGGTCCAGGGTTCAAGTCCCTGTTCAGGCGCTAGGAGTAATCTTTGCCCGTCCCTGGGGCTACTGAAGCCAGAACCAAATTGCTGCTCATTAATAGTACAACCATGTACATCTGCTGCACTTTGTACACTTGTCACCTCCAGGTGAACTGGCAGTGAAAAGGGCACTTTTCAAACCTTACACCACGGTTTTGTTCTTGTAAATGCAAGGAAGACTTTTCTAACGTGAGTAGTGTTAGTGTCGGGGCTCCTAAATGGTGTGGTGAATGGTGAAAAGTGTCAATTTTGCCCTTGTGTAGGCCGAAATAGCTCAGCTGGGAGAGCGTTAGACTGAAGATCTAAAGGTCCCTGGTTCGATCCCGGGTTTCGGCAACAACCCAACACTTTCTGGACTGTGGAGCCGCCACACTTGTGTCAGGTACTGCAGCACAGTCATGTGGGGCTCACCATAGTGCAACCTCTGAATGGCGACAATGGCCAAATGAGGAAAAACTTGCATCGAGCAAACCTCTTCATCTTGTGCTACAGCAACTTTATACAGAAAGCGTGGCATTTTGGGAACCACAGTCTGATGGGGGTTGACTAGCAATTGCTGGCTACTCACCATTGTTAAAAAGTGTCATTTGAGCCCCACTGCAAGTGGCCGAGATGGTTGCTTTTAAAAGACTTTGAAGTACGAGAGAGATATAACCAGCCACAAGAGCAATATGGGATGCTGGCTCAACTCGTCCACTGGGTTGATGCCAGATTTGAGCAAAAACAAATCTGCGTTCTCTTTGTGACGCGACCACAATACGGGATCCTGAGTCTGCTTGTCACAGGAAGACCTGAAGCCTTATGGAAATGGTTGCACTTTTACCTTTGCAGCTGCTTTTGTTTTGGAAAAAAAACTCTCGCTGTCTTATTCAGAGCCTGGATAGCTCAGACGGTAGAGCATCAGACTTTTAATCTGAGGGTCCAGGGGTCAAGTCCCTGTTCAGGCGCTAGGAGTAATCTTTGCCCGTCCCTGGGGCTACTGAAGCCAGAACCAAATTGCTGCTCATTAATAGTACAACCATGTACATCTGCTGCACTTTGTACACTTGTCACCTCCAGGTGAACTGGCAGTGAAAAGGGCACTTTTCAAACCTTATACCACGGTTTTGTTCTTGTAAATGCAAGGAAGACTTTTTTAACGTGAGTAGTGTTAGTGTCGAGGCTCCTAAATGGTGTGGTGAATGGTGAAAAGTGCCAATTTTGCCCTTGTGTAGGCAGAAATAGCTCAGCTGGGAGAGCGTTAGACTGAAGATCTAAAGGTCCCTGGTTCAATCCCGGGTTTCGGCAACAACCCAACACTGTCTGGACTGTGGAGCCGCCACACTTGTGTCAGGTACTGCAGCACAGTCATGTGGGGTTCACCATAGTGCAACCTCTGAATGGCGACAATGGCCAAATGAGGAAAAACTTGCATCGAGCAAACCTCTTCATCTTGTGCTACAGCAACTTTATACAGGAAGCGTGGCATTTTGGGAACCACAGTCTGATGGGGGTTGACTGGCAATTGCTGGTTACTCACCATTGTTAAAAAGTGTCATTTGAGCCCCACTGCAACTGGCCGAGATGGTTGCTTTTAAAGTACGAGAGAGATATAACCAGCCACAAGAGCAATATGGGATGCTGGCTCAACTCGTCCACTGGGTTGATGCCAGATTTGAGCAAAAACAAATCTGCGTTCTCTTTGTGACGCGACCACAATACGGGATCCTGAGTCTGCTTGTCACAGGAAGACCTGAAGCCTTATGGAAATGGTTGCACTTTTACCTTTGCAGCTGCTTTTGTTTTGGAAAAAAAACTCTCGCTGTCTTATTCAGAGCCTGGATAGCTCAGACGGTAGAGCATCAGACTTTTAATCTGAGGGTCCAGGGTTCAAGTCCCTGTTCAGGCGCTAGGAGTAATCTTTGCCCGTCCCTGGGGCTACTGAAGCCAGAACCAAATTGCTGCTCATTAATAGTACAACCATGTACATCTGCTGCACTTTGTACACTTGTCACCTCCAGGTGAACTGGCAGTGAAAAGGGCACTTTTCAAACCTTACACCACGGTTTTGTTCTTGTAAATGCAAGGAAGACTTTTATAACGTGAGTAGTGTTAGTGTCGGGGCTCCTAAATGGTGTGGTGAATGGTGAAAAGTGCCAATTTTGCCCTTGTGTAGGCCGAAATAGCTCAGCTGGGAGAGCGTTAGACTGAAGATCTAAAGGTCCCTGGTTCGATCCCGGGTTTCGGCAACAACCCAACACTGTCTGGACTGTGGAGCCGCCACACTTGTGTCAGGTACTACAGCACAGTCATGTGGGGCTCACCATAGTGCAACCTCTGAATGGCGACAATGGCCAAATGAGGAAAAACTTGCATCGAGCAAACCTCTTCATCTTGTGCTACAGCAACTTTATACAGAAAGCGTGGCATTTTGGGAACCACAGTCTGATGGGGGTTGACTGGCAATTGCTGGTTACTCACCATTGTTAAAAAGTGTCATTTGAGCCCCACTGCAAGTGTCCGAGATGGTTGCTTTTAAAGTACGAGAGAGATATAACCAGCCACAAGAGCAATATGGGATGCTGGCTCAACTCGTCCACTGGGTTGATGCCAGATTTGAGCAAAAACAAATCTGCGTTCTCTTTGTGACGCGACCACAATACGGGATCCTGAGTCTGCTTGTCACAGGAAGACCTGAAGCCTTATGGAAATGGTTGCACTTTTACCTTTGCAGCTGCTTTTGTTTTGGAAAAAAAACTCTCGCTGTCTTATTCAGAGCCTGGATAGCTCAGACGGTAGAGCATCAGACTTTTAATCTGAGGGGCCAGGGTTCAAGTCCCTGTTCAGGCGCTAGGAGTAATCTTTGCCTGTCCCTGGGGCTACTGAAGCCAGAACCAAATTGCTGCTCATTAATAGTACAACCATGTACATCTGCTGCACTTTGTACACTTGTCACCTCCAGGTGAACTGGCAGTGAAAAGGGCACTTTTCAAACCTTATACCACGGTTTTGTTCTTGTAAATGCAAGGAAGACTTTTTTAACGTGAGTAGTGTTAGTGTCGAGGCTCCTAAATGGTGTGGTGAATGGTGAAAAGTGCCAATTTTGCCCTTGTGTAGGCAGAAATAGCTCAGCTGGGAGAGCGTTAGACTGAAGATCTAAAGGTCCCTGGTTCAATCCCGGGTTTCGGCAACAACCCAACACTGTCTGGACTGTGGAGCCGCCACACTTGTGTCAGGTACTGCAGCACAGTCATGTGGGGCTCACCATAGTGCAACCTCTGAATGGCGACAATGGCCAAATGAGGAAAAACTTGCATCGAGCAAACCTCTTCATCTTGTGCTACAGCAACTTTATACAGGAAGCGTGGCATTTTGGGAACCACAGTCTGATGGGGGTTGACTGGCAATTGCTGGTTACTCACCATTGTTAAAAAGTGTCATTTGAGCCCCACTGCAACTGGCCGAGATGGTTGCTTTTAAAGTACGAGAGAGATATAACCAGCCACAAGAGCAATATGGGATGCTGGCTCAACTCGTCCACTGGGTTGATGCCAGATTTGAGCAAAAACAAATCTGCGTTCTCTTTGTGACGCGACCACAATACGGGATCCTGAGTCTGCTTGTCACAGGAAGACCTGAAGCCTTATGGAAATGGTTGCACTTTTACCTTTGCAGCTGCTTTTGTTTTGGAAAAAAAACTCTCGCTGTCTTATTCAGAGCCTGGATAGCTCAGACGGTAGAGCATCAGACTTTTAATCTGAGGGTCCAGGGTTCAAGTCCCTGTTCAGGCGCTAGGAGTAATCTTTGCCCGTCCCTGGGGCTACTGAAGCCAGAACCAAATTGCTGCTCATTAATAGTACAACCATGTACATCTGCTGCACTTTGTACACTTGTCACCTCCAGGTGAACTGGCAGTGAAAAGGGCACTTTTCAAACCTCACACCACGGTTTTGTTCTTGTAAATGCAAGGAAGACTTTTTTAACGTGAGTAGTGTTAGTGTCGGGGCTCCTAAATGGTGTGGTGAATGGTGAAAAGTGCCAATTTTGCCCTTGTGTAGGCCGAAATAGCTCAGCTGGGAGAGCGTTAGACTGAAGATCTAAAGGTCCCTGGTTCGATCCCGGGTTTCGGCAACAACCCAATACACTTTCTGGACTGTGGAGCCGCCACACTTGTGTCAGGTACTGCAGCACAGTCATGTGGGGCTCACCATAGTGCAACCTCTGAATGGCGACAATGGCCAAATGAGGAAAAACTTGCATCGAGCAAACCTCTTCATCTTGTGCTACAGCAACTTTATACAGGAAAGCGTGGCATTTTGGGAACCACAGTCTGATGGGGGTTGACTAGCAATTGCTGGTTACTCACCATTGGTAAAAAGTGTCATTTGAGCCACACTGCAACTGGCCGAGATGGTTGCTTTTAAAAAACTTTGAAGTACTAGAGGGATATAACCAGCCACAAGAGCAATATGGGATGCTGGCTCAACTCGTCCACTGGGTTGATGCCAGATTTGAGCAAAAACAAATCTGCGTTCTCTTTGTGACGCGACCACAATACGGGATCCTGAGTCTGCTTGTCACAGGAAGACCTGAAGCCTTATGGAAATGGTTGCACTTTTACCTTTGCAGCTGCTTTTGTTTTGGAAAAAAAACTCTCGCTGTCTTATTCAGAGCCTGGATGGCTCAGACGGTAGAGCATCAGACTTTTAATCTGAGGGTCCAGGGTTCAAGTCCCTGTTCAGGCGCTAGGAGTAATCTTTGCCCGTCCCTGGGGCTACTGAAGCCAGAACCAAATTGCTGCTCATTAATAGTACAACCATGTACATCTGCTGCACTTTGTACACTTGTCACCTCCAGGTGAACTGGCAGTGAAAAGGGCACTTTTCAAACCTCACACCACGGTTTTGTTCTTGTAAATGCAAGGAAGACTTTTTTAACGTGAGTAGTGTTAGTGTCGGGGCTCCTAAATGGTGTGGTGAATGGTGAAAAGTGCCAATTTTGCCCTTGTGTAGGCCGAAATAGCTCAGCTGGGAGAGCGTTAGACTGAAGATCTAAAGGTCCCTGGTTCGATCCCGGGTTTCGGCAACAACCCAATACACTTTCTGGACTGTGGAGCCGCCACACTTGTGTCAGGTACTGCAGCACAGTCATGTGGGGCTCACCATAGTGCAACCTCTGAATGGCGACAATGGCCAAATGAGGAAAAACTTGCATCGAGCAAACCTCTTCATCTTGTGCTACAGCAACTTTATACAGGAAGCGTGGCATTTTGGGAACCACAGTCTGATGGGGGTTGACTAGCAATTGCTGGTTACTCACCATTGGTAAAAAGTGTCATTTGAGCCACACTGCAACTGGCCGAGATGGTTGCTTTTAAAAAACTTTGAAGTACTAGAGGGATATAACCAGCCACAAGAGCAATATGGGATGCTGGCTCAACTCGTCCACTGGGTTGATGCCAGATTTGAGCAAAAACAAATCTGCGTTCTCTTTGTGACGCGACCACAATACGGGATCCTGAGTCTGCTTGTCACAGGAAGACCTGAAGCCTTATGGAAATGGTTGCACTTTTACCTTTGCAGCTGCTTTTGTTTTGGAAAAAAAACTCTCGCTGTCTTATTCAGAGCCTGGATGGCTCAGACGGTAGAGCATCAGACTTTTAATCTGAGGGTCCAGGGTTCAAGTCCCTGTTCAGGCGCTAGGAGTAATCTTTGCCCGTCCCTGGGGCTACTGAAGCCAGAACCAAATTGCTGCTCATTAATAGTACAACCATGTACATCTGCTGCACTTTGTACACTTGTCACCTCCAGGTGAACTGGCAGTGAAAAGGGCACTTTTCAAACCTTACACCACGGTTTTGTTCTTGTAAATGCAAGGAAGACTTTTTTAACGTGAGTAGTGTTAGTGTCGGGGCTCCTAAATGGTGTGGTGAATGGTGAAAAGTGTCAATTTTGCCTTTGTGTAGGCCGAAATAGCTCAGCTGGGAGAGCTTTAGACTGAAGATCTAAAGGTCCCTGGTTCGATCCCGGGTTTCAGCAACAACCCAACACTTTCTGGACTGTGGAGCCGCCACACTTGTGTCAGGTACTACAGCACAGTCATGTGGAGCTCACCATAGTGCAACCTCTGAATGGCGACAATGGCCAAATGAGGAAAAACTTGCATCGAGCAAACCTCTTCATCTTGTGCTACAGCAACTTTATACAGAAAGCGTGGCATTTTGGGAACCACAGTCTGATGGGGGTTGACTAGCAATTGCTGGTTACTCACCATTGGTAAAAAGTGTCATTTGAGCCACACTGCAACTGGCCGAGATGGTTGCTTCTAAAAGACTTTGAAGTACGAGAGAGATATAACCAGCCACAAGAGCAATATGGGATGCTGGCTCAACTCGTCCACTGGGTTGATGCCAGATTTGAGCAAAAACAAATCTGCGTTCTCTTTGTGACGCGACCACAATACGGGATCCTGAGTCTGCTTGTCACAGGAAGACCTGAAGCCTTATGGAAATGGTTGCACTTTTACCTTTGCAGCTGCTTTTGTTTTGGAGAAAAAAACTCTCACTGTCTTATTCAGAGCCTGGATAGCTCAGACGGTAGAGCATCAGACTTTTAATCTGAGGGTCCAGGGTTCAAGTCCCTGTTCAGGCGCTAGGAGTAATCTTTGCCCGTCCCTGGGGCTACTGAAGCCAGAACCAAATTGCTGCTCATTAATAGTACAACCATGTACATCTGCTGCACTTTGTACACTTGTCACCTCCAGGTGAACTGGCAGTGAAAAGGGCACTTTTCAAACCTTACACCACGGTTTTGTTCTTGTAAATGCAAGGAAGACTTTTTTAACGTGAGTAGTGTTAGTGTCGGGGCTTCTAAATGGTGTGGTGAATGGTGAAAAGTGTCAATTTTGCCCTTGTGTAGGCCGAAATAGCTCAGCTGGGAGAGCGTTAGACTGAAGATCTAAAGGTCCCTGGTTCGATCCCGGGTTTCGGCAACAACCCCACACTTTCTGGACTGTGGAGCCGCCACACTTGTGTCAGGTACTGCAGCACAGTCATGTGGGGCTCACCATAGTGCAACCTCTGAATGGCGACAATGGCCAAATGAGGAAAAACTTGCATCGAGCAAACCTCTTCATCTTGTGCTTCAGCAACTTTATACAGGAAGCGTGGCATTTTGGGAACCACAGTCTGATGGGGGTTGACTGGCAATTGCTGGTTACTCACCATTGTTAAAAAGTGTCATTTGAGCCCCACTGCAACTGGCCGAGATGGTTGCTTTTAAAGTACGAGAGAGATATAACCAGCCACAAGAGCAATATGGGATGCTGGCTCAACTCGTCCACTGGGTTGATGCCAGATTTGAGCAAAAACAAATCTGCGTTCTCTTTGTGACGCGACCACAATACGGGATCCTGAGTCTGCTTGTCACAGGAAGACCTGAAGCCTTATGGAAATGGTTGCACTTTTACCTTTGCAGCTGCTTTTGTTTTGGAAAAAAAACTCTCGCTGTCTTATTCAGAGCCTGGATAGCTCAGACGGTAGAGCATCAGACTTTTAATCTGAGGGTCCAGGGTTCAAGTCCCTGTTCAGGCGCTAGGAGTAATCTTTGCCCGTCCCTGGGGCTACTGAAGCTAGAACCAAATTGCTGCTCATTAATAGTACAACCATGTACATCTGCTGCACTTTGTACACTTGTCACCTCCAGGTGAACTGGCAGTGAAAAGGGCACTTTTCAAACCTTACACCACGGTTTTGTTCTTGTAAATGCAAGGAAGACTTTTTTAACGTGACTAGTGTTAGTGTCGGGGCTCCTAAATGGTGTGGTGAATGGTGAAAAGTGCCAATTTTGCCCTTGTGTAGGCCGAAATAGCTCAGCTGGGAGAGCGTTAGACTGACGATCTAAAGGTCCCTGGTTCAATCCCGGGTTTCAGCAACAACCCAACACTTTCTGGACTGTGGAGCCGCCACACTTGTGTCAGGTACTGCAGCACAGTCATGTGGGGCTCACCATAGTGCAACCTCTGAATGGCGACAATGGCCAAATGAGGAAAAACTTGCATCGAGCAAACCTCTTCATCTTGTGCTTCAGCAACTTTATACAGGAAGCGTGGCATTTTGGGAACCACAGTCTGATGGGGGTTGACTGGCAATTGCTGGTTACTCACCATTGTTAAAAAGTGTCATTTGAGCCACACTGCAACTGGCCGAGATGGTTGCTTCTAAAAGACTTTGAAGTACGAGAGAGATATAACCAGCCACAAGAGCAATATGGGATGCTGGCTCAACTCGTCCACTGGGTTGATGCCAGATTTGAGCAAAAACAAATCTGCGTTCTCTTTGTGACGCGACCACAATACGGGATCCTGAGTCTGCTTGTCACAGGAAGACCTGAAGCCTTATGGAAATGGTTGCACTTTTACCTTTGCAGCTGCTTTTGTTTTGGAGAAAAAAACTCTCACTGTCTTATTCAGAGCCTGGATAGCTCAGACGGTAGAGCATCAGACTTTTAATCTGAGGGTCCAGGGTTCAAGTCCCTGTTCAGGCGCTAGGAGTAGTCTTTGCCCGTCCCTGGGGCTACTGAAGCCAGAACCAAATTGCTGCTCATTAATAGTACAACCATGTACATCTGCTGCACTTTGTACACTTGTCACCTCCAGGTGAACTGGCAGTGAAAAGGGCACTTTTCAAACCTTACACCACGGTTTTGTTCTTGTAAATGCAAGGAAGACTTTTTTAACGTGACTAGTGTTAGTGTCGGGGCTCCTAAATGGTGTGGTGAATGGTGAAAAGTGCCAATTTTGCCCTTGTGTAGGCCGAAATAGCTCAGCTGGGAGAGCGTTAGACTGAAGATCTAAAGGTCTCTGGTTCAATCCCGGGTTTCGGCAACAACCCCACAATTGTCTGGACTGTGGAGCCGCCACACTTGTGTCAGGTACTACAGCACAGTCATGTGGAGCTCACCATAGTGCCACCTCTGAATGGCGACAATGGCCAAATGAGGAAAAACTTGCATCGAGCAAACCTCTTCATCTTGTGCTACAGCAACTTTATACAGAAAGCGTGGCATTTTGGGAACCACAGTCTGATGGGGGTTGACTAGCAATTGCTGGCTACTCACCATTGTTAAAAAGTGTCATTTGAGCCCACACTGCAACTGGCCGAGATGGTTGCTTTTAAAAGACTTTGAAGTACGAGAGAGATATAACCAGCCACAAGAGCAATATGGGATGCTGGCTCAACTCGTCCACTGGGTTGATGCCAGATTTGAGCAAAAACAAATCTGCGTTCTCTTTGTGACGCGACCACAATACGGGATCCTGAGTCTGCTTGTCACAGGAAGACCTGAAGCCTTATGGAAATGGTTGCACTTTTACCTTTGCAGCTGCTTTTGTTTTGGAAAAAAAACTCTCTTATTCAGAGCCTGGATAGCGGTACGTGGGGACCGAGCGTCTGTATAATCTCCCCCAATCACGTTGCCCCATTTCCATCTTTCTCCATCTTTCCCGTCAGCCAATCACAGTGCTCCTTCTCCAAAATTTGCTGGGACGGACCAATCGCGGCCCACCATTTCCATCTTTGCCGTCAGCCAATCACAGTGCTCTTTCTCCAAAATTGCTGGGACGGACCAATCGCGGCCCACCATTTCCATCTTTCTGACAGCCAATCACGATGGCTCTTTTCCAAAATTCATCCCACCGGACTTCAGGTGGCAATTCATCCCGCCGGACTTCAGGTAGCTTTCCGTACGAAAGGTAAATATATCGTTAATATCATTGTATTCTGTCAACTATCTAGCTTGGTCGGTGTTAAATATGCATCATAGAGAAAAAAATACGTTAACAAAAATGACTGCCGTTGCCGCAAAAAGGAAACACACTCGTTAAACTATTGTATTAAGTCAACTATTGACTTAATATTGTATTAAGTCAACTAGCTAGCTAGGCAGATATTAATTATATAATAAAGGGAGAAAATACTATTAAAAGAAACGACGTATCGCATCGTCGTCGACGTAAGTGTTTCTGTGTTCAAACTTGACTTTTAGAGCCAGTTTGTTTTCCCTTTTTAGTATCGTTTCCAGTATCGTTACATACTGTCACAGTAACCGTTATGAAATTCATTTTGAACTCTTTTTGAACTCTTTTTGACTTTTCCTATGACGCCATTTTTTTCTCGCATCGCCGTCGTTTTTCCCTCAGTAGGCCTACGACATCGGTATAACGTCAAAGTATGTTCTTATGCACTTTTAGTGCATAACAGTATGAATGAAATCTGTATAGTATTCGATTCTGTTGTCACAAAAGTCTTCAATATGCACTGCTGCTACTAGTACTAGTTGATCATAAGCTATGGTATGAATGAAATCTGTCTAGTATTCACTTCTGTTGTAATGAATATATAATATGTAGGCTACTGCTTTTAGTTAATAATTAGCTGTGTGTTTGTGTGACTGTCTGTGCAGAACTTGTCTGTGTGCATAAATATATGTATATTAGTAAAAATAGTGCACATTGTTCATATTTGTGTCATGAACAAATATTAGCTGTTTTGGTATATACATATACATATAAAGTGGCATGATCTATATCTGAAGGTAAACCTGGACAGAGTGATATGCGTAGCATATTAAATGTAAAGTTATGACTTATTTAAAGGAAACACCTTCTTATTCACTGTCAAACATTAATACAGATTGAGAAATGCCCAATGCAGAGGAGGGGACAAATGTCACTGTTTGGAGGCGCACAGAGCTGTAACTGTGGTTTCCATGCAAAAAAGGTATCAGAAGTCTCTCATACAATTATGACGTGCTGGTATTGAATTATGTAGTATTAAAATTTTTTCATCTTGTTCGCTCCCTGTCTCTGTGCATCCAGGACCCTCATGTACAGTGGCACAACAGCCAGGACCCTCACCTGCAGGTTCACCACCACCACCCTCATGTACAGTGTCACAACAGCCAGGACCCTCACATGCAGGTTCACCACCACTACCACCAAAGGATGTCTCCTTAGCTGGTGGTGAACCTAGAAGGCCCATTTTGACATTGGCATCAGTAAGTAATGAGGATTTACTTATGCTGATATTTATATTAATATTATTAATATACTCAACTATATAAAATGCACAAAGCCCCAGTTAAGGTATTTTTTTTCTTTCTGTTAGTTTACAAAGCCACGGTTTGGTGGCTCTCATGGTGCCACGTTGAAGCCAAACTTAAGTGTGGCTGGGAAGCGTCCACCTAAGGTAATGTAAAGAGAATGATACATAGATTGACTTTAAAAAATATACACTGTTATTGTTGTCATGTGGCAGTAACTATAGAGGGACTTTCATGCATTCATTTCATGTTGAAATGATCTGGTATTATTGCCTGCTATACCAATAATGATAGATAGATTAATTCACTCATTCATTCATTATCATCTATCAATGTCCTATATTGTGAACTGTGCCTTTATTCCCACAGACCTCTGATGTATCCAGCCCCATCACCAGCCCCACCAAAAGAAAAGTTCCATCACCTGCCCGCAGTGCCAAGTTGTTTCTGCAGACCGTTTCTCCTCTGTCTCTTCCTCCCTCTCCTGTTCCTGTACCAAGCCCGGCTTCTTCTTCTATTCTGCCCTCCACTGCTACAGTTGTAAGAAGATATTCTACTACACTTGAAACAGGAACTGCTCTTGGTTAGATTGTTATCATATCTATGTATTTACCTTATTTTATTTTATTTTATTTTTCATAAAATAGGAAGTGTCATCTGCCACCTCCTCCTGTATCTCTGGAAACCCCTCTGCTCCTCTCACCTCGCCATTGACTGAAAATGTGGGGATTCCACCTGCTTCAGATGCTGCCTGGCTGCCCACAAAGCTGCTGAAGACCATACCACCTCAGGATCAGAAGTGGATTTCAGCAGCCCTGTGGAAAAATCAGCGTCTGCGCACAGACCTGAAACTGTGGTATGATCCACCAGAGCCATCCCTTATATATCATCAGGTCCCCACTCCGGAACGCTTTTTCCACCACCGGCTTCTCTTGTGGATGCCATACCACCTGTGGAAGGTCAGGCTGTCCTGTCCTGCTTGTGGTACGCAACTCACAAGCTATGGAGCTCACAAGAGAGCCCGCCACATTCTGGATGTGGACAGGTATTACCTGATGGTTACAGAGACTCTCTGGTGTTCTGCTTGCAAGACAACATATCTTTCCTCCAGCAAGACAATCTTGGACCAGCTGGACTTGGCTCACAGGCTGGAGTTCAGATTGATTCTGACTCGAAAGTAAGTATACGCAGATCATTTTTAATCAAGGTTTTAATGTTTGTCTCATTCGGTCTCTCGTTCCCTTTGTTTTATACAGATTTGCTTGTGATGTGCGGGTGATCCGTTTCCTGAGGGAGAGGGCACTTGGAAACAGTCCCACCCGCTTGGTCAGACAGCTGAGGGAGAACCACAGCGAGGAATGGCTTAAGTGCCTTTGCCGGTACCTTGGAGCATGCTCTGAGTTTGCTGCCAGGCCAAGCCTTTTCCCGGTGAAATTCCAGGATCCTCCTGAGCCTGTGGATGTTCCATCACACAGATGGATGCTGGCTGTTTATGGGCGTGACATTTTGAGCAGGCTCGACCACATCAAAGCCAGCATAACATCCACCTTTGGCAGCATCCTAAAAATGGACTCCACAAAGAAGGTAAGTATTTTAAACTGCTAATGCTGTAAAATACAGTAAATACATGTAAAAGAAATACATAATTATTACCCTGGTGCTCAGATACAAATTCAACAATTTGTTTAGGCATTCACTGTGTTTTCTGTGCTATTGCAGATCACCAAGAAGCTCTCAGGCACCGCTAAGGGGACAGCCCTGTGGCTTACATCTGTAAGCAACGAGAGAGGGCAAATCCTTGTCAGTGTCCTGTCTGCTCAGGAGGGTCCTGCCCTGGACAGAATGGCAACTGGCCTCATCCGCAGGTACAGTAATGCCGGTGTGGCTCCACCTCAGCTGCTTTACGTTGACTGTGACTGTTGTCGGGAGGGAAGAGGACAGACGAAACTGAAGGAGAGATTTGGTGGGTGGCCAGACCTGATAGTCAAGCTGGACATCTACCATTTCATGCGGCGACTGGCATCTGGATGTACAAAGGATGCTCATCCTCTGTACCCTGTCTTCATGGCGAAGCTGTCGAGCTGCATCTTCGAGTGGGACAGAGGAGATGTTGCCTTGCTGCGTCAGGCCAAGCGGGAGCAGCTGAGACAGGAAGGTGTCCCTGGCATCACTGACACTCTCGTCGATCAACAGATCACTAAAGACGAGCTGGCACTGCACTGCCGGAGGCAGACAAGAGGAGAGCGGCAGACAGAAGTAATGATCGAGCAGCTCCTCAATGAACTGATGTGGGCAAAGGGCAGGGATTTTCTTGGTGTTCCTCTTTTGGACCACGAAAGGATGCAGCACATCTGGCAAGTCCAAAAGAGGCACATTAAGTGCATACAGGACGAACCAGGTGTGCTTCTTTACACCCAGACGGGTACCACCACCAAGGCAGGCATTGTCCTGCCAAACTACAGGTGTGCCAGAGGGTCCACATCATTGGAGTCCTTTCACCTCCATGTAAACAGGTTCATTCCAGGTCAGTATGAATCATTATTCATCAGTAAGATTCTTTAACATCGCAGTTCTGTTGTTTGTCATTACCATTATCCTGGAAAGAGTGGCACAGTTAATAATTTACAGATGACCTAACACAACAAATAAATGTATCATTGTGTTTACCTTTCTACTATCTTAAGGAACGAGTGCCAACAGTTTGAACTTCCAGGTGTACCTCCTGGAAGGACTGAACAGGTGGAACCAGGACAAGAAGCCGCATCTTTATCAGTCAAGCCTGCCCCCCTACTGAGTTACTCCGGAGAGCTTGTTCACTGTGCTAACACCCTCAGTGTCAAGGTCTTTCGAAGGCACCTTGTCCCGTCTTTTCAGCCACCTGCTGTTTACACTGGTAAGTTTAAGCTTTTTATCCTGATGAAGCTATTTGCCATATTCACTATATCTTAATCTGTTTAATGCATTATCTGAAAGTGAATTTTCCACCCTCTGTTGTTCTCTCACCTGTCCCAGGTGAGCTCCTTGGCATTGACTATTTGTACAGCCAGACGGGAAAGGCCTTGCAAGATGTACATCCTGACTCAGAGGAAACTGAGGCACTGCTTGAGGATGTAGGCACTGAGGAGGAGCTGGAAGATGAGGGTTTTGAAGAAAGTGGGTTAGACCCCACTGTAGAGCTGCTGGACCTGTCTGATCCAGCCCCTGTCACCACCAGCTCAGCTCTCACTTCAACTCCCACCTCTCTCCAGCCCTCTCCTGGTCCTGCTGTTTCCACCTTAACAGCACCTGAGCAACAACTGGTAATAATTACAGAATTATAATTATAGTAAAAATGCAAAAGTAATTATGCAAAAAGATGAAGTCCAATTTTAATGCATTTTTATAATCACCTTTTTGTATTACATTTTACAGCCTGTGCTGAGTGTGTGTGAGTCCACACACTCTGATCTGTCAGCCCTTCCTACCTGCTCTGCTCCTGCTCTTCATACTCCCACCAGCCTCCCAGCAAGTATGCCTGCTGAACTGTCACTGCTGGTAAGCGTTCTTATTATGTGACATATCATCTGTTGCACTTGAAATATGATGCAATATGTTTATTTATTTATTTATTTATTTATTTTTTCAGGCTCAGTTGTCCTCTGGCCAGTCAGCCAGTACCACCAGTGCAGCTTCTGCCTTTCCTCTCTCCACCGCCTTCACCGCCACCCAAGCAGCCCCTGAGAAACAGCTGGTTAGTCTTTTTGCATCAAAAAGGTGTCAGTGGTCTTAAAGTCCTGCTTGTAAATGTATTATATATCATTGTTATTAATAATTGTCTTATTACATTTAACAGATCGCACACACCCTGTCCTCTGGACCAACAGCTGTCACCTCCAGCACAGCCTCTGCCCCCCCTCTCAGCATCCTACCAGCCACACTCTCCATCGCAACTGTTGCTCTCTCTGGGGCACCTACCCTGGCCAGTGCAGCCTCTGCCTTTCCTCTCTCTGCCGCCTTTACAGTGGCTGCCTCTGCTGCTGCAGCTGCAGCTACAGCTGGTTCAAGAATGGCCACCGCCACCCAAGCAGCCCCTGAGAAACAGCTGGTTAGTCTTTTTGCATCAAAAAGGTGTCAGTGGTCTTAATATCCTGCTTGTAAATGTATTATATATCATTGTTATTAATAATTGTCTTATTACATTTAACAGATCGCACACACCCTGTCCTCTGGGCCAACAGCTGTCACCTCCAGCACAGCCTCTGCCCCCCCTCTCAACATCCTACCAGCCACTCTCTCCACAGCAACTGTTGGTCCCTCTGGGGCACCTACCCTGGCCCCAGCAGCACCTGTGCAACAGTTGGTAAGTCTTAGTTCAGTTAAGTCCATTATGACTTCATTTGATAATCACCAATGTTCTTCTAATTAGACATATGGATATGGATGAGTGTTTTTGCGTTACCTTGACATGTTTTGACTGATGTCACCTGATGTTGCTGTGAAGTGTAACATCAGGGTGTGTGACACATCACAGCAACATCAGGTGACTCTTGTGAGGAAGACACCACATGCAGTCAAAATATGGTAAGGTAAAGCAAAAATACTCATCCATATCCATATGTCTGATTAGAAGAACATCCTACAGTAGTTGGTGAGTGTTTTGTGACTGTTGGACTGTGACAGCTGTACTTTTCTAGTTGTGTTATTGTGTTTTAATTTTGATGTATACGCTTATTTTTTTTCCAGGCTGTTGATGAGCGTGGCATCCCAGGGATGGACAGAGTGGATTGCCTGGCAGAGTACTTGGTGGGTCTGAGGACAGAAACTGGTCATACAATAAACAGTCAGCAGGCCAGTACAATAATAGCCCTGTGGCAGAACCTTCTGCCATATGACCAGGAACGGGTGGCCTATGCTGCACGTCACCAGGTGCGCCTTATCACAGGACGCTTCAGGTGCTCTAAAAAGAGACCTGAATTTACGCCTGGTGTGGAGAGCACAACCCGTTGTGTGATAGCATCTTCAGGATCTCCTGCCCAGTGGCCAGACTGTAGTCGTCTTGTGGAGTCCATCTGTGTCAAGCTCTGTAACATTCACAAGAGCCCCAAAAAACAGGGCAGTTACAGCCTGACAAGATGGACTCTGACTGATTTTGACTGACTACAGCAAGATCAGGCAGCTGGTCCTGGGGAATGCCACTGTGATGCAGGGCACCACTCTGCAGTTGTTTGACATCAATCAAACAACCCTGACTCAGTGGCACAATAAGAGAATCAAAAGGCAGGACAGTAGTATTCTGCTGCAAGGGGTCAACCTGCCTGACTCTGTCCCTGTTGCTACAAGGCCTCTTCCGCTTGTGCAACAGCGCCCTCCTGCCTTACCTCCACGGCCTGGTCCCCACCATCATTACCACTTGCCCCAGAGTACAGTTGGACAGGCCGTGGATAAGCGGAAGTCAACAGCACAGAGGCAATTATTCAGTCAGCCACCACCTCCAGCTCCAGTAATTCCAAACCCCAGCCCCTTCATTGTGCCAGTTCTGTTTGTTAATCCAACTGAAAACAAACAGATTGCGCCGTCTGGCCCCCTGCCGTCACCACCGCCAACCCGGAGAGTTTACACCCGCACCGTGGATAAAAACAAATGCCGTCAGTGTCAGCTGCCACGCCTAAAAGAAAATGGTCATGGGCAGTATTATGGTCATATATACTGTCCCAGAAACAACACAATGCCACTGGAACAATGGATGGAGGAGATGAGGAGAAAGAGGGACGGGGAAAAAATGGTGTGACATTCTTTGTCAATATGTACATAATATAATGTAAATAGTTTTAAAAGAAAAAAAAGTCTTAATTTTCTCCTGTTCTAATTTTGCTGACTTCATTCATTTTCTTCTTTTGTTAATTTATTCTATTTATTTTACTTATTTTGTTTTGGTTATTTATCTTTTTTTTATTCTATTTTAAATTGTTTCTTGTTCTAAATTTTCCTAACTTTAAATATTTTCCGTTTTTGTTTATTTATTGTATTTATTAAGGACCGAGCCAGTCAAGGACTGGTTTCATTTTGGTATTTATCATTTATTTATTCTATTTTAAATTGTTACTCTTGTTCTAATATTTCCTAAATTTATTTTCTATATTTGTTCATTTATTGCTTTTATGTCATTTAGGTTATTTATTATTTATTTTTTTCTATTTTTAATTGTTTAATTTATTCCTGTTTTTATTGCTTCAGGTTTTCTGGTTTAATTTCACATATGTTTGTGAGTGTTTGTGTGTGTGAAATTAGTAATAAATTTGTTAGATTTCAGTGAGTGTCTTCAGTTTTCTCATTCATAGAAGACAATTACATTCTTGCAGTAAGACGATTATTGCTGCAGTACATAATTCAGACATTTTAAAATTACTATAAAAGTACATTTAGTTACATTTGATAACACTTGGCAGTAGTTTGTGTTACAAGTGTCATGTTCCAATGGTGGAATCGAACCTACGACCTTTGGATCAAGAGCCTCCTATGCTATTTTACAGTACAGTGTCATGTTTGGTTAGATTTCTCAAATTAATAGTCCAGAATATGTGTGCTTTCACTTGTTATGGACAGAAGAGACACATAATTACAAGTTCCTTTCATTTTTTTCTTCATTTTCTCAAAATTTCTCCTCTTTTCCTTCATATTTCTCCTTCCCCCTTTCTCCCCCTCTTTCCTTCTTCTTCCCCCCACCATACAGACTATTGTTCCCCAGCTTTAGCTCAGCTGGGAGAGCGTTAGACTGAAGATCTAAAGGTCCCTGGTTCAATCCCAGGTTTCAGCAACAACCCAACACTGTCTGGACTGTGGAGCCGCCACACTTGTGTCAGGTACTGCAGCACAGTCATGTGGGGCTCACCATAGTGCAACCTCTGAATGGCGACAATGGCCAAATGAGGAAAAACTTGCATCGAGCAAACCTCTTCATCTTGTGCTACAGCAACTTTATACAGAAAGCGTGGCATTTTGGGAACCACAGTCTGATGGGGGTTGACTGGCAATTGCTGGTTACTCACCATTGTTAAAAAGTGTCATTTGAGCCACACTGCAACTGGCCGAGATGGTTGCTTTTAAAAGACTTTGAAGTACGAGAGAGATATAACCAGCCACAAGAGCAATATGGGATGCTGGCTCAACTCGTCCACTGGGTTGATGCCAGATTTGAGCAAAAACAAATCTGCGTTCTCTTTGTGACGCGACCACAATACGGGATCCTGAGTCTGCTTGTCACAGCCTTATGGAAATGGTTGCACTTTTACCTTTGCAGCTGCTTTTGTTTTGGAAAAAAAACTCTCGCTGTTTTATTCAGAGCCTGGATAGCTCAGACGGTAGAGCATCAGACTTTTAATCTGAGGGTCCAGGGTTCAAGTCCCTGTTCAGGCGCTAGGAGTAATCTTTGCCCGTCCCTGGGGCTACTGAAGCCAGAACCAAATTGCTGCTCATTTATAGTACAACCATGTACATCTGCTGCACTTTGTACACTTGTCACCTCCAGGTGAACTGGCAGTGAAAAGGGCACTTTTCAAACCTTACACCACGGTTTTGTTCTTGTAAATGCAAGGAAGACTTTTTTAACGTGACTAGTGTTAGTGTCGGGGCTCCTAAATGGTGTGGTGAATGGTGAAAAGTGCCAATTTTGCCCTTGTGTAGGCCGAAATAGCTCAGCTGGGAGAGCGTTAGACTGAAGATCTAAAGGTCCCTGGTTCAATCCCGGGTTTCGGCAACAACCCAACACTGTCTGGACTGTGGAGCCGCCACACTTGTGTCAGGTACTACAGCACAGTCATGTGGGGCTCACCATAGTGCAACCTCTGAATGGCGACAATGGCCAAATGAGGAAAAACTTGCATCGAGCAAACCTCTTCATCTTGTGCTACAGCAACTTTATACAGAAAGCGTGGCATTTTGGGAACCACAGTCTGATGGGGGTTGACTGGCAATTGTTGGTTACTCACCATTGTTAAAAAGTGTCATTTGAGCCACACTGCAACTGGCCGAGATGGTTGCTTTTAAAAGACTTTGAAGTACGAGAGAGATATAACCAGCCACAAGAGCAATATGGGATGCTGGCTCAACTCGTCCACTGGGTTGATGCCAGATTTGAGCAAAAACAAATCTGCGTTCTCTTTGTGACGCGACCACAATACGGGATCCTGAGTCTGCTTGTCACAGGAAGACCTGAAGCCTTATGGAAATGGTTGCACTTTTACCTTTACAGCTGCTTTTGTTTTGGAAAAAAAAACTCTCGCTGTCTTATTCAGAGCCTGGATAGCTCAGACGGTAGAGCATCAGACTTTTAATCTGAGGGTCCAGGGTTCAAGTCCCTGTTCAGGCGCTAGGAGTAATCTTTGCCCGTCCCTGGGGCTACTGAAGCCAGAACCAAATTGCTGCTCATTAATACTACAACCATGTACATCTGCTGCACTTTGTACACTTGTCACCTCCAGGTGAACTGGCAGTGAAAAGGGCTCTTTTCAAACCTTACACCACGGTTTTGTTCTTGTAAATGCAAGGAAGACTTTTTTAACGTGAGTAGTGTTAGTGTCGGGGCTCCTAAATGGTGTGGTGAATGGTGAAAAGTGCCAATTTTGCCCTTGTGTAGGCCGAAATAGCTCAGCTGGGAGAGCGTTAGACTGAAGATCTAAAGGTCCCTGGTTCAATCCCGGGTTTCGGCAACAACCCAACACTTTCTGGACTGTGGAGCCGCCACACTTGTGTCAGGTACTGCAGCACAGTCATGTGGGGCTCACCATAGTGCAACCTCTGAATGGCTACAATGGCCAAATGAGGAAAAACTTGCATCGAGCAAACCTCTTCATCTTGTGCTACAGCAACTTTATACAGAAAGCGTGGCATTTTGGGAACCACAGTCTGATGGGGGTTGACTGGCAATTGCTGGTTACTCACCATTGTTAAAAAGTGTCATTTGAGCCACACTGCAACTGGCCGAGATGGTTGCTTTTAAAAGACTTTGAAGTACGAGAGAGATATAACCAGCCACAAGAGCAATATGGGATGCTGGCTCAACTCGTCCACTTGCCACTTGGTTGATGCCAGATTTTAGCAAAAAACAAATCTGCGTTCTCTTTGTGAAGCGACCACGATACGGGAGAGATATAACCAGCCACAAGAGCAATATGGGATGCTGGCTCATGGTTGGCTGGGTTTCAAGATGAGATATATACATAATACATATACATACAAGTTGCTGTTGGGACGGATGTGGGTGCATTGTCCATGATGCCCGACATGGTTCTCACATTTTGTGATATTTGCACAGTGTGGTCCACAAGTGTCACCAAATTTCAAATCCTGCTAACTACCTTTGTGTGTGTCAGTGCAAAGCTCTTGTTGTTGCAGAGGGGCTCCAACTGGTGAGGGCTGATGCTAAGCAGATTTTTCAGATGGTAGGACTCCTGGGGCTTTAGAAAAACCATAGGATTCAGTACAATCATTACATTTCAGATACCTGTAAAATAAAAACAATCCTTGACTTCAGAGTTACCTAATACTGCTTGTCCAACTTCATTAAGAACAATGTCGTGCAGAGTATGTAATTCATGTCCTCTCTTGAGCTGCTTTTTCAGAAGTTTTTCATTTGTGTTGCTGTTTCGATGATGCACCAGGTTTCTCATCATAAAAATGTGTGTTGACGGTGCCATGTTATTGAGAAAGTAGTTGTTTTTCTGCAGAGCTGAAAACAGCTGCTTGGCCACTTGACTATTCAAAGAACCCTGAAGTTCTGGGACAAGGTTGATCCTTCTTAACACCTCCCTTGGATCATTGGTGTTGGCCTCGTGGAATTTGTCATACAGGGCATAATGGTCTAAAGAACCAGTGCAAGGATGCCCATCTGTGTCAGGATTTTGTAGCTTTTCAGTCAACCATGGAAGAGGAATCTCAAGCTTTCCCAGCTGAGCTGCTGTGACACTGTCTTGGGTTGGTGCAGCCAGTCTCCCTTCATGTGGCTTAAAAGGTAGTGTGGTTGGGACACAGAGGTTAGCATGAGTTGCCAAACCACAAGCAAAATCGTAAACAGAAACATTTGGGAGGTGTTTCCAGGACAAAAGAAGATCAGCGAAATCTCTTGGAGACTGTGCCCTCAGGTTAAAATTTAAACTGTATGCAACACCATGAGGGCACAGAATCACTGACCAGCCACCTTTAAAGGAAAGTTGAAAAGCTATATAGTAAATGCAAATAACAAATCAAATTGTTCAAATAACAAATCAAATTGTTCAAATAACAAATCAAATTGTTTTTATGACCTATGTGACTCTTACCAGAAGCTCCCCAGATTTTCTGAAAGATCTTGTCATATGTGTGTCTGTTTTTCATTTCATCCCTGAGTCGGGTGATGAGGCCCATGCGGGATCCCTTGTCATCTAGATTGCAGGCCTTGCACAGCTTTCTCACTGCTGAAACCTTTTTAAATACAGAAAATGAGAAATCAAGTTAAACATTAAATACACGATGCATCTCAAATATACAAACAATTAATAACTTTACCTTTTGCTTCATGAGTTCATCAACGAGGCGATCCTCTGAGACCATGCTGAGCTCTGCTTCAGCGGGAGACTTTGAATGGGAGACCCTCTCAAATTCTGTGTTTAACACAGTATCAGTTCTTCGTGTATTTTTCCCAATCCACAGGGCCCAGTGTTCAAAACTTGGATGGACAGCAAACATGTTTTTTGCATGGCCTGGGGAAAAAATACACCAAGTGATTTTTTTGTATGGTAAAGTGCACTGATCCATTAAATAAAGGTAATAAATATAGAGAAATTTGAGAGGATGTAAATACTTGGGAAAAAGGCACAAGAAATCATCTCCAACTGTACAGAGTCCCAGAACTCTTTGATGTCAACTTCCCCAGTGAAGTTGTCAGGGACCTCTCTTATGTCACTCACTGAAAGAAAATAAAAACCTGTAATTTACAGTCTCTTCATTACACACACACACACACGCGCGCATGCACGCGATATTGCGACTTACCAGGCAGGTTGAAAACTCCTTTCTTGTGTAGGTCCATCACAACAACAGGAGGATGGTACCCACAGCAAGTACATGAATATGAGTAGTCATGGCTTGTCAATGCCTCAAAGTGGAGGTAGGCATGGAGGACAGTATTTCTTGACTCCTAAGTTTCTCGAGTGAGTCCACCACCTTGGAAACTGTTCCACAAAGGGCCCTGTGGCTGCAGGTCTTTGTTTCAACCAAGCAGCAGCGCACCTGACCTGACTCATTAAATCAACTGATCTCAATTTTCAGAGAGTTGACTGGTCAAACTGTGTGCTCTTGGTTGACTGGAACAAAAACCTGTCACATGGCCCTTTTAGAGAAATAAAGAAGCTCCAAGAAACTCAGATTTCCTTATCATGAAAGTTCTATTGTCAGGTTTTGGGAGGACTGGACCAAATGCAGACCAAGAAATGCGGGTGTGGTGGAACAAAAGATGTTTATCAACTTACAGAACAAAAACTCAAGGAACACTGGGGGAAAACACAGGGCATGGAACACAAGGTAGAAAACGCAGATGATCAAACAAAGACAAAAGGAGGTCTCTGTTGGATGTAACTCCATAATGTAACTAGCCTCTGGGAGGCTGGCTGGAAGTTTTTTATGCCTGTAGGCGTAGTGAACAAGCTGCTTCAAGTTCTCAGCAGATGGTGGATACACAGTGCCTTGTTGCTGTTGGGGTGTAATTTGGGCAATCTCTGTTCGAAACATGTCCGGGTTTGTCTGAAATAGATGCCACTTACTGATGTTTTTGTGGACACAGGACAATCTAGGTTTAGCACAAGGACAATGCCAGGCGTTAGCTGGTGAGTTGTAGGTTACCATCACCCTCCCAAGGCGACTGTAATGATGTAAAGTCGGCTCATGGACTGAAAAGCAAAATTTCTTAGGGTACTTTTCAAATGACACCTCCACACAGAGAGGGACATGAGCCTTCAGGGCAATTTTTTGCCTTTTTATGCACGTCGCCTTCTTAGCATCACCAAAATATTTCAAGTTGACCATTTTGGACAGCACTTCTTCCTTGAGCCATTCCTCTGTTGTAATTTCCGTGCAATGTTCAAGTGAACGGATGTGTTCACACTGGCTGAAGTTCAACCCAATTCTTACTGCCATTAATGATATTGTCTGCAGTCTTCAAGCTCACACTGCACCTTATGCTGGTGGCCCCAGGTTTTTTTTTTGGACTGCAGATATTCCATTTGTGGCATCCAAACAGACACTTTTCAATGTGCTCACTGTTATATCCCTCTTCTTATATTCAAATATTTTTATTGAATTTTCAATTCAACAATTCCACAATTATTACGTACATATACGACCATACAACCAACAAAAAAACAACAACAAAAAACATTACTACAACGGGGGGGGGGGTTAAGCGTCAGGGTTATCGTTATCTTGTGCAGGCACAGAACATTTCTCATTAAAATAATCAATAAACGGCTGCCACACATTGTAGAATTTCTGAGTACAGCCTTGAGGAGTATCTCAATTTCTCCAGCTTCAAATGTGCGAGTACTTCCTCAAGCCAGCGTTTATGTGTTGGAGCATTTGGGCTTTTCCAATTAACAAGAATTAATTTCCTGGCAAGAAGTGTGACAAAAAGCAACCATACTTGCTTGATTTGCTGAGAATGTGATCCCTTCCGGTAAGGCACCAAATATTGCCATAATTGGATTGGGGCTGATCCTTTTCTTACAAACATAGGAGATGCCATCAAAGATAGGTAGCCAGAAGGAGCTCAACACTGGGCACGACCAAAACATGTGGCCAAGGGTGGCCTCCACCTGGTGACATCTTTCACATCTTGGATCTACACATTGGCATATAGCGTAGCCAGTCTGCTCCGGGAAAGGTGAAACCTGTGAAATATCTTAAACTGAATTAGACCATGTCTGATACAGATAGATGATGCAGTTGCCAGGTCACATCCGGTATCTGCAGATTGAGATCCTCCTCCCATTTGGTCTTTATATGGTGAAGGGAAGGAGAAGCTACATTTTGGATTGTATCATATAAAAAAGAAACAAAGCCTTTTGTTTGTGGATCCCTGCTAACACAATCATGGATCCAGTCTTCCTCTATGGCTACTAGGGAAGGTGAAAAACATGTCTTAGTGTAATTTCGAATCTGCAGATATCTGAAGAAATGGGTGTTTGGAATGCCCAAACGCACCTTTAGATAGTCAAATGAAATAAAAAGGCCATCTTTAAAGAAATCCTTTACACATATGAGACCTCTACTTTTCCACAGCTTAAATGCTGGATCTATGAGAGAGGGAGGAAAAAAGGGGTTGGCAAGGATGGGACTTAATAGAAGCGGTTTCTTATGTCCAAAATGTACTCTGAATTGTGACCAGATTCGGAGGGAGTTCCCAATTATTGGATTATTTGTGTGATAGCGCTTGCTAATCGGCATCGGAGCACACACCAAGGCAGCCAGTGAGTTGGGGGAGCTAGAGTGTTGTTCCATAAGTAACCATACTGGTGCCTCATGTTCAGGGATGTTAGATGTCCAATATGAAAGGGCATGAAGGTTAGCTGCCCAGTAATAGTGCATTAGGTTTGGTAATGCTAAACCCCCATTTTCCCTGGGCCTCTCTAGAAAAGTTCGCCTAATTCGTGGCACAGTTCTGTTCCATATAAAGGTGGATATGCATTTATTGATTTCAGTAAAGAATGCTTTAGGAATAAATGTGGGGATCGTCTGAAAAAGAAATAAGAATCGTGGCATTATAGCCATTTTTATGGAGTTAATTCTTCCTGCCAAAAATAATGGAAGGGACGACCATCTTGTCAAGTCTTGTTTAGTTCTGTCCAGTTCCACCTTAAAGTTATTTTTAAAAAGATCCTTGAATCTCTCAGTAACATGTACACCTAGGTATTTAAAGGAGTCATATGTAATCTTAAAGGGGAACATGTCAAGAGGCCTCTGCTTTGCAGCCACACAGGAAAAATTAAGCTCTTTGAAAAGTTTATTTTGTAACCAGAAATTACCCCAAATTTAGTGATAAGGTCTAATGCAACAGGTATCTGGGTGTGAAAGGTACAAAAGGAGATCATCACAGTATAATGAGAGTTTATGGTTGAGGCCACATCGGTCTATGCCCAATAAGCTGGTATTTTCCCTCAAGGAGACAGCCAGACGCTCAACAGCGATATTGAACAATAGGGGTGACAGGGGACACCCTTGTCTTGTACCCCTGAAAATCGGAAAATAGTCTGATATAAGGTTATTTGTGCATACAGAAGCCTGTGGATTAGAATACAAAAGATTTACCCAGCTACAAAATTTCTGTCCAAACCCAAACTTTCTAAGAGCTGCAAATAAATAATTGTACTCCACCCTGTCAAAGGCTTTGTGTGCATCTAATGATATTAGTACCTCTTGCGTGTGACTGTCGTTTGGTGTATATAGTATGTTAAAGAGGCGACGTAAATTGCCAGCTAGTTGCCTGCCAGTCATAAAGCCTGTCTGATCTCTGTGAATTATATTGTGTATGGTTGGTTCAAGTCTCGCTGCAAGGTTCTTTGTTAAGATTTTATAATCAGAGCAGAGTAAGCTGATTGGTCGGTAAGAGTCACATTTTAGCGGATCTTTACCCTTTTTGAGAAGAACAGATATAGTTGCCTGTGTCATCGTTAAGGGTAGAGTTTTCCTTTGAAAGGCTTCTTCGTATACTTCGCATAGAAGTGGCACCAGTTTAACAGAAAAGGCTTTATAAAATTCATCAGGGTAGCCGTCAGGGCCAGGCGACATCCCGGATTTGGATGTTTTAATGGCCCTTTCAATTTCAGCCTGTGTTAGTGGTTTCTCAAGTGCGTTGATACTGTCCTGGCATGGAGACGGCATATTTAAATTATTGAAAAATTCTGTAATCAGAGTGTCGTCACCTGCTTCAGATTTATATAAGTTTTTGTAGAATCCTCGAAATTGTTTATTAATACTTTTTTGTTCTGTGGTGCTACCGCCATTATCTAATCCAATTTCAGTAATGAAGCTTGTCGCCGCAGACTGTCTAAGTTGATGCCTTAAGAGCTTGCCAGCGCGTTCTCCGGATTCATAGTAGTTCAAACGTGATTTTCGATGTAAATCCTCGGCACGGTCAGTCATTATAATGTCATACTCAGTTTAAAGTGAAATTCTTTCCCGGTAGAGATTTTCAGAGGGTGTCGATGAATGTTCCTGATCAATAGCGCAGATCCTGATCTCTATTTCTGAAAGACGTTTTGCGTTCTTTTTGTTGGCACTGGCAGTATAGGATATTATTATTCCCCTTAGATAGGCTTTTAGTGTTTCCCATAGGCAGCCTTTACTTATCTGTGGGTCTTGATTGGTTTCCATATATAGATCAATATGATTGGATATGTATTTAACAAAATCTTGATTAGACAGGAATATTCATATGGGTCCAAAGCAAAATGACAGTGGCTGCTTGCACATATCTATTATATGCATTTAAAGAAAAAGATGAGAGAGAAAAACTCTGATTGTAGAGAAAAAAAAACAAATACAAAAAAGAGCAGCCAACCTTTGGTCCAATGCTCAAATTAGAGGAGGTAGTATGTTATAATGAATGATCAGATCAACCAGGATAGAGAGAGAGAGAGAAGAAAAAAAAACAAAAAAACAATAACGATCCAGCCAGTATGTTACAAGAGAGGCTGTACACATATTAGAGCTGACATAAGTGACCTACATCTTACATGTTAGTCTTGGCTATAGAATGTCAGTATCAGTGCTGCTTGCATCATACATACAGTAGCCTACATGTAAAAGAAGTGGATGCGATCTCACCAAAGTGGCATCAGTCGGCCGCAGTAACCAGTTTTTCCAGCACATATGTTTTGGTTTTGTCGGGATCTTTGAAGCTCATCCGGGTCCCATCTTCCAAAGTGATCCTGAGATCCGCGGGGTACCACAGCCCAAAGCAGATGCCCTTGCAGGAGCGCAACAGGTTGCGCACCTCGTTGAAAGCTGATCGTTGTCTGGTGACAGCCTGGGTGTAGTCTGGCAAAACACGAACTGTGTCCCTGTCGCTCGTTTTTAGCTTTGCAGCCTTCCTCAAAATCTCTTCCTTCTCCTGAAAGTAATGGCATCTCGCATTGAAAGCCCTTGGTGGCTGGTTGTCCTGCATTGGCTTGCTTCTCAGGGCGCGATGAGCCCGGTCCAAATCGGTGTCTTGTCCAGATGTAGTAACGCTCGCAGCATGTCGGCGATGAACTGAGCAGGCTGTTTTCTGCTCTCCTGACCCTCTCTCACTCCGACCACTCGAATGTTGCATCGCCGCGACCTTGCTTCCAAATCCTCAGCTCTATCTTCCAGCGTTATGATCTCCTTCTTCATCAAAGTCACCTCCTGTTCCAACGCGGTAGTTGTGTCCGACTGCTCGGTGGCCGCCGTCTCCAGGTGAGTCACACGTCCCTCCAGCGCTGCACAGCGGGCCTCGGCCAGCTCGTTAGCCTTCTTAAACTCACTCTGCAGGACCTCAATTTGAGTGCGTAGTTCCGTACTCTGTGCCTCTGCCTTCTGGTCGATCTTGGCAATTAGTTTGTTTTTCAGATCACGTATGGCTTGTATAGAGGAAGACTTAGCGGTACTCTGGGTCGAGGTGGCCTGGGAGCTATCGTTAGCTTGCTTAGCAGTCCCGCGTGTGTCAGGCATGGCGGTGTTTTGACTCGTTGAACTCGGCTCAGACAGTTGTATCTTCTACCTGGAGACTTTGACAGTCATAAAAGCCGTGAAAATGCGGTTATGAAGTCGAGCAGAAGCCTTATTAACAGGTGTCTGGTGTCAACCTCTGTCACCTCGTGTCCTCCCTACATGGCATCGCACCAGAAGTCCTATATCCTATATATCCCTCTTCTTACTGTGCTTCCTTTGTATATGTTTAGCCAAATTCTTTTTATGGCAGACAAGTTTACAATGAGGACATTGCACCTTCTTCTGGAGAAATCTCTTTGTTGTCTCCTGGGCAGTACATAAATGTGTCTCTCCAGAGGAAGGGTTGGCAGAAGGTGTGGAGGTAGAGGTAGCAGCATGCACCTTTATATCTGGTTGGGGAGGAGGAACAATTGAAATGGGGGAGACAGGTGGAATGGTGGATGGTGAAAGACGGGGAGAGGGTGTGGCAGGTAAGTCTGATGGTTGCTTTCGAGAGAGATATAACCAGCCACAAGAGCAATATGGGATGCTGGCTCAACTTGTCCAATGGGTTGATGCCAGATTTTAGCAAAAGCAATCTGCGTTCTGTTTGTGAAGCGACCACAATACGGGATCCTGAGTCTGCTTGTCACAGGAAGACCTGAAGCCTTATGGAAATGGTTGCACTTTTACCTTTGCAGCTGCTTTTGTTTTGGAAAAAAAACTCTCACTGTGTTATTCAGAGCCTGGATAGCTCAGACGGTAGAGCCTCAGACTTTTAATCTGAGGGTCCAGGGTTCAAGTCCCTGTTCAGGTGCTAGGAGTAATCTTTGCCCGTCCCTGGGGCTACTGAAGCCAGAACCAAATTGCTGGTCATTAATAGTACAACCATGTACATCTGCTGCACTTTGTACACTTGTCACCTCCAGGTGAACTGGCAGTGAAAAGGGCACTTTTCAAACGTTACACTGAAGTTTTGTTTTTGCAAATGCAAGGAAGACTTTTTTAACATGAGTAATGTTTGTATTGTGGGCCTTAAATGGTATGTAATGAAAATGTAATGCATCATAACAGTTACTCATTTGTTTACCTTCAATATGTGAACGCATGGCGAAAAGTGCTAATTTTCCTTTTGTGTAGGCCGAAATTGCTCGAAAACTGTACATGTGTGATGTGTGATGTGTGAAGAAACATTTTTTGTCTTAAGTTCATCATTAAACATACACTTATATTTAAAACTAATTTCATTAACATTTAACCACAGTAGCCAAAGAAATCCATTCTGCAGCTAACTGAGCCTTGAATGTTATTACTAATAAAAGGTATTGCTTGATTGCGGACCTTAATTGCTCAAATAGGTGAAAAGAAAACAGGAAATGTGATGTTGCATTTCTCCAGGAAACTCACCTGCTGGTAAAAGATCAAGTCAGACTTTAAAAAGGATGGGTGGCGAACGTGTTCCACTCCAATGTTAATTCTAAAGTTTGTGGAACAGCCACATTGATTCATAAAAAAATTCAGTTTAATGCAACCACTGTTATCTCAGATCCGCAAGGATGATTCGTGATGGTCTCAGGGCTCCTCTACCACAAGCCTGTGGTTCTGGTAAATATATATGCCCCAAATTGGGATGATGATAAGTTTATCGGCAAAGTGATGTCATTAATTCCAGATCTGAATTCACAACAATTGATTTTTGGTGGAGACTTAAACTGTGTGATGAATCCGGCACTTGACCGCTCCAATTCTAAATCTACAGAGACAGAAATTAGACAGAAATCTCCTGGCAGATGAGAGCTTTTGTGAAAATCATATCACAAAAAATTGATGACTTTATAAATTTCAACCAAAAAGATGACATTTCCCCTTCTCTCCTGTGGGAAACACTAAAGGCTGTAATCAGGGGTGAAATTATATCGTATTCAGCTAGAATGAGTAGGGTGAAAAGAATTAAGCAAGAGGAGCTAATTAAGGCCAAATCTATGGTGGATGCTCAGTACTCTGTTTCTCCCTCCCCTGAGCTCTACAAAAGGAAGCTGGACCTCCAAACACAATATAATTTACTATCAACTGAAAAAACAGAACGTCTCCTATTAAAATCACGGGGGTATATCTATGAGCATGGCGACAAAGCCTGACGTTTATTAGCACACCAACTTAAATGCCGCTCAGCCTCTCAACAAATCCCACAAATACGAAAAGATGATGGTGAACTAACTATTGACCCAGAAGAAATTAAAGAAACATCCACCACTTTTTATTCAAATCTGTATACATCAGAGATGACAAATGACTGCTCTGATATGGAACATTTCTTCAACAACCTCCAGGCTCCTTCTGTAACAACAGTTCATAGGACTGAAACTGAGCTCCCGCTAAATCGTACAGAAATCATTACTGCAATAAAAGCAATGCAAAATGGCAAGACACCGGGCCCAGATGGGTTCCCCATAGAGTTCTATAAAAAGTTCTCTGACAAACTAATAACAACTTTACTTGATATGTTTAATGACTCTTTGCTCCATGGATCACTTCCACAGACATTGACTGAAGCCTCCTGCTGAAGCCAGGTAAAGAGAGCACAGAATGTGGCTCGTATCTTCCCATCTCCCTCCTAAACTGTGACGTGAAGCTCTTGGCCAAAGCCCTTGCCCTGCGCCTAGAAACCACAATGCATGACGTGATATCTGCTGACCAAACTGGTTTTATTTGGGGCCGTCATTCATTTACAAATGTGCGTCGACTCCTAAATGTTATCCACTCTCCTGCGTCCAGCACGATGCCTGAGGTGGTTATCTCGCTGGATGCAGAAAAAGCGTTTGATAGGGTAGAATGGGGATATTTATTTGCTTGTTTAAAGAAATTCGGATATGGCCCTAATTTTATTTCATGGATTAAACTTTTGTATACCTCACCCAAAGCCTCTGTAACCACGAATGGTAAACGCTCACAATATTTTCAGCTGTCAAGGGGCACCTGTCAGGGCTGCCCAATCAGTCCATTGTTATTTGCCTTGGCCATAGAGCCCTTGTCTATTACACTCAAAATATTACCATCAATTGTTAGGATTCATGGGGGGGGGGGCACAGAGTATCTCTTTATGCAGATGATTTGTTAATGTATGTATCTGACCCTGTTTCATGTGCTCCCCATATTATTCATGCCCTGAGGAGTTTTGGCGCTTTTTCTGCGTACAAACTGAACTTCAGTAAAAGCGAATGTTATCCTGTTAACGATTTGGCAGGATGATGCTCTACTCTTCAAAATCTCTAAAAATGGCTTTAAATATTTAGGCATTAATATCACAAGGGACATGCAAAGTCTTCACCAAGAAAACTTCTGTCCGTTGTTTGAGAAAGTCAAATTAGACCTAAAGAAATGGAAACCACTTCATCTGTCCTTAGCAGGGAAAGTGAATTGTATAAAAATGAATGTGCTCCCCAAGTTTCTTTATCTGTTTCAATGTATCCCACTTTATCTTCCTAAACTTTCTTTAAATCTATTGATAAGGCTTTAATTTCATTTATATGGGACGGGAAAAAGCGGTAAAATACGGAACTGTTACAAAGGCCTAAAAACCAAGGTGGCTTAGCTCTTCCGAATTTTTGTCATTATTATTGGGCCTCAAATGTTCAAAAAATCATGTATTGGCTCCATACTCCTGACGCAGACTGGTGCCACTTCGAAGCTGCATCTTGCTTCTCCACCTCTCTTAAAGCTCTGGTCACCTCCAGCCTACCCTTCTCTTTCTTACAATACACTAACAATCCTATCGTCATAAACACCCTCAAAATATGGGCTCAATTTAGACGAGACTTTGGTTTTAAAAACCTTCTCCATCTAAGTCCCATTCACAATAATCACCTTTTTCCCCCAGCTAGGTTAGACTCTGAATTTATTCTCTGGCAGAGACGAGGCATTCATAATTTTAACGATATGTACATAGACTCTATTTTTGCAAGCTTTGATGACTTAGCACACAAATTTGGACTCCCTCGGTCTAGTTTATTTCGATATTTTCAAGTCCGCCATTTCCTTCAACATCACGATCCCAACTTGCCATACATAGCATCTCCTTCTGCTTTAGATGATTTGTTAAAATCCACATTCAAGACTAAAGGACTTATCTCAAGAATTAGTGATTGTATAACCTCTTTTAAAAACACGACAGTGGCAAAGATTAGAGCAGATTGGGTAGATGAGCTGGGGGAAGACTTGGAAGAGGAGATTTGGGAGAATGCTCTTTTAAGAGTAAACGACAGTACCTCCTGTGCCAAATTAAGCATCATTGTTTCTGAGGTATGGATTAATGCTAGCTCGTTGAGGGTTATACAGCAGACAAGATGCGGTGTCGGTCAGGACACAGGAATAAGGACAGGATATGTCGTCTTTGCCGGCAAATCTGAAGACTGCAGTGATTTATTGAACACTCAGTGTTGTCACAGTTCTGGAAATAATGATAATGACAAATCACATTATACACCATCATCTCCATAATAATAAATGTGCTTACATAAGCAGAAAAATATACACGACTCTCCTGTACAAGTGCAACAATAATACCAACATAAATAAACCAACAGAAATACGTATTAGCCATAATAATAGGTTAACTGGTCCAACAGCTCCGTCTACTGGCTAGACCGGGTATTAAATAAACAATGGCACGACGCACATGTCGGTCCCCTGCTAAGCAATTAACCACCAGAACTACGTCAAGTTACCGACTACTAGCTCAATGGACACTCAAACACTCCCAAACATCAGCATTCACATTCTACTCATAAACAATATTAAACAACGGACCTCCTCTATAGACAAAAAACCCACGTGAGAGTTAACGAGGTGCATCGCAATAAACACAATATAGAACGATACTTACTTCGTGCATCCACTTAACACTGGGAGTAGCACAATAAACACACTCCAAACAAAAACAACCTTAGTTAAAGGCAAATTATACTAAAGGTCCCACAGGTGTGTCCAGGTGTGAAAACAGAAAGGAAAAAAGTCTGGTTGTCGGCTCACTGCTCCGCTGGAGGTGATTACGTCACATCCCCTAAAAGCACCTTCAAAATAAAAGCCTTTAATACAGCCGCCCCCAAATGTGCATGGCACATTTGCATCAAATGAAGGCTCAGTCAGTCTTAGAGGTCGGAGGAGGATCTTCCTCTCCAGATGGGAGAGCTGGTAACATCACTAACCGGGCTACTGGCCGTGTGAAGATGTGTCCTTTAATGTTGACATCAGCGGATCTGACACAACCATCATCACTGCGATGGACCTTGACCACACGCCCAATTGGCCACTGGGCCCGTGGTAGCTGGGGCTCCACCAACATGATGACTGCATTATCTTGTAGGTCAGGAGGAGAAGATTGCCATTTCTGTCTAGTCTGTAGACCAGGTAGGTATTCCCTTATGAACCTGGACCAGAATTGATCCGCCAGGATCTGGGAATGTCGCCAGCGCCTACGGCTTAGGATCTCAGTCTCTGGGTACACCACCTGAGGGAGCGAACCATCAGGCCACCCCATGAGCAAACTGTTTGGTGTCACAGGATCAATGTCGGCTATGTCAGCTGATACATAGCCTAATGGTTTTGTGTTGAGGATGGCCTCGACTTCCAGGAGCACGGTGAGTAGCACTTCTTCCGGAACTGATTGTGATCCAACAGACGTGTAAAGCGCTGACTTGACTGACCGAACTTCCCGCTCCCAGACTCCACCGAAATGGGGAGCAGCAGGCGGATTAAAGTGAAACTTGATCTTCTGACGGGCAAGCTGCTGCGGTTTCCCTGAGTTCCGGTTCGGCTCCTTTGAACTTAGTCCCTTGGTCTGACCATAGTTCAGCAGGAGTCCCTCTTCTGGCGATGAACCGCCTCAACGCCATCAAATAGGCGTCAGAATCCATATTCTTGAGGAGATCCAGATGTACGGCTCTGGTCGTCAAACACTTAAAGATGATTCCCCAGCGTTTCTCTTGACGTCTGCTTACTTTCACAATCATGGGCCCAAAACAATCCACGCCAGTGAAGTAAAAGGTGGGTTTGTGTAATCTGAGGCGAGCCTCCGGAAGGTCGGCCATCCTTGGAATAGAAGGCTGGCCCCTCCAACGCTGACACTCAGCGCAGGCTCGTTGATGCTTACGGACTGCCTCTCGCCCTCTGATGATCCAGAATGATCTCCGCAGCTCTGAAAAAACTCGCTCGGGACCTGGGTGATGCAGATCACTGTCATACTTCTGGACGAGCAGATGTGTCACTGGATGAGTGGCATCAAGGACGACAGGATGTAGGGGGACGTCAACATCCTCCAATCGTCTGAGCCGACCACCCACTCTTATTAGGCCAGAGGTTAAATCGAGGACAGGTGCTAAGGTGCGTAGGCGACTTGCGGGTGACACCGGTTTCCCTGTAGCAAGGAGCTTATGGTCCTCAGGAAAGGACTGCTTCTGAGATCTCAGTAGGATTCTGGTTTCTGCTTGCTGATAATCCTCAGCTGTGGGTGGGGTACTAGAGGAGGTCTTTCCCTGGAGCTCTTTGACGGTGTCATACATGAGTTCTTGCCAGGAACTATATCTTCTATCATCTGGCCCACAGTCAGTAGGTGATGTGACTGTAGCTCCGCAAAAGGCAGTCTTACGGAGCTCTGTGTCATCCTCTGGAGGTGTAGCGTTGGGCCTTTCTGGCCAGCTGTCTGGGCTTCGCAGCAGGAAGGGAGGTCCCTGGGACCATCTGTTTGGATCCTTAAGCTCTTGCAGAGTTTTACCTCTTGTTAGGTCATCTGCAGGATTTTGGTCCGAGTCCACATAGCGCCAGGTACAGTTCGCCGTCAGCTCCTGTATCTCGGCCACCCTTGCCCCGACGAACACCTTGAAGCGGCAGGACTGAGAATGGAGCCAGGTAAGCACCGTGGTAGAGTCAGACCACAGAGTGATGTGAGCCACCTCCAAGGTGAGTTCATTGGTGAGGAGACTGGCTAGTTGTGCTGCTACAAGAGCGGCACAAAGTTCCAGGCGTGGGATGGAATGTACACGTTTGGGGGCTACTCTGGAAAGAGCGAGGATAAAGGAGAGATTAATCCGGCCCTCTTTCGTCTTCGTCCTCAGGTAGGCCACAGCTCCGTAAGCTTGTTCCGAAGCATCGGCAAAGATGTGCACTTCGTGAGTGACAACCTCGAGGTCAAGGTTTGTGGGCATGTATGCCCGAGGAAGGGTAAGGAGAGGCAAGAACTTCAACTCATCCTCCCAGTTGGCCCAGGCTTGAAGCAGTACTGCAGGTAAGTTCGGGTCATCCCAACCTCGTTGCTTATCCCACAGTTGCCGGATGATGAGCTTCGCCCTGGTGGAGAAAGGCAACAGGTAACCTAAGGGGTCATATTGGGAAGCTAGGACCTTGTAGATGTTCCTCAGGGTCGGAACATCATAGGCCACTGGCCTGTGCTTGTAGCTCAGGGAGTCTCTCTCCCAGTTCCAGCTGAGACCCAGGGTGGATTCTTGAGGGTTGGCCTTGTCTTGTGCCAACCACAGGTCTAGGCTCTGCGATCGGGCCTCTTGTGGCAGGTGATTCAGGACACTTGGCTCATTGCAGGCCCACTGTCGGAGGTCGAAGCCTGCCGAAGACAGAAGATCTCTAAGGCGATCCACCAGCTGCTTGGCTTCCTCTGGAGTACGCATACTCTGTAAGCAGTTATCGACGTAGAAGCAATGGTTGACAGAGAACCTCATGATGTCTTCAGGCTGGCAATGATCAGTAACATGGCGCTGCAGTGCATACGTAGCACAACAGGGGCTACAGGTTGTACCGAAGGGCAGTACCTGCCACTCAAATACTCTTGGGGCCTCACCCACTTTCAGGTCACGCCACAGGAACCTCAGTAGAGGGTGATCTTCCGGAAGAAGACGGACTTGATGAAACATCCCCTTGATGTCTCCACTTACTGCGATGGGATGTTCTCGGAACCTCAGTAAGACACCCACCAAGGAAGCTCCAAGGGTGGGGCCAGGCAGTAAGTACTGGTTTAAAATTTGCCCAAGATATCGATGAGAGCAGTTAAAGACGAGTCGATCCTTCCCATTGTGAGTGACTAGGTGATGGGGAATATACCAACACTCTTCAGGTGGTTTCTCTTGGGTGACCTCCTGAACAGCACCTGCTTCAATGAGCTTCTGCATTTCTGCTCGGTAGATCGCTGCTCGCTCAGGATCTTTCAAGAGTCGTCGCTCCGTGCTTCGCAGAAGAGCCATGACTGACTCCTTAGGTGCCTGCAGTGGGGGCATGGCTGCATGACGTAGCAGTGGTGTAGCATACCTCCTCACTCCGTCGACCTTGATGCGAACTGTCTTGGTGTCCAGCAATGCAACTGCTTGTACGTCCTGTTTTGACCGAGTCACTTCTCTTTCTGGTCGGTGAGGTACAGTGTCCATCTGCCAGAGCTTCTCAACATGGCGATACAGCTCATCCATCTGTGGTGGGAGGGAGGTGAAGAGACACTGCACGGAATCAGCTGGCCGCCCCATGGAACGGACAGGACCTTGGAGGGTCCATCCCAACCGGGTGTGGACTGCTGCAGGGCCACCAGGCGGTCCGAGTCTGACTGGTTCTACAGGTGTTATGAGATGTGATTGATCAGAGCCGAGAAGGAGCGATGGCTTGGCATCCGTCAAGGCAGGTATGGGAAGACCACTAAGGTGTTTATACTTCTTCCGAAGTTGCTCTATGGGGTAAGTATGCTGAGCTAAGCTGAGGCGACTAGCTGTGAAGGCACCATCGATCTTATACCTGACCTTAGAGTTTGCAGCTGGAGAAACCTGGAAGGATATCTCGTGTCCATGTAGCACTTGGATGTCTTGCCGGACCATCTGCAGAGGAAGATCTTCCGGGGCACCCTTTATTCCCAGTGATTTGGCTGCAGCTGGTAACAACATGGACCGCTCTGAACCATCATCCAGCAGAGCGAAGTTGCTGAGACTACGCCCTTCGTGATGTAGAAGCACCGGGATGACCTACAACATGACCCGATTGCTGGCTCCAGGTCGGTCGAGGTAGAGGGAGTCAGAGGCAGAGCTCGTCAGGCAGCTCTCTTCCTTCCTTGCAGCCTCCTTATTGCTTCTCTCGGGCCTCAGGTTTATCTCATGAAGGGCTAGGAGGTGTTTCCCTTGACATATACTGCAGGGTTTCTTCAAGGTGCACTGAGCTGCTTGATGGTTCCGCGCACAGCGCCAGCACCGCTTGTTGACCTGAATCCACTCCTTGAGCTGCTCTTTAGAGAGTTTGGCGACCTCACTGCACTGACCGAGGTAATGTTCACCACTCTGACAGTATGCACAGTAGGCTTTCCTTGGCGGTATCTTCTTCACAGGACTGGACGTAGAGAGGTCCTCAGCCGGCTCTCCGAGACCATGTAGGACCGTCACCATGTGTTTCCCAGAGCGAATATCTGGTCTAGGAGGCTGTCGGTTGTAGGTTCTTGCGCTGACTTGGCTGTCAAAGCTCAGGCACCAGGACTCATAGCTGAGCCATTCTGACAGATCATGCAGGGTGTGTGAGGTCCCAGGCTGCTTAAACCGATGCAGACGGAAGTCAGCTCGCTGTTCTGCTGGCAGCTTGGTCAGAAGACGAGCTACATGGGAACCGCAATTGAGTTCAATCTCTCCCTCTGGGCCTAAGGTCTTGAGTAAACCCACTAAGGATTGGATCTGAAGAGAGACCCTCTGAAATGCTGCAGAGTCACCACGTCTGATTTCAGGGGCTTCTAGAACACTAGCTATCTTCTTTAAAGCTAGTTGATGAGGCTGGCCAAATCTGTCGTACAGAGCTCTCATGGTGTCGGTATAGGGGGTGGGGGAATTTAGATAAGCATTAGCTATTAGCTTAGCTTCCTCCAACTTCAAGTGATCCACAAGGATCTGGTACCTGAAGAGTTCTGTAGAGTCTGGTGGGAGCAGATTCTCCAAAGCGAGGCGAAGTCTGGCAAACTCACTGGGGTCTGGCTGAATGAGCTTGGGGATTGTAGGTTTGGGACCTCGATACACTAGTTCTGACACAGGAGCCTGTACAGGGTGGTTAGTGGAGAGAGAACTGGGTGTCGCCCTGGTGGCTGATGGGGGAGGCGCTGCTTGTGGCAGTACTGGGGGTCTTGAGCTTTGGTAGACGGGAGCAGGGTGAGAGGGTGACTGAGAGGGCTGCACCAGGCGATGAGGCAGGGCCTGGTCATAAGGGGTCGGATGGGTGAACTGATAATTTGGTGAGGCGAATGTAGGGGGCTTATAGGTTGACTGGGCTTGATCTGGGGAACTGTAAGGAGGGTGGTTCTGTTGTGTGTCTTGTTTCCCCAGGTTGAGATCACTCATGCCTGTAGGCAGGTCATTCTCAGGTTCAGGCCAGGGTAGAGGGGCAGGCCAATCCTCCTCATCTTCTTCCTTTCCGTTCGCCGTTCCATATCCTCCCTCAATGAGCGGGCTACACCTATCAACTCTTTCATCTCCTTTCGGGCTTCGTACAGTTCCTTTAATGTAGCCTGAAAAGCCTGCTGGGATTGTAGCAGCTTCGCATTCTCTTCCTGGATGACTCGGATATCTGGATAAAAGGAGGGGTCTCTGTGGGAACTCCATAGCTGTGGGGAAGGAGCTCCAGGTAGGATATCCATGGCTAGGTTTCTCCTCTGGAGGTGGCCTTGGGCTAACTGAGGTGTCTCGTAGTGAGCAGTATCCCTAGAGAAGCCACCGGAGGGAGGCTGAGGTGAGTAAAGGTGGCACGGATTAACTGGACCATACTGGGGGAGCAAGGCAGCCTGCTCTGGGGGAGGGGGAGAGAGTGGCGGTCTCCACTGGGATGAGTCTCGAGGACGATCTCCCATGTAGTCCACCTCATAATCCTGGAGCCTGGCAGGTCGACGTGTCTGACGCTTGGGTCTCACATCAGCGAGGAGCTCTTCATCTGACTGCATCTTGAATGCTGTATCCGGCTCGAAGGACCAATGTTTCTGAGGTATGGATTAATGCTAGCTCGTTGAGGGTTATACAGCAGACAAGATGCGGTGTCGGTCAGGACACAGGAATAAGGACAGGATATGTCGTCTTTGCCGGCAGATCTGAAGACTGCGGTGATTTATTGAACACTCAGTGTTGTCACAGTTCTGGAAATAATGATAATGACAAATCACATTATACACCATCATCTCCATAATAATAAATGTGCTTACATAAGCAGAAAAATATACACGACTCTCCTGTACAAGTGCAACAATAATACCAACATAAATAAACCAACAGAAATACGTATTAGCCATAATAATAGGTTAACTGGTCCAACAGCTCCATCTACTGGCTAGACCAGGTATTAAATAAACAACAGCACGACGCACATGTCGGTCCCCTGCTAAGCAATTAACCACCAGAACTACGTCAAGTTACCGACTACTAGCTCAATGGACACTCAAACACTCCCAAACATCAGCATTCACATTCTACTCATAAACAATATTAAACAACGGACCTCCGTCACCTATAGACAAAAAACCCACGTGAGAGTTAACGAGGTGCATCGCAATAAACACAATATAGAACGATACTTACTTCGTGCATCCACTTAACACTCGGAGTAGCACAATAAACACACTCCAAACAAAAACAACCTTAGTTAAAGGCGAATTATACTAAAGGTCCCACAGGTGTGTCCAGGTGTGAAAACAGAAAGGAAAAAAAGTCCGGTTGTCGGCTCACTGCTCCGCTGGAGGTGATTACGTCACATCCCCTAAAAACACCTTCAAAATAAAAGCCTTTAATACAATCATGCAATTCAAGATTCTACATCGCACCCACTACTCCAAGGCAAGACTGGCCAAAATATATCCAAACACAGATGCAGGCTGCGACAGATGTCGAAACACTCCTGCTGATTTAACACATATGTTTTGGTCTTGTCCAGCCCTGGCAACCTACTGGTCTACCATCTTTAAAACGCTGTCAGAAGCATTGAATATTGATCTTAAACCCAAGGCAGCTATGGCCATATTTGGTACCACAGATAGGAGACATACAACATTAAGGAAAAGTTATAAAAACATAATCGCTTTTACGACGTTGCTTGCACGTAGAAGAATATTATTACATTGGAAATCAAAAAGTCCACCCAAAGTGTCTGAATGGTTTAGTGACCTGACACAATTCATACAATTAGAGAAGATAAAATATACTCTCAGGGGGTCAAATTCTTTTCTGTCTGGGACCCGGTGCTGAAGCATTTAGGTAGACTTAAAACTGTGCCCACTTAATGACCACTTAGCAACCATCTTGTATTTGTGATTGTGATCAAATCCATGTAAACCTTGTCTTCTTGTTTTGTGCACAGCCTCAGTGTTGGCGAACTCATGTATGTGTTTTTTTCTTGTATATATATATGCTCAATAAAAAAAAAAAAAGAAAACAGGAAATAGCTAAACTGCAGTGTTCGTACTATACATAACTTTTTCTCATTTTTATAGTAGTGAGTTTTTAGCCTCCTTGAAACAATGTTAAAAAATATTGAGCCTTAAACAATAGCTCTGTAATAAATCATAGCTTCTTAAGGCTTTATTTGTTGAGACGTTGTCAGAGATGAGTAGATCAAACTTGTATGTGTATGTCTTGTGTCCATAACCTGTATGTTCAATATGAAAAGCGACCACAACAGGAATGAATTAAGAATATTCTCCTCTTCTCAAGTTAATAAATAAAAAGTTTTATTTTCAAAATCATGCAAATCCATTCATTACTCATAGACTCAGTCCTTCTTTACACATTTATCTCTCAGAAGTAGCAATAGCCTACTCAAAAATTCTATATGATGCACTACTGTGTGGCAAACTAAACATGCCCCTCTGTGGTAAATATGGAAAATATTTATTTATTTTTGCAAGAGCAAAAAACCACATAGTAATGGCATTATTCAGTCTGATGTAGTATTGCAATAAAAAAACAAAACAAAACAGAAAAGCCCTGTAAAAATAGGCATGACATCAGTATGGTACAATGACTGCACTGCAACATACACAATACCCACACTGGTTGTTTACAACTATAACATCCACTGTGTTATCGTATGTGTACAGTCAGTGGTCGATGTAAACTTCTCATGCATCCTCACTCAACATTAAAGGTGCAATCGGTAAAGATGGCTCTTTAGCAGGCTGTAGTGGCAGCATGAACAAAACTGCAACAATAGAAATAGCATCTTTTTCCCAGCCCCCTACCCCACGCATCATTTAGAGCAAATTCTAAAATGGAATTGAATTAATACTTTGGAGGTCACGTACAAACAGATTTAGGTGAGATAACTAAACATATTAACTTAAATTAACTTTCAATTTGTAACTTTCCTTGTGATCACATTCTACAATGTTTTTCATAATGGGAGTACTGCTCTCATTAGCAAATGTGTATTATTAGTTGAATGAGTTTAATGAATAAATAGACCAAATATCTAACCTTGAAATTTTAAAATAAAAAAAATGTATATCCCAGCAGTTCTAATTTTTTCTTCACAAAGACTTGGTCACTCAAGACAAAGTAGGCAAAACTGGATCTACCCACAGAGTTAAATAAAACTCAATATTAATGAGCTAAGTTTTAAAATGTCTTGTATTATTTCATAATTTCGTTGTTATATGTTTTGTCTGTATTTATTCATATGAATATTTATTTTATAATGTCTTATTTACTTAGCTCAACTCACCTCTCACATGCTTCACTAATGGTCACTTTAGAGAAACCAAATCAAGTGCAGAGTGTATGCTGAGTCCGGGAAAGTGTTACATTGTCAGAATATTTACAAAATATGACCACCTCTACCTGTTACCTCCACCTGCTAGCTGAAACACAAGAGTGACTGGCAATGTTTAGACAAACCTGTCTCTCTCTCTCTCTCTCTCTCTCTCTATATATATATATATATATATATATATATATATATATATATATATATATATATATATTGCACCTTTAAGATTAAGTGGTAAATTCATTTAACAGAACAACGTCAGTTTTATTTCCTTAGCATTATTAAAGTAAATCAAATAAATAAATATATAGATAATAAATGAATAAATAATTATATTTTAATCTGAGACAAAGTAAAGCAAGCTTTTATTTGTTTTGCCTTTGTTTGCAATTTACAATGGTCAGTCACCTCCCGTATACTCCCTGAAGGGCTATTGCTTGAGCTTAAAACCAATTGATACTTAAACAAACCTTTGACTCATAGTATATTAAAACAGAGATGGTTAAGTGAGAGAAAAGCAGAGCCATTTTCTTTTTTTAAGGGGATGCAGTTGTGGCAAATGACTTGAACTTGAAGAGTTACAATGAAGCCCACATCACTTAAATACAATATTACAGAAATCTTAATTCATCTTAAATAATCCTATTAAACAATTATGGGTGACATAGATTTAGTGGTTTTTGTTATACTTGTTCATTAAACCCGCATAATAAACATGCAATGGACTTTTTTTTTTTTAATAAGGGTTTTTTCTGAGAATGTCTATACAAAAAGAGTAACTCTGTTTGCTGTATTGCATAAGATCATCACAAAAAAGAAAAACAGAAAAAAACAAACAAAAGAAAAAAAAAATAAAACAAAAGAAAAAAGGCCTCGGATTAACAATCATTATTTGAAAACGTTTCCAGGATGTTTGTTGAACATTTGCCAGCTCTGAGCATTCATTCAATCAACGAACACACTTCCTATCACTGAGGAATGAATCAGTGAAAAATAGAAAATAAGCAATACTGGACTAATAATTATGCCTTAAATAGACTATTTTGTTTCTGATATTTTCATTCATTCGTCCCGTTTCTGTGCGTTCTGACCCAAATCCTACAAGGTCCAAACTCTGTGAGTCATGAAATGTGTTCTGTGGAAGGTTTGACCTTTACTCTGCAGTCACTTTTTTACTCTGCAGTGAGGGGTGTGACAGTTAAAATCCAAAATAGAAAAAAAAAGTCTAACACATTGACATGGATGATGGACATCTGTCTCTCGATGTTGACTCAGATATTGCACAAGACAGAAAGTATACAGTATGTGTGTCTGCAGCAGCTTGTGTACTGAAAAGGTAAGCTAACAAGATGAATCCATCTTTAAAGTTAGTGGTATGGCAGCATCATAAATGATAATTAGTGTTAAATGTCATGATAACATGTTCCACTGTTAGAACAGCCACCATACACAAAGCTTGTTCTGCAGTAGACTAAACAAGTATTACAGCAAACGTTTGTTTAAACTGAGGGTTTTTAATATTTTTGTCAATCCATTTTTGTCAGTATGGGCAGACAAAGCTGTTAAAGAACACAGCTCAACAGCACCACAGACTAGATCCTCCAAAATGATTATACAGTTGAATCACTGCCTCTCTAAAAGAGTTTGACCAAACATTGATAATTAGAACCTCCATGAATGGAGAATTTCTTACAGGACTGTTGTATTAGACTGCATTGTCTAATGCGTTTTACCCAGGTGGACCTACCAAAGGAAAACAAAACAAAATAAAGTACAACTGATATGTGTATGTAGAGCCGCCCCATAGAACTGAACTCTTTTGTTAAACAGAGAAAGCCTCTGCACTTGGTGAGTGGCACAATACTTCACTCCATATGAGGAAAGTAGAAGTTCCAATCTTATTACAGCACTAGTGACACACTCAATGACCCATTAAATCTTCAGTGTAGAGGAAGTCATCTGACAGCACTGTATAATCAAGCAGAATTAATGAAATCATATTGAACTGTAGATTTTTTTTATAATTGTAATACCCCTATTTGCACTGCATAAAGCTATAAGCAAGCTCCGTCCTTCTTTCATCTTTCTCTATTTCTACTTTGCTATAGTGCTCACACATGGCATGTTTCTGTCTCTCAAACACCCTGTCACCCAGCTCAGATGTGATCCTCTGTCTTTACATTGTATTGATGTGAAGCTCTCTGACTTTCCTCTCTCCTCCTTCTCCTCCTCCAGCTTGCATAGCTCACCCCTGGCTTAGTAAGGCACTGTATCCTCCTGTCTCCCCCTCCCTCTACTTTCATCCACACGTTGATCATGCATCTTCAGCCTGCCCTTGCTGTGCATTCCCACTGCAGGAAACATGACTGATGAGTTGCTCCAGTCTGCCGCAGATTATTTATCTTAGCCAACAAGCACGCACTAACTTTGTTTGCAGGTATAAAGTTTGAAGCAGATAAATCACTTTTTTTTGCTGCTTTGGTATTGCTTTTCATAAAACTACATTATTTAATTAAAAATGCACAGAGCAAGCCATAATTAAGCAGCATTAATTGAAAAAAGCAAGTCTAAAGCCCCACTCATGACACCTAGACGCTGTGATGTTTCTTTCTCGATTTAGCTTAGAGCCTTGGCCGGCAGTGGGGCTATAAATGTAATGTTTGTGGTCAGATCATGTGGTCAGTAAAGCTCACAGAGTATGAATGTGCTCAGTAAATTTCATGGCAATCTGGTCAGTAGTTGTCCACATGTATCAATCTGGACCAGTGTGTTGGACAGACATCTATCCTAAGGCCATGCTGCTACTGGGGCAAAGATAAATAAAAAAAAAATCAGAGTTACCAAAGATGCCAATAATGGATTCAACCATTTAGCAAGCATAGTTTTGGGGACATTTATTATTTCTCTTGTCTTAAAAAACAAAACAAACAAACAAAAAAAATTCAGATAACTTGCAAGCTGACGGAGGATCATGACTTGTTGAAGTCTAAACTTTGGCCGAGTTTCCGGGTCACTCAGCTCCACTGGAACAAAATGGACTGTTGATCATGTTGCTAGCAATGTGAACACTTAGTTAAGGAGCCCTTCACACACAGTGTTGGCATGTACAGGGTGTGGACACAATAATAACATCTGTAAACTATTCTTTAATTGAATCCAGTACAACTGCCCTATTTGCGAAAATTAAGATGTTCAGTCTTGATTGACAGTGTCACAGAGGTGTTGATTCAACTATGTGGTAGAGACTCTGTGTGTTGAGACTGTCGTTTGGTGGTGTTGAATTATATTATTACGTTGAGGCACCTAATATCTTCCCACTAGACATGCACCACTCAGTAAAAAGCTTTAGAAAGTTACCATAGAGTTGAATCAAATCATCACCTCCTTGACAGTCTTAACAAAAGCTGAACATGTAAGCTTCTCAAAGGTCAGATTTATTGCAGAGCTGTTGTGTTGGATTACAGCAGGGTTGTAGAGGTGTTTCTTTTGTGTGTCCACCCCCTATACCTACATGCAACGTGCATTGTACACATGAAAAGTCGTAAACATCATCATACTTATGTCTGCTCTTTATGAATCGATCATTGTCCTGAAAGTCTTTCAGGAGGAATTCTCTCTTTATATTCCTTCCACTGTCCTCCTCTGTCCATCTTTGGGTCCTTCCTTTTTCCCTTGCTCCATTATTCCTTTGTATTTTTTGCTTGAAACTGTGAATGTAGAATAAGATGAAGCAAAGAAGTCATCATCTGAGCCAAAAAACCTTGATGTGCCACCAGTCACATATTTTACAGCATATAATCTGATATATTCTATGTACAAGTCTTAGAAGCATTCCAAACAAAGTGTGCTGGAAGTTAGGGCAGAGCTGGAGAGTTGACTGTCTGGATGAGGAAGAGCTGGGAGGAAGGCTTAGGTTGGGGCCTGTAGAGGAGATGTAGTTCCTCCTGGAGTGGGGAGTGGGGCCGAGTGTAGAACCTGTGGTTTGGTAGAACCAGCACTCTTTGGAGAGCAGTCAGAAAGGTTTGAGGGATAGGCAGAGGGAAGATGGCTGTAGAGGGCCTTGAACAGGTTACAGTATGAAAGGGAGTCTGTTGCTCCGAAAGAGATCAGTTGAGCTGATCCTCGTACTGTTTCCGGAAACAGTCGCCAGCAGGGAAAAACTCCCAGCAACGCTCCTGGTACATCTTCCATACGTAAGACTCCTTTAAGACAAACAGATGGAAGGAGGTTTGAAGGACTTCCATTCCATATGACACATTTAGACTCTACATGGGTTAGGTTAGTTACAGCAGTGTAAGCTTCAAACGCCGAGCCACTAAAGGCCTCGGTATGGTTCAAACAAACTATATTGTGTGACCCCGTACCTGTTACGAATGGCAGGGTGAAAAGTCTTTCATCATACAGAGGGGCTGGGATTCTCCTCAGACACACTCAATTATAAACATAAGAAGTGATGAAGTAGTTGTGAGTTATGAAATAAGGGGCATTTTGTTTAAACCATAGTGAGGCTTTAACAATTAAAGTAGCCGTCAGCATCAGAAACACTGGACGACAATTTGAAGCTGAGCTGTACAAACCACATGACAGTATCACAGTAATTTAAAGGTATTTACTTTATTTACAACGAGAAATGAGCTGGTTTACCTGGCCTGTGTGCTCTGTTTCATCTTTGTTTATGAGATACATCACAAAGAATCTGAAAGACACACATACACAGTTATTAGACACAAACATGCAACACACACCAACAATGCCTTACAACACAGAGCTGAAAGGTCTTTTATCATTAATAATTACACAAACATATACATCTGTGGTGTATTATCACCATGAAACTGATCCTAATATCAAATTTAACACTAATCCTAAACTAGTTCTAGTCCGAGTCCTATTTCTTAAATTGGGATGATTAGGGGACAAATTTATTTGAGAGGTCTTCTTAACTGACTGACAAATATCAGCTAGACCTGTTCTGAGATACAGTCTCGATTTTCTCAATTCAGTGGCTCTGTCTCAAAGAAAGCTAGCCACCATTTCCACCATCTTGTTGGATATCACCTGCAGTAACAAAGTGTTCTGATATAACGCAATGTAAACAGCAGCATACAAAAAAAATTGCCACGTTGTGTTTGTGGGAGGCAGGTCCTCATTATAAAACACTGGTTGGCACCATACTAGATGTTCAAGTACACACATTCAAACACACACAGTTAGGGTTGTCACAATACTAAAATTTCAAACTCGATATCGATACCCAGGAAAATATTCGATACTCAATACCATTTTTGATACTGCGGGGATAAAAAATGACAAATACTTAAAGGCATAAAAAATATTTTTATTAACATGAAAAACTCAAAAAAAGCTTTTTCAATCTCAACATGGAACATGCTTTCTCAGCAGAACCGCAGATGTTAGTTAAAGTTAAGTTAAGTTAGTTGTGCTGCTCGACTTCGTTGCCACCGCTTTAAAGCACGGTTTGCCTCGTATGCAAAATATTTCCAAACAAGGCTTTTGCCTTTTTCATTTTCGACCAAGACTGGCTGGTCTGGCCCTCCTGCAGCTGCACTGGCCATACTGTCAGCAGAAATGTGTCTCTGCCTGTCGAGTGCCCGCGCACTGTAGTATCGATACTGTGGCAAATTAGTATTGTATCCGGATATGCCGTTTGAGTATCGATACTTTTCGGAGTATCGATATTTTTGACAACCCTACACACAGTCCAGATGTACTCACAGGTAGTTGGCTAAGTTGTGCTCCTGTAGCGTGTGCGTTTCAAAGCCATGTGGCACTGTGTCAAAGTAGTCGTTGCCTATTCCACAGATAAAACACTTGGTCTGGAAGAAAAAACATGCAAATGTTAAGTGATTGTCACCATTCACATGCAAGTCTTTACTTGTGATCCCTATCTGGACACAAAAGTATGAACATGTAAATGTCAACATGGGAACACGACAGGTAATTAGAAGATTTGGGGGATACTACTGGATGCAAAATCTAGTAGTGATTATTTCCATATTGCATAGTACTGCATTGTTTTAAGGTGTGTGTGTGTGTGTGTGTCTGTCTTTTCACCTCCATGTCTTCTTTCACTTGTTCCTGCTGGTCTCTCAACTCTCCAAAAGCATCGATGATCAACCCTAAAATATTCACACCATAGATGATGAAGAGGTTACAGCCTGACCCACAATCTTTTGGTGAACAAGTCATCATGGTTTGGGGTTTCCAAACTGAAAACCACAAGTCTTTTGTGTCTTCCAGTGTACTTTTGAAGAAGAAGAAGAGATACTTTATTAATCCCTTGACAGGGAAATTCTTTTTTCACTCAGTTTATTTTTACATGCATTTTAATCCCCGAACACACATACAAGGGGCTCATAGACATGCACACATGCAATGTGGAGAGAGATGGTGGAGTGATGGGCCCCCTTGAGGAGCGCCCTGTGAGCAGTTGGGGGGTTCGGTGCCTTGCTCAAGGGCACCTCGGCAGTGCCCAGGAGGTGAACTAGCACCTCTCCAGCTACCAGTCCACCTTCCATATTTTTGGTCCATGCTGGACTTGAACCGGCCACCCTCCGGTTCCCAAGCCAAGTCTCTATGGACGGAGCTACTGCCGCCCGTGTGTCTACATGAGTCTGTTTTGCTTGTAAGGATGCCTTATATTGTGGTATCTCTCTAGGCAGACGACCTGCTACTAAATGCTGCAAACCCAGCAGCTGCTATTCCCACAACAGTTTCAATTTTAGATGAATTTAGCACTTATTTTAGCTTACAAGCTGAATCCTCAGCTTTCCCATTCCCATTATTCCCAATATTAACCATTTCACAGCTCCTTTCCACTTCTAATCAGGTTAAAATAACACTGCAAAAATGTCTAATTTACTTAAATTTATTTATTTATTTCAATCTATCCCACTACCAAAGTGTTTTTAGTAAAAATAAGCATGTTTGTGGGAGGGAGCCTTGCCCTGTCATATTTCATGTACTGTTACTGGGCAGCTAATATCCAAAAGTTATTATTTTGGTGATGAAGCTGACACCTTCTGGTGTTCAATACCAGCCAAGGCACTGTAACATATCTCCCTGCTCTACAGTGCTCCTCATACCCAATTTTTCTATTCCAGTACACAAATTTAGCTGTGTTGCCTCCCTGAGTAATCTGGCATAATTTTCAGTGTCACCTCAAATTCAATTCTGGTTTGATATTAGGTCCCATCACTAATTAATCACCTCATCCACCCTTGTGCTTTGGACTCCTTTCCATGTAGATAAGAAAGGGAATTACCTGCTTTTGATGCTTTTAAGGCGGTTTATTATGACAATATATTCCAGCTTTGTATCTCTGATGAGCGAAAATGATGTGTCACACTCTTATTTTCACTTTCTTCTTTTTCTTAACCACCAACTCTGTTGCTTTTGGAGCAACTATTCAAATTCAGTCCGAGTCAGAAAGCATTCATTCTTCTCTATCGTAAAATATATATAAATAATACATATATAAAAATAAAAAAGGAGCATCTTTTATGTCTTTTAGCTTCCAATATCAAAGCTCAGTTCAGCAGCTGACTCAACTCAAGTCTCAGATGTGAGACCTTTCTGATGTAAGAATATTTGTTCTTCAACACCAATGATCATGACCCCTTAGGGCATGCCTCAAAATATGGATCTGACCCAGGTTATGATGTAGGCAGTTCAAAACTAGTTTTAGTCTACAGACTCCTTTGACAATTATAGAAAAGCAGCATAACAACATAAGTGAATCATCTCTGTGACCCCCCTCCCCTCTTTTACAGTCAGAGAGACAGTGTGTGTGTGTGTGTGTGTGTGTGTGTGTGTGTGTGTGTGTGTGTGTGTTGGTGTGTGTCTGTGTGCCTTGGATCTCTCACCCTGGATGATAGCCAGGAGGATTACAATGACAAAGAAGAAGAAGGTGATGTCAAAGATGATGCGATAGATCTCATACTCGTCACCCGCTGGGTCCTCAATCTGGTCACCAATGCCTCCACCTGCTCTCACACCTACATACATATGGAACATGTAGCACTGGGAGATGGGGCGAGAGGAGGAAGAGGTTGACAGAGAGAGAGAGAGAGGGGGGGGGGGGGTGATGATTTTTGCAACACATATACATTACATATACACATTTATACAAAAATATAACATTTTTTCAGCAGCTTGTCAGGAGTCGTGGTGTATGTCCCAGTACACATCAACATTATAATTTAAAGTGCTGAGCATTTGCACAATAGTATGTCCATTGATCAACAGAGTACAAACCCCCCAAATAATAATAATAATTAATAAAAATAATAAATAATAATAATTTAAAAATAAAAATAAATACAATGAGTTGGTGTATGTAACAAAAGACTTCAAAAGTTAAACACACATACTGTGTTTATCAAGGGAACAGAATGCAGAGAACTGAGCAAGAAGAGAGAGCGGGAAGAAAATGTTTTCCAAGTGGAGAGAGAAAGATGAAGAGAGGAACATGTGAACAGAAAAGGAAAGATCAGTTCAAATCCTCTCATCTCTCTGTCAGTGTTATTGTAAAGGATTTATTCACATAAAGGGAGAAGAGGACAGAGCTAAAACCTTCCCAGGGCAGTGACCCTTCATCAGTCTATCCCTCCATCACACTAAGCCCGTCACCTTCTTGTAGACCAGGCAGAGCTGCCACCCGGCCCCTTAATAGGAAACAGAAGACCTCTATGGAATGTTATGGGTGGCTGACCACAGGGGGATTAAAGTGTGTGTCCTAAAATTTCCGGGTGGCAGAAAGCCCCCTCCAACCCAACCCAAGAAAACACACACCATAGAGCCCTTATATAGTATTTCTTTCAGATGGCTTGGCAGCAGGGAATGGCCTCACCAAAGCTGTAATTCATTCTGTCTACTTGTCTGTGTATTATATGTTTGACTTTTATGACACACAGCTATGCTTTCTACCTAATTATACATGTTAAGCTAACCTGCATTACAATCTTTGTGTAACTGGAGGGTTGCAAACATGTTTGAAAAGGATAATCTACCTACTGTCACTGTACCAAGGAGCCTGTATCATGAAGAGAGATTAGTGGGTTAGCAGCTGCTATCTTTGGGCTAAGCTCTAGTATCGATATATAGATACCTATATCATAAATATATATATCATATACAGTGGTGGCCAAAATTATTAGAACACTTAGCATATTTAAGAGGTTTCAGTTGTTTTTGTTGAATTGGTCATTAAAATATATAAACCATAGAATAGAGCCATCATAAGGAGTAGACTGCCATGATGCCACCAATTCATACCAGAGAGGTACAAAAAAGAAACTTTCAGACAGACAAGTGAAGCATCTCAAAATTCTCAGTCTTAAGGACTGAAGAAAGACCTCACGAGAACTGCGTGACGAGATCAATGGGACAATGACTAATGGTGCAACAGTGTTTTCAAGAGATGTGTGTCAGAAACTGGGTGAAGAAGGACTTGTTGGCAGAATAGCAGCAAAGAAAACATTACTGAAAGAGAAACATAGAGTGAAAACCTCAAATCTGCAAAAGAACACAAGAAATGGACAAAGGAAGATTGGTATAAAGTGTTGTTTGAAGTTTGAAGTGAAAAGTGTATGCTGGACGGAGGGAGGGGGAGAGATAAAAAGTGTCTCTTGCCAACAGTTAAACACGGGTATGTTTATGGTGTGGGGCCATTTCAGCCTCAGGAACAATATTATATATTATATTATATATTTTCAGATCTGCCAGGTGTTCTAAAAATTTTGGCCACCACTTTATATCTACAGTATATATATGTATACATATATATTTCAGTGTTGTACCTAAAGGGAGCCTTAAGTTGAACTTGCATCATGATAAAAGCACAAGGTTGGTAGATGAATTATCTTTCTTAATGTCATATAACTGTTGCTATTCCTAAAAAGCTAACAGATGCCTCGAAGAGAAACTCACAAAAAAGGACTATAATCTTACAGCAGCTCAGCTGGACCACAGACAGAGCCTGAGGATGAAAACTGTCAGACTGAAAGCTCTGACCCATGACTCTCTGTCCATAAATGGTGCTGTTTCCTCTTTATTGACAGGCTCCACAGGATACTACTTCCACTGAGACAGCTTTCACAGACATTATCAGCCAGAACAGCAGCGAGCCACTGCCCAGAGCAAAGAGAAAGAATAGCACCTAAGAGGCAGCATGTCAATCCATGGACTATATGCTTTTTTTTAATCATGCTGCATACAGGTGTTAAAACACAGAACATTTTTCACTGCAGACATTTTGGCTTGGCTTATGAAACCAAACCAGGTCCAAATGATGTTTGACTGCCTCTTTGTAATGCAACAGAGCTGAACTTATTCTAACAATGATTTGACATTTTTTACTTTCAGAATCAGTCCTTGACATCAGTGATTGATTTTCTGATTGTTTTAAATTGAATTTTCTTTGTTACTGGTCATGTGTGATATCATGGCCCACAGTCACATATGTATACTTTTGAATGGTTTACTGAAGCACTGTTGTTTTCTTCATACCACACATTGCATGTCGGCTATTTCAGTGGCCTGTCAAGCAAGCAACAGAATCCTTTGAACCTCAGTCAAACAAAAGCTCTGAATTCAAAATGAAAAAACAAAAAAAAAAAGATTTCTGAAAAAATTTCTATTTTGTAATCAAAATTCCTAAAGAGGATACTGTGTTTAACTGTTGCTGCTGCCATGACAGAGATATATTTGAAGCGTGTGTGTTATGAAAATAATCAAGTGAGCCAGATATGATTTCTGGTGGGTTCCGCTTTTGGCGATTGCTGCTGTAGACTCTCAAAATGTACTCTCACCCAGCTCACTGTGCCCTCCTCCACCTGTAAGTGGATTACAAACTTCCTGACTGACAGGAGGCAGCAGGTGAGGCTGGTGAGCATCACATCCAGCACCTGGACAATCAGCACTGGCGCTCCCCAGGGGTGTGTGCTCTCCCCACTGCTCTTCTCCCTTTACACTCTGCCATCATTCAGTCTGTTCTCTGCTCTTCCATCACTGTTTGGTTTGGATCAGCCACCAAACAGGACAAGAACAGACTGCCATGGAAAATAAGGTCTGCAGAGAAAATTATCGGCATCAGCTTGCCCTCCATCCAGAGTCAGGAAACGGGCAGGTAACATCTCTGCAGACCCATCACACCCTGGACACAAACTGTTTAAACTTCTCCTCTCTGGGCAGCGCTACAGAACACTGTACGCCAAAACATCCAGGCACAAGAACAGTTTTTTCCCTTCAGGCTGTCTCAGTTATAAACAGCTAAATCCGGACTCAAAATGTCAGTAACATTGCCTGTATAATATCTGTAAATTATAAATTATTTATGTAAATATCATCACTACACTCATACTGTACATACTGTATATTTATTGCTTCATATTCCTTGCACTATGCTCCATTGCACCATTTCATTGCACATTCCCATTCAGTGTAAAAAAAAAGTTTATCCTTCAAGATTCAATTCAAGATTCAAGATCTCTTTTACATTTCACAGTGCACTGTAAAACGAAATTACTAGCAAGAACTCACAAATTAAAAACACCACAGAATAAATGAAATATTGTCTTGTCTATACATACAGATATTTATATATATATATTTACCTTTTTACATGTACATAGTTTTTGTTCTTGTTTATGTTTATGTCTACGTTTACCTGTCAAGTCCTCTGTTCTGTTTTTTAACTGTACCTGTGTCTATATATGTTTGATGTTTGTACTAAGAGAGCAAAGTGTAACCGGAGTCATACAACTGTTCACATACAGTTGTATGAAAAAGTTTGGGCACCCCTCTAAGATTTCATGATAATTTGCTCTAACTTTATAAAGGAAGATCACAGCAACAAGATTTGATTTCCTACAGAGATGTAGACATTTGAGTGTTTTCCAGACCAAAATTCTCAGAGTAGCATTACATAGTTTTATTATGATAAATTAAAATGTAAAAAATGGTATGTGCAAAAGTTTGGGCACCCTTTTAATCACATTGATTTCAAGACCTGTAGGGATTTATAGCTGACAGGTTGCAGCAAAAAATTGCTTTGACTAGCTTGTGAGACCTTCAATTACAAAGACAGGTGGAACCAATCATGAAAAAGGCTATTTAACAGAGGCAATTGCTGGCTGTGCTTGTCCTAGGTTCTTTTTTAGAGTGTGGCAACATGGGGGCATCGAAACAACTCTCCACTGACCAAAAAACTAAGATAATTCATTATCATGAATTAGGAGAAGGGTACAAGAAATTATCAAGAAGGTTTGGACTGTCTGTCTCCACAGTCAGAAATGTGGTGCAGAAATGGAAGGCCACAAGAACAGTCCTTGTGAAGGAAAGATGTGGTAGGCCAAAAAAAATACTGGAAAGGCACAGGTGAAGGATGGTTAGAATGGTCACAGACAAGCCACAGACCACCTCCAGAGAACTACAAGAACATCTGGCTACTGATGGTGTAGTTGTTCATCGTTCCACAATCCAGCGTACTTTGCACCAGGAAAAGCTCTTTGGAAGGCTGATACGCAAAAAGCCTTTCCTGAGTGTTCGTCACAAGAAGAGTCGCATGAGGTATGCAAAAGCACATCTGGACAAGCCAGAAGCATTTTGGAAAAAAATACTGTGGTCAGATGAGACTAAGATAGAGTTATTTGGTCAGAACAAGAGGAGGTATGCATGGCGAAAAAAACACACGGAATTCCATGAGAAGAACTTATTGCCTACTGTGAAATTTGGTGGAGGGTCCATCATGTTATGGGGCTGTGTGGCTAGCACAGGGACTGGAAAAGTTGAGGGCCACATGAATTCCTCTCAGTATCAGCAGATTCTTGACAAGAATGTTCAAGAATCTGTCACAAAGTTGAAGCTACGCCGGGGTTAGATTTTTCAGCATGACCACCTGCCAGACTTCAGGGACTTGTCTGTGGCTATAGGAGGCGTCTACAGGCTGTTCTTGCAGCAAAAGGAGGCTCTACTAAATATTAATGGAATTATTTCTTTGGGGTACCCAAATTTATGCACGTGCCTACTTTTGTTTAAATACACATACAAATCTTTCTGTTGGACCAATGAAAATGATTTCACTACTGAGATGTTTCTGTTTCCATAAGGTATAACATATGTTAAAATAAAGTTGCTGCTTCAAAAGCTCAGCAAGTGACAAACTGATGCAATGATTTTCCTAAGGGGTGCCCAAACTTTTTCATACAACTGTACCTTTAATATTATTATTTTATTTTATAATATTATTAAAGTGATTCTGATAAGTAACCTGTATCAGCCAAAACAAGACTAGTCTGGCTCGACATATACACCTTACCTCTGCCCACTAATTAATCAAAACATGGGCATGAATTGTTTCTTGTGTGCAAATTCAGTGAGCTCCATAATATAATATAATATAATATAATATAATATAATATAATATGCTGCTTACAGATGTTAAAACACAGAACATGTTTCTTTTTAAAAAAAATTTTTTTATTGTTGTTATTGTCTTTAGTGCATCAACACTTGTGAGAGAACCGGAGCACCCGGAGGAGACCCACTGAATGAACTTTGTGTTGATTTTCAGGTTTATGTAGGTGACATAAATTTGATGGTTTTTTTTAGTTTCGTATATGTGACTACACCTGTGGAAGAAACCGGAGCAAACCCACTACATCTTTTTATGTCAACCTACTGCAGACCCAGAAATTGATGGCCGCTTTTCCAGAGTGATGGTGTCCTTGTTGTCTCTGGAACATTCTTCAGGTTGGATGGTGCAGGGCTGATGGTTGCCTGCTGCTTCATTGGCTCACACTCTTCTTCTTTCTCCTCACGTCTGCATCTTTTTCGGGGAGCCCCATAGTCCTCTTTCTCAGCCTCGAGCTCGGTGGAAAGCTTGAGGTTAACTGAGATTCTTTCCTTGAGCTGGGCTTTAAGCTCCTCCAGCTCTCTCCAAAAGTCCTCTCCCTTTTGAAGGCGTTTTGTTGGATGTTATTGACCTCCCCCGCCATCTTCTGACGAAGGGTGTCCTGCTTAGCCCTAAGTGTGTTGATCACACGCCAGCCCTCTGAGACCGTGTCTGCATGAGCCTTGGTTTCTCTGTCAAGCTCACGCTGAAGGGTCTCAGCCTGATGTCTGACAGTGACGACATCAGTGTCGTACATCTGTCTGATCTGGCAGTGTGAAACACGGATGGTGTCCAGTTCATGTTGGAGAAACTTGATCTTCTCTGTGTCGCTCACTCAGTTTGCAGGGCCTTCTTCTGCTGGATCTCGTTGTTGAGGTTCAGCTGTAGGTAGTAGGCCTGCTGTCTGACATTGTTGATATCAGTTTGATATCTCATGTTGACCTCCTACAGTGACACACTGGTCCTCTCCAGGTGTCCTTGGAAAGCCTTGTACTTGTCCTTTTCTCCCTGCAGCTCAGCAGAGAAATTCTGCTGCCTAAGAGTGTGAGCCACGTCCAGTTTGTCATAATCAGTCTGCAGCAGTTTCTTCTGCTTTATCTCGTCAAGACTAAGCTGAAGATAATGATCATTCTGCTGACTGACGTTGACAATATCAGTTTGGTATTTTGCACAGACTTCATTTAGTGTCGCATTGGTCTTCTCCAGTTGTTCTTGGAGAGTCTTGCATTTGTCCTTCTCTGCCTGAAGCTCAGCTGAGAACTTCTGCTGGCTGAGAGTGTGAGCCGTGTCCAGTTTGGTGTACTCAGTTTGCAGGAGTTTCTTCTGCTTGACCTCATTTTCAAGGTCACACTGAAAGGTGTTAGCCTGCTGTCTGATGTTGGCGACATACTTCTGGTACCTTTTGTTGAACTCCTTGTAGGGTACACAAGGTGACCCGCTCCAGTTCCTTTTGGAGAAGCTGGTTCTTATCCTTCTCCTTCTGGAGCTCAGTGGTGTCTTTATTCTGAGCCACATCAGGCACATGAGCCACTTGCGGGTGTTTTTTCTTCTCCCACCTTTTGTTATTGTTATTTCTTCCATCAGAGCGAAACTTAGCTTTGTAGAAAGGCTTCTTGTCTTTCTACAAAGCTCGTTTCCTTGACTGTGTTGCTAGATATTTTATCCAACTCGCTCATCATCTCGTGCCAACCTTGGTCAAGTCCATTTTTCCCGCTGTTCTGGGAAGTGTTGACCTGCATAGGTTCAGAGGTCCTCTGGTACCATGTAGAGTTCCTCGCTTTATTCATTTTCTTTGGCTGGAACGATCATTCTCAAAGAAATGCTATTGCAGTTTGTCTCTGATCCACAGATGTAGTGGTTTGAATTTGCAGAATTTGCATCAGGCTTGATCCTTAAAACAGATAAAGTAATTATTGTAGGTCATTTTAATATTCACGTGGACAACCACAATGATAGTCTTAGTATTGTGTTTATCTCTTTATTAGATTCAATTGGCTTCTGTCAGAGTGTAAATAAACCGACTCATTGTCTGAACCACACTCTTGATCTTGTTCTCTCATATGGCATTGAAATTGATCATCTAACAGTCTTTCCACAGAATCCTCTTCTGTCTGACCATTTTTTAATAACCTTTGAGTTCATATTACTGGACTGTAAGCCTTTTGGCACAAACTCATACAGCAGATGTTTATCTGATAGTGCTGTAACCAAATTTAAGGAAGTGATTCCCTCAGTACTGAATTCAATGCCATGTCTCAATGTAGCAGAGGACTTGTCTGCTTCCTTTAGCCCCTCACAAATAGATCATCTTGTTGATAGTACTACAGGCTCATTACGAACAACTCTAGACTCTATTGCACCTCTGAAAAAGAAGATAATTAAACAAAGGAAGTTAGCACCATGGTATAGCCAGCGGATTAAAGCAAGAGGCACGTAAATCTGAACACAAATGGCGTGCCACTAAACTGGAAGAATCTCGTTTAGTCTGGCAAGATAATCTTAAAACATACAGGAAGGCTCTCCGTAATGCCAGAACAGCCTATTACTCTTCATTGATAGAGGACAATAAGAACAACCCCAGGTTTCTCTTCAGCACTGTAGCCAGGCTAACAGAGAGCCACAGCTCTATTGAGCCATCTATTCCTTTAGGTCTAAGTAGCAATGACTTCATGAACTTTTTAATGATAAAATTATCACTATTAGAGACAAAATTCATAACCTCTTGCCCTCAGCAGGCACTGATCTGCATTCTTACACAGCAAGTTTGGAAACAGCTGTAAAACCTGATACATATTTAGACTGTTTTTCTCCCATCGACCTTCATCAAATAACTTCAATAATTTCTTCATCTAAGCCGTGAACCTATCTCTTAGATCCCATCCCAACCAGGCTGCTCAAAGATGTTATACCTCTAGTTAGCCCTTCTTTATTGAATACGATTAATCTGTCTTTATTATCAGGATATGTACCACAGTCCTTTAAAGTAGCTGTAATTAAACCTCTTCTTAAAAAGCCCATTCTAGATCCAGAGGTTTTAGCCAATATCAAACCTTGCCTTTCTCTCTAAGATACTTGAGAAAGCTGTAGCTAATCAGTTGTGTGACTTTCTCCATAAGAACAGTTCATTTGAGGATTTTCAGTCAGGATTTAGAGTGCATCATAGCACAGAGACTGCACTAGTCAAAGTTACAAATGACCTCCTAATGGCATCAGACAAAGGACTCATCTCTGTATTTGTCCTGTTAGATCTTAGTGCCGCATTTGACACCATTGACCATCAAAATGTTTTACAGAGACTGGAACATCAAATTGGCATCAAAGGAACCGCCCTAAGCTGGTTTAAGTCGTATTTCTTTGATCGATCGTTTGTTCACGTCAATGATGAATCCTCCATGCACACCAAAATCTGTCACGGAATTCCACAAGGTTCTGTACAAGGACCACTTCTATTCAGTTTATATATGCTTCCTTTAGGGAACATTATTAGGAATCACTCCATTAAGTTTCATTGTTATCAAATCAAATCAAATCAAATTTTATTTGTATAGCCCAAAGTCGCAAAATACATTTTGCCTCGGAGGGCTTCACAATCTGTACAGGGAGTGACACCCTCTGTCCTTAGACCCTCGGTTCGAGTGAGGAAAAACTTGCCCACAAAAAACCCTTTTAACAGGGAAAAAAGTGGAAGAAACCTCAGGAAGAGCCACAGAGGAGGGATCCCTCTCCCAGGACGGACAGACGTGCAATAGATGTCACGTGTACAGTCAACAAGTCAACAGAAACATTTTGTGTAATTACAATGAAAAATGACAATGGATTACAATGAATGATAAAATGATTACAGTAGCAGTGGAACCTGTGATAGAGATAGAGAGACACAGATGCACAGCAGCAGCAAATCATTAACTAAGTTACTATAAACTGTAATGGAGATCTGGTAACATTAATGACAGTAATAATATATGTAGTGGACGTCATGCAGGACCACAGCAGCAGTCACGATCCACGAGAACCTGCTGGACGAAAGAGCACAGAAACTCCGGGGAAGAAGTTTAGTTAGTAAGATGCATTAATGTACATGTATGACAGACATGTATGTTTACAGATGGTGGTGGTGATGGTGAGAGAGAGAGAGGGAGAGAGAGAGAGAGAGAGAGAGAGAGAGAGAGAGAGAGAGAGAGAGAGAGAGAGAGAGAGAGAGAGAGAGAGAGAGGGTTTTCAGTAAAGGGAGATGTGACTGCATCTTCAACCAATACCATGCCTGGCTAGGCATAACCCTGAAAGGAGGAGTCCCCCGGCAGTATAGTCCTATAGCAGCATAACTAAGGGATGACCTGAGCCAGCCCTAACTATAAGCTCTATCAAAAAGGAAAGTCTTAAGTTTACTCTTAAAAGTGTTGACTGTGTCTGCCTCCCGAACCCAAAATGGTAGTTTGTTCCACAGAAGAGGAGCTTGATAGCTGAAAGCTCTGGCTCCCAATCTACTTTTGGAAACTATAGGAACTACAAGGAACCCAGCATTCTGAGAGCGCAGTGTTCTAGAGGGGTAGTAAGGTACTATGAGCTCTTTTAGATATGATGGTGCCTGACCATGAAGAGCTTTGTATGTAAGGAGAAGAATTTTAAATTCTATTCTAGATTTAACAGGTAGCCAATGCAAGGAAGCCAAAATGGGAGAGATGTGATCTCTGATCTTGGTTCCTGTCAGAACACGTGCAGCAGCATTCTGAATTAGCTGAAAAGTCCTAAGAACTTATTGGAGCAGCCTGATAACAATGAGTTACAACAGTCCAGCCTAGAAGTAACAAATGCGTGGACTAGTTTTTCTGCATCTGCTTGAGATACAATGCGTCTGATTTTGGCAATGTTACGTAAATGGAAGATGACAGGTGTTATGCCGATGACACCCAATTATATTTATCGATCAAGCCTGATGAAACCAATCAGTTAACTAAACTTCAAGCATGCCTTAAGGATATAAAGGATATAAATATAAGTTGGATGACCTACAATTTTCTGATGTTAAATTCAGACAAAACTGAAGTTCTTGTAATTGGACCCAAACACCTCAGAAACTCTCTTTCTAGAGACTTAGTTACTTTAGATGGGATCACCCTGGCCTCCAGCTCCACCGTAAAGAATCTTGGAGTTGTTTTTGATCAGGATGTGTCCTTTAATGTCCACATAAAACAAATTTTGAGGACTGCATTCTTCCACTTATGTAACATCGCCAAAATCAGACGCCTCTCAAGCGGATGCAGGAAAACTAGTCCATGCATTTGTTACTTCTAGGCTGGACTATTGTAACTCTTTGTTATCAGGCTGCTCCAATAAGTCTCTTACTGTAGGACTTTGCAGCTAATTCAGAATTCTGAGTGTTCTGACAGGAACCAAGATCAGAGATCACATATCTCCCATTTTGGCTTCTTTGCATTGGCTACCTGTTAAATCTAGAATAGAATTAAAAATTCTTCTCCTTACATACAAAGCTCTCTCTCTCTCTCTCTCTTTCTCTCTCTCTCTCTCTCTCGTGCCTAGTCAGGCACGTGACATCTATTGCACGTCTGTCCATCCTGGGAGAGGGATCCCTCCTCTGTGGCTCTTCCTGAGGTTTCTTCCACTTTTTTCCCTGTTAAAAGGGTTTTTTGTGGGCAAGATTTTCCTCACTCGAACCAAGGGTCTAAGGACAGAGGGTGTCACTCCCTGTACAGATTGTAAAGCCCTCAGAGGCAAAATGTGTTTTGTGAATTTGGTCTATACAAATAAAATTTGATTTGATTTGATTTGATTTAGTCTGTATCAGTGGTCTGCCTCTTGAAGATTTTCTTTTCGTGAGTATGTTTTTCACCGAGGTGTCATTTTATGGGCTTAAATTTGTCTCATTAATACTTGTAAACACACAGAGGGTGATCTACAAATAGTCCTTGATTTGCACACATGTTTTGCTATCCACAAATACAAATTTCTAATTTGTAACTTGTATTTTGGTTTTTACAAATACATGTGTATTTGTAAATATATTGTGTATTTGTAAATACACAATTTTCCATTTGTAAAACCAAAAAAGCCATTTGTAAAACTGAAAATTCTGTTTGTGAAGTGTGACTCAGCATTTGTGGATCATCAATCACACACACGCATCTCTTTCCTCAATTACGCATTTTTGAGACGTTCTTGACAAGATGGTAAATGGTAAATGGACTGTACTTATATAGCGCCTTTCTAGTCTTCCGACCACTCAAAGCACTTTACAGTACGTATCTCATTCACCCATTCACACACATTCATACACTGATGGCATTGGCTGCCATGCAAGGTGCCAACTGCTCATCAGTTTGAGGAGCTAACCATTCATACACATTCACACACCGATGGCACAGCCTTCAGGAGCAATTTGGGGTTCAGTATCTTGCCCAAGGACACTTCGCCATGCAGACTGGAGGGGATCAAACTGGGGATCAACCCGCTCTACCTCCGAGCCACAGCCGCCCACAAGATCCACACAGATCCACAAACAAATAGCTCGTGATTCACAAATGGCCTGTCCTCTTCAACCAGTAGGTGGTAGTGTTGTTGTATGCATATAAATATTCCTTCCACAAACACAAATTTAGGATTTGTAACTTGTGTGTTGGTTTTTACAAATAAATGTGTATTCGTAAAAAAAAGGCATTTGTAAAACTGAAAATTCTGCTCGTGAAGCGTGAAGTAGGTGGCAGTGTTGTTGTATGCATTGTTGTAGCTATGGTTTGCACTCTGCTTAAGTGGACTTTCACTTTCGATTTCATGGTAAAACCATGGCTGAAGGTGGAGAGCAGCCACCATCCTCTGTAAGTACAACTATTTTTTTTCCCTTGCCCTACATTACATTAGCACCTATACCGTGAAAATAAAGTGAAAACAATTATAACACTACCGCGACTGTGCCCGTTTGGTTAGCGTCTAACAGACGCCGCGGTCTCCTGTACTGGGCCGGGTCTGGCTACGGTTTAAGTAAATAATAGTCGGCCGGGGTCTCAATTGGAGGCCGGGTCTGTTTCTATTTTCTGCAAGTTCTTGTGAATGTACAAAACCACTCATCATTTGTTGAAAGGTTTGAAACGGTCTGACTGTCTGATTGGTGTCTGCCTTTTATACAGAGCTGGCAGAACATTCCACACGGAATGGAACTTTTTGTTGTAGAATTCTACCCACTTTGATTTGAAGTTCCATTTTTGCTTTGTTCTGCATGTTTACGTTCAAAGTCACAATCTATGATTCAAATGTCAACAAAATGGCTTCCCCACTGACCACTTTCAGAACACTTTTAAAACCTGTTATTAGTCCCACCTGCACCTTCTCAAATGTTAAATAAAGATATGGAAACCAAATAAAATAGAGGTACACAGGTACAATATGTGCATCAAAACATAGGAATAAAACTATGATCAAGTTACAATCATATACGGCAGTAATGGCAAGAAAAGCAGAACACCAAACAATGTTGAATAATAATTATAACAATAATGATCACTTGCTGAACACTGACCTGCTGTGTTGATATATGATGTCTACAACATGGATTTTTGCAGTGCATAATGGTTATACAGCAATACTGAATTCGATGACCATTTGTAGTTGTAAATTATTGTCTTGATTTGGTTTAAGGGTATGTTGAACACTTCACTACAAATCAATGTGACTCATCAGTTCAATACAGCAATAATGGAGACTGCACAAATACATTAAATTACCAATGTCAGAAATGTGTTCATTAAACTTTATTAATTTTACTGCTTAACTTACAAAACCTGAGCAATAATGGGCACACAGTTCAACCTGTTGGCCAGTCGTTTTCCATCAAGAATTTGAACTGACCTCAGACCAGGAATTGACTGGGAACAAAATTCGACCCTGTAAATTTTTGTCTGGGTTTCATTTGCTTTTTCCCCCCGCTTGATCTCTGACATTACACGGGCGGATTCACTAGAGCAGTGGTTCTCAAACTTTTCCCCACTTTGGACAAGGGGGAATTTTCAAGCCCCACCTGCCCCCATCGCCCCCAACACAATGCTAATGAAATACGCCAAGCTTAACATTTTCAAGTAACATCGTGTTGTATCTAAATTCTAACTCAATAACATCAAATTAAAGAAAGGCATTGATAAAACAGACATCCCAACCTGCAAAAAGTCTTTTCAGGGAGGTTCGTTCCGGGGGGGGGGGTGGTGGTCCTGTTACACTTGGTGTCGCCCCCCCAGGGGTGGGGGGTTGGGTGATCGGTCTAGTAAGCGGCAACACACAGCTATAAGGACGCTTTGCTCTCACACACGCTGCATTTATAGTCACACAAACACACACGCGCGCAGTCAGTCTCTAGTCTAGTGCGCGGTCTTGATCCAGATTCTGGGAGATTGGATCTCATTTGCGGGCGTCAGGGAGCCGCTATCAATATGCGGGAGACTCCCGGAACTTCTGGGAGAGTTGGGATGTCTGGATAAAGATAGGCATAAAAAAGAAAATTTCCTCCCGTTTGGCGCGCCCCACATGTCACCTCTCTATTCCCCAACAGTGGGGCGCGCCCCACACTTTGAGAACTGCGGCACTAGAGGTTATTGCAGGTGTTGTAAACAACACAATAGATCATCTTGTTGAATTTATATGTTTATGGACATACTGACTCAAATGACTCAAAGGGCTCGTAAGATCCGGATCTGTTTAGTGAGTGACTCAGAAAGACTCGAGTCCGTAAAAGGATCAAAGTTTGACATCTCTACTCTGTATGGACAGTGTCATGTGATAACTTGTGTTATGATATGATGCTATATGAATGAAATTAAATTTAAGTGAATTCAATGAGATCCATAATATAATATAATATAATATAATATAATATAATATAATATAATGTATAACTTTTTTTGGCACCTTTAAAAGTTAAGAAAGTTCTCTGACAGACTGCACAAACAGGATTCCTATCCTATTGTCCCGTCCACATCATGTGATAAAACTGAAATACCACTTGAATGGTTCCATCAGTGAACATTTAGGTCAAACGAGGTTCAGAAAAGGTTTTTTTTTACAGTATTTTTTAACCAAAATAAACAAAATAAACTATATGCAGAGCTCTCTCAACAATGCAGATGACCAAAAGATACAAATATATTTGAACAACAATAATGTGCAGATTTGAGCTTCAGATTATTTCCTGTAGAGAATCTCAGATCCCAATTTAGGTTTTGGTTCACATCACAGTGCTTCATCCCCAACAATACTGGCTGTCACTAGTGCCACCTGCACATTCATATAACAGAAGTGTTGCCCAGGTCCAGACATCTGATTGCTATTTGCACACTTCATCCATCCACCAAAAGTTAACTGTGTTTGCCATTCTAGTAAAGCAAAATATGTCTGACTGCACTGTAGCACCTAAAATCAACACACTCATACTCAGTCATACTTACTGTCAACATGTCGTCACATTTCATGTCTGGAAGTTCTCCATCTTCACCCTTGTTGTAGAACTTCCTGAAGAAGTTGAAGGCCACTACTGTGTAGAGGTACACCACCACTGCTAACAGGCCAACGGTTAACACCAACTGGAAGACAGGATGAAAGACGAGGTTAAACAACAGAGTCTGGATACAGAGAAAACATCCACAATATGACTATAACTATAAAACTAGTGGACAGTAACAGTCAGCATGTTTGTATACTTTAGAAATAAGGTAGATGTGTAAAGGCTGTTCTGTCAATCAGGACACTTGGAATTTTACATACACTAGTTGTAGGTAGGTGTTTGAGCTGCTAAAATATGTGTGCAGTTATATTTATACTGACTAGACTGTAGCTGTAGTTGTTTACCTGTTTGCCATTGTGTGTGACTGAGGACAAAATGGTACGCAGTGTCTTGAAGCCCATGGCAATGTCGAGCAGATGGGCGGCAAAAAAGAAGTTGTTATAGTGACCCAGGATGGACATGGTCATATACCAGGCCAGATACAGGAAGGACTGCAGAGAGAGAGAAGGAGAGGTTAGTCAAGGTAGCGATGTTGTGGTAGTGTTTTATACTGTATATACACTGCGTATGGAGGTCACTGTTCAATTTATTTCAGTTCTATTTATACAGCACCAAATAATAACAGCATTTATCTTTCCATACAGATGTACATGTAGTAACGTGGCTACATTTATATGGCTTTTCAACATTGCTGCAGGTTGGTCTATCAGCTCAATAAACTGAAAATGATCTCAGAATTCAACATTAGCTGGACCAAAACGACGAGACACAAAAAGAAGCCCTGCATTGTTAAGACATATTATTCATTTCTGTATATTTGACTTCAAATTGCACCTGTGATAAGATTTCATTTTATATTTATTTACCTAGTTACCTTATTTTGACATTTTTTTCCATAATATACTGCTGCACTTTCTGGGATGTAATATTGCACTTGCCAATAGGTGGCAGTGTAGGCTGTCTGTGACACCGAGTAGCAAGCCCTAGAATAACAGTGTTATGATTGTTGGGTGCTCCAGGTGCTGAAGCACTGATAGCTTGCCTGTAAAGTTGGTGGATGAAGCAATAAATTGAACGTTTTCCTACACCATCTGATGTCGTCGCCATGTGTTCGGTTTTGATTATTATTTTATATATTTTTAAATATATTTCCTGAAATTAAGAATTTCCAGGATGTTCTTTGTGCAAGTGCTGTCCATGCACAGATAATAAATACATGATTTTCAAAATATTTTTAGATTTGCTAAAAACCGCACCAGCTGCAACCATATTCAGTATTCAGTGTAATGTATGGTGAAGAATATTGTGTAATGTAGAGATATTGCAGTTAATTTGAATAAGAAATAAGAAAAGGATGATAAATTAGGTGTCAGATGTAAAGGATAATTTGTATTATTGCAGGAAACCACAGCCCACATACATCAGTAGTAATAACTTTATTTTGATAAGTGAATAACTTAATTTGCATGAATGAAAACCTCTGAATTACCGTGAACATCATGATAATATTTTAACTTGTAGATTTAAAAACAGTGTTTCAACATCATGGAGCTGGACGTGGCTGGTGAAGGATTTTGTGCTTCTTCATACTTACATTGTCTGTGAACACAACCCCCAGCTTCCAGATCTGGTACTTGACATCAATGGAGTTCAGCCTAATAACAGATGGAGAAAAGGATTAACAGAGGATGATCATGTGAGTTAAGCCTCTGAAGTAGCAAGGTGAATAAAAGTCCTGCAAGTAAAACCTGATATCATCTATCTCCATATCCATGGCAAAAATGTACAGATCAGCCTCTTGGGTATTATTCATAAGAATCAAAGAAAAATTGAATATCTGTTATCAGATTAGAGCTGGTATTCTGCCTGTTCATACTGTAACAAATGCTACTGCTTTGTGTAAAACTTGCGCACCTTGCTTAGTAAATCCGTTGTACAAGTTGTACTTTTGAATACTCTGTGAGAGAGAATACTCACACGGCAGCCAGTGAGCCGTCTCTCCTTGGCTTTCTCTTTTTGTGAGCGTCACTGAAGTCCAGAGCAGCCTTGTCCATTCCCAGCAGCTCACTGATCCGGTCGTGGCCGTAGAACTCTCCATATTTATCCATCACCTGAGGAAGAGCGGAACATTCCAGTGGAATAGCGTCTCTTAACAGATTGTCAAAAAATTGTAGTTTTTACATTGCATGCTCCTTTCCATCAGGGACACACTTTGACACAGGGAGCTGCCCAGTACAACCACTGTCCTCCACGTACAGCTGCCAGTACATTCACGTTCACACATTCACATTAAACATGGCATCATCTATAGCAACGGGGTCAACCCTCCCTCTTTTCTTAGCTTAGGAGTCCTCTATGGTTTTTAATAAAGTTATGATAGGTCTTAAAAGGAAACTCTTAGTTAGGAACCTTTATGCCAATAAGGAGGACTCGTAGTGGTAAGGCAAGATCAACGAAAACAGTGACACATACCTTCCTCTTCACAAACTTATCCCAGTAGTTGTTGGGGAAAGATCTGAAAATCAGAGAAAAAAATTGCTCACAGGTCACATCATTTATAAAGCTGTATTATTCTTAAAAACATAATTGTATAACTGCAACAAGAAATAAGATAAAATAGCTTTATTGTAATCTTTTAGGGCTCTTAGGATTGTACAAGAACTCTAAACCACATAAACGGACAGTTTGTTCACTGGAATGCACAAATACAGAATGTCTTCTCAAACTATATCTTATGTCCTTACTTTGGTTCTACAGTTATTTCCATTATCCATCATTGGTACTTGTCTTTTTAGTGGACATTGTAGCATACTGTATATAACACAAACTACAATTTCATAAACAGCATACACATACACATGCACTCTTGCACACACAGGGTCTACTCACTGTGTGTTGATTACCAGTCTGTCCCACTGTCCTTTGATGTCATCCTCAGATGGCTGCTCTGTAATGTAAAGACCATCAAATTCCAGCTTCCTGGCCACCTCCTTCTCACGCTTAAAGATCACCAGTGGCACCTACATCACACAGAGACACACACACACACACACACATAAATATCCTTGGATATGAAATATTCAAAATATCTCAGAAAACTGGTAAATTGATGGAGTGCAAGAACAAATGATTTGTTGTTGTTTGACTGCTACAGATTTTTAAAAATGGATACAGATTACAACATTTTATTATTTTAGCTACATATCAATAAGCATCCCACCTTGAGACAGTAGTATCCGATGATGCAGAAGAAAGAGATGACAGTGTGCAGGATGGCCAGGATCCGTAACATGGGCTCCATGTATCCGCTGCTCTCCTCCAGGACAAAACGGACTGTGACGGGTTTCAGGGGCTCCCCAGCCTCATCCATCATCTCCTCCTTTGCCTCCATCGCTTCTCCTGCTAGTGGATCCCACTGAACGCTGCTGTCTGGTTGGCTGCTGGTGTAAACCACTTCCCTTTCCTCAACCACAGATGAGGATGTAGAAACCTGGTAGGGACAATATATTAGTCCTTTAAATGCAAAAATAAAGCTAAGAGTGTAAAAATAAAACAAGACAAGAAGCATGTTGTCACCCAGGTGATGTAGCTGATTACAAACCCCCCCTGGTGTTCCCCAGGGGAGCCCCAGCCACCACTTTGGAAAAAAAAAACCTGCACTAGTCAACACCAACATGCCTTGTGTTCCACTACCTTATAGAATAGGAGGATGAAGTTGATTGCAAAGGCAACAAACAGCGCCAGCATCCTCATGTTGTAGAAGTTCCTGGCAAAGTAGTTCTACAGATAAGAAAAGAGAACAAAGAAAAAGGAGAAGACATTAATGTTGGATGTTACAGGCAGAGCAGTTGATGTTGGTCCAAGAAAGCTCTTAAATAAAATCAACAACTCATTACTGTACAAATGGACAGAAACATTCTGTGTACCAGTAGTTTTCTTTGGTAGGCTATGATCTTCTTCAAGAAGGCAGACTCTTGTAGATCAGGTTCATCAGACTTTGAGGTGTGATGTCTTCTCACTTTCGGCTTCATCTTCTCTTTCTTCTGTTGTTTCTCTTGTTTCTCCATGTGTGCACTGAAATCACAACACACAGCTAACAGTAAAATACTGCTTCACTGTGACTTCACTCGTTTATCTGTTTACACACTGTGATGTTATATCACCAAGCAGATAATCAAGGGTATGCTGTGAAAGCATGTAAGTGTATCTTGAGTTGTGCTTTGACGTCTCAGTCTGTTTTTCTCTGGACTGGACTAAACTCTGCTTACACAACAAAAAAGTGTACATACTCTGATGGTTTCTCAGGTTCACATTCTGTCTCTGCTGTTGCTTCCTTCTCGTCTGAGGCAGAGCTCTTCGACTGAAACAGAAAACACTGTTAGACAAACAAGCCGATCTGTGGGTGATCATGAGTGATTTCCTCAATCAGCTTTTTGTGTCTTGCTTGTGTGTCTTACATGAACACAGTTTTCTGCCAAAGTTACAATGGTTTTGATTTGATATGTATTGGTCCCTATTTATTTTATTTCGTTGCTCTTTTCACTGGTTTGAAACAGGTTGGACTTTGACGCTTGGGAAAAGTATGATGGCACATTCTCCCACCAGAGATCATCAATCAGGATTTAGACTCTTAGTCTTGTTTTTCTTCTTTGATAAAAGAGACCAGAACTAAATGATTGATCCTTGATTTGACAATTATTTAAACATTATCTTATTAACCATTATCAAACAATCACATTAATTCACCTGATGTCTCCGTCTGAGCTCAGGTGGGGATGCTGTGGGTGGGGTTTGGGCAGTTGGGGAAGGTACCGGGGAGTTGAGCAGTTCAGTCAGGCTGGCGTTGGGGTTATGCGGGGTGATTTTGTACTGCCCCCCCTCTCTCCTCAGGTCTAGGCCAAAAATATCTGACAGCAGCTCGGTCTCACTGGTGTTGACTGCCAGGTCAGCCAGGTCCTCCTTCGGGGAGCTGCGGTCCGAGGCTCTCTTCTCTCTGTCCTCCCCTTCACCCCTCACCTCATCCTGTGTGGGATCAGGCATGTTGGCCAGCAGCTCTGACACCTGGGGACGGAGGCAGTTTATGTATTTAGGAACAACTCTGACTGTTTGCTTTAATGACCTGTGGATACTCTATTCTTTTATTATGTATCTTAACCTTTATAGTCTTGGCCCCCTCTACCAGATTTCCTCCCATGAAGGTGTTATAGAAGATTCTGCAAAATCCTCGTGCCACACTGAATGCAATATGGAGGAGGCCCAGCAACACAGACCAGTAGAAGGACACCAGCGTGGTCACCATGTCCTTCACTGTCATGTTCTTGATTTTCTTCATCTGCTTCTTCAAACTCTTCATGGACAGCACCTGGAATGACAGAAAGGCTGTTCAGTGTTTCACTGGCCCAACATTTACACCCCAGTCAATCATGTCATGTTCCATAAATCACCTACACCTCAGTCTTGTTAGCTGCTTAAAGTTTGGAAACATGTTGCAAATGTGTATATTGTTCTATTTATTTTTGTTTACTATTATTTTTTTATTATTTATTAACGCACATTGACCCTACTGACAGACCACATGGAGGGAAAAAAGTCCATAAATGTAATTTCTAGAAAGTGTTAACCCTTCATAGGGCACTCATTGAAATACTTGGAAATTCAAAATTTCAACCCTGGAGTGTTACACAGTATATAGGTGGATATAAAAAGACATTTTTCTTTTTTTGACTTTTTAAAAAAGTTACCTTATACGGTCACTTGCCCACCTAGGGTAATTATTTCCAAATTAACAATCAGACATACTGTATGTCTTACGGAACTAATGACACTTGTTTCAAAATATCACGCACATGATACAATGCAAAAAATGTTAGGTTAGGTTAGGGTTAGAGTAAGATCCAGTAGAGGCCATAGCAACGCTACCTGTGATGTAGCCTGACATTCGCTGATTGGCTGCAGAAAGTCACATGATTCTGCTACTTCATTGAGAGACGTGGGTCACCATTTCAAAAGTCCACGGAAGTGGAGTGGGATTTCTTGCTAGAGTAGTAAACTGGGTTCCATTACATATAAGAGTCTACTGCTTTGACTGATTGCGTTCCAGGTCTTAGTCAGACCCCATGCATCTCTATGGAAACAGACATATTTCATGAAAAAAAAAATATTTTGAGAGCTAGTTGCCCCAAAATATGAATACCATAATTATATGTTTTATTTAAGCTGTAATTGTTTTATAATCACAATATTACATGAGTGGGTGTACTATACCATCATTATTGGCACAACAGTGACACTTCAAGCGTCACTGAAGTGGCAATAATAAGGTGAAGTACCTCAGTCTGTAGGGATTTGGCTTAGGAACCTGAGGGTGGCCAGTTCAAACATGGAAAAGTATGGAAGGTGGACTGGTAGCTGTGGAGGTACCAGTTCACCTCCTGGGCACTGCCGAGGTGTCCTTGAGCAAGGTACTGAACCCCTAATGGCTGCCCATCAATCCACCATCTCTCCACATTTGCATGTCTATAAGCCCTTTGTGTGTGTGTGTGTGTGTGTGTGTGTGTGTGTGTGTGTGTCTGTGTGGTTGTTGTTCAGGTAAAGTGCATGTAAAAACTTAAACCTATCTTATCTAATAATAAAGTCACAAATCAAACAAATCACAAATCTTGGACTATTGCAGTTACATTTTCTAAATAGTTTGAATTCAGAATATTTCAGAGAAATAACACCAAGTTTTGGAATATGTCCTTGCTTTTTAAGAATGAGGTGAGAAGATGGATATCAGTTTAGTACAGGATGTTGCTAGTTTGGTGTAAAAGTAGTGTGCAAGTTTTTTGATTAGCAGATGTGTTTGGTGTTGTACGTGCTCTTACCTTTATGAGCAGCATGACGTTGTATCGCAGAGCTAAGAGTGCCATGCGGACAGTGGTAACAGAGAAGAAGCCCATCTCAGGGTTCTCCTCGTCTGGCTTCTCCCGCTCACTCTCCTCTTTGACTGCCGATCGCTCACCAGCGTCAGACATCTGAGCCGCCAGCTGCATTTCAAAGATGGTGTCTTCGCAGAAATTCACAAACAGCTCCATCTTCTCCTTCTCCCCTCCTTCATTCACCACATCAAAGATGAACTGACGCTTGGATTCTTTGACCTGGGCAAAAGATAGAAAGTGAAAAGAAGGAGCTGGGAGGACATGTGACATGTTAATTGATTCATTACTGTACCATCTTTACCTGAGGTTTCTCCCACTGTGTTCGACTGGACTCGCTGATCTCAAAGTAGACCCTCTCGATGCGCTTGGCGCTGCCCATGATCTCGATCCGGCCCAGGTAGGGTTGGAAGTAGTTGAGGACGCTTTCTGCCAGCTCCAAAAAGGTTTGCAGTCGCGTGTCATGAGGCATGTGCTCCGACAGGTTGGTCAGCAAAACCGCCACATTGAAGCCAATGTCCTTTTGAAACAGGTCAGTTTAAAAAAATTTTTTTTCTTTTGAAGAAAATAGTTTTTAGGACATTCTCCACTATATACCACTCAACCTTCCTCTCAAATACATAATGTAGAGGTATGAAATTAAACTTTAGTATGTTGTCTGTTTTCCAAAACTAATTTAATTGAGCTTAGAAATGAATTAAGATGGTTCCTTTTTATCCAAACTTATTCTAATTCAAGCAAGTAGAGTCTCCCAAAACCAATTTCTTTATCCTGTCCAATAAATGGAAAGGCAGAAGAAAAAATATAATCTACTGTAATTAAGAAGAGAGCTCTCTACTCTACGGAACCCCCGACATGATGTACAAAAATTCTCTAAAAATAGATTTTAATAATCATTCTGCAGGGTTTAAATTTGGACGAGGCCTTTTTTAGACCTTCTGTAAAGATTAAAGCATTTACCTTGGCTGGCTCATGAAAGCGCTCCACAAATTCTTCATAGTCCAGGAGTTCATTCTCATCAGTCTCGGCACAGGAGAGCAGGAACTCTGTCTCAGACTGGGTGTAGTGTTTGTGGCTCTCCATGGCTTTATGGAAGTCTCTCTTGGAAATGACACCTGCGACCCCATTCATAAGTTTATAAATCATCAGCAGCTTTGTCCTCACGTCATTCTTTTACATTCAAATGATTCTGATGTTTCTCGAATGACAAGCATGATGAGAGAAAATGTTTTAGAGCCTTGCCTTTTCCGTCTGGGTCATACTCCTTGAAGGTGTCTGAGGAGGTCAGGTCTTTCAGTTTGAGGAACATGTCAAAGAACTTAAGGATCATCTCCACGTTGTTGGAGGACTCCACCAACATGTCCACCATCTGCTTCCCAATGGTCCCATTCACCACATTACCTGTCAAACAACACATTTACAACAAAAAAAAGGAAAAAGCCTTTGTCAAATGATTTGCAATGCTTGACCTTATTCTCAAACAAGACACATAATCTCAGCTATACGTCCATGTACTGATACCACTACCAGTGAGTAACTTTGAGCAACTCACTCAAAGCGCTTGTCAAACATTTATAGAATCACACTTAGCAAACACTGCTAACCTCTAAGACTGATCTAACAAATGCCAATGCGTGCAAATTGTTGTGGAGAAATTGCTGAAGTCAAAGGTCAATGGTGAGGTCAGGAGGGAAGAAAGTGTTCAGGAGCCTCTGATGTCTTATGCTGTAATATTTATTGACGCTTGGCCAAGGAGAACTAGAGACACTCTCATAGTGCATCAGAAGTGCCTGAGTCGGTCTCACATTCTGCAGAACTCATGCTGGTGGATAGACTTTAAACCCCAAGATAACACCACAAATACTATACGCCCAGAATTAGCCAAAGAGAATGTTTTTACCCATGCAGGTGTTATTGTCAACATATTCTAGTCTGGAGACACAGATGTCTGTTTACGCAGATTGGAACATCAGCGGCCAGCTATCTATTATGTCTAGGAAGGCAGCAATAGGTCTCTTCGACCCTGGCCACCACAGTGTTGAGATAGACTGGCACCTACTGTTCTCAACCAAAGCAAACAATTAATACTGCTGAGGACCTCAAGGCCCACACGTGACCTCGTGTAACCTAGATAGAAAATTCCATAACATAAATAACTTGGTGACAACCTT